>JASDFA010000016.1:112530714-113139642 GCA_035772735.1 Datura wrightii | reverse complement strand
GAACTAGGTATGGGCATTATGAGTTTTTGTTCATGTCATTCGGACACATTAATGCCCCAGTTACTTTCATGAGCCCGATGAATAGTATTTTCAAATCTGACTGGACTCCTTTGTGATTGTGTTTATTGACGATATCTTGGTGTATTGTAAGACCAAGCAGGAGCGCTCATAAGAATCATCTAAGGATTATGCTGGGATTGCTAAAGGAGAAGCAGTTGTATGCCAAATTCTCTAAGTGTGATTTTTGGTTGGAGTCAGTGTCTTTTCTGGGACATATGGTTTCCAAGGAGGGAATCCAAGTTGACCCATAGAAGGTGGAGGTGCTTAGAAATTGGGCGAGGCCAACTAACGTGATGGAAATTTGGATTTTTGTGGGGCTGGCCAGTTACTACAGTCGATTCATGAAGGGTTTTGCATCCATCACTTTGCTGCTGACTAAGTTGATGCCAAAGGATGTACCTTTCAAGTGGTCAGAGGAATGTAAAGCAAGTTTTCAGAAACTCAAGACTTTGCTAATCACAACACTTATCCTGGTGTTAACAGTGGAAGTTAAAGACTTTGTTGTTTATTGTGATGCCTCATGATCTGGGTTAGGTGTTTTATTAATGCATGAAGGACAGGTCATTGCTTACGCTTCGAGGCAGTTGATGGTGCATGAGAAGAATTATTCCACGCATGACTTGGAGCTAGCAGCGGTGGTGTTCGCTCTAAAAATATGGAGGAACTATTTATATGGGGCTCATTGCAAGGTGTTCACAGACCATTGCAACTTGCAGTGTGTGTTCTCCCAGAAGGATCTCAACTTGAGGTAGAGGAGATGGACAGAACTGATTAAATATTACAATGTCACCATCTTGTACCACCCTTGAAAGGCTAATGTGATGACAGATGCATTGAGTCGGAAAGCAGTGAGTATGGGTAGTCTAGCTTGCTTAGAAGCTGCCCAATGACCGATGGCCAGAGAAGTCCAGACTTTGGCAAACATATTGGTGAGATTATCATTGACTGAAATAGGTGGAATATTAGCAAGCATGAAGGCTAAGTCATCCTTGCTAGAGGAAATCAAAGCAAGATACTTCAAAGATGAAAATATGGCTAAAATTCGAGATAAGGCTTTTGGGGAGAAGACAAAGAAAAAATGTTAGATGATGAAGGGGTCCTAAGTATTAAGGGTGTGTGTGTATATTTCCTGAGTTGGTGAGCTAATTAAAACTCTCCTGGCAGAAGCTCATAACTTGAGGTACTCCATTCACCCCAGAGTCACCAAGATGTACCACAATATGAAAAAACACTATTGGTGGAGCAGGAAGAAGAGTGCCATTGTTTACTATGTCTCTCAGTGTTTGAACTTCCAACAAGTGAAGAACGAGCACCAAAAGTCAGGAGGAGTACTTCAACGGATGCTCATTCAGGAGTGGAAATGGGAGAGGATAGCAATGGACTTTGTGGTGGGTCTTCCAAAGACATTGGGAAAATATGACTCCATTTGGGTCATAGTTAACAGAATGACCAAGTCTGCCCAATTCTTGCCAGTTCAAGTAACTTACAACACTAAGAAATTGACCAAGCTATATGTGAAGGAAGTGATTTAGTTGCACGGGGTGCCAGTGTCGATTGTTTTTGATAGGGGCACTCAGCTCACTTCACATTTATAGAGAACATTGCAGGCAGAGTTAGGCACGAGGTTGGACTTAAGCACAACCTTCCACCCTCAGATAGATGGACAGTCAGAAAGGACTATTTAAGCATTGGAGGATATGCTGCGGGTGTGTGTGATAGATTTTGGGGCCACTGGGATAAATTCTTACCCCTAGAAGAGTTCGCTTATAATAACAACTATCGCTCGAGCATTGGCATGGTGCCATTTAAAGCTCTGTATGGGAGGAAATGCAGGTCTCCAATTGGTTGGTTTGATGCATTTGAAGTAAGACCTTAGGGAACTAATTTGATGAGGGAGTCCTTGGAGAAAATTTGAATAATTTAGGACCGTTTGGTAGCTTCCCAGAGTAGACAGAAGCAGTACACCAACAAGAAGGTGAGGGATATGGAATTCATGGAGGGAGATAAAGTTCTTCTCAAGGTATCTCCTATGAAAGGGGTGATGAGGTTTGAAAAGTAGGGCAAGCTTAGCCCAAGGTAGATCAGACCATTCGAAATACTCTGGCGTGTGGGAGAAGTAGCATATGAGCTGGCATTATCGCCAGGGTTGTCTGGGGTACATCCGGCGTTCCATGTCTCAATGTTGAAGAAGTATCATAGAGATGGGACTTACATTATCAAATGGAACTCCGTGCTAATAGATGAGAGTTCGTCTTATGAGGAGGAGCCTGTAGCGATATTGGCTAGAGAGGTTCGAAAGCTGAGGTCAAAAGAAATCGTGATAGTAAAGGTCCAGTGGAAGAATCATCCTATAGAGGAAGCCACTTAGGAGACCAAAGTTGATATGCGGACAAAATATCCTCAGTTGTTTGTGAATCCAATGTGTTCTCTTCCTTACTTTTATTGTAGACCATTTAGGGATGAACATTATTTTAATTGGTATCTGATATAACGACTGACATGTCGTTATGGGAAGGAAAGGGCTTAGAGTACTGGAAATAGGTTAAAAGAAGGATAGAAAAAGCTGGAAAATACACAAGTGTAAAACTGGTCGAATTTGGGGAGTTATTGGTTTTGGGGACTGCTGTAGTGGTGGAATGCCCGCTGCAGTGAGACCATGGTAACGGTCGGAGTCCCACCTTGAATAATTGGGAAGTAACCGCTAGAACTACCGCAGTGGTGCTCTGGCCGCTGTTCTGGGTCTGCTGCTGTGAAAATGCGACCACCGCGGCAGACAATGGAAATCAGAAGTGGGTTTTAAGTGGAAATTCTGGGGTTATATCCCATTATTTTCAAAATGTGAGAGAGCAAGGTCTGAAGGCAATTTCTTCTCCAAAGTATAGAGTTGAATCTCTAAGGTGAGTTTCTTGATCCCTTGCCTCTTTAATGGTTATTACCGATTGTAGAAAGCTTAGGGGATCTTTTAATTATGGAATTCTAAGATTAAAAACCCTAGGTTGATAAACCAGGGTAGGATTATAGGGAGTAATGAGATGATTAGATTAAAGGTTTATGGGTAATAATCGCTTCCCAAGGACTTTTTTTCTAACAATTATGGGTTAGACGAGGATAGAGACTTAGAACTAGGTTGAATGGAAAGATTTTTATTGTTATAATGCCCTAAAAAGGGAGGTTTTGATCTAATTAGACCCATTATTGAAGAGTAAGTAATGAATTACTCTGTATTGTGCAGATTTTGGACATTCCAAAGCTTTGAGGAAGGGCAAGGCTCCCTTAGAATAGCTGAATTACTATCTTTGAATATCGAGGTAGGTTATGGTTAAAGGGTTAAACCCTATATAATAATTTATATGCATGTGTGATAATGGTATGAGATTGGTCTTTGGACACTATTTGTTGTAAAATGGTTTATCTGAATAAATAGTGGAGATCATGTTAATATGAGATATTTATGAACTATTGCGAAAATTTCGTGGAATTGTGAAGTAAATTTCTTTTAAGAAGCTATATAATGTGAATTGATGATCTGTACTTGTGCAAGTGAGGGGGTGGAAGGTAGACTCCTAAGTGTTGAAATATATATATATATACATATATATATATGTGTGTGTGTGTGGTTTGTAACCTATTACATTCTTTGGATGAAAAATGTTTTGGATAGTAAAAGTATCCTGAGATGAGTGGCTCATGCCGGAGGGGAGCATCCAGGCGAGCGATATTTTTGAGTGGCTCGTGTCTGAGGGAGCATCCAAACAAGCATATGAGTGAGAGCGGGTACCACGTTGGTACAATACATGATTTTCTAGAGTCTCCTGCAGGTCATGACTGGAAGAGTAGAAATGAGACCCTCTAGCATATGTGTACATTGATTTTTTTGGATTGAGTGTTTATGGTGATATGCCGAGACGTGTGCCCCGTCATATCACCATTTTTTACTTTGCTTATGTTACATTTGAAATCATATGTAAGACTGAATTAAGAATGTTCTAAGTGGTTGTAGGAATTATGGAATTTGTTTATGTAATTCGAAGCAAAGGACATGAATCTGATTCTAAGTGTGACACGGTCACAATGCTAGTAAATGTTGAGTGGATTTTGCTTGTATTACTTATTGCATTTTTAAGTGAAAAAGAGTCGTATTTATTATTGCTCAGACTTGTGCGATAATTGAATTGATTTGTAGAGTATGTGAATCATTGACACTGATGAATTGATGAAGGTGCAGCTAATACGAGGTACGGCCTAAGGCAGTACCGCTGTAGTGGAACTTCTTCCGCTGCAGCGGACCCACTATAGCGGTCAAGTGACCACTGCAGCGAAAGGCCTAATTCAGTGAGTAGGCCGGTTGTCACCTGGGTAGAGCTAGTGTATTTGAAATGGTTTCTGTACTTCTATAAAATGTTGAAGACTTGTTTTATATCATTGTTGCTATGTTTACATGTTATTATATAAGGTTGGCAGATGATGCCTACCAGTACCATTTTATATACTGATCCAACTCTGCACTTCTTTTCTGAATGCAGAGTTAGAACCAAGAAGTTCCTCACGTACTCAACTGTGAAGCAACATTAATTTATTTGAAAGGTGAGCAGACCAAGGAGGTAGCATCACTCTCCCATTGAAGATGTCTTTCCGTTTTAGACATTTATTTCCTTTGAGTTTTAGATTTAATCATTTTTAGAGTTGTAAATAGACGTTTGGTGCAATGACAATCAGATCTTGAGATTATTTTAATTTTGTTTTGGTTGTATGAGGATTGTTACCACTTCCGATGATTTCTTTCATTTTATTATAAACTTTTATTTCTTTCTAAATGTTGATGTTTGTCACGCCCCACATTGGGAGACATGAATGGAACCTAATGCCATACTGGGATCTGGGCTGACCTAACTGGGCATAGGATCCTTTATTATTGTGTTGCTTGATCTTGGGCAAATTTATATGCCCAAGTGATACTCAAAAGTATCATTTTCGCCTTGTTTATCTATCAATGTATATACATTTTCATGTAATTGGCAATAAAATGTGAATTTATACTAACCAACATGATTAGCATTGTTTTGCAGGTAAAATGTGATTTCGAGAAGCTAAAATGCATGTTGGATGATATTGGAGTTAGACTTGGATGCGAGCAAGGGAAAAGGCATTGGACAACATGAATTAAAGGGGCTCCGCGATGGAGCCGTGTCACGCTGCCATCGTGGAGGCATTCTGCCTGGATGGGAAAATTCACCCAAATTCCAGTGGAGGTCCGCGTTTGCTCTGTGGCACGGAGCCAGTGCTCCGCGATGCACGCCGTGCCACGTTGAGCTTGAATTCTCGGACCCCCAGTTTCAGTGAGGGTCCGCGTTCATGGCATGTCACGGAGGCAGTGCTCCGCGATGCACTCCGTGACACGTTGCTCATTATTCCGGGAAAAATTCCCAGCAGTATAAAGAGAACACTTAAGTTCATTTTTCATAATTCTGACTTGGTGGAGCAAGGACGTGGGTTACAGGCAGTTGAGGGACGAAAAGTTCAGGGTTTTTTCTCTCTTTCTTTCTTCTTTAATTCAATTGCTTGTATGATTAACACTCATTTTATGATGATTAATCCACAAATGAGTGGCTAATTCCTTTCCTTGCTGAGGTTATGAACAATTGTGATGAAATTTGATTATTGATTATCTGGTTTTTCATATTTTCTTCTATGTTGTTCTATTAATTCTTGTTTCTACTGTATTGGTGTGTGGCCTACATTAATGTACATCTAAAAAGTCCGATTTCACTCGAGAGAGCACGAAATTGGAAAGTTCTGAATTAATATGATATTGTTCTTTACTTGATTTGGGAAAATTGGGTTTTGATTAGCTTTCAGGATAGAAATATACCTGAAAGTCGTATTAGTCAATTTAGGAACCGGAATTGTATGGCTAGAACATGAATTGCATTTGAGGAGGAGGCCCTTGACTATATCCTGCAGTTGGAGCGGCGGGCCTTGGATGTTACTAAAACTAAGGCTCCCGACACCACCCACGGGCCAGTGCTTACACTTAGCGAGTGACATGCTCGTGATGACCAGTATATGGCTCGGATGTATGGGATGCAGATGCTCCAGCTGAGGATAGGTTGGAGGCCAGCGACAGAGGAGGAGCTATGGCAGCTCGAGTTAGACTACCCGTTTGGCGAAAACGCCAGGGCTCTATGCCGAGTGGGGCCAGCATTTGTAGAGCCCACAGATGATGACGTCCCCACAGACGAGGAAACGCGTCAGGAGGACTCCGATGTGGAGTCCGATGTTGACGACGGAGGCGACTCGGACATGGGAGATGAAGCAGCAGCACCCAATGAAGAAGTGGAATACTTTGACTGATCAGGGAGTTCCACCACCCGAATTTTTGCTATTTTGACTTTTTGTGAACACTGGGGACAGTGTTCGGACTAAGTGTGGGGTGGGAGTAGTTAGGTGCTGGGCTGGGCTGTTTTGTTTGTATGTTCTCCTCTGTTATTGTGTATGTTGTTTGTCCCTGTGATGTGTGAATTGTTTAAGTGTTGTTCTGTATTTGTAAATTGATGTGTGTTGTTGAATGTTGCCAGCTGAGTCTGTAAATATTTTTATTTATTGAAATGATCGATATTTTAAAAAAAAAATTTCATTAAAATATTTTGTACATAATTTTTTTCTTTTTCTATCGAAATGATCGATATTCTGCAAGTTTTTCAACTTTTAAATTTTGGGTTTCTCAGCGTTTGTTTTCGGTTCTTTTACCGAGAATTAGTCCCATTGAACCGAAGTCATAGCTAGTGACTGTTCCCTATGATGGATGGATGACGACCGTCTTAAGGGAAATGTAGTCATTAGGAGTAGATTTTTTTCGATTAATTTTTAGTTTTTCTTTGGTGGATTGCATCCCGAAACTTGTAGTTACTCTATGGTTGCGAAATTTTGGTTGCGTGTTGTACATGATATTCAAAATGCAAAGGTGATTCGTATGAAAGAATACAAATTTGTAAATATGTTGAGATATCTAGGCTATAGAGTTTGATTCAGTGTGATTGAGGCTTAATGTTTGAATTTATGTAATTAGCTGATTGAAGAGTCTGTGAATACATCTTGAATTGAGCATGTGCAAAAAGTGTGAAGTGAGGTGTTGTTATTCCATGCTATTGTGAAGTGTCTAGAACTTGCCTGGTGTGTGTACAAAACGAAATGAAAGAGGTGTATTGTAGGAAAGGATGTAGGCATTTCTTTGTTTTAACCGAGAGTTTCTATTTTTTCCTTGTCATACCCCCTTTAAGTAGCTTAAGTTTTTGAAGAAAAAGGTAGAGAAGGAAGGGTGGTTGAAGCAGGACCATAAGAAGTACCTTTAGCATTTCAAGTACCCGGTTCAGAGCCAGGACGTTTCTGTGGTTGTATACCCTAGTCAGCCCTTTGAGCCTTTAGCCGATTATTTCTTTCTTTTGTGCCAAAAGGTGTAAACCGAGCTTAATTCCTTCTTTTCATTAGCCGTAAAGTCTATACAAAACTCTTAAGCGCTTAAGAAGAGAAAATCATTTTCCCAAAGTGTCAAAGAGTGAGAATGGTGAAAAGAAAAAGAAAAGCAGAGTGATAGAAGAAAAGAAAAGGTTGAAGGTGCACTTACTATAAATAAATGATAATGAAGGTGCATGAAAAATCTTTGTTGTTGTGTCAAGTGTGCTTAATGAAATGGGTCATACTAAAGTAAACCATCAAGAATGGGATGATGAAAAAAAAAACAAGAGAAACAATGTCCATGAGTGATGGGATGTGTTGAAAAGGCGCTTAAGGATGCTAGTGGCTATTATTGGCTAATCCAATATTTACTAGTTCCATAGCTTCCATTACAACCCATTAAAGTCCTATGTGATCTTACATGGCACTTCTTTATATTAGTGGAGTAATACACTAAGGGCAAGCTTATGGGTCACGACATGATGCATGTGAATTCTTTTGGGAGAGAGAGTGAAATTGTGTGTACATGCCCCTGCTTGAATGATTGTGTGTCACACGAGCAAAAAAGGGAAGATTCTCTTGAGTTGTGAGGGCACATGCTTGATAAAAGATTGATTTTCATGTCGGATATCTTGATTAGCTGATTTGCATGAGTTTGCTGATATCGAGAGTCGATTCTTAAAGTCTAGGAGGTCTTAATGTATTGAAGGTCATTGCATTGATAAGACCATGCATGTTTTCTTGATGATTTGTTGTATTGAATAATCGGTATAACCGTAGCTTAAATTGTCGAACCAAGGTAGCGAGGTTGGGATGTAAATTGCATGAATTGTATGTTTGTTGTTCGAGGACGAACAAGGATTTAAGTGTGGGGTAAGTGATCTTGGGCAAATTTATATGCCCAAGTGATACTTAAAAGTATCATTTTCGCCTTGTTTATCTATCAATGTATATACATTTTCATGTAATTGGCAATAAAATGTGAATTTATACTAACCAACATGATTAGCATTGTTTTGCAAGTAAAATGTGATTTCGAGAAGCTAAAATGCATGTTGGATGATATCGGAGTTAGACTTGGATGCGAGCAAGGGAAAAGGCATTGGACATCATGAATTAAAGGGGCTCCGCGATGGAGCCGTGTCACGCTGCCATCGCGGAGGCATTCTGCCTGGATGGGAAAATTCACCTAAATTCTAGTGGAGGTCCACGTTGCTCCGTGGCACGGAGCCAGTTCTCCGTGATGCACGCCGTGCCACGTTGAGCTTGAATTCCTGGACCCCCAGTTTCAGTGAGGGTCCGCGTTCATGGCGTGTCACGGAGGTAGTGCTCCGCGATGCAGTTCGTGACACGTTGCTCATTATTCCGGGAAAAATTCCCAGCAGTATAAATAGAACACTTAAGTTCATTTTTCATAATTCTGACTTGGTGGAGCAAGGACGTGGGTTACAGGCAGTTGAGGGACGAAAAGTTCAGGGTTTTTTCTCTCTTTCTTTCTTCTTTAATTCAATTGCTTGTATGATTAACACTCATTTTGTGATGATTAATCCACAAATGAGTGGCTAATTCCTTTCCTTGCTGAGGTTATGAACAATTGTGATGAAATTTGATTATTGATTATATGGTTTTTCATCTTTTCTTCCATGTTGTTCTATTAATTCTTGTTTCTACTGCATTGGTGTGTGGCCTACATTAATGTACATCTAAAAAGTCCGATTTCACTCGAGAGAGCACGAAATTGGAAAGTTGTGAATTAATAGGATATTGTTCATTACTTGATTTGGGAAAATTGGGTTTTGATTAGCTTTCAGGATAGAAATATACCTGAAAGTCGTATTAGTCAATTTAGGAACCGGAATTGTATGGCTAGAACATGAATTGCATTTGATCACAGAAATGTAGACGGATGGTTCATGATTCTTAAGTGAGATTAAATACGAGAGTTTTAATCTCTTGGCAATTGTTCTTGGCTAGCAACTGGAAAAAAAGATTAACCAATTTATGATGATAATCAATTTCATTACATGTTCGTTTAACCTCAACATGCTCTTATTCGTAGTTCAGATTCAAAGTAGATAATTGTTCTTAGTTTTAGTATAAAAATTTATAAAAAAACTATCAACTTTTTGGTTACATTGTTTTCTGCATTTTCAGAAGTAAAATTATAGTATACTTGAGCAAATTGCACTTAATCCAAGTCTCTGTGGGATTGATACTTGGATTACTAAAGCCACTTACTACTTGTTCGACCGCGTGCACTTGCGTGTCGTTTTATATACCCATATAGCAAAAGCCCAAACATTGCTAGGTTAGCTGTTTTCTTTTGCAGGTTGCTATGGGGCCTTTTTGGCCCGAGACTATGTTTACAGCCGAGATATAACAGTTTGTTTTCTTGATTTTGAGTCGCTTGTAGGCACCAGAGGTGCATATGCCCAGTCATGTCAGCCCATATCCCAGTATGACATTAGGTGTCAGACATGCCTCCCATGGTGGGGCATGACAAACATGGTATCAGAGCAGGTTGTATCCCAGGGAGTCTGCAAGTCGTGTCTAGTAGAGTTTTGTTTATAAATGTGTTGTGCACCACATTTTATAAGAAGGAGGCTACAAGGTGTGATAGTATGGTTACCCCTCCTTCTTCTCAGGTCGTGCTATAGAGCCGAGTTATATAGGAATGAGTCCCTAAGCTTTCGTTGTTATGTATTTTTGAAATAATTTTTGATATGGGATAGACATCAGTTAGCCATAAGTCAAATACAACAGCAGGAGAGGATACCAGTGAGGTGCCACAATTGGGGGAAAGTTAGCCTAAGGGAAAAAAAGACGTCTTTTAATCTCCCCAGCATCCTCCCGAGGCACCAGGAACCTCATAAGGTAATAGATATGCTAGCACAGTCCCTAGTTCTCCTTATAGTCTCAGAGTAAGAGGTCAATAATACGGTATATGTATGAGTTGGGTCACCTAGTAGATAGTTAGAATTAGACGGGAGCGACAATTAATGTTGGGTTACCTGAAAAATGCGAAGGATTATGCGAGATTTGTACCTCCAGCCTTTAGAGTTCATTGAATTTCATGCCTTAGCCCTATTATGGAATGATAGGGCCATTTTCCACCTCCCAGCTTGTTCTTTCAATACAATAGAAAGCATAAGTATCAATTCCATATTGCCCAGAATAAAGAGTAAAGGAGGGCTAGAACTGCTGACTTCGAGAAGGATTAGAAGATGGTCAAGACCCTTAGTGTTTACAAAGTTACCTAGACCTTCATGGTAGTAAATTAGGAGGACAGATAAGATTGCCAGTAGCATCTAAGTACTTGTGAGAGCCCATAAGCAATAAACCCTCAGCAGTAGTACAACCCAGGTCAGAAATAGCCTAATTTTGTCGTAGTGTGCTAGCGACGGTAGTGAATACCTAAAGATTAATGGCCATGACCTTAGTTTGTTATGTCGAAGGACAGAGAGATAATATGATTGAGGTTGTCCTGAGTGCGGGTCAGAATGATAAAGGTTTTTAGACTTAGTCGGTAATATCCCTGCTAGTAAGATGCGTGGAGCACGAACCCCGATTTTCAGCTTATAGAAGTAAGAGCAAGGCATGAGCATCAAACTCGAGAGGAGAATAGAACCACCTCTAGGCGGTGGCGGGATGATAGAGCTTGGAATTGTCACACCCCACCTTGGGGGGGCATGACGGGCACCTGGTGCCTGCTAGACTATGGGCTGCTAAATGGTCCAGCCTGAGCACATCTGGTGCTTTGGCTGACTCTGGCTCTATTTCAAGAAACGAACTGGCTATATAACGGCTGTAAATACAGCCTCCGGCCGACTGGGCCTATAGCCACCTGTACTGTATCATCAGCTAACCAGAATCATCTCATATAGGGAAACCTATGCGGGCCGACAAGGCCACCATGCTGTCTAGTTATCTATAACTTAACAATAGAATACTGAATAGCTACATCCGGCAAGGTCACCACTACTATCAGACTATGGCCCCACACGGCCAACATAACAAACTAAACACATATATACATGCACGGCCCCACACGACCGGCTCCACTACCATAGGGAAATATCAGACTGCAAGCCTCTAGGGAGTAATAATAGAATGATCAGGACAGGGCCCCGACCTACCCGTACTATACAACAAAAGAAAAATGAAATACACCTCTGAATATCAAGCTCCGGATGACAGGAGCTGATGACTCTACGCTGGCTAGGATCACGAGGGATCGCCTCCTCGTCTATGAGTACCTGCAGGCAAGCAATGCAGCGCCCCCACGGGCGTCAGTACCACGGGTACTGAGCATGTAAAGCAAACTTAAATACACAACTGAAATGGGTAACAACGATTACATGACATGTAAGCAGGAAGTAGCTGAGTCTATCTGGCTGAGGATAACTGGCGAGAGTTTACTTATTCTGTAACTAAACTGGGCGTGCCTGACGACGTATCGTCCTACTGTCTATCAACATCTAATAGCACATATAGATATACATATAAATACACACAATACCTGACCGACCCCCATAAGCCGGAAGGTGCCAACCAACAGAACAATCTATTTACCCCTACCCGGGTCTAAACCAACCAAAAATAAGTCACTCCACTCATCTGATAACTGTGAGCTCCTCCTACCGGCCCCCTTGGGTACGTAGCTCAGGCCTTGGCCTCTGACAATAAACTGTGTTTGAGTCCGAAGACTCCTGCCTCTGGGCGCAAGTGCTCACGGGGTAATCTGCTGCTGTATCTGTGACTGAAACTGCCCCTGGGTGCAAGCACGCAACAGGATAATTTTATAAAAATCTGTATCTGAAACTGCCCCCGGCCACAAGCACACATAGAGTAATCTTCCCCTGTAAACAGGGTAATCTGGCTCTGCGCAGAGCAAACTAAACTGCCCCTGCAAGCAGGGTAATCTGGACCGTATTATCATGGTGGTCGGCCATCATCATCCTCTAGGCGGACGACATCGCCCAGATGGTGGCGGTATCTGAATCTGGTATCGACACAGCTATAACCCAGGGGCGGTGGGGATGCTAAGGGTGCCCACATGCCACAACAAGTCTCAACATGCAAAACACATACACATCAAGCATGCTCAAATGAAAAATACTAATCATATTCTCTTCTTTTATTTCAAGGCCAGTCCGTATTAAACAACTGATGCTATATTCTGTTTTACACTATTTCTGATCGCTGGGCTAACTGCTACCTGGCCTTTATCTGTTTATCTGATTATTGTTACCCATAATCTGAAGCTATGTCAGTTTCTAGAGCCATATCTGTTTGTGAAGCTATATCTATATTTGGAGCTATTTCTATATCTGATTACTGATCTGATTACATCTGGATATAACTCAATAACATAGAACATACCATCTATAACTGGATATAGCTCAATGATATAAAATGTCCCATCTATTACTGGATACTGTCTCAATAAATATAATACATACTATCTGTAATCTTGCTAATTCCTTACACTGCTTTTACAACTTCCATTCTGGATATTACGTAAGAACATGTTGAGCTACTAGCTGATAACTCGTTACTATCAAAAATTATCTGGGTATCCGTTATTCGGATTATCGCATGATACGTAATGATATACTAGCATGCTTGTTGGAAACTATACTAAAATCGTCCCTGTACGCTGGGTATCTGTTAATAGCCTTTGTTGTATTTATTTTCTAGACTATACTTCCTCCCTTGCCGAAAGAATAGCTTTACATACCTGGTTTCTGAGTACCTGACTGACCGATGTGATTTCTGTCAGTGCTTCTGCTGTTTCTCCAAACTACATTCATATACATGTTAATTAGAACCAAATACACCAATATTCTGAAAGAAAATGCCACTTTCGATATATTTATAGCCTAAACTTTGGCTTATCGAAAGACAGTCAAAAACTCGCTATTTTTCAAAAGTCCAGAAGGGAAAAATATTCACTTTAAGACTAGGAGTATATTGACACTAATTTGGAGCAATTCCACTTACCTTAGTTCGGTAGCACGACGATTTGCCGGCCGAATTTTGCGAAACTAAATCCGTAGGAATGCTCCTCACTGCTTAATACCTCGGTACCTGGAGTTAATTTGAGTTTGGACCGCGTTTGACGGTGTAATCGAAAGGAAATTACCAAGAAACCTTCGTTCCTCTTCCTCTCTGATTTTCTCTCTGTTTTCGCTGGAAATTATAAGAATTTTACATTAAAACCGAAGTTGGGGGCTTTATATAGTTGGGCCTGGACAGGGCCAACGTGTCACAGAGCCAACGCGGAGGCTCCACCGCCGTGACACGTTGCCATCGCGGAGGGGCTCTGCCCCGGCTCCTTCGATGATGGTTCGACAGGTTTCTCATCCGGTCTTTTCCCGGGCCTTTTTCTAGCGTGTATAACTTTCAAATACACTTAACCAACACGCTAATAGGCCATCTATGTGTTGGGAATTTTACGGGGTATAACATTCTCCCCCCCTTAAGAACATTCGTCCTCGAATGTAATCTTCTATCTAGAGGACTTCTCAACTTACTCAACTTATTTCTAGAAAAATTTTGGCAGAGTTTCCCCTATAATATGGACTATCCCAAAAACCTAAAATGCAGAAAAGTCCCATACAAGTACTCTACATAATACTATAGTATTTAAATGACAGATTAAAATAGACCTTCTCATTTATATATACTATAAGGCACTGCATAAGATAATAATACTAACATACCTGTCGCCTGACTAGGCCTGAAATAAATGAGAGTATCTGGTCTTCATATCTTCCTCCACCTCCCAAGTCATTTCCTCTCGGTTCCTATTATGCCATAATACTTTGACAGATGCAATATCTTTAGTCCTCAATCTACGAATCTATCTGTCTAAGATGGCTACTGGAACCTCTTCATATGCTAACTCTTCTGTGACCTGGACATCCTAAACTGGAACAACTGTGGAAGGGTCTCCTACGAACTTCCTCGACATAGATACATGGAACACTGGGTGAACAGATGCTAACTCAGGAGGCAAGTTCAATTCATATGCAACTCGGCCTATTCTCCACCGAATCTGATATGGCCCAACGAACCTCGGGCTAAGCTTGCCTTTCTTGCCAAATCTCATCACCCCTTTCATCGGAGATACCTTCAGAAATACCCAGTCATTCACTTTAAATTCCAGGTCTCTGCGCCGCACATCCGCGTAAGACTTCTGGTGGCTCTGAGCAGTCAGTAGGCGTTCTCTGATAAGCTTTACCTTCTCCTCTGACTGTTGAATGATGTCTGGCCCAATCAACGTTGATTCTCCCACTTCAAACCAGCCAACCAGTGATCTGCATTTTCGCCCGTATAATGCTTCAAAGGGTGCCATCTGGATAGCTGAATGATAACTGTTATTATAGGTAAATTCAATCAACAGCAGATGCTCATCCCATCTACCCCCAAAATCTAGTACACACGCTCGTCGCATATCTTCGAGCGTCTGGATAGTTCGTTCTGCTTGCCCATCTGTCTAAGGATGAAAGGTTGTACTTAAGTTAATCTGTGTCCCCAAGCTTCTTTGGAATGACTGCCAAAATCTAGCTGTAAACTGTGCTCCTCTGTCTGAAATAATAGATACCGGCACTCCATGTAATCTAACTATTTCTCTGATATATAATTCGGCATAATCCTCGGCCGAGAAGGTAGCTTTCACTGGCAGGAAATGGGCTGATTTTGTCAGCCTGTCAACTATTACCCAAATAGAATCGTGTCTATGTCTGGTACGGGGTAACCCTGTTACAAAATTCATATTTATCGCTTCCCATTTCCATAAAGGCACAGCTATATCCTGCGTCAGACCGCCCGATTTCTGGTGTTCTACTTTCACCTGCTGGCAGTTAGGACATCTAGATACAAATTCAGCTATTTCAGCTTTCATACCTGGCCACCAGTAGATGTCTCTAATGTCGTGGTACATTTTCGTTGCTCCTGGATGGAGGGAATAGTGAGTGTAATGTACCTCATGCATGATCTTCTGGCGAAGCCCTGAAGCATTCGGGACACATAGGCAGCCCTTACAACGTAGCACTTCATTCTCAGTCACCTGGAAATCTGGCTCCTTACCTTTCTGAACTCTATCTCTGAGCTGGACTAAGTCAGGGTCCTCGTACTGCCGTTTCTTTACCTCTGTAACTAACGACGACACAGCAGAGTTCTGAATCACCGCTTTGTTATTTTCTATTTCTACTACTCGAACGGCTAAACCAGCTAGCTGGTGAATTTCCTTAGCTAACCCTCGAGAATGCAAATATGCTAAACTCCCCATTGACTTACGGCTCAGGGCATCTTCTACTACATTAGCTCTCCCTGGGTGGTAGAGAATATTTACGTCATAATCTTTCAACAATTCTAACCAACGACGCTGCAGCAGGTTCAACTCCCTCTGTGTGAAAATATACTGCAGGCTTTTATGATCTGTAAAAATGTTTACATGAATGCCATACAACAGATAATGCCTCCAGATTTTCAGAGCGTGGATCACTACGGCTAGTTCCAGGTAATGGGTCAGATAGTTCTTTTCGTGCTTCCTCAGCTGTCTGGAAGCATAAGCAATTACCTTTCTATGTTGCATCAACACACAACCCAGTCCAATGCCTGAAGCGTCGCAATACACCGCATACCCATCTGTTCCCTCTGGCAATGCTAGTACTGGGGCAGAGGTCAATCTGTCTTTCAATTCTTGAAAACTCTGCTCACATGCCTTCATCCACTGAAATTTCGCTGCTTTTTGTGTCATCTTGGTCAGGGGTGCCGCTATAGTAGAGAATCCCTCAACAAATCTCCGGTAATACCCTGCTAAACCCAGGAAACTGCGAACCTCGGTCGAAGTGGTAGGTCTGGGCCATGTCTTGACCGCCTCTATTTTCTGCGTGTCCACTTGTATACTAGCATCCAACACGATATGCCCCAAATAGGCAACTAAGTTCATCCAAAACTCACACTTGGAAAACTTGGCGTACAGCTGACGGTCTCTAAGGATCTGGAGTACTGTTCGTAAATGGTTCTGGTGATCTGTCTCTGAACGAGAATATACTAGAATATCATCGATAAATACTATCACGAACAGATCCAAATACGGTCTGAATATGCTGTTCATCAGGTCTATAAACACTGCGGGAGCATTCGTCAGCCCAAAAGACATGACTAGAAATTCAAAGTGACCATACCTGGTCCTGAAAGCAGTCTTTGGAATGTCCCTCTCACGAACTCGGACCTGGTGGTATCCGGACCTCAGATCTATCTTAGAGAAACATCTGACCCCCTACAACTGGTCAAACAAATCATTTATTCTAGGGAGCGGGTATCTGTTTTTAACCGTTACCTTATTCATCTGCCGGTAGTCTATACACATACGGAGTGAGCCATCTTTGTTTCTTACAAACAGAACTGGCGCACCCCACGGGGAAGTACTAGGCCTGATAAAGCCTTTGTCGAGAAAATATTTTAACTGCTCTTTCAACTCTCTAAGCTCAGTTGGTGCCATGCGATACGGGGGTATGGATATAGGTTGAGTCCTTGGCAACAAGTCAATAGCAAAATCTATCTCCCTTTTAGGAGGGATACCATGCACTCATCTGGAAATACGTCAGGGAATTCATTAACCACTGGAACAGACTGAAGAGTCGGAGGTTCCACCCGAACGTCTAGGACTCTAACTAGGTGGTAAATACACCCCTTTGCTATTAACTTTCTCGCCGGAAGGTAGGAAATAAACCTACCTTTTGGCGTAGCTGTGCCCCCTTTCCATTCTTGCACTGCTTCCCTCGGAAAGTGAAATCAGACCGTCTTGGTCCAGCATTCTAAGTTGGCATAACATGGCACTAACCAGTCCATACCCATAATGGCATCGAAGTCGACCATCTCAAGTTCTATCAAGTCTATTGTGGTTTGGCGATCAGCAACTTCTATCGTACATCCTCGATAAACTCTTTTAGCTGTAATCGAGTCACCGACCGGTGTAAGCACTGAAAAGGGCTGCTGAAGCAATTCTGGTTCGATACCCAACTTTCGGGCCACAAATGGTGTAATATATGACAAGGTAGACCCTGGATCAATCAATACATAGACAGGGTATGAGCAGATAATCAATATACTTGTGACCACGTCGGGAGATGCCTCTGAATCCTGCCTCCCTGGTAATGCATAGGTACGACTGGGGCCTACATCTGAGCCAGAGGCTCCTGATCTACCTCGACACCTATTTACTGAACCTGAGGGTCTGCGCCCTGCTGAGGCTGTTGGAGCTCGTGGCCCCGCTGATGCTCTATCCAAACTATCCCGGCTACCCTGTCCTCTGGCCGGACAATCTCTCATTAAATGCCCTTCCTGTCCGCAGTTATAACACCCTGAGAAGCCTTGCCTGTAGGCTCCAAAATGGGGTCGGTGGCATATAGGACAAGGGGTAGGTGCAAATCTACTCTGTTCTGCCCTCCGCTGCTGAGGTGGTGCTACTGTTCGTAAACTGCTACTGGACTCTAACTGACTCCGAAAAATAAATCTACCTCTCTACTGTTGTATCGGAGGTAGAGATCTGGGCGGCCTATCTGAAAATCGTGGTCTTGGCCCTCTAGGAATTTCCCCCTGAACCTCAGCGGGTCTGTTTCTACGGCGCTGCTCTGAAGTCGCCTGCCTGTCGCCCCGCTGCCGCTGTCTCAGGCCCTCAATTGTCTGTGCGAAGGCTTGTACCCTGGCTATGTCCATGTCCTCTCTCAAAGTAGTTGTCATACACGTCTCTATGTAATCTGAAGTCAGGCCCATAATAAAGCGATGGACTCTGGACGCATAGTGTCCACAAATGCTGGAGCGTAGTGGGCTGAGTCGAACTGTAAAGAATACTCACGGATGCTCCTGGCCCCCTACTCCAAGTGTAAGAACTGGTCCATCCAGGCCTATCTGACCTCCCGGGGTAAGTAGTGATCTAGGAAGGCCTCTGAGAAGCTGGACCAAGTAGGAGAGGCTGCATCTCTTCCCTGAGATCTCTCCTAACTCTCGTACCACAAAACAACAATATCCCTCAACCGGAACACTGCTAACTCAACTGATTCTGCTGGGGTTACATGCATGACTCTAAAGATTCTCTACATCTGGTCCAGAAAGTCCCGAGGGTCCTCACTGAATCTGACCCTGTAAACTGAGGGGGTCCCAATGCCAAGAATTCTCTAACCCTGGAACTACCTGGCCCACCTAGAGATTCTGCTGCTGCAGGTGGTACTGGCTGACGCTGAGTAGCTAGCATCTGGGTCAACATAACCACCGCACTACGTAGCTCCTGATCAGATGAAGTGGGTGTAGGAGTTGTGGGAAGTGCTGCTGCCTCAAATGGTGTCTGGCGAGGCGGAGACTACTGGGAGGGTCGAGATGACACCTCTGTATCGCCCTCAGACCGGGCTGAATCTGGCTGTAAGTAAGGCATCTTGCTGGTGCCTTCGCCTGTCGTTGCATCTAATCTCCTGCCTGTAGCAGGGTGTCGCTGGTCTGCCATTTTTATTTGTAGACAAAGAATATGATAAGTTATAAGAACTCGACCCTATACTGTACTGTGCTATGGCACGACTGAGTATGAAAGTAGGGTAACCATCCTATTATGCCTCGCAGCCTCCTGCCTATAGTATGTGGTGTTCAACACATCCATAGACAAGACTCTACTTAGCACAGCTTGCAGACTCCCTGGGGCACGAACTGCTCTGATACCAAGTTTGTCACACCCCACCATGGGGGGGCATGAAGGGCACCTGGTGCCTGCTAGACTCTGGGTCTCTAAATGGTCCAGCCTGAGCACATCTGGTGCTTTGGCTGACTCTGTCTCTATTTCAAGAAACGAACTGGCTATATAACGGCTATAAATAAAGCCTCCGGTCGACTGGGCCTATAGCCACCTGTACTGTATCATCAGCTAACTTGAATCATCTCACATAGGGAAACCTATGCGGGCCAACAAGGCCACCATGCTGTCTAGTTATCTGTAACTTAACAATAGAATACTGAATAGCTACGTGACCGGCAAGGTCACCACTACTATCAGACTATGGCCCCACACGACCAACATAACCAACCCAACACATATATACATGCACGGCCCCATACGACCGGCTCCACTACCACAGGAGAATATCAGACTACAAGCCTCTAGGGAGTAATAATAGAATGATCGGGACAGGGCCCCAACCTACCCGTACTATACAATAAAAGAAAAATGAAATACACCTCTGAATATCAAGCTCCGGATGACAGGAGCTGATGACTCGGCGCTGGCTAGGATCACGAGGGATCGCCTCCCCGTATATGAGTACCTGCAGGCAAGCAATGCAGCGCCCCCATGGGCGTCAGTACCACGGGTACTGCGCATGTAAAGCAAACTGAAATACACAACTGAAATGGGTAACAATGACAACATGACATGTAAGCAGGAAGTAGCTGAGTCTATCTAGCTAAGGATAACTGGGGAGAGTTCACTTATTCTTTAACTAAACTGGGTGTACCTGACGACGTGTCGTCCTACTATCTATCAACATCTAATAGCACATATAGATATACATATAAATACACACAATACCTGACCGACCCCCATAAGCCGGAAGGTGCCAACCAACAGAACAATCTATTTACCCCTACACGAGTCTAAACCAACCAAAAATAAGTCACTCCACTCATTTGATAACTGTGAGCTCCTCCTACCGGCCCCCTTGGGTACGTAGCTCAAGCCTTGGCCTCTGACAATAAACTGTGTCTGAGTCCGAAGACTCCTGCCTCTGGGCGCAAGTGCTCATAGGGTAATCTGCTGCTGTATCTGTGACTGAAACTACCCCTGGGTGCAAGCACGCAATAGGGTAATTTTATAAAAATCTATATTTGAAATTGCCCCCGGCCACAAGCGCACACAGAGTAATCTGCCCCTGTAAACAGGGTAATTTGGCTCTACGCAGAGCAAACTAAACTGCCCCTGCAAGCAGGGTAATCTGGACCGTATTATCATGGTGGTCGGCCATCATCGTCCTCTAGGCGGACGACATCACCCAGCTGGTGGCGGTATCTGAATCTGGTATCGACACAGCTATAACCCAGGGGCGGTGGGGATGCTAAGGGTGCCCACATGCCACAACAAGTCTTAACATGCAAAACACATACACAGCAAGCATGCTCAAATGAAAAATACTAATCATATTCTCTTCTTTTATTTTAAGGCAGTCCGTATTAAAAAACTGATGCTATATTCTGTTTTATACCGTTTCTGATCGCTGGGCTAACTGCTACCTGGCCTTTATCTGTTTATCTGGTTATTGTTACCCGTAATCTGAAGCTATGTATGTTTCTAGAGCCATATCTGTTTGTGAAGCTATATCTGTATTTGGAGCTATTTCTATATCTGATTACTGATCTTATTACATCTGGATATAACTCAATAAAATAGAACATACCATCTATAACTGGATATAGCTCAATGATATAAAATGTGCCATCTATTACCGGATACAGTCTCAACAAATGTAATACATACTATCTGTAATCTTGCTAATTCCTTACATAGCTTTTACAACTTCCATTCTGGATATTACGTAAGAACATGCTGAGCTACTAGCTTATAGCTCGTTACTATCTAAAATCATTTGGCTATCCGTTATTTTGATTATCGCATGATACGTAATGATATACTAGCATGCTTGCTGGAAACTGTACTAAAATCATTCCTGTACGCTGGGTATCTGTTAATAGCCTTTGTTCTATTTATTTTCTAGACTGTACTTCCTAGCTTACCGAAAGAATAGCTTTACATACCTGGTTTCTGAGTACCCGACTGACCGATGTGATTTCAGTCAGTACTTCTGCTGTTTCTCCCAACTACATTCATATACATGTCAATTAGAACCAAATACACCAATATTATAAAAGAAAACGCCACTTTCGATATATTTATAGCCTAAACTTTGGCTTATCGAAAGACAGTCAAAAACTCGCTATTTCTCGAAAGTCCAGAAGGGAAAAATATTCACTTTAAGACTAGGAGTATATTGACACTAATTTGGAGCAATTCCAATTACCTTATTTTGGTAGCATCGTGATTCGCTGGACGAATTTCGCGAAACTAAATCCGTAGGAATGCTCCTCACTGCTTAATACCTTGGTACCTGGAGTTAATTTGAGTTTGGACCGCGTTTGACGGCGTAATCGAAAGGAAATTACCAAGAAACCTTCGTTCCTCTTCCTCTCTGATTTTCTCTCTGTTTTCGCTGGAAATTATAAGAATTTTAACATTAAAACCGAAGTTGGGGGCTTTATATAGTTGGGCCTAGACAGGGCCAACGTGTCACGGAGCCAACGCGGAGGCTCCACCTCCGTGACACGTTGCCATCGCGGAGGTGCTCTGCCCCGGCTCCTTCCGCGATGGTTCGACAGGTTTCTCATCCGGTCTTTTCCCAGGCCTTTTTCTAGCGTGTATAACTTTCAAATACACTTAACCAACACGCGAATAGGCCATCTATGTGTTGGGAATTTTATGGGGTATAACAGGAATCTCCACCGAATGTTGAGAAATAAGCATCAGGGCGACATTTAGAGGATATTGGCGTTGTAACCTAGAACACTGCAATATTACCACTAATTTTTGAAGCAAAAGAGTGAAGGTACGGAGACCTTAGCATGCATCCAGAGATAAGGCCCAGCAGAAAGAGTCACCGGCCTTTGAAATAGTAGGAGATAGAGTTTTGAGACCCAGAGGTCGACTCTATGTTCTAAATGTGGCAGAGTTTCGTCAGTAGATTGTAGTAAGGCACACCATGTCCGTTAGTTCCCCCCCAGGTTTGACGAAAACGCATTAAGTTATAAAAGAAATCTACTGCTAGCACAGGAAGAAGAAGGATACTATTGAGTAGTGGCATAAAGCTCTAATGGCTAGCAAAGGGATATTGAACATCAGAAACTAGGCAGGCTAATTCAGGAGATAGTTGTGCCTATATGGAAGGAGGAAATAAACAGTATGAATATAGCTATAGGGTTAACCCATATTAGGGGTAAATTCGATCCTATTAGAGTCAGTACTGAAACACCAGTGAGATTAATTCATTTCCTATCGGTTAGGATTATGTTTCAGCTAAAGATTATGTTGAATGGAATATTTAGGAGTTGTGCCGGTAATATGATGTCCCAGTGTTTATTAAATTTTGACAAAGACCGCAACTTACAACTAAGCTTGGGAAAAGTTTTCAGAACAGATTGGAACGCAAGTTAATTTGAGTACAACTTCACATCCCCAAAAAGTGACCAAGTAGAGCGCATAACTCAGACACTAAGGTTCCCTAAATGATGGCCTGAAATAGGTAAATCAGGGACAATTGGACCAGGCATACTACATCAGTCAAGTGAAATAGCTAAACTAATTCGGAGATATATACCGGCAACCCAGGGTCGCTATAAGTCTTATTCTAGCATATGGAGAAGTTAAAAAATGAAGCAATAACTGGATGTTCCTAAAAATTTTGCCAATGAAGGGCGTTATGAGATCTGACAAGCAGGGCAAGTCCAACCCTAGATTCATTAAGCTATACCGAGCCCTCCAAGAGATTGGCCAAGTAGCCTATGAGATAGAGTTGCCTTCGGGGCTAGGATCTGCTTATTAACACTACGAAAGCGCATAGAAGAAATTTTCTCAAATTAACCCAGTCGAGAATACTCAAGGTACGGAAGCGATGTTCCATGGAGAAACTCCAATAACTATATTAGATGGTCAGATTCGAGGGACCTAATATGAGGAACAAAGTTGTAACTTATTAGAGTATCATGAGGGAACAGAAATATAGCAGAAATGAATTGAAAAATGGTGAATGATGCGAAGTTTGGATTATTTCAGTTGTTCCAGGCCCTACGATGAAAGTATACAGATTTAGCCAATTTCAGCTAAGGTATAATAGTTTCAGATGCTATATAGTTGACTTGGTTACTATTATTATCAGTTGGTTACATACATGTACTACTATTGTGTATTTAGCTGCAGATAGCATCTTGTGAGGCGCCTGTGTTGGACTTTCCTGCGTTTCAGGTTTTTGAATAGTCCATATTACGTAGGATACTCTGCCAAAATTCTTCTAAGTATTAGTTAAAAGAGTTAACTCTCTTAAGCCTGAAGATGACATTCAAGGAAGAATTTTCCTGGGGGGGAGGATGTTACACCCCGTAAACTTCTGTAGTATGATCATCGTGCACACATGTACATTGAAAATTTTAGCATATAAAACACCTGGAAGGAGGCCCAGGTGGTGAGCACACGAGCGTGACGTCTAACGGATGGGGGGCCGAGGCTAGGAGGCCGGCGTGCTGGGTGCCGTGTTGCGCAACCTGCCTTGGCACAGACATTAGCGCATCACACCCCTAGTGCAGCACGATGGGGGGCGCACCGCACACCCCCTACCACCGCCCCAAGTATTATATAAGTCACTTTTGTTTATGTTGATTCATTAGATAATATTTCCCCTCGGCCAAAACAGAGCTCACCCGCATTTTTCATCAAATTTTCTTCAAATTACGTTGTCAAACTCTTCCCAAATGCAAATTCGCCTTGTATAACAAGTTCTAGGCTTACGGGAAGCATCCCTGCAGAGTTATTTTTTGAAAATTTGCTCAGTACATTGGAACACAGCTGAGTAAAGGTTATCAGAATTACTCCAAATGAAATCCTAAACGACCACAGGCAATAGGTAAGCATTTCTCCCTTCTGAACTCTTGAGAAATTGTGGGTTTTCGGCCGTGTTAAATAGAGTTGAGTTATATTTAACATTGTTATTGAAAGATATCGTTATTTACTGAATTTAGTGTTGAAACTAGCCCTATTCTCTCAGTATAAGGACTGCAGTTAAGTGGAACCACTAGCTACAAGTTGAAACTAATCAGTTAAACGAGAATTGACATTCGAAATCTGTTAAGGCTTAATCCTTCGGCAAGTTATTCTCGTCGTATAATAATATGACCTATGTTTTTTATCATAGACAACGATCCTACGTATTGTAATTAGCTGCTGCTAGTATATAGGGATCATGTATGTCGTGACTAGCTGCTATCAGTAGATTATAATTACATATGTTATGGCTAGCTGTTAGAAACAATATCAAGAATATATTGCAGTATCCCTTGTCGGGAAAGAAGATGTTAAGTGTGACTCACACTAGAAGCGTCATAGAAACTCCTCAGCTCTTTTGTTCACTATGTCATGCCTAGCCATTAGAAGTTTGTGGATAGTTGTTGGGCCTGAGTTAGTAAGTTCAACAGCATAGGCGTAGCTGGACGATATGACAATTAGTTGGCGCCTATATTGTCAGTAAAGCTCTCCTAGAGGCTGTTGGCGTACCTTGACGCCTCCAAGGCCAGAACTATGTTAGTGTGGTCTAACCCTAGATTCAGCGACATCAGAGTTGCCTAGAGAATTGGCGGTTAGTTTACCACATAGTGGCTACTGCCAATGACAGTTAGTGTAAGTCGACGCGGTGCTTATCATATAAATCACTCAGGGAACCACCCCAGTTGTTACCAGTCTGATAGAACAGTAGAAACCTTAAGGAGGAAGCTTGGTTAGTAGCTAAATACGGGGCCAATGCCCCAACCTACTCTTACAAGATACTCAGGTATAGGTTTCCAAGGACGATTGAGTCTAGATAAACACACCAACGAGGTTAGGAATCACCCAGAGAAGGCATATGAAACTGAACAGACTAGGTTAGTGTCTAATGGACTAGAACCACAGAATTACAGTATTACCTCCAGGATAAGAGTTATAATAAGCTGCCTATGGAAGGTTAGGGATAAATGCTCAGGAGCATATCCAATTAGTAGCAGCCTCACAGTTGTTCTACGTAGAGAACAAGTATTCAAGAGTAAGCCTATTATGGTTAGCTGCTACAAATAGAATTGAGTCGACAGCAAGGACATAGTAACTCTGGTCAGAGTTAACCCTAGTTAGTCTGGTCTCTACATATGATGTTTGGGTTGTTGGGTGTTTTTTTGCCTATAGGGCTATGCTTGCAAGAGCAATATGATGTCCGCAGGGACAAAATTGAGGCCGTGCGGCCATATTGAGGCTGTGAGGGCCGTATTGAGGTCGCATTAAGGTCGTGAAGGCCGTATTGAGGCTGTGAGGGCCATATTGAGGTCGTGAGGGTCATATTGAGGCTTTGAGGGCCATATTTAGATATAATTATAGTTACTTACAAGGTCTAAGGGGTACCAATAGGGGTATATAGACTGATTGGCACCTGTCGGGGCTTATAAGGGCCCAGGTAGGTTACTATTGTGTTGTTTGTACCTTCCCAGCTTATGGGGGCCGGGTTAGGTTCTTGTCTGTATACTTGTTTGCCAGCTATAACTTATGAATGAATAGTCATACAGTTTCAGCTCATATACGCGTAGGGTTTTACCAGATGTAGGTTATGGATAAGAAAGCTTATAGGTTAACCTTTGGCCCTTACTACTGTTTACTTTATGTTCTTTATCAGCTTTACTCACCGCCTTACATATTTGATAGATATCATACAGACATGCAACTATGGGGCGCTGTATACTTTCCTACAGGTTTAGACAGATAGGATTTGGGACCCCCGTTAGTAGCTACTCGGAGTCAGCAGATTGGCCATCTCCTTTCATTCGGAGTTTCCAAGTAGTAGAGGTTACCCCTCTTTTATTGTGTAGCATTTGGGTAGGCCGGGGCCTTGTCCCATCCAATATTTTTATTCTTAAAGGCTTGCAGATTATATTCTTTAGTTAGTTGGTTGCTGTGGGCTGTGTGGGGTCCATGTATGTCTTATTTTATGTGTTGTCCGTGTGGGGCCTAGTATAGCTGCCTGTTTTCTTTCTATTGTAACTAGACAACATGGTGGTCTTGTTTGCCCGCATAGGAGCCCTTTATTATTGTGTTTCTAGGTTAGCTGTTTTCTTTTACAGGTTGCTATGGGGCCTTTTCAGCCCGAGGCTGTGCGTACAATTGAGATATAGAAGTTTGTTTTCTTGATTTTGAGTCACTGGTAGGCACCAGAGGTGCATATGCGCTGTCAGGTCAACCCAGATCCCAGTACGGCATTAGGTGCCAGTCATGCCTCCCAAGGTGGGGAATGACAATGTTGGGGCATTTATTGGGATTTACTGGTTCGCCCACTGGAGGGTTAGTGTGGATGTCAGTCACGACCATTTTGGGTCGTGACAAAAATCTACACGAGGATGTCATTGTCCACAGTATGTCTCATTACTTATTATAAGAATTCTTCTTGTAGGATCATTTCACATGTTGTAATATAGTATAAATCATGTTAATAGGACTTGTTTACAATGTGTAGGTATCGAGCCTATATGGTATTTATTTCAACATATTTTTAAATCACCACTTTATTCTCGAATTATTTTGTAATTGAACTAGGTTATGTGAAGCATGACTAAACTTAGCAGCTTTTGATATCCCATACCCATAAGATTTGGTGAAGTGCTCGAATTAATCAATAATTAAAGTCTGTATCTATAAGGATAAGGCAATTAAATAGATGCTAGCCCTATAAAATCATGTACTGATCTATTTAAATCATACATCACACCTAACAATATTACATTATATATTGCATATATAAATCAGACATTTTGCATTAGATATCATGTTTATAGGATTCTCATTTTTGTTTGTGTTCATTAAGATTGTCAAAATATATGCTATATGTTTAGATCTAACATTTCGCACTAGAGATCATGTTTATAGGATCTATTCGCACTCCTTTAGAAATCATGCTCATAGGATCAGAGGCTACATGAAACCCTTACATGTCTATTATTTTGCTTTTTTTATGCTATTCACTTTAACATCCCTAAGAACTCTAGATCCTAAATCTGAAATAGTGGTCTATTGCCTCTTGGACATTAGGCTTGGGATGGGTAGGCACATATTAGGGCTCTTAGGACGTTATTAGGATTAACAACTATTTAATTAGGTGGATAGTTGGGACATGATAGTCTGTGCTCCCTGAATTAAATGAGCAATCTTAACGGTTGTGAAGTATTATTTGAGTTGCAGGGGCTAATCCCGTTAGGTTAAAATAACCCCCCCTTATCTATTGGCAGAACTATGTATGAATTGATTCCCTTCGGAGATACGTAGGCGTCTTTTTGAGGCTCGATCCAATCCTTCAAGTTTTTATTTGTTTGTTTTGTTACGTTATTCCTTTCATTGTATTTTATTGAATATTTGTCATAAAAATTTAATATGATTATAAGATTCTTTTATATATATGCATTGGCTCAACTTTCTTTATCCTTGCTTGTTTGAATTATCTCTCTCTTATTTGTTCCTTTAATCTATCACCAATATTCAATCTATGGTTGTTTTCTGTTATTTTTTATTAATTATTTAACTGTTGTATGATTAATAGAATAATAATGGTCTCTTTTAATACATATCGTCTCAACCTTCTTTCTTCTAGTTTGTCTGAATTTTTTTATTTTAATTACGTAGCTAAGGATTTGAATACTTTATTAATTTTTAATCATATAATTTATTCAGTTTAATTTTAAATAAGTTAGGTTAAAATCAACCTCCTTTATTTACTAGTTAATCTCCAAATAATTAATGAATCCGAAAAAGACCCACATTTGTGGACCTCGAAAGGTGCCTAACACCTTCCTTTCGAGGTAACTTGAACACTTATCCAACTTTGGCATTCTAGTCTAGTTTTATCAGATTTTTAGTGTGGAATGGTGCCCTAACTCACCTTAATTCGTTAGGTGGCGACTCTTCCTTATTTTTATACTGAAAAGAGCTGTCACATATCGAGTTCCACTTTTCGTGAGAAAAATGGGAGCGCAACAATAGTAATACTATAATATTTACTTTTTTTATATTTTTCTTCTTGAAGAATATATGGATATCCCTCAAATTTTATTTGGATCAATGATCAATCATAAGGATATTTGTGTGGTTGATGGTGGAACAATGCACGCCATATTCAAGATGCGTATTTGACTTGCTTAGGAGAAAAGAAAATGTTACTACAATTTCTGATAATTCAAAATTGATTGAAGGCTCCAGAAAAGCTACTATATTTCTTCCTAAAGGGATGAAACTGGTTATGGAAGATGCATTGTTCTCTTCCAGATCCTCAAGGAACTTGTTAAGTTTTAAAGATATCCATCGAAATGGATATCACATTAAGACAATAAATGAAATGAATATTGAATATCTTGATATTACCAAGAACTTCTCAGGCCAAAATATATTTTAGATAAATTACCAACTCTGTCTTCTAGCCTATATTATGCACAGTTGAAGCACATTCTATCGTAAATCAGAATATTAATGATGTAAATACTTTTGTGCTTTGGCATGAACGAATAGGTCACCCTAAATCAATAATGATGAGAAGAATCATTAAAAATTCAAATAGACCTCCATTAAAGAACCTGAGGATTCTTACAAGTAATGAATTTTCATGTGGTGCTTGTTGTTAAGGCAAGTTGATTACTAGACCATCACAAATGAAGGTTGATATTGAATCCCCTAATTTTTTAGATAGTATACATAGGGATATATGTGGACCAATTCACCCATCTAAAGGTTGTTGTAACGACCCGAATGTCAGGAAAGGAATGGGCTCAGAGCGCTGGAAACAGGCTAAGGGAGGGATAGAAAAGCTGTGAAATAATCTAAGCATAAAACTGGTCGAAATTGGGTAGTTACTGGTTCGGGGGACCGCTGCAGTGGTAGGATGTCCGCTGCAGCGAGATCGCAGTGATGGTCAGAGTCTCGCCATGACGGATCAGGAAATTAACCGCTGGATCTGCTGTAGAGGTTTCCTGACCATTGTAGCAGGTCCGCTACAACAGAAATGTGACTACCGCAGTGAACGACTTGAATCAAAAAGTGAATTTAAGTAGGATTTCTGAGGTTTTCAACCCATTATTTCCAAAACACGATCAGGAAGGTCAGAAAACAAAAATTCTCTCTACGGCAAAGAATTCTTCTTCCAAGGTAAGATTTTGATTCCTTATCTCGAATTTTGGGTATTGTTGACCTTGGAATGCTTGTATACCCTTTAATGGTGGGTTTTTTAATTGAAAATACCCTAAGTTAGAGGACTAGGGCTAGATCATACGGAGTCAATCAGTTGAATAAACTAGAAGTTTTGTGAGTAATAACCGTTCCCCAAGGCTTCCTTGCTAACAAATATGGGTTAAACATGAATGGAGACCTAGAACTAGGTTAAATTGGAGGATTTTACTGTTAAAGTGCCTTGAAAGGGAGGGTTTGATCTATTTAGACCCTTATTTGAAGAGTAAGTAATGAATTACTCTAACTTTGTGTAGATTTCGAGCACTCCAAAGCTTTGAGAAAGGGCAAGGCTCCTGCAGAATAGCTGAATTTCCATATCTGAATATTGAGGTAGGTTATGGTTAGAGGGTTAGACATTATATTATAACATGTATGGCCACATCCGCTAATTGTGCCCTAGGTTCAGACAGGGTAGACAGATTGTTCCTCACCCAGCTCCTCAAGCTCCGACCCCTACCGAAAGAGGAGGTAGTGCATTTAGTCGGGATTGTCCATAGCTAGGATGAGGTAGTTAGCCAACCGTTAGAGGTGGTGCTCAGCAAAGTAGAGGAGCTGCTCAGGTGGGCAGGAGTGGCACCCAGTTAGGTAGAAGGGTGGCACAGCCCAACCAAGGCGGTTCTCAGATAGGTAATCAGGCCCATTTATGTGCTTTTCTTGAAAGGCCAGAGGTAGAGGCTTCAGACGCCATTATTATAGGTACGATCTTTGTGTCTGACAAAATGGCTATTGCGTTGTTTGATCTGGGCTCTACATTTTCTTAGTGTCTGCTTATTTTTAATTGGGTTTGGAACTTGTTTATGATGTGCTTGATACTCCTATTCGTGTATCTACTCCTGTTGGGGATTCTCTGGTGGTGGATAGGGTTGTTCGTGATTGTATTGTTGATTTCATGGGGTCTGACCTCTGGCAAACTTAGTGATATTGGACATGGTTGATTTTGATGTAATATTGGGAATAAGCTGGTTGTCCCCTTCTCATGCCATTCTTGATTGCCATGCTAAGACCATCACTATATCGGGGTTAGGGGCGTCTAGGTTGGAGTTGAAAGATAGTTGTAACCCTACTCCTAAGAAACTCATCTCTTATATTCGTGCCCGTAAGTTGATAGAATAGGGTTGTTTAGCATATCTGGCGCATATTCGGGACACTAGTTCCAAGGGTCCTTCCATAGAATCGGTCCCAGTCATTCGTGAGTTTCTAGAGGTGTTCCCTATAGATTTTCCTGGCATGCCGCCGGACCATGACATCGATTTCTATATAGATTTAGAGCCAGGGACTCGATCCATTTCTAGTCCTCCGTACCAAATGGCACCTTCTGAGTTGAGAGAACTCAAGGAGCAGTTGCGGGAGATTCTTAGTAAAGGGTTTATTAGACCAAGTGTGTCATCATGGGGTGCCTCGATTTTTTTTGTGAAGAAAAAAGATGGTAGTATGCAAATGTGCATCGATTACCGTCAGTTGAACAAGGTAACTATTCGGAACAAGTACCCTTTTCCTCAAATAGATGATTTGTTTGATCACTTATAGGGAGTGGTCGTGTTTTCAAAAATTGACTTGAGGTTTGGTTATCACCAGCTAAAAATTCGGTTTGAGGATGTTGCCAAAACAGTCTTTCAAACGTGGTATGGGTATTACGAGTTTCTGTTCATGTCATTCAGACTCATTAATGGCCAAAATGCGTTCATGAGCCTAATGAATAGTATGTCTAAATCTTACTTAGACTCCTTTTCTATTATGTTTATTGACGATATGTTGGTTTATTCTGTGACGAAGCAGGAGCATGGAAGTCCTCTAAGAATTGTGCTGGGATTGCTGAAGGAGAAGCAGTTGTATGCTAAATTCACCATGTGTGAGTTTTGGTTGGAATTCGTGTCTTTTCTGGGACATGTGGTTTCCAAGGAGGGAGTCCAAGTTGATCCACAGAAGGTTGAGGCAGTCAGAAACTGGGCGAGGCCAACAAATGTGACTGAAATTTGAAGTTTTATGGGGCTGGCCAATTAATATTGTCGGTTAATGAAGGATTTTGCATCCATTGCTTCGGTGCTGACCAAGTTGACTCCAAAGGATGTACCTTTCCAGTGGTCAGAGGAATGTGAAGCAAATTTTCAGAAACTTAAGACTCTCCTAACCACAGTACCTATCCTGGTGTTACCAGTGGAAGGTAAAGACTTTGTTGTTTATTGTGATGCCTCATGATTTGGGTTAGGTGTTATGTTAATATAGGAATGATAGGTCATTGCTTATTCTTCAAGGCAGTTGAAGGTGCATGAGAAGAATTATCCCATGCATGACCTAGAGCTAGCAACAGTTGTATTCTCTCTGAAAATCTGGAGGAACAATTTATCCGGGGCTCGTTACGAGGTGTTCACAGATCATCGCAGCTTGCAGTATATGTTCTCCCAGAAGGATCTCAATTTAGGGTAGAGGACATGTCTAGAATTGATTAAGGGATATGATATCACCATTTTATACCATCCAGGGAAGACCAATGTGGTGGCAGATGCGTTGAGTCGAAAATTAGTGACCATGGGCAGTCTAGCTTGCCTGAAGGCTACCCAGCGACCGATGGCCAGAAGTTCAGACTTTGGAAAATAGCTTGGTGAGATTATCATTGACTGAAACAGGTGGGTTATTAGCTAGTGTGGTGGCTAAGTCATCCTTGTTATAGGAAATCAAAGTAAGATAGTTTGAGGATGAGAAACTAGGTAAGATTCGAGACAAGGTTTTGTAGGGAGAAACCAAAGATGCAGTGTTAGATGCTGAAGGGGTCCTGAGAATGAAGGGATGTGTGTGTTCCCTGAGTTGGTCAGCAAATTTAGACTCTTTTGGCGGGAGCTCACAACTCGAGGTACTCCATTCACCCCGGAGTCACCAAGATATATTCCTGATCTAAAACAACACTATTGGTGCGGCAGGATGAAGAGGGAAATTATGGACTACGTCACTCAGTTTTTAAACTGCCTGCAAGTAAAGTACGACCACTAAAAGTCAGGAAGAGTACTTCAGTAGATGTATCCCAAAGTACAAATGGGAGAGAATAGAGATGGACTTTGTGGTGGGTCTTCTAAAGACATTAGGAAAATATGACTACATTTGGGTCATAGTGGACAGACTGGCCAAGTTAGCCCACTTATTGTCTGTTTAGGTGACTTACAATGCCGAGAAGTTGGCCAAGCTGTATGTGAAGGAAGTGATTTGGTTGCACAGGGTGCCAGGATCGATTGTGTCTTACATGGACACTCAATTCACTTCACATTTATGGAGAACCTTGGAGGCAGAGTTAGGCACGAGGTTGGACTTAAGCACAACCTTCCACTCTCAGACAGATAGATATTCAGAAAGGACTATTCAAGTGTTGGAGGATATGATGTGAGCATGTGTGATAGAGGGGGCCATTGGGATAAATTTTTATCCATAGCAGAGTTCACTTATAATAATAGTTATCACTCAAGCATTGGCATGGCACCATTTGACGCCTTCTATATGAGGAAGTGCAAATCTCCATTCGGGTGGTTTGATATATTCAAAGTGAGACCCTTGGGAACTTATTTGTTGAGAGAGTCCTTAGAAAATGTTTGGATAATTCAGGACCGTCTAGTAGCTGCTCAGAGTAGACAGAAGCAGTACGCCGACAAGAAGGTGAGAGATATGGAATTCATGGAGGGAGAGCAAGTGTTTCTCAAAGTATCCCCTATGAAGGGGGTGATGAGGTTCGAGAAATAGTGTAAGCTTAGCCCCAAGTATATTTGACCATTTGAGATCCTACAATGAGTGGGGAAAGTAGCTTATGAGCTGGCATTGCCACAAGGATTGTGTGGGATACATCCGACGTTCCATGTGTCAATGTTAAAGAAGTATCATGGATATAGGACTTACATTATTAAATGGGACTCCATGCTACTATATGAGAATTTGTCCTATGAGGAGGAGCCTAGCGACACTAGCTAGAGAGGTTCGGAAGGTGAGGTCAAAAGAAATTGTGACAGTAAGGGTTCAGTGGAAGAATCGTCCTATAAAGGAATCCACTTGGGAGACCGAGGTTGATATGCATATCAAGCATTCTCAGTTGTTCATGGAGTCTAGTATGTATTCTTTCTTTACTTGTATAGACCATTTGGGGATGAACAGTGTGTTAATTGGTATCTGATATAATAACCCAAATGTCGTTACAGGAAGGGAATGGACTCAGAGCACTAAAAATAGGCTAAGGGAGGGATAAAAAAGATGTGAAATAGTCTAAGTATAAAACTAGTCGAAATTGGGTAATTACTGGTTCAGGGGACCACTGCAGTAGTAGGTGTCCGCTACAGCAAGACCATGGTGACGATCAGAGTTTTGCCATAATGGATCGGGAAATTAACCACCGAATATGTTCTAGCAGTTTCCTGACATTGTAGTGGGTCTGTAGTGAAAATGTGACTGCTGTAGCGGACGACAGGAACCATAAAGTGAGTTTAAGTGAGATTTCTGGGGTTTCTACCAAATTATTTCCAAAACACGATTAGGAAGGTTTAGAGAACGAAAATTACCTCCAGGGCAGAGAATTCTTCTTCCAAGATATGATTTTGATTCCCTATCTCGAATTTTGGGTTTTTTGACCTTGGAATGCTTATAGACCCTTTAATGGTGTATTTTTGAATGGAGAAAACCCTAAGTTGGTGGACTAGAGCTAGATCATGGGGAGTCCATAGGTTGAATTGACTAGAAGTTTTGTGAGTAATAATCATTCCCAAGGCTTCCTTGCTAACAAATATGGGTTAGACGGGAATGGAGACCTAGAACTAGGTTGAATTTGAGGGTTTTACTGTTAAAGTACCCTGAAAGAGAGGGTTTGATCTGTTTAGACCCTTATTTGAAGAGTAAAGTAATGAATTACTTTGACTTTGTGTAGACTGCAAGTATTCTGAAGCTTTGAGAAAGGGAAAGGCTCCTACAGAATAGCTGAATTTCCATATGTGAATATTGAAGTACGTTATGGTTAGAGGGTTAGACTCTGTATAGTGACATGTATGTGTGTGTTGATGATGTGTGATTGGTCTTTGGACGTTATTTGCTATGGAATTTCATGATTGAGTAAATTATGAAAATCATGTTATTATGAAGTGATGTTGAACTGGTATGGAACTATGTGGATTCCTGAAGTGAATTATGTTTACGTTGTTTCGTGATGATTGATGGTCTGTGTTATACCCCGTAGAATTTCCGGCACCTAAATGACCTACTCGCACATTGGTTAAGCATATTTGAAGGCCATACGTGCTAGAGAAAGGCCCGGGAAAAAGATCGGACGAGAAACCTGTCGAACCATCGCGGAAGGGGCCGAGGCAGAACCCCTCCGCGATGGCAGCGTGTCACAGAGGTGAAGCCTCCACGTTGGCTCCGTGACACGTTGGCCTTGTCCAGGCCCAAGTATATAAAGCCCCACTTCGGTTTAATCTCATTAAAATCTCTTAAAATTTCCAGAAATCACAGGAGAACAGGGAGAGAACGAAGAAGTAATATAATTTTCATCCGATTACGCTGCTAAATGTTGTCCAAACTCAAATTAACCTCAGATACCGAGGTATTTAGCAGCAGAGAGCATTCCTACGGATTTAGTTTCGTGAAATATGGCCGACGAATCATCGAGCTACCGAGCTAAGGTAAGTGGAATTGCTCTAAACTAGTGTCTATGTGTTCCTAGCTGTGAAGTGAATATTTCTCCCTTCTGGACCTCTGAAAAATAGCGAATTTTCGACCGTCTTTCGATAAGCCTCAATTTAGGCTATAAACTATATCGAAAGTGACGTTGCTCTTTAAAATAAAGTTGTATTTAGTATTAATTGACATATTTATGAATGCAGTTGGGAGAAATAGTTGAAGTACCGGCCGAGCCTCGTTCGACAGACGGATAGTTTGAGGATAAGGTATGTAAAGCTAGTTTCCTCGGCAAGTTGGTAATCTCGGGACAGTACAGTAATTTAAAGGTCAGTAGAATGTCAGAAGTCATGTATTATGTTTATTACGAATATTGGTACGATATTGGAAGCATCGAGTTATAACTTGCGTGAAACTTGCTAGCATGATATAGATTCTAATACAAGTGTTAGAAACTGCTCAACATGCTCAGTACGTGATGTGACACAGAATGTTAGGATACCATTGTATTCAGTTGAAACCCAGTAAAGCAATGTGATATCTGTAAGACATCTCAGAAATAGACTGATAAGTTAAAATGAAGTTAGAAAGCATATTAGGAATAGTAAATCATGTTACTATAGAAACTCAGTGTACAACATAGTTTTCAGCAGAAACACTATATCTAGTTCAGCATATAGTAGACATAGATACATTATAATTATTAGCTTCAGCATGTGATATATGCAGATAGTATTACTAGTTGAGACCATTGCATTGTCTTGGGGTTGGTTTACCTAGCATCCATGACCGCCCCAGGGTTGATAGCTGTATCGACTCGTCCGCCAGAGGACGAGGATACGTCGCTCTACGGAGTGGCATGCCGTCTCACAGGGGACGAGGATGGGATGTCAGTTTTCCCCATATTGTGCCTTGGTCGGCCCTTACACACCCCTATCGAGCGGATACGACCGGGTGTTGATTCAGGAGTCCTCCGAACTCAGATGCAGTTATAGTCAGGGGCTCAGCGAGCCCAAGTGCATACCCAGGGGACCGGCGAGATGCTTATAGCTATTACAGGAGATGGGATGATCGGGGTAGGGGTATAGATTCTGTGCTGGTTGTACCCCCCGACTTATGGGGGCCGGGTAAGGTTTGTATGTGTTATGTATGTTATGATATGTTGTGCCGTGTTATAGTAGATACGAGTAGATCGACAGTAGAACGATAAATCCTCAGATATGACTCCTACTCCTTCCAGTATAATTAAGAGAAGGTATGATTTACATTTTTAGACAGTTAATCCATTCCTTTCTACTTTAGTTTCATCAGTCGTATTGTTATTTTCAGATATTTCTTTCAGTTATTGCTTTACATACTCAGTACCAACGGTACTGACACCCGGTGGGGCGCTGCATTACTTGCCTGCAGGTACTCATAGACGAGCAGGTGATCCGTCATAATTCCTGTCAGCGATCGAGTATTCAGCTCCTGTCATCCGGAGACTGAATTCCAGAGGTGTATTTCATTTTCTTTTGTTGTACAGTACGGGTAGGTCGGGGCCCTGTCCCGATCATTTCTATTGTTATTCCTAGAGGCTTGCAGTCTGTATATATTTCCCTGTGGTCAGATGAGCCAGTCGTGTGGGACCGTGCAGTTGTATAGCTGTTAGTACTTCTGTTTCCTTCATGTTGGCCGTGTGGGGCCATAGTTTGATAGTAGTGGTGACCTTGCCTGTCACGTAGCTATCCAGTACTTCATGGTTAAGTTATAGATAACTAGACAGCATGGTGGCCTTGTCGGCTCGCATAGGTTTCCCTATATTGATATGTTTCTGGTCAGCTGTTAGTACAGGTACAGGTGGCTATAGGCCTAGTCGGCCGGAGGCTGTATTTACAGCTGTCATATAGCCCGTTGTTTCCCTGAATCTGAGTTAGAGCCAGCTAGGCACCAGATGTGCCCAGGCTTAGCAGTCTAGCAGTTCAGGTCCTAGTAGGGCACCAGGTGCCAGTCATACCCCCCAAGGCGGGGTGTGACAAACTTGGTATCAGAGCAGGTCGTGTCACAGGGAGTCTGCAAGCCGTGCTAAGTAGAGTCTTGTCTATGGATGTGTTGTACACCACATATTATAGGCAGGAGGCTGCGAGGCATGATAGGATGGTTACCCTTCCTTCTCAGTCAGTCGTGCTTTAGAGCGGTACAGTATAGGGTGGAGTCTCTAAAAACTTACCGTATTCCTTGATTACAGATACAAAGGCAGATCAGCATTACCCTATTACAGGCAGAAGATCAGATATAGCAACAGAAGAAGGCATCAGCCAGTTACATGATAACTACAGCAGCAGGAGGAGGTACCCGAGACCTCCCAGCATGATACCTTTATCGGTACTATCCCAAGTATACGTTGATAACGTCAGAATAGGAAGTCAGGAGTGTAATGTGCATACGAGTTGATTTATTTATTAGCTATATAAGATCTGATTAAGATTACAGACAAGGTCAGACCACCAGGTAAGTATAAGAAAGAGAGGGAAATGCAGGAATCCCAAATACATCTTTTTGGATATGGTACAGTTAAATGCTTTTATTCGTTGCAATAAGAAAAGGGCTATTCCTACCTCTTGATTTTGATGCCAGTATAGTAAAGGGGCATAAGACTTGAGATGGGATTGCCAAATCAAGCAGTAAGTAAAGATGGGCTGATTGATCCTAGTAAGTATTAGAAAGTATAAAGAGCCCCTATGATTTCGTAAGTTGTGCAAACCCTTATGATAATAAGCCAGTAGAGAAAGTAAGACCGTTAGCTTACCCAAAGCAGGGGTAAAAGACCTGTTAGTGATTAATGCCGGGTAATAGTCAAGTTCGAGTCAGAAAAAGGCCAAGTCCGCCACATATGCTAACAGATAGCAAGACATACCTGTAAGATTGTAGTTATGATCCGGTTGTAATATCGAAAGCGTGAGGGGTCATGTGGATCAGATAGATCTGACTGCAAGTCAGGGGAAGTATGAACTGATACTGGACCAGCAATCTTGTTAACAATGAAGAGCAGGTACCTTGAACCCCAGAGTTCAGCTTAAGTAAGATGAGGGAAAGAAGAAGGAATGTCAGATCTTGTGGGGAAATTAGAATTACCCTCGGATTGATAAAATATCGTATTAAGGATTAAGCCTCGGGCTGACAGTAAGATTGCGATTCAGAATACCGCAGTATGTCCGCTATGGAGAAGTTAAGAAGTTACCGATACAGCAATTCTAATCTAGTGTAGCCTAGAGATAAGGCCCAGCAGACAGTCATGGGCTCTCAATATATGCTTAGTAAGGCCACAAGATTCGAACGTCGACCCCACATCGCAAGAGTGGCGGAATTTCAAACAACAGACAATAACTAAAGTGTTTATGTTTCTTACTTTCAGAATGGGCAATGAAATGATAAGTCAGGGCAGGAGATATTATTAGGCCGTAGAAGCGGTGTATCATGTTCGGTATGAGACTCAGCAGAGCATGTCAGAGATTATGTATTACCGCAGAATTCAATACATATTGTACGTAGCTATTGATATATATATATATACAGATAATAGATATGCTGTGAGTAGCTTCCTGTAAGGGGTACAATCACAGATGCTGATTAGTAATAGAAAGCATGTACAAATTGCATTGCAGGACTCCCCCCCCCCTTGCCAAAAAAAAAAGGGAGAAGAAGGAAAGACAAAGAGAGAAGAAAGGAGAAAGGGAAAGGAGAAGAGAAAGGGCGGATTAAGTGTGAATTACGTATGAAGTCATAGAAACTATCTCAGTTCTCAGTTATTAAGTTAATAGAATTATGTATTGTTGCCAGATCTAGGCTCTAGGAGCTTACCAGAGTTAATGGCCTAAACCAGATGGCTAGATGATAAGGGCGCAGTTAGAAGGCCTATCGACCAGCTGGCGCCTGCATTAGCAGAGAAGCATCCCTGAAGATCGGTAACAGTAGTGCATGTGCTAGAACCAGGATTAGAGCCCGAATAGGCAAATTTCAGAGATTAGCAATACCAGAATTGTTCTAGTATGTTAAGTGGTCGTACGTCATTTTCCCAGCCTTGTAGGTGAGAGTCGGCCTTAGCCAACCTAGCAGTTATTATGTGGAACACCCCATAAGTCAGCCGGCCGTCCCAGTCACAATACCCGTGGGTACCCCAAGGAAGGGTCCACATCAGTAGTCAGCGACAGACTAGTACTTCAGTTGGTTCTCGTAAGATATTCAGATACAGAGCCCTGGCAGAAGGCCAGTATTTACAGAATAGCTCATAAGACCGAGAAATCGCCAGAATAGCAGTATAAATCCAAGTGGATACACACAAGGCATAAGAAATTGATAGTAACCTGCTAGGACAATGTTTATTAAGACCAGGGGATCAGTAGACTCCCGGTGAAGATCCAGAGATTGATCGCCTGGGAGTAAGTTTGATTAAGCCCATCCTTACAGTGGTTCAAGCAAATAATGAAGCAATTAGATGCCCACAAGTCTGTGGTTATGCATGAACTATAAGTACTCAAGTAGAACAGTTAGAGCATTGTTAGACTACTGCCACATTTGGGTCATTCAACCCGACTATTTAGTTATTTAAGGTTATGCAGCCAGATCATTAGAGGTCATGGTCAATATCAGGATCCTCTGATTAGATAAAGGCATAAGGTGCGCAGACGGTCGTTCAGGTTATCCCAGCAACAAGTAGCCTTAGCATGTGGCCGGAGGGCCAGATAAGCTCTAGTTACGCCTGTAAACTACCTGTCGATCTCTTCGGCAAGACAAGTCAGTATAACCGTCAATTATATGCCGAGCTCTCTAAGTATGAAAATGTTATATCAGCCAAGAAGAGGTAATGGAGCAACAACCGCTCTTAGCTATAGATCTATTAGAAGTGTGGTGTGTGCGCAGCCCGAGCAACGGGAGTTGGTCAGAAAGATACATCAATTGGTCAATTTAGCCGTTCGTGTAATAGAAATGAAGGACAACAAAGCGGTAATCGAGAACACCGCCGTGTCGTCATCAGTGGTGAAAATAAAAAGAACGGTAGTATAAGAATCCTGACCTGGTTAGCAGGGGAAAACGCCAGGTTTTCAGGTAACAGTGGGTGGAGTGCTGTGTTGTAAAGGCCGTCTATATGTTCCAGATGTTTTAGGGCTCCACCAGTAGATTCTGAATGAGGTACATTACGCCCGTTATTCTCTTCACCCCGGTATGACAAAATGTACCATGACATCAAAGAGAACTACTGGCGGCCAGGTATGAAAAGAGAAATTTCTGAATTTGTAGCCCAGTGTCCTAACTACCAACAGGTGAAAGCAGAACATCAGAAACCAGGCGGGTTAACTCAGGACATAGTTGTACCTCTCTGGAAATAGGAAGCAGTAAATATGGATTTTGTGGCAGGATTACCCCGTGCTAAACATGGATATGACTCTATATGGGTGATAATTGACAGGTTGACTAAATCAGCTCATTTCCTGCCAGTAAGAACTACTTTCTTGGCCGAAGATTACGCGGAGTTGTATATCTGAGAGATAGTCAGATTGCACGGAGTGCTAGTATCCATTATTTCAGGCAAAGGAGCGCAGTTCACAGCTAGATTTTGGCAATCTTTCCAAAAGGGTCTGGGAACACAAATTAATTTGAGCACTGCTTTCCACCCTCAGACAGACGGACAGGTTGAACGCACTATTCAGACGCTCGAGGATATGCTGCGAGCGTGTGTGCTGGACTTTGGTGGTAGCTGGGATGAGCATTTGCCGTTGATAGAGTTAGCCTATAATAATAGCTATCACTCGGCGATTCAGATGGCACCTTTCGAGGCTTTACATGGGCGAAAGTGCAGATCGCTGGTTGGCTGGTTTGAAATAGGAGAATCAACATTGGTTGGCCCAGACCTTGTTCAGCAGTCAGAAGAGAAAGTAGAGCTTATCAGAGAATGCCTATGGACTGCACGGAGTCGCCAGAAATCATATGCAGATGTACGACGCAGAGATCTAGAATTTGCGGTAAATGACTGGGTATATCTGAAAGTGTCTCCGATGAAAGCGGTGATGAGATTTGGCAAGAAAGGCAAGCTTAGCCCGAGATTCATTGGGCCATATCAGATTCGGCGAAGAATAGGCCGAGTTGCATACGAATGGAACTTGCCCCGGAGTTAGCATCTGTTCACCCAGTATTCCATGTCTCTATGTTGAGGAAGTTCGTAAGAGACCCTTTTACAGTAGTTCCAGTTCAGGATGTCCAGGTCACAGAAGAGTTAGCATATGAAGAGGTTACAGTAGCTATTTTAGGCAGACAGATTCGCAGGTTGAGGACTAAAGATGTTGTGTCTGTCAAAGTATTGTGGCGTAACAGAAATCGTGAGGAAATGATGTGGGAAGCTGAAGAAGATATGAAAGCCAGATACCCTCACCTATTTCAGGCCTAGTCAGGCGACAAGTATGTCCGTATTATTACTTATGTAGTACCTTATAGTTGTATGTGTGTGAATGAGAAGGATTGATACTTAGTTATCCAGTGGATCTTAAAATATTGCGTGTAGTACCTGTGTTGGACTTTTCTGCATTTCAGGTTTTTGCTATAGTCCATATTACAGGGGAAACTCTGCCGAAATTTTTCTAGAAAGTAAGTTAAGTAGTCCTCTAGATAGAAGTATACATTCGAGGACGAATGTTCTTAAGGGGGGGAGAATGTTATACCCCGTAGAATTTCCGGCACCTAAATAACCTACTCGCACGTTGGTTAAGCATATTTGAAGGCCATACGTGCTAGAGAAAGGCCAGTGAAAAAGATCGGATGAGAAACCTGTCGAACCATCGCGGAAGGGGCCGAGACAGAACCCCTCCGCGATGGCAGCGTGTCACGGAGGTGAAGCCTCCGCGTTGGCTCCGTGACACGTTGGCCTTGTCCAGGCCCAAGTATATAAAGCCCCACTTCGGTTTAATCTCATTAAAATCTCTTGAAATTTCCAGAAATCGCAGGAGAACAGGGAGAGAACGAAGAAGTAATATAATTTTCATCCGATTACGCTGCTAAACGTTGTCCAAACTCAAATTAACCTCAGATACCGAGGTATTTAGCAGCAGAGAGCATTCCTATGGATTTAGTTTCATGAAATACGGCCGACGAATCGTCGAGCTACCGAGCTAAGGTAAGTGGAATGCTCTAAACTAGTGTCTATGTGTTCCTAGCTGTGAAGTGAATATTTCTCCCTTCTGGACCTCTGAAAAATAGCGAGTTTTCGACCGTCTTTCGATAAGCCTCAATTTAGGCTATAAACTATATCGAAAGTGACGTTGCTCTTTAAAATAAAGTTGTATTTAGTATTAATTGACATATTTATGAATGCAGTTGGGAGAAAATAGTTGAAGTACCGGCCGAGCCTCGTTCGACAGACGGATAGTTCGAGGATAAGGTATGTAAAGCTAGTTTCCTCGGTAAGTTGGTAATCTCGGGACAGTACAGTAATTTAAAGGCCAGTAGAATGTTAGAAGTCATGTATTATGTTTATTACGAATATTGGTACGATATTGGAAGCATCGAGTTATAACTTGCGTGAAACTTGCTAGCATGATATAGATTCTAATACAAGTGTTAGAAACTGCACAACATGCTCAGTACGTGATGTGACACAGAATGTCAGGATACCATTGTATTCAGTTGAAACCCAGTAAAGCAATGTGATATCTGTAAGACATCTTAGAAATAGAATGATAAGTTAAAATGAAGTTAGAAAGCATATTAGGAATAGTAAATCATGTTACTATAGAAACTCAGTGTACAACATAGTTTTCAGCAGAAACACTATATCTAGTTCAGCATACAGTAGACATACATACATTATAATTATTAGCTTCAGCATGTGATATATGCAGATAGTATTACTAGTTGAGACCATTGAATTGTCTTGGGGTTGGTTTACCTAGCATCCATGACCTCCCCAGGGTTGATAGCTGTATCGACTCGTCCGCCAGAGGACGAGGATACGTCGCTCTACGGAGTGGCATGCCGTCCCATAGGGGATGAGGATGGGATGTCAGTTTTACCCATATTGTGCCTTGGTCGGCCCTTACACACCCCTGTCGAGCGGATACGCCCGGGTGTTGATTCAGGAGTCCTCTGGACTCAGATGCAGTTATAGTCAGGGGCTCAGCGAGCCCAAGTGCATACCCAGGGGACCGGCGGGATGGTTATAGCTATTACAGGAGATGGGATGACCGGGGTAGGGGTATAGATTCTGTGCTGGTTGTACCCCCCGGCTTATGGGGCCGAGTAAGGTTTGTATGTGCTATGTATGTTATGATAGGTTGTGCCGTGTTATAGTAGATACGAGTAGATCGACAGTAGAACGATAAATCCTCAGGTATGACTCCTACTCCTTCCCGTATAATTAAGAGAAGGTATGATTTACATTTTCAGATAGTTAATCCATTCCTTTCTACTTCAGTTTCATTAGTCGTATTATTATTTTCAGATATTTCTTTCAGTTATTGCTTTACATACTCAGTACCAGCTGTACTGACACCCGGTGGGGCACTGCATTACTTGTCTGCAGGTACTCATAGACGAGCAGGCGATCCGTCGTGATTCCTGTTAGCGATCGAGTATTCAGCTCCTGTCATCCGGAGACTGAATTCCAGAGGTATATTTCATTTTCTTTTGTTGTACAGTACGGGTAGGTTGGGGCCCTGTCCCGATCATTTCTATTGTTATTCCTAGAGGCTTGCAGTCTGTATATATTTCCATGTGGTCAGATGAGCCAGTCGTGTGGGACCGTGCAGTTGTATAGCTGTTAGTACTTTTGTTTCCTTCATGTTGGCCGTGTGGGGCCATAGTTTGACAGTAGTGGTGACCTTGCCGGTCAGGTAGCTATCCAGTACTTCATGGTTAAGTTATAGATAACTAGACAGCATGGTGGCCTTGTCGGCCTGCATAGGTTTCCCTATATTGATATGTTTCTGGTCAGCTGTTAGTACAGGTACAGGTGGCTATAGGCCTAGTCGGCCGGAGGCTGTATTTACAGCCGTCATATAGCCCGTTGTTTCCCTGAATCTGAGTTAGAGCCAGCAAGGCACCAGATGTGCCCAGGCTTAGCAGTCTAGCAGTTCAGGTCCTAGTAGGGCACCAGGTGCCAGTCATACCCCCCAAGGCGGGGTGTGACAGTCTGTAATCGTACAAGCGAGGGAATAGACGGTAAATACCTAAGTGTTTATATATTGTACCCTATTATATTTACTGGAGTAACTATATCCTGAGATGAGAGGCTCATATCCGAGGGAGTATCCGAGCAAACAATATTGTTTAGTGGATGGTAGCCGAGGGGAGCATCCGGATGAGCATATGAATGGGAGCGGGTACCATGTGATAACGCTCAAACTCACACTTCTTAACAAAATATGAAGTGGACCTTGTCAATAAAGAATGCAACTAGAGGTTGAGGTCGATCCCATAGAGAATACGGAAGGATATAGAAGAACGCTAGTGCTTAAGCTCTTTAGTTAATTATCTAAGAGGGGGGATTTGTAAAACTAATAAATAATTATTATGAGAAATTGATTGTTGTATCCAAATTAATGCAACTATCTAGGGGTAAGTGTTCCCCATGACTTCATAACCACAAGGCATTTTATACTAGTGATATATTCTGGTGCTTAGCATGCTATATTGGTAAGTTAGGTTCACCTAAATAGTTGGTCCCCTATCTAGGTGATTTTCACCACACAACTTGGTCCATCTACGGGTGTATTCTTGATTAACCCTTACCCTTAATATCAGATTAGCTATCCCCAGACAAGTTCAAGCTATTAGATGAGGGTTGATAGCCTCAAATCTCCGTTGTTGATACCTTTTCCCATTCATTACCTCTTTGGTCCGGTAAGTAAGAATAAGGCAAGTTCTAACGTTTGCAACCATTAAAAATCAATTAAAATGAAGGAAGAAACAATACATGCATAAACTCCATTCAAGAATGACTAAGTGCTTTACCTATGTGTATTAATTTGTCATGGTTTCAACAACCCTAGTTGTGGTGGTTTTAGCCTATCATGTTTATAAGTAGATTAATAGAATTCATAAATAAAAACAAAAATTAATACTTACAACAATAATAGGAACAAACTCACTTGATTATTGCAATAATAAAGAAGAACAATTCAACAATCATCTCGAAGTTCCAAACGTAAGACACCAAATTTGTATCTAAAACCTGAGACTTAAAACTCTAATCCTACTTGAAAACTTTTGGGCTTAACAATTGATCTAAAGCTTGATAGCTATTACATGAAAATAAAGGGTATTTATTAGTTAGATGCTTTCCTCATTCCTTGATGAATTTGGCTTGGGATTTAATTTTCCTTTTCCTGGTTGAAATAGGAAATCTACTTTTTCCCGTTTTGGAAGCCTTGCCGCGTCGCACCTTCCTTTGCCACGTCCTCCATGCCGCGTCACCAGTTTGGGAAACGGGTCACCTAACGACTCATTGTGCATGGGCATGAGTCATTAGGCCCCTCTTGGTATAACTCTCATAAATTCCAGTGCACCTAACGATTCCTACCAGTGCTCTCATAATGAGTCATGCCAACATCTGACAATTCGTGATGTCTTCCGTTACCTTCACTGGATTATTCTCAAAATTTCTCTTCTTAGTCTCCACGACTGACTTCACAACTCGTTACCAGACGTAACGGGTCATTCCCTCAACCCGTCAGGTACACTATTTCTGCATCTTCAAAACTCAACCTTTGCCCACGACTTCAGCTTCTTTTCATCTTCATTCCATAAGCCTCAAATACATTCAAATCCATCCTTTTTACCATTGAAAACATCTAATCACATGTGTTAGCAAATTTTCACAAATATATAACATAAACACAGGCAAACACACACATAATTTGTCCTCAAAACATAGTAAAGTACGGGCAAAATATGTCTATGAAGTGCGTGAGTATTCCCTTCATCGACACCCCACGCTTAAACTATTGTTCGTCCTCGAACAATCTACTACTTCCCTTCTAATAGTTAAACACAAAATTCATCCTACGAACAGGTCTACTTACACGTAGGATCATGAGACAAATCAATGACTCTCAAATAATTCACTCGCGTGCATATAGGATCGACATTAAAATATCAAAGTTCAAAATCACCTAGCTTTTGAAAACTAACTCATCAAGACATATTTTGGGCCAACATGAATCATATGTAATTTAACAATCAAGATTTACCAAAGTCTTACCATTGTGCCCCTCACAATTTGGAGAGATGCCCGTTTTCACACAAGATATAGAATCAGATTAACTTGGGCATAAATAAAATAATTTCCGCTCACTCTCACAAAAGAACTCAACATACATGCAAATGAAGACCCATAGGCTTGCCCTTAGTGTAATACTCCGCTAATATAAAATTATGAATCAAGATTCAATTAAGACTTTAATTTTGGTTGTAATGTAGGCTAAGGGATGGGTAGGAACTATTTGGCCAAGATAGTGACTAATCTCCCTAAGCACTTTAATACTTCACAACACTTTGATTTTTAGCTCATTCTTCAATTTCCAAAATTTTCTCCTTATACCTCCTTAGTTTTTCAATTTTTCAACTTAGGTGACTAGTGGGGATTTTTCTTTTCATCATTAAGCTTATTCATACACATTTTTTTCTTCTTCCATTCCCACCCTTTATGCACCTATACTCTAGCCACCCTCAATCATTTTTTCTTATGTTGAGGTTCACAATATCCAAGGAAGGACCAGGGCCAAAACAGGTTCATTGTAAACAAATGGGTAGGTTAATCAGTAAATCATGATTTTTGTCATCTTCAATTTTTCAAAGCTCTTTCTTCTTTTTGTTTTCCAACTAAACATCACCCTCCTTGTTTAGAAAAATTTCACCTTTTTCTTTTCTTCCAATTCACCACACTTTTTAGCTTTTCCCTTCACTTTTCCAATTATTCTCCTTTCCTACAAAAATTTTTCATTAAAGTGCTCTAGGAGTCATTTCGATCAAATAGAAGTCAATAGAAGAAAAAGGGATTCAAACTTATAATATGGCTATCAAAAGAATAGGCTAAGGTTCAACATGGCTAACTAGGATAATTACAATCAAGGTAGGTAAAATAGGATAAAAAATAAGGCTATCAAAGAAATGCCTATATCACTTCCTAAACCCATCATTCTTATTTTTCTTTGCACATACACCGGGCAAGTTCTAGACGTCAATTTACAAGCATGGAGCATATCAAAAATAATTCCTCACACATTGGCACAAGATGGTTTAACAATAAAAATCAATATCACATAAACACATATACTCATGTTGCATGCATATCATAATTAAGCCCATTTTTTTTCAAGTACATGAGTCAAGTTCCCAAAAGACTAAGTGTTTCTACCTTTTTCATGCATTTTTGAGTGAATTTAATAATGTCTCAATGATACCTAAAGTGAAGCACCTAGCATTAATAGGATCCAAGTTCTTGTTATTCCTAATGACTAATTTAACCTTAAGACGGTCGTCATCCATCCATCATTGGGCAAAGTCATGACTCAATGACTAAAAATAAAAAAAATCTAGACTCTCTAATCGGTTCTAAGGGACTATCCACCAGAAAAGTACCGAAAATAAAAACGGAGGAACCCAAAATAAAATAAAACTAAAATACTACAAACAAACAAGCATGCAAGATAAGTCATAAATTCCAAAAAAACAAGGCCTACCATGTACAAATTTAGTATTTAAGGAATGCATGGTAATATGAAGTTCACTTCTCCCACCCCACACTTAATTGGTTACACTATCCCTAGTGCTAAAACAAATAAGCATAAAGTAATAGAGTGCAATAAGAACTTCCTGGGCCTCTACTCCTTGTCTTCAATATTTAAGCTCAATCTTATTTGAAATTTATGACCTATCACCTACACACTTGAACAAACACATAAAAACAAACAAAAACTTTATCTTGGGTTGCCTCTCAAGTAGCGCCTGATTTAACGTCGCGTCATGACATAGGTATCTTGATTACTCAGACTTCATCAAGATACCTGTTGAGACCGTGGTCATATCTTGGCTGCTTTTTTTACCACACCGCCCTGTGAAACGTCAGAAAATAAAAGAAAAACAAAAAAAATAGGAAATAAAGACTAAAAGTTAAACACAAGAAATTAATCCAATCCTAAACCGTATTCCATGGAAATGATGCCACTTTTAAATAACGCTCAAACTCACACTTCTTAACAAAGTATGAAGCGAACGTTGTCAATAAAGAACCCAAATAGAGGTTGGAGTCGATCCCACAGAGAATACGGAAGGATGTAGAAGAACGCTAGTGCTTAAGCTTTTTAGTTAATTATTTTCTAAGAGGGGGGATTTGTAAAACTAATAAATAATTATTATGAGAAATTGATTGTTGTATCCAAATTAATGCAACCAACTAGGGTAAGTGTTCCCCATGACTTCATAACCACAAGGCATTTTGTACTAGTGATATATTCTGGTGCTTAGCATGCTATATTGGTAAGTTAGGTTCACCTAAATAGTTGGTCCCCTATCTAGGTGATTTTCACCACACAACTTGGTCCATCTACGGGTGTATTCTTAATTTACCCTTACCCTTAATATCAGATTAGCTATCCCCAGACAAGTTCAAGCTATTAGATGAGGGTTGATAGCCTCAAATCTCCGTTGTTAATACCTTTTCCTATTCATTACCTCTTTGGTCCGGTAAGTAAGAATAAGGCAAGTTCTAACGTTTGCAACCATTAAAAATCAATTAAAATGAAGGAAGAAACAATACATGCATAAACTCCATTCAAGAATCACTAAGTGTTTTACCTATGTGTATTAATTTGTCATGGTTTCCACAATCCTAGTTGTGGTGGTTTTAGCCTATCATGTTTATAAGTAGATTAATAGAATTCATAAATAAAAACAAAAATTAATACTTACAACAATGATAGGAAGAAACTCACTTGATTATTGCAACAATAAAGAAGAACAATTCAACAATTGTCTCGAAGTTCCAAACGTAAGACACCAAACTTGTACCTAAAAACTTGAGACGTAAAACTCTAATCCTACTTGAAGACTTTTGAACTTAAAAGTTTATCTAAAGCTTGATAGCTATTACATGAAAGTAAAGGGTATTTATAGTAGTTAGATGCTTTTCTCATTGCATGATGAATTTGTCTTGGGATTTAATTTTCCTTTTCCTAGTTGAAGTAGGAAATCCACTTTTTTGTTGTTTTGGAAGCCTTGCCGGTTGCTCCTTCTTTTGCCGCGTCCTCCATGCCGCGTCGCCAGTTGTGGCAACGGGTCACCTAACGACTCATTTTATATGGGCACGAGTCGTTAGGCCCCTCGTGGTCTAACTCTCCAAAATTCCAGTGCACCTGACGATTCCTACCAGTGCTCTCACAATGAGTCGTGCCAACACCTGACGATTCGTGATGTCTTCCGTTACCTTTATTGGATTTTTCTCAAAATTTCTTTTCTCAATCTCCACAACTGACTTCACGACTCGTTACCAGACGTAACAAGTCGTTCCCTCAACCCGTTAAGTACACTATTTCTGCATGTTCCAAACTCAACCTTTGCCCACGACTTTAGCTTCTTTTCATCTTCATTCCATAAGCCAAAAATACATTCAAATCGATCTTTTTTAACCCTGGAAATATATAATCACATGCGTTAGCTAATTTTCACAAATATATAACATAAACACAATCAAACACACATAATTTGTTCTCAAAAAATAGTGAAGTACGGGCAAAATATGTCTATGAAGTGCATGAGTACGCCCTTCATCACCATGCTGGTATAGTACATGAATTTCTAGAGTCTCTGCAGGTCATGACTGGAAGGGAAAAAATAAGATCCTCCGGCATGTATGCACATTGATATTGTTGTTGAGTGTTATGGCGACATGGCAGAGGCGTGTTCCTTACATGCCACCTTTGATTTTATTATATGATGTTTTTGTAGCTTATTGACCATTCTGAATGAGTATATGCTAAATGGAAGAGTTGAATGTGTGAATTATGTACTTGTAATCTAAGTTGAGAATGGTGGAAAAAGATTAAGTGTAAATTCATAAACAACGATTGACGTTAATGTTGTTTTCCCCGTGATGAAATGCTCAAAATATATGTGATGATAAGCGAATGTGAATTGGTGTCAAAAGCTTGTGTGTGCCATATGAATTACTATCTGAATGTGTAAATTGGTTAAACTGGTGAATTGATGGAAGGTGCAGTTAAGTCGATCTATTGCCTCGAGCAATACCACTGCAGCTGGTTTACTTCAGCCGTGGCAATACCGATGTGGCAGTCTAGTGGCCACTGCAGTGAAAGGCCCAATCCAGTAAGCAGGCTAGTTGTCACCTGATATTACTATATTACTTATGTATGAAATTGAAGACTCATTTTATATTGTTGTTGCAATGCTATATGTTATTATGTAAGGTCGGCCGGTGATGCCTACCATTACCGCGTTATGTAATGACCCTACTCCTACACTTCTTTTCTGAGTACAGAGTTCGAACCCAAAAGTTCCTCATGTCCTCACCTTTGAAGCGGCAGCAGCTACTTGAAAGGTGAGCGGATCAAGAAGGATACACTACACCTTGTCGAAGATGTCTTTCCTCTTCGGACAATGCAGTTCTTTTTATTTCTCTTTTGTTAAATATTCTTAGACTTGTAGTTAGACTTTGAGGTGCAATGACAATCAAGTCTTGCAGATTATCGTTTGTTTCATTTTTAAGAGAAATTTAATTGTGATGTCAATTCATTTTGTTCTATAATTAGTTTATTTATGTCGCGACCCGAATGGAGGCCCGGATTACAACACCTGACAAGGAGCCCCCAGAGACTCCAAGTCAACCCATGGCATGAACAAACATCTAACTCAATCAATAAAATAGAAGAGTCAACAAGATAATCACAGCGGAAGTCTAGCTTAAAAATAACAATAGAATACACGATCTGAAGCTGAGTACATCCATATGTCTGAAAATCCTCTAAACAAGATGAGTTGATGGGACAAGACCCCGACGAGCTCCATAAACTGAAACTGAAAATACATAGAGGAATCTAAACAAGCTTGGTCCTTGGGAGATGAGGACTCACCACAGCGTATGATGGTAACTCTGAGAACTGACTATGAACGAGGCTGAGCCTGGGAGCTGAGTCTTGTATCATGAAATGATACAGCATAGAGTATGCGGTCAGTACGTGAAATGTTCCGAGTATGCAAGGTAAGTAAAACCGCTTAAATAAGTAAATCACTTTAAAACATGCATAATGTAAAATATAAACATTAAGAATATGAGAGTAGGGCTTGCATGCATTCTTTTTGAAATCATGATCCCATCATAACATAATCATAACATCATAACTGTATCGATTGACTCAAAGCTAAAATCTGATAGTCATGAGTAAAACTGAACATTGAGTCAAACCTGCTTTAGAACATATATATAGATATAGAAATCTCATGAGTGATAAACACACATAACTGAAATCATGAGGAAAATGAGAGACTCATCTTTTAATCGACATACCACGATAGAGCTTACGTGGTCCCAACTATCACACTCAAGTGGGTAGAGCCATCCAAAACCTTGTCAGGGCTAGGGACGATACCATGATATCGATATCAAGCTCGTGGGTCAATAGGGCCAGGGATAGCTCACAAGGGAGGTCTCGAAGTAATATATAATAGTATAAACCTACGTTGGCTTGTAATTATGAGGCATAGGCTGATTGACCCTTATCCTACTCGGTGCTAGACACTACTCCCAAAAACATGCATATGCTCTACATCATTTTTTTCAACGAAGCTCAACATCGTCTATTAACAAAGCTCAATAATCAAATACATCTCAAATATGAAATCATGCATATGAGAAGCTTTTACTCAAACCGTACCATAAGCTGAAAGATAATTGGGAGTCTTCGCTCCAAAACCATGTGGTAAGCTTAATTTGAGAAATCATAAATCATACTTTGAACATGTGGGCATTGCCCAAAGCTTTATCATGCCTGAAAATACTCAATTCACATCGAAAACATGATCATAAACACGGGTAGCTTGAAAACATGCTTTTCATCATAATATCTCATCATCATCATCATACATTCATCTCAAATCTCATCTTTCATGAATTTCTCATCAATGGGCTTTTTAATTCATAAAACTAGAAATGTGATTTTAATTGAAAACGATATAATAACTTGCCCATGATTCATAATTCAATAGTAGAAACATATTTATATCATGCCCATGTGAAAAATTAGGGAATTCATGCATTGGGTTAAAACCCCAAAGATTAGACATAGAAATCTTGTGATTTAGAGAGGGATTAGGCATGGGTGTGAAAGGAATCACCCATTCATAACTCTACACACATGTTGGTAGCTGATTCTTACACTTCTTTAAATGCCCAATAGGAATTGAAGAGAAATTGAAGAACGCTAAGATTGATCACTCTCTCTCACCTTCTACCTTGCATGCATGAATGAGTATGGCTTAAAATTAACTTAACCCCTTTAAAAGTTATCATTCATAACTCAAAACGATGTAGTTTAGGCCTTAGGATCTTAGAAATTATGGAAAAGCCCTTACAAAAGTCGCAGAAAATAACTGCCAGCTGGTCCCAACGAGGGACCTAACGACTCATTACCCTGGGCCATGACTCGTTGAGTCATCCATCAGTTACACTGCTCCTTTGATCATCTAGGCTCATCACGGATAACATCACGATTCGTTATAGGTGGTCACCACCCATCATGTGCACTGCCTCCGTCCCAAATAATTCTTCAACAAGCTGACCACGACCCTCCCCATGAGTCGTGGTGACTGACTATGACTTGTGGGGTCCTTCCATTAAGTCTACTACCGTCCTTTTCCTCTTTTCTTACTCACCCCACCCCACGATTGACCTAATGAGTCGTGGGGTCTGACCACGACTCGTGATCACTTCCGTGGGCTTCCCAATTCTCAAATTCCAAACTCATCCCCTGGGTCTCCCCACGAGTCACATCATTATTTGTGGGCTGCTTTCACGGGTCACCTCATGACCCATCCTGATGCTGGTGCCAGATTTTAACTTTTCTCCATTTCAACTCCCGGGTTGATCTTTGGGCTTCCGGGGTATAATAATTCATTTATGCATGTTCGAGGGCAGGTTAAGAAATTAGGAATCTTTGGTTGGTCCACCGATGGGTTAGTATGAGTTCCAGTCATGACCATTTGAATTATGATAAAATTGGTATAAGAGCCCTAGGTTCATTGATCTCATTGCACTAAGATGGGTCTAGTAGAATCTTGTGGATCAGTGTAGAGATGTCCGTAACCTATCTTTGAGAGTCTGTAGGACTTTAGAAAAGCTCCATTCTTCTTTCCTTTAGTGCAATTACTTAATTCCAATTAGTATCTGGTGATCCGAATTGGTATCTAACAACTTTTCTATCTTTACGTCTCAGATGGTGAGAACGCGCACAAATGGTAACAGAAATGTATCACTAGAACCAACATTGGAATCCACAGTTCGTGGTAGAGGAAGGGACAGAGGTCGGACAGAGTCCTGCTGCTACCGGAGGAGGGGCTAGTTCTCCTGCTCCAGTTAGGGAGAGGTCTGCATCTCCCATGCCACTAGCAGTGCAAGAGCAGGTGGCTGTTAAGGTTTAAGTTCTGAAATAGGGAGAAGCTCCTGCCCCTCCAACATCCTTTGAGGTTCTGGCTCAGGTCCTCAATCTCCTGAGTTGTCTGGTGGGTACTGGGGCAACACTAGAAACCCCTGCAGGCCAGTAGTCGAGGATACAACATGCAGCTACTGTGGCTCATCGAATTGATGACTTGTTAGAAGCTGTCATGTTCTTGAGACCAGTAGTGGGACCAGTGATGATGGGGATGGAGCATGACCTATTTTGGAGGTTCACCAAGATGAAGGATCCCACTTTCTATGGCACTAAGGCATAGGACGCCTATGAGTTCATCATCGACTATCATGAGAGGCTCCACAAGATGGGGCCGATAGAGAAGTATGATGTAGTGTTTGTTACTTTTCAGTTGATGGGGGATGCTAAGCTCATATGGAGAGCTTTCGTGGAGTGTAGACCAGTGGGGTCACCACCGTTGACTTGGACCCAGTTCTACTCCTCATTTCTGGAGAAGTATGTTCCCCACACTCTAAGGGATAGGAGACGGGATGAGTTCACCACCATCACTCAACAAACTCATCTGTTGCAACATACGAGGCTCGATTTCATTCACTATCCAAATATGCTCTACCTTTACTACCCATGGAGAAGGAGAGCATCAGGCGGTTTGTTAAAGGCCTGAATGTGGGTCTGCAGGTATCAGCTCTTCGGATGGTCTCCTCAGGTAAGACCTTCCAAAAGGCGGTGGAGTATGTGAAGTCCGTGGAAGGGGTGAGACCGGAGAGATATGCAAAGAATGTTGAGAAGAAGGCTCAGAGGGTGGGTTCCTTTAGTAGTTCCTTTGCTAAGGCTCCGGCACCGCAGGGTTTCTCTGTGCACCTTATTCAGTCTGTCATGCAGGTGTCAATCGAAGGTCCGCCAGGGACAACTCCACTACCATCAAGTGCAGTTGGGGGTACTTAGATTGTTTGTTCAAGTCCAGAGCTCGCCTATTTCCTTTATTCCGGCTTAGAGGAAAATGATTGACAAGGTCTGTCACGAGTGTGGTGAGTATGCCCAAATCTGTAGATGGTGCCCTAGGTTTGGATAGACAGAACAAATTGTTCCTCCTCTATCTCCTCAAGCTCCAACCCCTGCCGAGAGAGGAGGTAGTGCATTCAGTTGGAATCGTCCACAGTTGGGACGAGGTAGTCAACCAACTATTAAAGGTGGTTCTAATTATAGTAGTAGATGAGGTCATCAGATGGGTAGGGATGGAACCCAATCAGGTATAGGGGTGGCACATTCCAACCAGGGTGGTTCTCTGGCGGGTAATCAGGCTCTAAATGCCGTTATAATAGGTATGATCTTCGTGTACGAAAAAATGGCTATTGCATTATTTGATCCGGGCTCTACATTTTCTTATGTGTCTGCTTATTTTGCATTGGGTTTGGATCTTCTTTATGATGTTCTTGATACTCCTATCCTTGCATCTACTCTTGTTGGGGATCTGTGGTGGTGTATAGGGTTGTTCGTGATTATATTGTTGATTTCATGGGGTTTGACACTCTAGGGCAAACTTAATGATCTTGGACATGGTTGATTTTGATGTAATTTTGGGAATGAGCTGGTTGTCCCCCTACCATGCCATTCTAAATTTCCATGCTAAGACCGTCACTATATTGGGGCCAGGGGTATCTAGGTTGGCGTTGAAAGGGATCTGTAGCCCTGCTCCTAAGAAACTCATCTCTAATATTCATGCCTGTAAGTTGATAGAGTGGGGTTGTTTAGCATATCTGGTGCATATTTGAGACACTAGTTCTGAGGGTCCTTCCATAGAGTTGGTCCCAGCTGTTCGTGAGTTTTTGGGGGTGTTCCCTAAAGATTTGCCCGGTATGTCGCCGGACCGTGACATTGATTTCTGTATAGATTTAGAGCTAGGTACTCGACCCATTTCTATTCCTTCGTACCGAATGGCACCTGCTGAGTTGAGAGAACTCAAGGAGCAGCTACATGAGTTGCTTAGTAAAGGGTTTATTAGACCAAGTGTGTCACCATAGGATGCCCTAGTATTGTTTGTGAAGAAGAAGGATGGTAGTATGCGGATGTGCATCGACTACCATCAGTTGAACGAGGTAAGTATTTGGAACAAGTACTCTCTTCCTCGAATAGATGATTTGTTTGATCAGTTACAGGGAGCAACCATGTTTTCAAAGATTAACTTGAGGTTAGGTTATGTCGCCCAAGCGCACGCAACACACGTGGTCGTCAATTTATATATGATTTTGAAGTCCAGATATCGTACCCTAAGGACTTGTCAATTCAATCATTATAAGGTTGTCACTTTATTTTCACTAATCTACAAAACAGTTAAAATGAAGATTGGTTTGGAAAATTAAACTACTAAAATTTCAAATATAAAATTAAGTAAAAACAATTGTAAGCTTGATTGTATTTCAATGATGGTGAAAGACTAGGGAAAGGGTACTTGGTTGGTTTCAAGTTGAGTTTCAAGATGTAACTAAACTGGTATGATTCTTCCTATGGTTGATAGTTGCAAGTTACAATCTCATATCTTGCCACTATCCTCTTGCATCCAAGAACTATTTCATGAATCCTAACATCTATATCCTTAAGGTTGCAGGAAAACAATGAAACAACGATTATGCCTACTTGTATTTCAACTAAAAGGGGTTGAAGGGTATACCCCTATCCTCAACAACAACTTCTATCCTATCACTGATGGGTTCAAGGGTCTTTGAATTCCCGTTCTGTATTTATTTTGACCCTTTCGATTCCCTTTCCCAAGTTCAATCGAAAGCCAATAGATTACTTACAATGTAATCAATCTCATAAATAATAAATTAACATAAATAAATACAAACAACCATAATTGAAGAATCAAAACCAAATTTAATTAGTCTTTCAAACAATTAACCATTGACCATGTCCAAAACCCTAGAATATAAGTTTAGCCACTCATGGACAAGTGGAAAAATAAATACTTAGTCATCATCATATGAAAATATGAAGTAAAGAAGAGAAAATCTAGTTGTAGAACTATGTCTTCCTTTCAAACGGCTTACAAGCTTTCATAAACGAACTACGGAACGTAAAAATGATTAAAGACTGCTCCCAGATGTCAAAAGATCCTTAACAAACGATCTAAGGCCTCTATTTATAGATGATCTTTCAAATGACGCTTCTGCCCTTCAAAACATGGCTTTAAAATTAGCATTTTCTGCCCCGGAATGACCCTGGCCCGTCGTCCCATCTATATCACCATAGACTTAGTCAAATTTCAGCTCCGGACAAGGTCTGGCACGCCACCCCCTCCATCTCGCCAAGGTGTTCATCAAATTTCTCCAAGTCTGAACACCTCTAGCGCGGGGCGCCACTTATCTTGCCAAGTTTGTGAAGTGAAATTCTCTGAAGTTCAAGGGATGGCGCGATGCACCATCCATAGCCCCAACCTAAAGTTTTATTCTCTGAAGTTTGGGACTTGGTGTGGGGCACCAACCATATCACCAGGCCCTTCAACTCATCAAATCTTCACTCCTTGCATCATTTTGAGCCCATTTTGCTTAGTTTCCTACTCAAATCAACTCCAATCATTTGTTAGTGCATAAAACACACACACACATTAATATAAGCATAAATTAAGGATTATAAACTCAAAACATGATCAAATATGGGTAAAACATGGAAAATGGGCATAGAAATATGCCAACATCACCACCCCATACTTAAACTATTGTTCGTCCTCGAACAATCCTCAAAACATACCTAAACTCATGTTTTACCATCCCACTTGACACCTCTATCAACTCATACTCAACAAACTAGCATGGATCATTCATAGAGTGGTTTATCGTCATACAAAAATTCTCACAAAGCACATAGAAAGATCTCACAATGAAGAATGCACAACCTCTATAAATGACTCTTCTTTCCAACATAAAGGGCCAACATGATTAAGTGTGACACATGCAACAAATACTACACTGAATTAGACCTCTTGTTCTCCCCACTTTTAGTGATGTTCCTCTCTCAAATTCTTCAATGTAAAGACATGGAACACAATAAGTAAGGCATACTCTGTTATACCCCGGAAGCCCAAAGATCAGACCCAGGAGTTGAAATGGAGAAAATTTAAAATTTTGTACCAGGTCACAGAATGAGTTGTTCTGTGACCCGTGGGGAGGACCACAAGTCGTAAGGTGACTCGTGGTAAGGGCTGGCTTAAGTTAAAGGAATTTTTGAAGGGAGTAGTCACGGGAATGACCACGAGTTATGGTCAGGCCCCACGACTCATCAGGTCAGCCGTGGCCAAGGAATTTAAAAGGGGAAAAATGTGAGGCAGTGCTCCTAACAGATAGGTTCCACAAATCGTTGTCAGTCACCACGATTTATTAGGTGGCTCGTGGTCATCAGGAAGATAATGATTTAGGGTTGAGGCATTAGAATGGATTTGTGGTCACCGGTAACGACTTGTGGGATGGCCCGTTACAAGTTCCAAGCGAAATTTGGCAATGTACCCAACGACCAAAGTGATGACTTGTGAAAGGTGGCAATGACCCGTTAGGTCCCTCGTGTGGACTGACGAGCAGTTATTTTCTGCCAAGTTTTAAAGGTATTTTCGTTATTTCTATGCTCTAAAGTCCTAAACTATGTTGTTTTAAGTTATTTTTTGAGTGTATTAAGATAGGTTAAGTCTTTATAACCTATTCAAAACCCATGCATGCAAGAGTGATAGTCTAGAGAGGTGATCAAGGCAAATCCTTCAAGGTTTTCTTCAATTTCTCCTTGGGCATTCAAGGGAGTGTAAGAATCAGCCATAAACGGGTATGTAGGGTTATGAGTGGGTTTTTTCATCCACACCCATGCCCAATATCTCCTAATTCATGAAGTTTTGATTAAAAATCTTATAGGGTTTTGTCTTAAATCTTGGGGAATTCTAATGATCTATCCATAGGCTTCTCATGATTTACATCATATCTTATGAATCATGGTAAGATTTTATAACTAATTCGACTATAAATTTATTGATTTCAATTTCTAATGAATTATGCCTAATTATGCAAGTCCTATGATGAATAAAGTTATTATCTTTACCTCTATTGTTGATATTCATAAACCCATTGATGCCCCGCAAGTGTACGGGTCGTACAAGTAATATAGTGACCCTTTTTAAGAGCCGGATGTCGAACCCACAAGGACTGGACCAATTTAGCTAATTATAAAGTTAAAGTGTGATATTAACTTTCGCAAGTGTTTATTAAAGACTTTTTTTTATAAAGCTTAATTAAGTCTAGGGGTGGTAACCGAAATACTCTGAAATCATTCAAGGAGCAACTAGAGTTAAAGCCGGATAATCATGTGATACTACGCTTTGTAATGGTTTAAGTATGGAATTATCAATTGTTGTCTCATATAATTAACATTGCATGTTCATGGTCTTTCGAGCCTCTAAACACGACAAACTAGTTGATCACGGGCAAAAATAGCATGCCCGAGATACGCTTTATGACTTAAATTAGTCTTGTTTATCTAAGTTATTGTATACATTTTCATGTAATTTTATATGAAGTGAAGATATGTGCTAACAAACATGATTAGCCTTTGTTTTGTAGGTTTTGATGACTTTTGAGTAACTAATCCATGAGTTGGTGAAGTAGAGGCTTGGAAACGGAATTAACCAGCGAACGTCGGCAAAGAGGAGGCACAAAACAGCCCACCTGCGCGTCGACAACGTGCCACGGCAGGTAGGCTGATCACAACAGCCCACCTGCACGTTGGCAACGTGCCACGGCAGGCTGGCTGCGGGACCTGGAGGTGTCAACGCGCTGCCCAAGCAGCATGACACGCTGCCAACGCGGCAGGGTGAAGCCGAGGCCAAATTTCGGGTGATTTCCAGAGAGCTTTCGCGTTGCCTCTGTGTCACGGAGGCAGTGCTCCACGATACACTCTGTGACACGGAGCCATTCCATGACAGGCCAAATTATGCACGTTTTTCATTTACTATAAATAGGTCCCTTAGCTCCTAATTCCAGGGGGTCACGATTTTATTCTGGAAAACTACCTAGGAGTGAAGGGAGAAGTGGGAGAACTCATCTAGGGTTTGTCAAATTCCCTTCTAATCTACCAAATTCATGTAAGTATGTTAGTTTAGTAGTAGTTAGTTGTAGTTTTACGAACATGAATGGCAAGAACCCTTCCTCTAGGGTTGAAGCCATGAATTATAATTGTGATTTTATGAAATTGTTTTGGAATTAAGTTATTGATTGTTGTTTTCGTCTTGCATTCTGGATTGTTGGTTGGTTTTATGATTGATCACCATGAAAGCATATTTGTTAGCTTGAGCAATAGCTTGAGAAAGCATTACCTAGGTCAGGACGTGAGAATGTGAGGAGCATGTTTGTATCTCGGGAGAGGATTTTGTGTCAGGATAGAAATATATCTAACACCGTGCTTGGTTGAGACACGGGGGTTATAAAAGACCAACTTGGGATGTCACATCACCACTCGAAGAAGTAGTTGTGAGGCTAAGTTGAGTTAAAAGGTTAGACGCACGAAAGTCCTTAATCGTTTCTCCGTAAACCACAACATAGCGTGCGATTAGAAATTAAACTCCTCGCTCACAATGATGCAGTGAGGCTAGATTGTCGTGTTTAGAGGCTCGAAAGACCATAAACATGCAATTCTAATTATGTGAAATAACAATTGATAGTTCCATTCTTAACCCATTGCAAATCGTAGTATCGCATGATTAATTGGTTTTAACTCTATGTTGCTCCTAGAGTAATTTCAGAATATTTCATTGACCCAAACTTAGACTTAATTAATCTCAATCAAAAATGTCTATAACCAACACTTGAGGTATTTAAGATCACAATAGAAATGGCTAGTTAGAGGAATGGGTCCAGTCCCTGTGGGTTCGACATCCGGCTCTAAAAAAGAGCCACTATATTACTTGCACGACCCGTACACTTGCGGGCACACCAAGTTTTTGGCGCCGTTGCCGGGGACTCGGCGAAGTTTTGATAATTTTTCTATTTTTGTGTGATTTTTGAATTTCCTAAAGTGTTGAAAAACTTGGTCTTAGTCTGTTTATTTGCAGGTGACAGGTTGTCCTGCCGAGATGGCTAGAAATAGAGAGCTTGTGGAACCGTTGCTTGAACCTGAACGTCAAATCCATTTGCGAACGAGAGTAGCTTTAGAGAAAAATCTGAAGAGATTTCAAGAAAAGGTACAACAACAACCACCCGCGGGACAAGTATAATTGTCATCAGAAGCAATGGCAGCAAGACCAATGCGCGAAGTGGCAATCCCACTAGCGACGAATGTGACCTCTAGCATCCGTAAACCGGAGCCTGGAGGGCACTTTGAGCTTAAATAGAACATGGTGCAGCTGTTACATTCTAGTGGTCAATTCACTGGGATGGCACATGAGGACCCGCAGCAGCACCTACAGAGCTTTTTAGAGATTACTGACACATTTGTCCCCACCGGCTTCCCATTTTCACTGTTGGGAGAGGTGAAAAAATGGCTGAAGGCTGAGCCACCGAAATCCATAACTTCATGGAATGACTTGGCTAAGAAGTTCCTTATCAGACTTCCCTTCAGGCAAAACTGCAAAGTTGAGAAGTGAAATACTCAGTTTCAAGCAGAGGCCTGATGAGAACTTATATATGGCTTGGGAAAGATTCAAGTCATTGTTGAGAGACTGCCCCCATCACCAGCAATCAAATGAAGTGCTGTCTCATACCTTTGTAGAAAGTCTAGACCCACACACAAAAATATTACTAGACTCTACATCGGGTGGGCAAGCCTTGGATAAGACATATGATGAGTTGTACACTTTGTTGAATAGAATTGCTCAAGGAAATCCAGAGTGGAACAGCGAGTCATCGAGGGGGGCAGGAAAGAGACCAGGGTTGATAGAAGTAGATGGGTTGAATGCCTTGGCAGCACAGTTAGCTTCGTTCCAGCATTAGATGATGACTCAGTTCCATAAACTGAGTATGAACCAACACCAGGGCCAGGTTAATGCAGTTCAGCAAGCTCCAAGTTGGTGCAAAATTTGTGGTCATAATGGGCACAATGCAGAATTTTGTGGAGCCAATCCGGAATCAGTCAATTTTGTTGGTAATGTGCATAGAAATCAAAATTTTGGGAACAACTCCAACAGAAATTGGCAGGGCCACCCGAATTTTTCTTGGGGTGGAAACCAAAAGCAGAATTATATGCAACCTTAGCAACAGCAGTATCAGCAGAATAGGCAGAATGATGGGCAACTGAGTAGCAACATTGAGGAGACACTGCAGAAAATTATGGAGACCCAAAATCAGTTAGCGGAAAATCAGGCGAGGATGGCAACAGACTTAAAGAATCAGCAAATGGCCACCCACAATCTTGAAAAACAAGTAGGTCAGATAGCAGCTGCTCAAAACATGAGATCACAAGGGGGATTACCCAGCGACACAGATCCTAACCCCCGGCAGATCAATGCCATCAGTCTGAGAAGCGGTAAGCAATTAGCTGATGTAGTGCCAAAAGAGTTGAGAAAGGAGGTGCAACCGGAGTTGGTTAGACCAGGAACATCCATCAACATGGGAGAGAATCAGAGTGCTGGGCAACAAAATGCGCAACTTTCAATGCAGCCAGCACAAAGACCACCACCACCATTCCCTCAGAAATTCAGAAAGAGCAAGGAGGAGGAATGCTTCAAAAAGTTTGTTGAGAGCTTTAAAGAACTTCACATAAATTTGCCTCTTATTGATGTCTTGTAGGGAATGCCCAAGTATGATAAATACTTGAAGGACGTAATGGCGAACAAAGTTAGATTGGTGGATGTCCAGACTGTAGCACTGACTGAGGAGTGCAGTCACAGGGTATTGAGCAAAATGCCAAAGAAGCTCAAAGACCCAGGGAGTTTTACCCTCCCCATACAAATTGGTAAAGCTGAGGTGCTATGAGCTTTGTGTGACTTAGGGGCAGTGGTTAATCTAATGCCCCTATCCTTATTCAACACCCTGGGGTTGGGAAAACTGAGGCCGACAAGGTTGATGCTGCAGCTGGCTGACAAGTCGCGAGTGACACCTGATGGAATAATAGAGGACCTTCTCATCAAAGTAGGTAAGTTCATTATACCTGCTGATTTTATTTTCTTAGATTTTCAGGTTGATGACCAGGTACCCCTGATCTTGGGATGGCCATTCTTGGCTACCGGAGGAGCGGTGATTGACTTGAAAGCAGGGACCCTGAAAATGAGGGTCGAAGATGAAGAAAAACTCTTTCGCGTTTACCAAGAAATGAACCCATCCGCACACTACACTAACCTTTGTCAGGTTAGCGTGTTGGCAGAGGATGAGTGTGGGGTGGAGGATTCCACAGGTGTAGGGCCAAAGGTAATGACAAGTGTTCAGCCCAAGTCTGATAGAGGGCTTCAAATTGAGAAGAAATTGGAGAAAGAGAGGAATAGAGTGGAGGCTGTTTCCTCTCAACAGCAAAAGAAAAGGAGATGGTTCTCGAAAGAGAACCCAGGTATGAGGATGTCCTGAAAAGGACAGTCCACGTCGGGCCACGACATGAAATAAGGCGCTGCTTGGGAGGCAACCCAAGGGTACCTCAGGTACAATTTGTAATTTTGATTTCTGTGTTGCTTTTGTTAGTTTCATGTTGTTTGTGTTTTTGGTGGAAAGTTAAGCACAGATGGCGGGAAGTCTGAGTACCGAGACGGTGGAAGCTAAAGAGCATGGAAAAGAAGAAGTGTGGGGTCAAACACCCACCTCTTAAAACTTGAAAGGAAAACATGCTTTTAGCTTGGCATAGAGGCTCAGGGAGTATTTCTCATCCTTTAAATGTTAATTTGATGCTATGAGGACATAGCATGATTTAAGTGTGGGGTGAGGGAAATTTCAAGAAAATTTCAATTTTTTTCGTGCTTAACGATTTTTGGTGAATGTAGTGCTTGTGAGAAGAATTTTGAAAAATTTTTATGATTCAAGCATGACTTCATCACCCGTTGGTTTTTCTTTTCGGTTCTTTTCCGACGGGGGTTTTTGAACCGAAGAATAAAAATTTTTCCTTTTCTTTTCTTTGTCTGTATATAGTGTTTTTAATCATAGTTAGGGACTGTTTCCAACGATGGATGGATGACGACCGTCTTAAGGAAAAATTAGTCGATAGGTTTTGGGTTTTTGAAACCATAACTAATTGATGCTTGATGTTCTTGTTAGGTGCTATATGTGATTGTAAGATGCAAGTATGTTCAGTGTGAAGCATGCAAGTGTATAACTTTGTTTGAGACACTTAGGCTCTTGAATGTGACTCAATATGATTGAAGCTTAATCTGAATTCTTGTGATTAGCTGAGTTAAGAGTCTGCTGAAGGTGTCTTGAATTGAGCATGTGCCATGAGTGTAAGGTTTTTGAGTATTCTGTGCTATTGTGGATTGTCTAGAACTTGCCTGGTGTGTTTATAAAACAAAATGAAGGATGTGAATTGTAGGAAATGATATAGGCATTTCTTTGAATGAACCAAATTGTTATCCCTCATTTTACCTACCTTGAGAAATTAATCCTAGTTAGCCCCATTGAGCCTTGAGCCTATTCTTTGACAGCTGCAACATACGCTTAATCCGTTTTCTTTCATTAGCCTTGAATTTGATCCAAAACTCCTAAGCGCTTGAGTGGAAAAAATACGAAGGAGTAAAGGAGTGAGAAGAATGAAAAGAAAGGAAAAGTAGCAAGTTGTAGAAGTGAGAAAAGGAGAAGGGTGCACTTGTGTGAAAACGGTTGATTATTATAAAGGAGTAAGAAAACAAATTAATGTAAAATTATTTATAGAGCTCCTTACTAATAAGCTAAAAGTGCCTAAAGAAAGGGGGAACATAAGAGGAAAAAGAAAGCTAAAAGGAGAAAAAGGTGAAGTAAGGGAAGGGAAGTTCGTAATGAGGGCGTGATGTATGATAAGCACTGAGGAAAGATAGGCACTATTACTGGCCATAATAGTATCTACCCGCAACTGAGTTACATTACGACCTAAAAAGTCCTACTTGATCTTACATTCACACTTCCTTAATTTAGTGGAATAAAACACTAAGGGCAAGCCTATGGGTCATTACATGATGCATGTGAATTCTTTGTGGGAGTGAGCGTAATTCTATTCATGTACCCACACATGTTGTGATATAAAAATTGTTTTTGCGTGTGAATTTGGGTAACTCTCTTTCCGTGAGGGCACATGTTGAATGAAAGATATAATTCATGTGGGATTTCTTAATCAGTTGATTTGCATGAGTTTGCTAAGATTGAGAGTCGATTCTTGAGGTTAAGAAGTCTTAACATAGTTGTACTTCATTTCAATGATCACACCGTGCATGCTCTATTTGTAGCTTGTTATCTTACGTAATCATTATAGCCGTAACTTGAATTATCTTGCTAAATTAGTTATGTCGGAGTCTCCATATGCATGATATGTAAAAGGTTGTTCGAGGACGAACAAGCCTTTAAGTGTGGGGTTGTGATCACGGGCAAAAATAGCATGCCCGAGATACGCTTTATGACTTAAATTAGTCTTGTTTATCTAAGTTATTGTATACATTTTCATGTAATTTTATATGAAGTGAAGATATGTTCTAAACAACATGATTAGCCTTTGTTTTGTAGGTTTTGATGACTTTTGAGTAACTAATCCATGAGTTGGTGAAGTAGAGGCTTGGAAACGGAATTAACCCGCGAACGTCAGCAAAGAGGAGGCACAAAATAGCCCACCTGCGCGTCGGCAACGTGCCACGGCAGGTAGGCTGATCACAACAGCCCACCTGCACGTTGGCAACATGCCACGGCAGGCTGGCTGTGCGACATGGAGGTGTCAACGCATTGCCCAAGTAGCATGACACGCTGCCAACGCGGCAGGGTGCTGCCGAGGCCAAATTTCGGGTGATTTCCAGAGAGCTTTCGCGTTGCCTCCGTGTCACGGAGGCAGTGCTCCGCGATACACTCTGTGACACAGAGCCATTCCACGACAGACCAAATTATGCACGTTTTCCATTTACTATAAATAGGTCCCTTAGCTCCTAATTCCAGGGGGTCACGATTTTATTCTGGAAAACTACCTAGGAGTGAAGGGAGAAGTGGGAGAACTCATCTAGGGTTTGTCAAGTTCCCTTCTCATCTACCAAATTCATGTAAGTATGTTAGTTTAGTAGTAGTTAGTTGTAGTTTTACGAACATGAATGGCAAGAACCCTTCCTCTAGGGTTGAAGCCATGAATTATAATTGTGATTTTATGAAATTGTTTTGAAATTAAGTTATTGATTGTTGTTTTCGTCTTGCATTCTGGATTGTTGGTTGTTTTTATGATTGATCACCATGAAAGCATATTTGTTATCTTGAGCAATAGCTTGAGAAAGCATTACCTAGGTCAGGACATGAGAATGTGAGGAGCATGTTTGTACCTCGGGAGAGATTTTTGTGTCAGGATAGAAATATACCTAACACCGTGCTTGGTTGAGACACGGGGGTTATGAAAGACCAACCTGGGATGTCACATCACCACTCGAAGAAGTAGTTGTGAGACTAAGTTGAGTTAAATGGTTAGACGCATGAAAGTCCCTAATCGTTTCCCCATAAACCACAACATAATTGATTGCCTGCGACTAGAAATTAAACTCCTCGCTCACAATGATGCAGTGAGGCTAGATTGCCGTGTTTAGAGGCTCGAAAGACCATAAACATGCAATTCTAATTATGTGAAATAACAATTGATAGTTCCATGCTTAACCCATTGCAAATCATAGTATCGCATGATTAATTGGTTTTAACTCTATGTTGCTCCTAGAGTAATTTCAGAATATTTTGTTGACCCAAACTTAGACTTAATTAATCTCAATCGAAAATGTCTATAACCAACACTTGAGGTATTTAAGATCACACTAGAAATGGCTAGTTAGAGGAATGGGTCCAGTCCCTGTGGGTTCGACATCCGGCTCTTAAAAAGAGCCACTATATTACTTGCATGACCCGTACACTTGCGGGCACACCACTAGCCTAACAACTACATCATTGAGCGGGGATGTGACATTCTAATTCGTGGGCAATTTAATTACGTGGATGTGGTTTACGGGGTTTATGCTCTTGTTATGGACTTTCGTACCTCTAATCATTTAACTCAACTTAGCTTCACAACTACTTCTTTGAGTGGTGATGTGATAATTCTAAGTTGGTGTCTAGCTCATCTCGTTTTAATAACCAAGCAAGGCAAATTAAGTATAATTTCTTATTCTAACCGCGAATTATATCGTAAGATACAAACTTGCTCCCTATATTCTTTGTTCTTGCCTAGGTTTACTTTCTCAAGCTTTTACCTAGGTGTAACATGTGAGTTTTCATGGTGATCAATCATTAAAACAACCATAATCAAGAACGTAAGACAAACCAACAATCAATAACTTAAAACCAAAACAAAATCATGTATTCACAATCATACCTTGTGGTTTCGACCCTAGAGGAAGGGTTCTAGCCACTCAAGTTCATATAATTACAAGAAAACATAATGAAAGTAACATACTTACAAGAATTGGTAGAAGAGAAGATGAAATTTAAGAACCCTAGGTGAGTTCTCCCACTTCTCCCTCACTCCTTGGCAGTTTTTCAGAATAATTTCGTTGCTAAATGTTTTTAGGAGCTAAGGGATCTATTTATAGTAAATGAGAATTGTACAAAATTATGCCCGACATGGAATAGCTCCGTGTCACAGAGGTTATCACGTCAATATGCCTCCGTGACACGGAGGCAACTCGTAGGCATTCTGGAATTTGCGTAAAATACATACTAGGCAACCCCCTGCCGCATTGGCAGCGTGGCACGCTGCTTGTGCAGCGCGTTAGGGGCCGTGACACGCCCTTGGTCGCGCAGCCTGCCTGTTGTGGCACGTTTCCAACACGCAGGTAGGCTGTTTCGTGCATCCTCCTTACCGACGTTCGCATTTTACTTCTGATTCCATGCCTCCACTTCACCAACTCATAGATTAGTTCCTAAAAATCAGTTTAAACCTACAGAAACAAAAACTAATCATTTTGGTTAGTATGTATATTCATATTTACATAAAAATACATGAGAATGCATATAATTAAGTCGATAAACAAGACAAAACTAAGTTATAAAGCATTACTCGGGCATGTTATTTTGCCCAAGATCACCCATGATGATTTATGCGTCATAATGTGGATTTATTCAAATGCCGATCATGGATTTATGATTTAAAAAGCCTATATATGATTTACAAGCATGCATGAGCCTTATGATTTTACTAATTATGTTTTTGGCCGACTCACGGGCCTTACCCTCATGGCTAGTTCACGTATTTTCAATCATGCTTATGATTATCATTAGTTAACTAGCCCATGAATTTCATGCATATTATACTATGAGCACTATATATATTTTGGGAGTAGTATTTAACACCAAGTAGGTTGGGGCCCGAATTCAGAACTGCGTGCCACCGTAGGACATGATAGACCTCCCTTGAGACTGTCCTCTTTGCCCAAATGGGCCCTTTCATGTGTGATATCACGCCATTTATGGTTCTACCCTTGTAAAGGTACGAACACCCTCCTAACTAGGGATTTATAGGTCGGGCTCCATGTGAGCTCATGTGGGGTATGTCAGTTATAAGAGTCTCCTATTGTTCTGCATGTTTTATGCATTATTATGTGTATGTCAATTTGGATCAAGTGATGATTTATAAAGTTTCTCTTATGACTATGGTATTGAATGAATTACGAATGATTTTAAAACTTTGAGCCTTATGTTATCGTATGATATTCATGTTATGAGCATGTTGTTCTACTCTAATGATCTCTTATGAACTTTTATGTATTTTTAAATGTACGTTTTACTTATCTTGCATACTCGGTACATTCCATGTACTGATCGCATACCCTATGCTATATCATTTCATGATACAAGCTCCGATCTTCAAACCCAGCACCGTCAGCAGTTCATCTCGGAGTTTAGCATCCAGCTTTTTAATGAGTCCTCATCCTCCGAGGACCAGTGTGATTTCAGTTATATTTTTTAATGTTCAGTTTGTAGACTTGCCGGTTAGTTAGGGATGTTGTCCCATCAACCCATTAGATATGTTAGAGGCTTTCAGACGATATTTAGTATTCAACTAATATGTATGTAGTACGTACCGCTTACCATGTTAAGTTATGTTTATGCTTCCGCTATGTCGTCATGTTACGTAATCCGCTTTATTGATATTGAGTTAGATGTATGTTCATGTCATGGATTGACTTGGAGTCTCTTGGGCTCCTTGTCCCGTTTTACGATTTGGGTCTACGTTCGGGTCGTGACACACTCACACTCACAAATGATGTAATGCACATATGTAACATCCTCTAGGCTTGCCCTTCATGTACGCTAAGACTACCTAATTGATTCAAGAGATTAAGATCACAGAGAATTTTCTTAATTGTAATGTCAGCTAAGGGACTATTACACCCCAAAAATTTTTTGGTGATTATTTGATGATTGTATGCTAGGTTAAGGGATGTACGTGTTGTATATTGGTCATAGATGACAAGGAAAATGTGTACGAACTGAAAAGCAAAGAGTATGTGAAGTTCATAAGTAAGGGTCAACTTTAAATGACCATATCTCCCTACATATAATGAATTAGAAGCCCCACGACCTATTAGATTAAAGTCTTTGAGTCTAGTTTTCAGAATATCAAACCACTCATCAATTGGAGTTCAGAGTAAGGTGGCCACCGCTATAAAAAGGCCACTGCCAACAACCTTTATATTTTAAGTTGTGTGTTATGAAATCATTTTCAACATTTCCAGATATGAGGTGCTTGCTTACTCTTTGAAATAGTCTCTCTTTTCCAGCAGCAAAGCTTAAGAAACCAAGAGGAATCCCTCAATAAAATACCATCAAAACTCAAGCAAAAGTCCATGGATATGAAGGCAACTTTGTAGTGAAGTTGTTGCTGCCTTGTAGCTACATTTTTTGCAGTGTTTTTGTGGTGACTTGCTGCGTTTTTGAAGCATTTCTAAGACACATATATGCTCCCTCTTGGTAGGGATTATAGAAAAGTATAAAAGGTGAGAATTCTACTACTAAACTTGCTTGAATTCATGAGTAGAAAGCTAGAAGTTAGAGGTGTATTTGGTGTGTTTGTGAACTGCTTCTATTGCGTTTCAGACAGTAAGGTTGCTACATTTTTTGACAAGAAGTTGAGGTCAGTTACTCCTATTTTTAACCAAGAACAACCCCCCAAAAGAAGGTAAGGATTTCTCCCCTTTTAAACCTCTCAAATTGCAAAGCAAAAAGCTTGAAATTGGTAGCTGAGTGAGCTACCAATGGACTGTTTGCGTCACGACCCGAACATTGGCCCAGATCGAGACACGGGACAAGGAGCCCTGAGAGACTCCAAGTTGAGCCATGAAATTAACATACATCTAACTCAATCAAATAAAGCGAAACACTTAATATAATAAACATAGCAGAAGTCTAATAATAACGTAACATCAGAACCGGAATTCACTTCATACATGACAAGCTGCTACATACAGTCTGAAAGTCTCTAACATATCTAATAGGTTGATGGGACAACATCCCCAACTAACCCGATAAGTCTAAAACTGAAAATATAAGATAACTGGTAATGAATGGTCCTCGAGAGATGAGGACTCATCACTGAAGCTGGATGCCAACTCCAGGGAACTGGCTATTGATGGGGCTGAGTCTGAAGATCGAAGCCTGTATCATGAAACAATACAACATAGAGTATGTGGTCAGTACGTGGAATGTACCGAGTATGCAAGGTAAGCAAAATGGATAGTTAAAATATATAGAAGTTCATAAGAGTAGGACAACATGATCGTAACATAAATATTATAATCCAAACATATGGCTCAAGGTTTTCAAAACATTCATAAATCATACATAATCATAATCGTAAGAGAAAATCTTTATAAAACATGACTTGAGCCAAATTATATAATCATAACCATACATAAATCATGAGGAACAGAGGGAGATTCTTATAATTGGCATACCTCATATGAGCACACATGGAGCTGGACCTGTAAACCCCTAGTCGGGAGGACGTTCATAAGTTGCCAAGGGTAAAACCATGAAAGAGGTGTGATATCACAACATAGGGCCCAATTGGGCAAGGGGACAATAACATGGAGGTCCCATCGTGGCTACGTTGGCGCGTAGTTCTAAGACTCGGGGCATGCTTGGACCCCGGGTCTACTCGGTGTTAATACTACTCCCAAAATATATATAGTGCTCATAGGATAATATACATGAGATTAATAGGCTAGTTAAAATCATGATAATCATAAGCATGCTTGAAATACGTCAACTAGCCACGAAAGTAAGGCACATGAGTTGTCCATAATTGTAAATTATAAATCATGAGGTCCATGCATACATATAAAACATGTATATACTTGATATTCATAAATTCAGGATGAGAATTTGAGAGAAATCATATCATGAGTTATAAATCATATTGGGTTAATGAACATCAAAATCAAAGTAGAGTCATAACTTGATTTATCATGAAACATACATAATTGGACATAGTTTGTAGAAAATTTAAACTTAAATAATTATAAAATCTGCCCATGATTCATAAAACATGAAGTTATACATTAGGGAACATAATCCATAGATAGATCATAAGGTGTCATGCCCCGCCTTGGGAGGAATGACTGGCACCTGGTGCCCTACTAAGAGCTGGACTACTGGACTACTGAGCCTAAGCACTTCTGGTCCCAGGCTGGCTCTAACTCTGGGTTCATGGAACCAACGGGCTATATAACGCCTGTAAATACAGCCTCCAGCTGACTAGGCCTATAGCCACCTGTAAGACAACAACAACTAACTAGTACAAAAGTAGTATAAAGGAACCTATGCGGGCCGACAAGGCCATCATGCTGACTAGTTTCACTGAAACGCTGAATCAAATGCTAAACTACTCTATGACCGGCAAGGTCACCAATTATTAACTGAATAAGGCCCCACACGGCCATCATAAACAAACTAAAACATAGACACGGCCTCACACGATCGGTACAACTAACCACAGGGAATATACAATCTGCAAGCCTCTAAGAATACTGATGAGATGGTCAGGACAGAGCCCCAACCTACCCGTACTATACAACAAAAGAAAAGGAATAAACCTCTAGCTGTCAAGCTCCGGATGATAGGAGCTGATGACTCTGTGTGCTGGATGGAATTACGAGAGATCGGCTCCTCGTCTAGGAGTACCTGCAGACAAGTAATGCAGCGCCCCCAAACCGGCGTCAGTACCACTGGTACCGAGTATGCAAAGCAATAACTAAACATAATTTAAAATAGACAGTAATACTGATAGTTACTGAATAACAGAAGATGGCTAAGACTGTCTGGGATGGAAGAATCTAAACTAAGCTTAACTGTACTGGAGAGAATGTGAGAATCATACCAGTCAATGAAGTGTCCTGCTATCTATCAATTTAATAAATAACACATATAGCATACAAGAACCTATACCAACCCCCATAAGCCAAAAGGTACCAATCAACATGCAATTTATATACCCCTACCCGGGTCGCCATCAAAAAATAACAATTCACTCCACTCATCTATTAACACAGTTATTAACCCTAGGGCGGCAAGGAAGCTCTAAAGGTGCCCAACATAGAACAATCAGGTCTCTACAAACAACAATAATCACATAATATATATATTAAATCTGATAATACTGTCCATGTTCTGATATTCTATTCGGAATCCCTTGCTGAATTATACTGAATTTGATACTGAGTTATACTGAGTCTGGAATAATATCTCATTGTCTGATACTAAATTATTGACTTTTATTCTGAATATGACAAAATAATTATTCAAGCATGCTTACTGAATTCACACTGGGCATAATACTCGGCTTTGAAACGTTCTTCTAGAATTTATTCTATTTTACTATACTAGAATTACTATCTTGCCGAAGAAACTGGCTGTTACACCCATAAATTCTTGACATTTAGATGGCCTATTCGCATGTTGGTTACGGGTTTTAGAATGCCATACATGCTAGAAAAAGGCCCGGGGAAAGACCGAGCAAGCACCAAATAGAAATGTCACAATAAGAGGCTGGGAAGAACCCCTCCGCGATGGCAACGTGTCATGGAGGCTGTCCTCCGCGATGGCCGACGTTCCACGGAAAGGAGGTTCAGGCCTCAAGCATATATAGCCCCACTTCATTTTAATTTCATTATTTTCATTTCATTTCAGTAGTGAGCGACCAGAACAAAAAAGGGACGAGGGTTTGACGTAAAATTCCTTCCGATTAAGCCATCAAACGCAGTCCAAACTCAAATTAACTTTGGATACCGAAGTAGAAAGCTGTAGAAAATATTCCTGCGGAGTTAGTTTCGCAGGAATCGTTCGGTGAAGCGGCGACCTGCCGAGTCAAGGTAAGTGGAATTACTCCAAACTAGTTTTAATATAGTCCTAGCATTAATGTGAGTATTTCTCTCTTCTGGACTTGTGAGAAATAGTGAGTTTTCGTCCGCTCTTCGATAAGTCGAAGAATAAGCAGTGAGTGTATATTGTAAATGTGGTTTCTTTTTAATAAAAATAGAATTGATTGTTTTTCCTTCATGGATATGATTACAGTTGGGAGAAATAGCTGAAAATTAGCTGAGTTACGCGAGATACTCAAAACGTTAACAGGCAAGGTATGTAAAGCCAGTTTCTTTCGGCAAGTTAGTAAGTTCTGGTATAGTAAAATAGTACAACTTCTGGTAGAATGTTTCAAATGCCGCATGTTATTTTTAGTATGAATTTTAGTAAGCATGTTAGGAGCATTATATCACGTCTACTGTGAAAATTGGTAACATAGTATAAATTCCAATAGAATATTTCGTAGACAGTGTAGTATATCAATATGAAATTTAGAAAGCACGTTAGCAATAGTAAATCATGTTTTCCATGATACTTAGTTAAACCACATGATTTTTAGCAGATTATTCCAGGAACATTATATCTTGTTTCAGTATTCGACTTAGCACAGTACGATAGAAAGTATATGTATATTATTACCAGTTCCAACATGTATTTTGAATATATATATCACCATCATTAGTTCCGACACGTATCATGTGAAATTATTATTATTAGCCGAAAATTGATTGTATTGTTTTGGGTTGGATTACCTAGCATCCATGACCGCCCCAGGGTTAATAGCTGTATCGACTCGTCCGCTAGAGGGCGAGGATATGTCGCTCTACGGAGTGGCATGCCGTCCCCCTAGGGACGAAGATGGGAGGCCAGTTTCCCCATATTTTGCCTTGGTCAGCTTTTATACACCCCCGTCAAGCGGGTACGCCCGGGGTGTTGATTCTAGGAGTCCTCCGGACTCAGGTACAGTTATAGTCAGGGGCTCAGTAGGCCCAAGTGCATACCCAGGGGACCGAAAAGGTGCTTATAGTTGCCAGGGGAGATGGGATGACCGGGGTAGGGGTATAGATTGTGTGTTGGTTGTACCTTCCGGCTTATGGGGGCTAAGTAAGGTTTATGTGTGCTATGTTTTACTATGTTAGGTTTGTTATGAGTAGATAGATAGTAGAATGCCACATTTCTAGGTACGACCCTACTCCGTTCTTGGTATAGTTGAGGATAGTCTTAAATTGATACTTTCAGTCAGTTATAGTCTATTTCTTTCTACTTCAGTTCTATAAGTTATATTGCTTGTTTTCAGTTATTTTCCAGTTGTTGCTATGCATACTCTGTACCAGCGGTACTGACGCCCATTTTGGGGCACTGCATTACTTGCCTGCAGGTACATATAGACGAGGAGCATATCCCCCGTAGTTTTAGCCAGCGCTACAAAGTCTCCAGCTTCTGTCATCCGGAGCTTGGCAGTTAAAAAGTTTACTTCTCTTTTTGTTTGTACAGTATGGGTAAGTTGGGGCCCTGTCCCAACCATCTTGCTATTCTTAGAGGCTTGCAGATTATATATTTTTCCCTATGGTTCGTTGTACCGGTCGTGTGGGGCCGGGTGTATGTTTTAGCTTGTACATAGAGGCCGTGTGGGGCCTTATTCAGTCGGTAGTGGTAACCTTGTCGGTCACATAGTAATTTGATACTTGTTTTCATCCCTCAGATACAACTAGTAAGTATGGTGGCCTTGTTGGCCCGCATAGGATCTCTGGTAGTCAGTTGTTCTAGTTAGCTGTATGTGTTTATGACAGGTGACAATAGGCCTTGTCGGCTGGATGCTGTATTTACAACCGTTATATAGCCCATCGTTTTCTCGAATCCAGGATTTAGAGCCAGCCTTGCACTAGGAGTGCTCGGGCTCAGCCAGTCCAGCAGTCTAGGTCCTAGAGTGCACCAGGTGCTCGTCATGCCTCCCAAGGTGGGGCATGACAAACTTGGTATCAGAGCAGGTCGTATCCCAGGGAGTCTGCAAGCCGTGCTAAGTAGAGTCTTGCCTATGGATGTGTTGTGCACCACATACTATAGGAAGGAGGCTGCAAGGCATAATAGGATGGTTGCTTTTTATTCTTATTCAGTCGTGCTGTAGAGCGGTATAGTATAAGGTTGAGTCCCTAGAGCTTACTATATTCTTTGGTTACAGATAAAATGTCAGACCAGCTACATCCTATTACAGGCCGAAGATTTGACACCGCAGCAAGGGAAGGCACCAGTAGGATGCCTCACCCTCATTTAGAATCAGCTCGATCAGAGGGCGATACAGAGGCATCGTCCCAACCTTCTCAGCAGTCTCCACCACATCAGGAGCCACTTGGGGCGACATCACCTCCAGCATTCCCTATACCGATACCTTTCGACCAGGAGGTCAGGAGTGTAGTAGTCATGTTAGCACAAATGATGGCTGCTCAGCGTTAGCCGATGCCGTCTATAGTTGCAAAGTCATTAGGAGGGCCCGGTAGTTCGAGGGTCCAGGAATTTTTGGCTCTGAATCCCCCACAGTTTACAGGTATGGACCGGACAGAGGACCCTCAAGATTTTCTAAACCAGATGCAGAGAATTTTTAGGGTTATGCATGCTACGCCTATAGAATCGGTTGAATTGGCAGCATTCCGGTTTTGGGACATCATCGTGTTGTGGTATGAAAGCTGGGAAAGGTCCCGAGGGAGAGATGTTTCCCCTCCGACCTGGTCCAGCTTCTTAGGAGCTTTTCTGGATCACTATTTACCATGGGAGATTTGACAGGCCCGGGTGGATCAGTTTTTACATTTGGAGCAGGGGGCCATGAGTGTTCGAGAATACGCCTTGCAATTTGATTCTTTGGCTCGGTATGCACCAACCTTTGTTGATACCATGGCATCTAGAGTACACCGCTTCATCATGAGGTTGAATCCAGAGTATGTTGAGACTTGTATTACGGCTGCTCTACGAGAGGACATGGATATTGCCCGAGTTCAGGCATTCACTCAGAATATTGAGGGCATTAGGCACCGGCAGCGGGAGATTAGGAGGACCAGTCAGGAATAATGTCGCAGGGATAGGCCAGTCGAGTTATAGAGGGAAGTCCGGGGAGGACCCAGGCCACGATTGTCAGATAGGCCGCCCAGACCCTGGCCTCCACCACAGCCGCAGAGGGGCAGATTTAGTCGTAGGGGGCAGTCAGAGACCGGCGAGGCTCGCAGACTGCAGATTCACCACTACAGGGGAGGGCAGAACAAAGTAGGTATACCCTACCACTTTTCCCTATATGCAGTCGACGCTATTCTGGAGCATGTAGATACGGCTCCACCGGATGTTATATTTGTGGCCAAGAGGGTTATCTGATGAAAGATTGTCCAGCCAGAGGTCAGGATAACCGAGAGAGACAGGACAGGGCATCCGCAAGGTCACGAGCTTCAGCATCCTCGGCAGGGTGCAGGCCCTCAGTTTCAGCAGGTAGAGGCCGGGGCAGATCAGGGGCCTCCAGTGTAGGTGTGGGTCCAAGCCGCACATATGCTTTACCAGGGAGGCAGGATTCGGAAGCATCACCGGATGTTGTGACAGGTATGATGACTATTTTCTCTTACCCTTCTGAAGTATTGATAGATCCAGGGTCTACCTTGTCCTATGTTACTCCATTAGTGGCTCAAAAGTTTAGTATTGTGCCGGAATTGCTTCGGCAACCTTTTTCAGTATCTACACCCATCGGTACTCTATTATAGCCAGAAGGGTTTATCGACGGTGTACAGTAGAGGTTGCTAACCGTCAGACTACAGGAGATTTGGTAGAGTTAGAGATGGTTGATTTCGACGCTATTATGTGTATGGATTGGCTAGCTCCGTGCTATGCCAATGTAGAGTGTTGGACCAAGACGGTCCGATTCCACTTTCTAGGGGAGGCAGTACGAGAGTGGAAAGGCAGTACCGTTACGCCAAAAAGTAGGTTTATTTCCTATCTTCAGGTGAGGAAGTTGATAGCGAAGGGGTGCATTTACCACATTGTCAGAGTTCAGGATGTTCAGGTAGAGCCTCCAACTCTCCAGTCTGTTCCAGTGGTTAATGAATTCCCAGATGTATTTCCAGATGAGTTACCTGGTATTCCCCCAGAAACGGAAATAGATTTTGCAATTGATTTGTTACCAGGCACTCAGCCCATATCAATTACCCCATATCGCATGGCTCCTGCTAAACTCAGAGAACTAAAGGAGCAGTTGAAGGATTTGTTAGACAAGGGCTTTATCTGACTAAGTACTTCACTGTGGGGTGTGCCAGTTCTGTTTGTGAGGAAGAAGGATGGTTCCCTCCGCATGTGCATAGACTATGGGCAGCTGAATAAAGTTACAGTCAAGAATAAGTACCTGCTTCCTAGGATAGATGATTTGTTCGATAAGTTAAAGGGAGCCAGATGTTTTTCCAAGATTAACTTAAGGTTCGGATATCATCAAGTTCAAGTTTGTGAAAAGGACATTCCAAAGACTGCTTTCAGGACCAGACATGGCCATTTTGAATTCCTAGTCATATCCTTTGGGCTGATAAATGCCCCAGCAGTGTTCATGGACCTGATGAACAACATCTTCAGGCCGTACCTGGACCTAATCGTGATAGTGTTTATTGACGATATTCTGGTGTATTCTCGCTCAGAGGAAGATCACCAGGCTCATTTACGGACAGTGCTCCAAATTCCCAGGGACCGTCAGCTGTATTCCAAGTTCTCTAAATATGAATTTTGGCTGAATTCAATAGCTTTATTGGGACACATCGTGTCGGATGCTGGTATATAGGTAGACACGCAGAAAATAGAGGCAGTAAAAACATGGCCCAGACCTACCACTCCGACCGAGGTACGCAGTTTTCTGGGATTAACAAGGTACTACAGGAGATTTGTTGAAGGATTCTCCACCTTAGCAGCACCTCTGACCAAACTGATATAGAAGGCAGTAAAATTTTAGTGGACTGAGGCGTGCAAGCAGAGCTTCCAGGAGTTGAAGGACAAGTTAACATCAACCCTAGTGTTAGCATTACCAGAAGGTGCAGAGGGTTATGCAATCTATTGTGATGCTTTGGGTGTTGGGTTAGGATGTGTTTTGATGCAACATGGTAAAGTAATAGCTTATGCTTCTAGTCAGCTGAGGAAACATGAAAAGAATTATCCTACCTATGACCTGGAATTAGCTGAAGTGATTCACGCCTTGAAGATATGGAGACATTACTTATATGGCGTCCATGTGGATATTTTCACTGATCATAAGAGCCTACAGTATATCTTCACCCAGAGAGAATTGAATTTGCGGCAGCGTCGCTGGTTAGAGTTGTTGAAAGATTATGATGTAAATATTCTGTATCACCCAGGGAAAGCCAATATGGTAGCAGATGCCCTCAGCCATAAATCTATGGAAAGTTTAGCACAAATTCAGCCTGAGCAGCGGGAATTGGCCCGAGAGTCGCATCAGCTAGCTAGCTTAGCCGTCTATGTAGTAGAAACAGAAGAAAACAGAACGGTAATCCAAAATACCGCAGTGTCGTCTTTAGTTGTGGAAGTAAAGAAACGGCAGTACTAAGATCCTAGCCTGGTTCAGCTTAGAAGTAGAGTTCAGCGGGGAGAGATGGAAGATTTTCAAATAACCGAGGACGAAGTACTGAGGTATAAAGACCGCCTTTGCGTTCCAGATGTTGCAGGGCTTCGCCAGCAGATTATGGGAGAGGTGCATTATGTCCATTATTCTCTCTATCTAGGGTCAACCAAAATGTACCATGATGTGAAAGAGATTTATTGGTGTCCAGGAATGAAGAAGGGAATAGCAAAATTTGTAGCTCAGTGCCCTAACTGCCAACAGGTAAAAGTCGAGCATCAGAAACTAGGCGGACTAACTCAGGATATAGCTGTGCCTCTATGGAAATGGGAAGCAGTAAACATGGATTTTATAGCAGGATTACCCCACACTAGGCGTAAATATGACTCGATTTGGGTAATTGTTGACAGACTGAAAAAATCAGCTCATTTTCTGCCACTAAGGGCTACCTTTTCTGCCGAAGATTATGCAGAGCTGTACATCAAAGAAATAGTCAGGCTGCATGGGGTTCCAGTGTCCATTATCTCTGACAGAGGGGCGCAATTTATAGCTAAATTTTGGCAGTCATTTCAGAGAGGCTTGGGGACGCAGGTTAACTTGAGCACAACTTTTCATCCTCAGACGGATGGGCAGGCAGAACGTACTATTCAGACGCTTGAGGATATGTTGCAAGCATGTGTGTTAGATTTTAGAGGTAGCTGGGATGAACATCTACCGCTTATTGAATTCGCTTATAATAACAGTTACCATTCAGCTATTCAGATAGCGCTTTATGAGGCATTATATGGGTGGAAGTGTAGATCGCCAGTTGGTTGGTTTGAAGTAGGAGAATCATCAATGATTAGGCCAGATATCATTCATCAGTCAGAGGAAAAAGTAAAACTTATCAGAGAACGCCTATTGACTGCTCAGAGCTGCCAGAAATCGTATGTTGACGTGCGACGTAGAAACTTGGAATTCAACGTGAATGACTGAGTATTCTTAAAAGTTTTGCCAATGAAAGGGGTGATGAGATTCGGCAAGAAAGGCAAGCTCAGCCCCAGGTTTGTTGGGCCTTATCAGATTTGCCGAAGAATAGGCCAAGTGGCATACGAGTTAAACTTACCTCCAGAATTAGAATCTATCTAACCAGTTTTCCACGTATCAATGTTGAGGAAATACGTAGGAGATCCCTCCAGAATCGTTCCAGTCCAGGATGTTCAGGTTACAGAAGAGCTGGCTTATGAAGAAGTTCCAGTAGCCATACTAGACCGATAGATCCGTAGATTGAGAACTAAATATATGGCTTCAGTCAAAGTATTATGGCGTAACCAAAACCGAGAGGAAATGACTTGGGAGGAAGAAGAAGACATGAAAGCTAGATATCCCCAGTTATTTCAGACTTAGCTAGCCAAGGGTATGTTGATATTGTTGTTTTATGAAAATCTTTATATTTATGTATATAAGTGAGATATTGAATTCAGTTTATTATGTAGTGAATGCTATAGTAATATATGGAGTACCTATATTGGACTTTTCTGAGTTTTAGGATTTTTTAGATAGTCCATATTACAGGGGAAACTCTGCCGAATTTTTTTTTCCAGAATAAGTAAAGAAAATAAAGATTCTTGCAAGCAGAAGTTTATATTCGAGGACGAATGGTCTTAAGGGGAGGAGGATGTTACACCCCGTAAATTCTTGACATTTAGATGGCCTATTCGCATGTTGGTTACGGGTTTTAGAATGTCCTACATGCTATCAAAAGGCTCGGGGAATGACCGGGCAAGCGCCAAATCGAAATGTCATAAGAAGAGGCCGGGCAGAACCCCTCCGCGATGGCAACGTGTCACGGAGGCTGTCCTCCGCGATGGCCAACGTGCCACGGAGGGGAGGTTCAGGCCTCAAGTGTATATAGCCCAACTTCATTTTAATTTCATTATTTTCATTTCATTTCAGTAGTGAGCGACCAGAACACAAAAGGGATGAGGGTTTGAAGTAAAATTCCTTCCGATTACGCCATCAAACACAGTCCAAACTCCTTCAGATACCGAAGTATAAAGCTATAGAGAACATTCGTGCAGAGTTAGTTTCGCAGGAATCGTCCGGCAAAGCGGCGACCCACCGAGTCAAGGTAAGTGGAATTACTCCAAACTACTATTAATATACTCCTAGCATTAATTTGAGTATTTCACTCTTCTGGACTTTCGAGAAATTTCTAGTTTTCGGCCGCTCTTCGGTAAGTCGAAGAATAGGCAGTGAGTGTATATTGTAAATATGGTTTCTTTTTAATAATAATGGAATTGATTCTTTTCCTTCGTGGATATGATTACAATTGGGAGAAATAGCTGAAAATTAGCTGAGTTACGCCAGATACTCAGAAAGTTAACAGGCAAGGTATGTAAAGCTAGTTTCTTTCGGCAAGTTAGTAAGTTCTGGTATAGTAAAATAGTACAACTTCCGGTAGAATTTTTCAAATGCCGCATGTTATGTTTAGTATGAATTTTAGTAAGCATGTTAGGAGCATTATATCATGTCTACTGTGAAAATTGGTAACATAGTATAAATTCCAATAGAATATTTCGGAGACAGTGTAGTACATCAATATGAAATTTAGAAAGCACGTTAGCAATAGTAAATCATATTTTCCATGATACTTAGTTAAACTGCATGATTTTCAACAGATTATTCCAGGAACATTATATCTTGTTTTAGTATCCGACTCAGCACAGTACGACAGAAAGTATATGTATATTATTACCAGATCCAGCATGTATTGTGAATATATATATCACCATCATTAGTTCCGACACGTACCATGTGCAGTTATTATTATTAGCCGAAACTTGATTGTATTGTTTTGGGTTGGATTACCTAGCATCCATGACCGCCCCAGGGTTAATAGCTGTATCGACTCATTCGCCAGAGGGCGAGGATACATCGCTCTACGGAGTGGCATGCCGTCCCCCTAGGGACTAATATGGGAGGAAAGTTTCCCCATATTTTGCCTTGGTCGGCTTTTATACACCCCCGTCGAGCGGGTACACCCGGGGTGTTGATTCCAGGAGTCCTCCGGACTCAGTTACAGTTATAGTCAGGGGCTCAGCGGGCCCAAGTGTATATCCAGGGGACCGACGGGGTGCTTATAGTTGCCAGGGGAGATGGGATGACCGGGGTAGGGGTATAGATTGCATGTTGGTTGTACCTTCCGGCTTATGGGGGCCAGGTAAGGTTTTTGTGTGCTATGTTATGCTATGTTAGGTTAGTTATGAGTAGATAGATAGTAGAATGCCACATTTCCAGGTACGGCCCTACGCCGTTCTTGGTATAGTTGAGGACAGTCATAAATTGATACTTTCAGTCAGTTATAGTCTATTTCTTTCTACTTCAGTTCTATCAGTTATATTGCTTGTTTTCAGTTATTTTCCAGCTATTGCTTTGCATACTCAGTACCAGCGGTACTGACGCCCATTTTGGGGCGTTGCATTACTTGCCTGAAGGTACATATAGACGAGGACCAGATCCCTCGTAGTTCCAGCCAGAGCTACAGAGTTTCCAGCTCCTGTCATCCGAAGCTTGGCAGTTAAAAAGTTTACTTCTCTTTTTGTTTGTACAGTATGGGTAGGCCGGGGCCCTGTCCCGACCATCTTGCTATTCTTAGAGGCTTGTAGATTATATATTTTTTTCCTGTGGTTCGTTGTACCAGTCATATGGGGTCAGGTGTATGTTTTAGCTTGTACATAGCGGCCGTGTTGGGCCTTATTCAGTCGGTAGAGGTGACCCTGTCGGTCACGTAGTAATTTGATAGTTGTTTTCATCCCTCAGATGCAACTAGTAAGTATGGTGGCCTTGTTGGCCCACATAGGATCCCTAGTAGTCAGTGGTTCTAGTTAGCTGTATATGTTTCTGATAGGTGACAATAGGCCTTGTCGGCCGGAGGCTGTATTTACAGCCGTTATATAGATCGTCGTTTTCTCGAATCCAGGATTTAGAGCTAGCCTTGCACCAGCAGTGCTCAGGCTCAGGCAGTCTAGCGGTCTAGGCCCTAGTAGGGCACCAGGTGCCCGTCATGCCTCCCAAGGTGGGGCGTGACACTGGCTTTACATACCTCAGTTGCCGACTTCTTGACTAACTATCGTAACTCAGCCAATATCCAACTATTTCTTCCAGTTACATTCATATTCATAGCAAATAAAACTAAATTCATCAATATTCTGGAAGAAAACACTACTTTGAATATATATACTGCCTAAACTTTGACTTATTGAAAAACAGCCGAAAACTCGCTATTTCTCGGAAGTCCATAAGGGAGAAATACTCACTTTAGGGCTAGGAGTATATTGACACTAATTTGTAGCAATTCCACTTACCTTAGCTCGGTAAGACGATGATTCGTCGGACGAATTTCACGAAACTAACTTCGTAGGAATGCTCCTTGCAGCTTTATACTTCGCTACCCGAAGTTAATTTGAGTTTGGACCGCATTTAACACTGTAAACGGAAGGAATTTTAATGGAAACGTTCGTCCTCTCTGTTTCTCTATTGTTCTTTGGTTGACTCACTAGAAATATTGATAATTATCACTTAAAAACCGAAGTGGGGGATTATATACTTGGGGCCTTTAAGTCGCATTTGTCGAATGCGATTTATAAGTCGCATTTGTCGAATGCGATTTATAAGTCGCATTTGCCTTGCGACACTCTGACTTGGCGCTTGTCCGGTCTCTCCCTGGGCCCTTTTTCTAGCACGTATGGCATTCTAAAACTCTTAACCAACATGTGAATAGGCCATCTAAATATCAAGAATTTACGGGGTGTAACATCCTCCCCCCCTTAAGAACATTCATCCTCGAATGTAAACTCCTGCTCACAGGACTCTCAACTTACTCAACTTATTCTCGAAAAATTTTGGTAGAGTTTCCCCTGTAATATGGACTACCTCAAAAATCCTGAAATGCAGAAAAGTCCAATACAAGTATTCCACACAATATTATAGTATTCATCATGCAATAGACTAGAGTCAACTATTTCATTTATACACATAAATATAAGGCAGCTCATAAAACAACAATACTAACGTACCTCTGGCTGATTAAGTCTAAAATAACTGAGGATATCTGACTTTCATATCTTCCTCTACTTCCCAAGTTATTTCCTCTCGATTCCTGTTACGCCATAACACCTTGACAGAAGCAACATCTTTAGTTCTTAATCTGCGAATCTGTCGGTCTAGCATGGCTACTAGAACCTCTTCATAAGCCAGCTCCTCCGTAACCTGGACATCCTGAACTGGGACAACTCTGGAAGGGTCTCCTATATACTTCCTCAGCATGGACACGTGGAAAACTGGGTGAACAGACTCTAATTCTTGAGGTAAGTTCAACTCGTATGCCAGTTGGCCTATTCTTCGGCGAATCTGATAAGGCCCAACAAATCTCGGACTGAGCTTTCCTTTCTTGCCGAATCTCATCACCCCTTTCATTGGAGAGACTTTTAAGAATACCCATTCATTCACATTAAATGCCAAGTTTCTGCGCCGCACATCAGCATACGATTTCTGGCGGCTCTGAGCAGTCAGTGGGCGTTCTCTAATAAGCTTTACCTTTTTCTCTGACTGATGAATAATATCTAGCCCAATCAACGCTGACTCTCCTACTTCAAACCAGCCAACTGGCGATCTGCACTTTCTCCCATACAATGCCTCATAAGGCGCCATCTGGATAGCTGAATGGTAACTGTTATTATAAGCGAACTCAATAAGTGGTAAGTGCTCATCCCAGCTACCTCCAAAGTCCAACACACACGCTCGCAACATATCCTTGAGCTTCTGAATAGTGTGTTCTGCCTACCCATCTGTCTGAGGGTGAAAAGCTGTGCTCAGGTTAATCTGTGTTCCCAGGCCTCTCTTAAATGATTGCCAAAATTTGGCTGTAAATTGTGCTCCTCTATTAGAGATAATGGACACTGGAACACCGTGCAGTCGGACTATTTCTCTGATATACATCTCAGCATAATCTTCGGCAGAGAAAGTAGCCCTTACTGACAGAAAATGGGCTGATCTTGTCAGTCTATCAAAAATTACCAAAATTGAGTCATTTCTATGCCTGGTACGGGGTAATCCTGTTACAAAATCCATATTTACTGCTTCCCACTTCCAAAGAGGCATATCTATGTCTTGAGTCAATCCGCCTGGTTTCCGGTGTTCAGCTTTTACTTGCTGGCAATTAGGACACTAGGATACAAATTCTGCTATTTCCCTCTTCATACCTAGCCACCAGTAGATTTCTTTGATATCGTGGTACATTTTCATCGCACCTGGATGGAGAGAATAACGGGCGTAATGTACCTCGCCCATAATCTGCTGACGAAGCCCTGCAATGTCTGGAACACAAAGGTGGCCCTTACATCGCAACACTTCATCCTTAGTTACCTGAAAATCCAGCGCTTTTCTTTTCTAAATTCTGTCTTTAAGCTGAACCAGGTCCGGATCTTTATACTCCCGTACCTTTACCCCCACAACTAATGTCGACACTGTGGTGTTATGAATTACCATTCTGTTGTCCTCTGGTTCTGCTACACGAACGGCTAAACTGGCTAACTGGAGTATTTCTTGGGCCAATTCCTGCTGCTTGGTCTGCAAGTACGCCAAACTCCCCATAGACTTTCGGCTAAGGGCATCTGCTACTACGTTGGCTCTTCCTGGGTGATACAGAATATTTACATCATAATCTTTCAATAACGTTAACCAGCGACGCTGCCACAAATTCAACTCTCTCTGAGTGAAGATATACTGTAGGCTCTTATGATTAGTGAATATATCCACATGGACGCCATACAAGTAATGTCTCCACATCTTTAGGACGTTGATTGTTCGGTAGTTTGGTGACTACACGCAAGTGCACGTGGTCGAACAGGTAGTAAAGTGGCTTAAGTAAAGCCAAGTATCGATCCCACAGGGACTGAGCTACGGTACTAATTAACTTAAGTGTTAATGAACTATATCCTTAAGAATGCAGACAACCAAATAATAAAGATTTTGAGAGTTTGAGTTACTAATTAATAAGAATCTAAATCAAAATTATAAAGTGAGTCTGAACAATAGTAATGAGCAAGCTTAGGTTAAAACGAACATACAGGGAATTAATTTATCGATACAATTCAGTTAATCTTTCCTTCGGTTGCTAGTCAAGAATTATTGCCTATAGATTGGAACTTTCGTCTCCTATCCAACTTAAGAATCATGAACCTTCAATCTACATTTCTGTGATAAAAGAATTTCATGTTCTAGCCATAGAAAATCGATTCCTTAATTGACTAATAAGTCTTTCAGATATATTTCTGTTCTGAATGTAAATCAATTCTCAATTTTCCCAAACTAAGAAGAGATCATATCCTACCAATTCACATCTTTCCAATTTCTTTCCTTTTCAAAATCAAAATTGGATTTTTTAGATAGACATTAACATTGGCCAAACATTAATGCAGTAAGAATAAGAATTGATAAAACAACCATTGAAGAAAAGATGAAAACTAAAATGATCAACAATTTCATTCCACTACAATTGTTCTTAACCTCAGAAAAAAGTGAATTTAGCCACTCATTTGTGGATTAAACATTATCAAATGAGTATGAATCATACAAACAATTGAGATAAAAGAGAAAGAGATAGAGAAGAACCCTAGAATTTTCGTCCCCTCAACTGCCTGTAACCCACGTTCTTGCTCAACCAAGTCAGAATTCTTTAAAAATAAACCTAAGTGTGCTATTTATACTATTGAGAATTTTTCCCGGAATAACAAGCGACGTGGCACAGAGTGTATCGCGGAGAACTCCCTCCGTGCCACGAGGGTATTGCGGACCCTCTCTGGAATTAGGATCCTCAGAATTTTCACCTTGGCATGCCACGGCCTGCATCGTGGAGCCTGGCCAATGTGCCACGGTGCTATCGTGCACCTACACTGGAAATTGATGTCCCAGGTAATTGTACTCAACGTGCCACAGCTTGCATCGCATGGCATTGCCTCCGTGTCACGGAGGTAACGTGAGGCTTCACTGGAAATGGCCAAAACTAAATCACCGAGGCAGAATGCCTCTGCGATGGCAGTGTGACACGGCTCCATCGCGGAGCCCTTATTTTTGTTGCTCTTCCTTGACCTTTTCCACTCCTTGCTTCCAAGTCCATTCCTGATTTTTACCAACATGTATCTTAGCTTTCCAAAATTCCAATTTACCTGCAAACAACACTAATCATGTTGGTTAGTATAAATTCACATTTTAACTACAAATCACATGAGAATGCACAAATAATGATAGATAAGAAAGACGAAATGAAGCATTTGAGTATCACTTGGGCATATAATTTTGCCCAAGATCACTTACCCTACACTTAAAACCTTGTTCTTCCTTGAACAATACTCTCATATCCTATGAAATTGACACCCACGCATAGCTACTTTGGCTCGACAATTCAAGCTACGACTATACCGATTATTTAATCTAGCAAATCATCAAGAAAACATGCATGGTCTCATCAATACAATGACATACCCCACATTAAGACCTCCTAGACTCAAGAATCGACTCTTGATCTCGGCAAACTCATGCAAATCAACTGATCAAGACATCCGACACGAAATTTAATCTCTCGTCAAGCATGTGCCCTCACGACACAAGAGAATCTCCCCCTTTGCAATCATACGATTTCCACAGCATTACATGTAGGGGTATATGAACACGATTTTGCGCTCTCTTCCAAAGAATTCACATGCATCATGTCATGAACCATAGGTTTGCCTCTAGTGTACTACTCCACTAATATAAGGACGCGTGATGTAAGATCACATAGGACTTAACAGGTTGTAATGTAAGCTAGGGAACTAGTAAATACTGGGCTAACCAATAATAGCAACTAGCTTCCTTAAGCGCTTTTCAATACATCCTACCATCATTATGGGCATTGTTTCCTCCTTCATCCTCTCATTATTGATTTTTTTTTGTTTTTGTTCCCATTTCTTTAAGCACACTCGACTTAATAACCAAGATTAGTTTTACATCTTTATTTTATTTAATTTCAGCAAGTGCACCTTTGACCTTTTCTTTAACTTTCACCACTTTTGCTTTCCTTCCTTTTCACAATTCTTACTCCTTTACACTGTGGGAAAATTGTTTTTCTTGAGCGCTTAAGAGTTTTGGATCAAATTCAAGGCTAATGAAAAGAAGGGATTAAGCTCGGTTTGTACCTCTTCAAAGAAAGAAAAAAATAGGCTAAAGGCTCAATGGGGCTAACTAGGATGTACATTCAAGGTAGGTATGATAATGGAAAAACTTTTGGTTTAATCAAAGAAATGCCTACATCCTTTCCTACAATACACATCTTTCATTTCATTTCGTACACACACCAGGCAAGTTCTAGACACTTCACAATAGCATGGAATAATCGAAAACTCACCTCACACTCATTGCATATGCTCAACTCAAGACATATTCACAGACTATTCAATCAGCTAATTACAAGAATTCAATATTAAGCCTCGATCACACCGAATCGAACTTTATGGCCTAGGTATCTCAACGTGTTTATGCGTTGGCATGCTTCCATACGAATCACCTTTTCAACATAATATCATGTACAACACATAATGAGAACTCCGAACTATGAAGTAGCGACACGTTTGGGAAACAAACAAAAGAAAGAAAATAAAGAGAAACTACTCCTATCGACTACATTTCCCTTAAGACGGTTATCATCCATCCATCATAGGGAACGGTCACTAATTACGACTTCGGTTCAATGGGACTATTCTCGGTAAAAGCACCGAAAACAAAGGCCGAGAAACCCAAAATAAAAGAAATTTAATGAAAAATTTTAAAATTTTTGATAATTTCGATAGAAAACAAAAATATTTACACAACAACCATTCAACAATAGCTCACACAACACAATATAACTTAACATTCATTACAACACCACTTAATTACAGAACATATCACAAAGAGTCACAGGGTCAAATTTTTCACAGGCACAACAACACAACAGATCCACATAAACAAAAACAATAACGAAACACCTAGCACCTAACTACTCCCAACCCACACTTAAACCAAACACCGTCCCCAGTGTTCACAAAATTCAACATATCACAAAGGTGGGTGGTGAAACTCCCTAATCAATCGAAGTATTCAACTTCTTCATCAGGTGTCGTTGCCTCATCTCCCATATCCGAATCGCCCCCGCTGTCCTCATCTACTTAACATCTGATACCTCACGGTGGGTCTCCTCATCGGTGGGGACATCATCATCTACCGGCTCCACAAATATTGGCCCCACTCTGCATAGAGCCCGAGCATTTTCACCGAAGGGGTAATCCAAGTCAAGCTGCCAAAGCTCATCTTCTATTGTTGGCCTCCCGCCAATTTGCAACTGTAGCATCTGCATCCCGTACATGCGGGCCATATACTGATCATCCCAAGCATGTCACTCGGCTAGTGTGAGAACAGGCCCATGAGTAGTGTCAGGTGCCTTGGTTTTGGAAACATCCAAGGAACGCCTGTCAATCTGTGGGATGTAATCTAGGGCCTCCTCCTCGACATCATTGCCCCTTAGGAACATGGTAAGCAAACCACCGAACCCGTACCTGTGCCCTTGATGCAAGCGGGCTCTCTTCATGCAGGAGATGATCATCGCCCCAACATTTATCTCAAGCCCTTTCATCAGGGCATACACCAAGCACACTCGATCCCGGGTGACATCTTTCATGTGCACCCCCGGGATCAGGCAGGAACACATAATTTTTAGCCTGATCCTGGCTTCCCTGTTCATCTGAGAGTAGAGCAGTGTCTAATGGTAGCCTCTCTCTTTGTGCCTGCTCCACCGTGCTACCGAACGGGCTCCACATACAGTGCGTCTGATGTCCGCATAAGGTGGAGTTATGTTCAACTGCCGGAGTACATGGGCGTCTGTGTTCCGCGCCCCCAATATAGCATTCAAGTGATGGGGCTCAAACGTGACAACCTTCCCTCTTATCTTGACGGTGTGACTGCGGAGGGTCGGGTTCCAGTTGTCATAAAACTCCCGAATTAGATGGAGATTTCACTCCTTGGGTTCTTCAAAGATAAAGTTCAGCCTGGCGGTGTGAATTCGGTGTACGATCCTCGATAATTCCTGTGCCAGCGGCTCCCTTGATATATGCTCTTCCGGGAAGTATTTGGTTTCTTTGTGTTTTGCATACCATTTCTTCCCTTCATCAGTCACCCATCGGGTTCTGTATTGTCGGCGTTGGCCTCGCGGAACCGCTGGTGCTGCTGGAACTGCTGTTCCTAACTTTATTCTTTTTCTGCCGGCGCCCGATGTGGATGCGCCCTTTCCCTTGTCTTGTCTGCCCGACATTGTTCCTGCACATATAACCATACAATCCAAATGTTATTCAAATCATAACTCGCTACGACTAATGTTGGGTTTAATTGAATCACCCCACACTTAGTCTTTAGCCGCAATTAAAACAATTCGGCAAGACATTCATGATTTCACAATATTTACATTCGACATTCTTAGTGCCTTCATATAATTCGATGGAATAATTACTATGTACTACTCAGACTTTGTACAACGAATAAAAATATCACCATCGATTCCATTATATCATCATAGCACTTAGCCAAAATTTTGTTCTCAACAACCTACGCAATTCACCAATTTCATTTTTTCGAAATTCCCTTGTCTACTTAGCATATTCAACATTAATCACGACATAATTCACATCACCCAACATGCACAACCCAATTTTTTTCACATTTCAAACAAATTTAGTTTTCTTCCTATTCAAATTCCAACCCTAGCTACCAATTTCGCAAAAGTTCATTAAAACATGCATTCATCGAGTTCATATACTCACAACGGTACTATGAACATCAATCAATCATAACTTAAATGAAATGAAGCTTAATTTTCACTTAAGGCAAGTTTCAATCACTACCCATGCTCAAGAATCGAAAATTCAAGCAAAAATGAGGTTAAGTTCAAGAACATACCTTTTCTCCGATGAAATTTAAGAAAACTTGAAGAAAATCGATGCCTAGGTTCATGTCACATTGGGGGAGGAGGGAATTTGGGGTTTTGGTCGCGGAGAGAATGAAAAATGAGGAAAAAATTGAGGGGATTTGGGTTTTTAAAAGTGTTTTTCGCGCGGGTTACCCGGCGACCCGGTGTGACCTGACACGAAATAACACTCAACGTGTCACGAAGGGTAACACGGAGCACCTCCTCCGTGACACGGAGCCAACGCGTAGGCTCACTGTCATGCCACTTTTTATTTTTCTCACCTTAATTTTTTTTCCTTTGCGCTTCTTTGCATTTTTGCCCTCCGTTCCACCTGAAAATCATTTCACAACAAGAAATTGGTTAGAATTTATAGGTTTCAACGCAACGGTAATTTTTTTCTATTTATTTTTTTCTTTTTCTCTTTTTTTTCTCTTTTTTTCCTCAACTAATTCTACTCATCTATTACAACAATTTCACGGGTTGCCTCCCGCGCAGCGCCTGATTTACCGTCGCGGCTCGACGTCATTTATGCTCAATCATCCTCTAGAATGATGGACGTCTTCTCTCGAATAACGTCCTCACCCCAGTAATGCTTACAACGCTTCCCATTAACCAAGAACGTGGCACTTCGATCATCTTTCTACAACTCCACTGCCCCGTGCGGGATCATTCTCACTACCTCAAACGGCCCTGACCATTTGGACCGCAATTTTCCTGGACACATCCTCAATCTTGCATTGAAAAGCAACACTTTCTTCCCCGGCTCGAATATCCGATGCACTATATGCTTATCGTGCCACCTCTTTGTTTTCTCTTTGTAGCACTTGGCACTTTCATAAGCATGCCAACAAAACTCATCAAGTTCGCTGAGTTGCATCAGCATCTTCTTACCCGCTGCTCTAGATCCATGTTCAATTTCCTCACAGCCTAGAAAGCTCGGTGTTCTAGCTCCACCGACAGATGACACGCCTTTCCATAGACCAATCTATACTGAGAAGTCCCAATTGGTGTCTTGTAAGCAGTTCTATAAGACCACAACGCATCGCCGAGTTTTCTTGACCAATCACTACGTTGTGCATTCACTATTTTATGGAGAATCTGCTTCACTTCTCTGTTCGACACCTACACTTGTCCACTAGTTTGGGGATGATATGATATTGCCACCTTGTGGCGCACCCCATACTTAGCTAGCAAGTTCTTGAAACTTGCATTTACAAAATGAGCCCCTCCATCACTGATAATGGCTCGGGGTGTCCCAAACCTGGTGAAAATGTGCTTTTTCACAAATTTCATTACCACCTTGTTGTCATTCCTAGGGAAAGCTGTTGATTCAACCCACTTTGATACATAATCAACGACCACCAAGATGTAATGATTACCAAATGACGGTGGGAACGGGCCCATGAAATCAATACCCCATACATCAAAGATCTCCACTTCTAATATACGCTGCAGCGACATCTCTTGCCTCCTACCAATTGTGCCTATCCTTTGACATCTATCATACATTTTTACGTATGCCATAGAGTCTCTAAACAGTGTAGGCCAAAAGAAACCTAACTGTAGCACCTTGCGTGCTGTTCACTCACCTCCATGGTTCCCTCCATACAATGAAGAGTGACAACTCCTCAACTTCTGCAATCTGGCTCTCCGGGATGCATCTTCTCATAACCTGATTTGGTCCCTGCTTAAACAAGTACGGCTCATCCCAAATAAAATACCAGCGATCATGCCTCAATTTTTTTCTCTGCTGAGCCGTAGCCTCCGGTGGATAGACTCCACTCACTAGCAAATTCACTATATCTGCATACCAAGGGATCTCATCTTCCCTTATTGCCAAGAGCTTCTCATCCGGGAACTTCTCTTTGATGCTGTCACCTTCCTTCACATGTGAACGGCTTTCCAATCGCGATAGGTGATCTGCCACTTGATTCTCTCTCCCCTTTCTATCCTTAATCTCTAGGTCAAACTCTTACAACAACAAGATCCATCTGATCATCCTGGGCTTTGCATCCTTCTTGTTAAACAGATACCGAATCGCTGCATGATCGGTATACACCACTACTCTAGAACCCACCAAATAGGACTTGAATTTTTCAAATGCAAATACTAATGCTAGCATCTCCTTTTCTGTGACTGTATAATTAACTTGGGCAGCATCCAGTGTTTTGCTTGCATAATGAATAGAATGAAAAATTATATTCCTCCGCTGCCCCAATATAGCTCCCACAACCACATTGCTTGCATCACACATCAGTTCAAATGGTTGTTCCTAATCCGGAGAAATAAGGATAGGTGCTTCTATCAATTTCTGCTCCAACTCCTCGAATGCTTTGACACAATCTTCATCAAACTCGAACTTCACCTCTTTTTCTAGCAACCTGCATATTGGTCTAGAAATTTGAGAGAAGTTCTTAATGAACCGTCTGTAGAACCCTGCATGCCCGAGAAAACTGCGAACACCCTTCACTGATACAGGTGGTGGTAGCTTTTCAATAACTTTGATCTTAGCATGATCGACCTCCAACCCCTTGAAAGACACTTTATGGACAAGGATGATACCCTCCTTGACTAAGAAATGACATTTCTCCTGGTTGAGTACAAGGTTGGATTCTTCACAGCGAGCTAGCACCCTGTCAAGATTCTGCAAACAAGTAGCAACCGAATTATTGAAAACAGAAAAATCATCCATAAATACCTCGATGAAATCTTCCACCATGTAGTGAAAGATCACTATCATGCATCTATGGAATGTGGAGGGTGCATTGCATAAACCAAATGGCATCCGCCTAAAAGCATATGTCCCATAAGGACATGTGAAATTAGTCTTCTCCTAGTCCTCCGATGCTATGGCTATTTTGTTATAGCTAGAGTACCCATCAAGGAAAAAATAATATTCTTGTCCAGCCAATCTGTCCAATATCTGATCAATGAACGGGATAGGATAGTGATATTTCCTTGTGGCTTCATTGAGCTTTCCGTAGTCCATGCAAATCCGCGAGCCTATGACGGTGTGTGTAGGGATCAGCTCATTTTTCTCATTGGTGACCACGGTCATCCCTCCCTTCTTTGGGACACACTGAACGGGGCTGACCCATTCGTTGTCCGAAATAGGATAGACCACACCTGCATCAAGCCACTTAATTACTTCTTTCCTAACCAAATCCTTCATCATCGGATTCAACCTCTGCTAAGGATGTACAGTTGGCTTTGCTCCTTCCTCCATGAAAATTCTGTGTGTGCAAAAAGTTGGATTGATACCCCAAATATCTGACATTTGCCAGCCCATCGCTTTCTTCCTTCTTTTGAGAACCACCAATGCTTCCTTTACTTGTGCCTCCGTCAATTTTGCGGAGATGATGACTGGAAAAGTTTCATCTTCCCCCCAAAAGATATATTTTAAATGGGGAGGCAATGTTTTCAACTCCAGTTTTGGTGCTTCCTCAATAGATGGTTTCGGCAATGGTTCCAGGGACCTCATTAAAGGCTGAAAGTCATGCTTCCTGAGATACCACTTTGGTTCATTCAACATTTGCACCATCTCATAAGTATCTCTATCTCCGAAATGATCGGAGCTCATCAACGCTCTTTCCAATGGATCTCGAGAATCAACAATCTAAAGAATTTCTGCTTGGTCTAGCACATTGATTGTTGAAAGCTCCTCATATATGGTCAGAAGCTTCATGGCCTTATATACATCAAATACCTCCACTTTGTCATGCGCTCGCATGGTTAGCTGCCCTACAGCTACATCAATCAAAGCTCTCCCGGTTGCTAAGAAAGGACGTCCCAAAATAAATGGGACTTCCGCATCCAGCTCAAAATCTAAGACAATGAAATCTACCGGGAAGATAAGGGAGCCCACTTGCACCAGCACGTCCTCCACAATGCCATCTGGTCTGGCCAAAGAGCGGTCCGCTAACTGCAAGATCACTGTAGTTGGTCTAGGACTGCCCAGCCCCAACTTCTTGAACACCGATGTCGGTATCAAGTTAATGCTCACTCCCAAATCGCATAATCTGTGAGCTCGGATACTTTGCCCAATTGTTATCTGAATTGTAAAGCTCCCAGGGTCCTTGAGCTTTGTTGGCAACCTGTTCTGTATCCGGGAAGTGCACTCCTCAGTAAGTGCCACCGTAGCATACTCCGTCAATCTGCTTTTGTTAGCTATGATGTCCTTGATATACTTTGCATATTTAGGCACTCCCTGCAAAACATCAACCAAAGGTAATTTAATGTGTACCTGTTTAAGCACCTCCATGAACTTTTTGAAACAAGCTTCCTCCTTGTGTTTCTTTAATCTTTGAGGGAACGGGGGTGGTGGTCTTTCTACTTCAGCTGCCTTCTCCTTTCCCCTCTCATTATCATGTTCCCTATCTTTCTCCACTGCTCTCGACTGCTGAGGTGGTCTTTCTGGTTCCACCTCCTTGAGTTGTAAACCACTCCTTGTGGTCACTGCATTAACGTTCTTGGGATTCGGGCCAGTGTCACTCGGTAGTCCTCCTCTGGGCCTGGTGTTTTGAGCTCAAGCTAGTTTCCAAACTGGTACTCCAATGCCTTTGTAGCTAATTGGTTGTTTTTATGTCTGCTGCCAATTTCACATAATCAGCCTGCATTTGAGCTTGGTTAGCTAACATTGTTTTAAACATTTCCTCAATGCTGGTGGGTGGTGGAGGAGGTGCATTGTTTCCTCTGTATTGAGATTGATAATTCTGCTGCCCTCCTTGATTTCTCTGCGCACCCTGATTCAAACTCTGCCCTTGATGGCTATTACTACCCCAAGAGAAATTCGGATGATTCCTCCAATTCGAGTTGTAGTTGTTGCCATACTGCTGGTGATTATTTCTCTGTACATTCCCAACAAAGTTCACTGAATCTGGATTTGCACCACAACACTCAGCTGAGTGTTCATTACTACCGCATACTTCACACCAAATCTGCTGCACTACATTAACTGGGGCTTGAGGTTGATTCAAGCTCATATTGCTAAAGTGGGTGTTGAGTTGATTTTGCAATGCAGCTATCTATGCAGCGATCGCTGTAAAACCATCCACTTCAAAGACTCCTGCCGCTTTCCTTGTTCCTCATCTAGAAGTGTCCGCATTCCACTCTGGATTTCCCTGCGAAATACGATTTAACAAAGTATACAGCTCCTCATAAGTCTTTTCTAATGCTTGTCCCCGAGCTGCTGAGTCTAGCAAAATTTTTATGTGGGGTTCCAAACCCTCTATGAAAGTATGCACCAGCACATCATTGGACTGGTGATGGTGAGGACAATCCCTTAGCAATGATTTGAACCTTTCCCAAGCTTGATACAGATTCTTCCCCTCTCTTTGTTTAAAACTTAGAATCTGACTTCTAAGTCTTGCTGTTTTCCCGGATGGAAAGAATCTTATCAAAAACTTTCTTGCAAGATCATCCCACGTGGTGATAGAGTTAGGTGGTTCAGCTTTCAACCACCTCTTTGCTTCCCCCATAATGAAAATGGGAACAATGTAAGCCTTACGTAATCGGATGATACTCCAGCGGGGATATAAGTGTCACTTATCTCCAAAAAGTTTTGGAGATGTTGTGGATCTTCGTGAGGGAGACTTGTGAATTGCCCACTAGTGTGCAGCAATTGCACCATGTTTTGTTTAGGCTCAAACCTCCCTCCTGGCTCTGGTCTGCAAATACTTGATGTAACATTGTTAGCATGTGGGATAGCCACTTTGCGAACCGGCCTAGCTGCCATTTCCTCGGGCACTAACACTGCCCTCACAAGTGGTGGATTCTTTTGTTGCTCCAGGATTGTCTGGCTGAGCAACTGTAGCTTTTTCTCTAGAGCTTCCCTTCTTTGACGATGAAATTGTCTTTCCGGCTCTATGTATGAATCCACCAACTCCTTGTCTCTTGCCAGTGTTCAACAAAATTCAATATCTGCAAAAGACAAGCTAAGATCAAGTTGTCAGCACTTATATAGCAATTGTAAACTAACACTAAGAAAACAATTTTACCAATTGCCAGATCCCCGGAAATGGCGCCAAAAACTTGTTCGGTGGTTTGGTGACTACACGCAAGTGCACGTGGTCGAACATATAGTAAAGTGGCTTAAGTAAAGCCAAGTATCGATCCCACAGGGACTGACCTACGGTACTAATTAACTTAAGTGTTAATGGACTATATCTTTAAGAATGCAGACAACCAAATGAATAAGATTTTGAGAGTTTGAGTAACTAATTAATAAGAATCTAAATCAAAATTATAAAGTGAGTCTGAACAATAGTAATGAGCAAGCTTAGGTTAAAACGAACATACAGGGAATTAATTTATCGATACAATTCAGTTAATCTTTCCTTCGGTTTCTAGTCAAGAATTATTGCCTATGGATTGGAATTTTCGTCTCCTATCCAACTTAAGAATCATGAACCTTCAATATACATTTCTGTGATAAAAGAATTTCATGTTCTAGCCATACAAAACCGATTCCTTAATTGACTAATAAGACTTTCAGATATATTTCTGTTCTGAATGTAAATCAATTCTCAATATTCCCAAACTAAGAAGAGATCATATCCTACCAATTCACATCTTTCCAATTTCTTTCCTTTTCATAATCAAAAATGAATTTTTTTAGATATACATTAACATTGGCCAAACATTAATGCAGTAAGAACAAGAATTGATAAAACAACCATTGAAGAAAAGATGAAAACTAAAATGATCAACAATTACATTCCACTATAATTGTTCTTAACCTCAGCAGGAAGTGAATTTAGCCACTCATTTGTGGATTAAACATCATCAAATGAGTATGAATCATACAAACAATTGAGATAAAAGAGAAAGAGATAGAGAAGAACCCTAGAATTTTCGTCCCCTCAACTGCCTGTAACCCACGTTCTTGCTCAACCAAGTCAGAATTCTTTAAAAATAAACCTAACTGTGCTATTTATACTATTGAGAATTTTTCCCGGATTAACAAGCAACGTGGCACAAAGTGTATCACGGAGCACTCCCTCCGTGCCATGGGGTCATCGCGGACCCTCTCTGGAATTAGGCTCCTTAGAAGTTTCACCTTGGCGTGCCACGGCCTGCATCACAGAGCCTGGCCAACGTGCAAGGGTGCTGTCGCGCACCTACACTGGAAATTGATGTCCCAGGTAATTGTACTCAACGTGCTACGGCTTGCATCACGTGGCATTGCCTCTGTGTCACAGAGGTAATGCCGAGGCTTCACTAGAAATGGCCAAAATTAAATCACCCGAGGCAGAATGCCTCCGCGATGGCAGCGTGACACGGCTCCATCGCGGAGCCCTTATTTTTGCTGCTCTTCCTTGACCTTTTCCACTCCTTGCTTCCAAGTCCATTCCTGATTTTTACCAACATGTATCTTAGCTTCCCAAAATTCCATTTTACCTGCAAAACAACACTAATCATGTTGGTTAGTATAAATTCACATTTTAACTACAAATTACATGAGAATGCACAAATTACGATAGATAACAAAGACGAATGAAGCATTTGAGTATCACTTGGGCATATAATTTTGCCCAAGATCATTGATCACTGCGGCTAGTTCCAGGTCATGGGTAGGATAATTATTTTCATGTTTCCCCAGCTTTCTGGAAGCATAAGCAATTACTTTACCATGATGCATCAACACATATCCTAACCCAACACCTGAAGCGTCACAATAAACTGCATAACCCTCTGTACCTTCTGGCAATGCTAACATTGGGGCAGAGGTTAAGCTGTCTTTCTATTCCTAGAAACTCTGCTCACATGCCTCCATCCACTAAAACTTTACTGCTTTTTGCATCAGCTTAGTCAGAGGTGCCGCTATGGTGGAGAATCCCTCAACAAATCTTCTGTAGTACCTTGCTAATCCCAAAAAACTGCGCACTTCGGTCGGAATGGTAGGTATGGGCCATGCTTTTACCGCTTCTATTTTCTGTGTGTATACTTGTATACCAGCATCCGACACGATATGCCCCAAGAAGGCTACTGAGTTCAGCCAAAATTCACATTTAGAGAACTTGGCATACAACTGACGGTCCTTGAGAATCTAGAGCACTGTCTGCAAATGATCCTGGTGGTCTGCCTCTGAGCGAGAATACACCAGAATATCATCAATAAACACTATCACGAACAGGTCCATGTATGGTCTGAAGATGCTGTTCATCAGGTCCATGAATACTGGGGGAGCATTCGTCAGCCCAAAGGACATGACTAGGAATTCAAAATGGTCGTATCTGGTCCTGAAGGCAGTCTTCGGAATGTCCCTTTCACGAACTCGAACCTGATGATATCCGGACCGTAAGTCAATCTCGGTGAAATATCTGGCCCCCTGTAACTATCAAACAAATCATCTATTCTGGGAAGCGGATACTTATTCTTGACTGTAACCTTGTTCAACTGCCGGTAGACTATACACATGCGGAGGGAGCCGTCCTTCTTTCTCACAAACAGAACTGGTGTACCCCAAGGCGAAGTACTCGGCCTAATAAAGCCCTTATCTAACAGATCCTTCAGCTGCTTCTTTAGTTCTCTGAGTTCAGCAGGAGCCATACGATATGGAGGGATTGATATGGGCTGAGTTTCTGGTAGCAAATCAATTGCAAAATCTATTTCTCTTTCTGGGGGAATACCAGGTAGCTCATCTGGGAATACGTTGGGGAATTCATTAACCACTAGAACAGATTGGAGAGTCGGAGGCTCTACCCGCACATCTTGGACTTTGACTATGTGGCAAATGCATCCCTTATCTATCAACTTCCTTGCCTGAAGGTAGGAAATAAACCTACCTTTTGGCGTAGCTGTCCTGCCCTTCCACTCTCGTACTGCCTCCCCTGGAAAGTGGAATTGGACCGTCTTGGTCCAGCATTCTACATTGGCATAGCACGACACTAACCAATCCATACCCATAATGAAATCGAAATCATTCATCTCTAATTCTACCAGATCTACTGTGGTCTGACGATCAACAACCTCTACTGTGCACCCTCTATAAACCCTTCTGGCTATAATGGAGTCACTGACGGGTGCAGTTACTAAAAAGGGTTGCTAAAGCAACTCTGGTACAACACTGAACTTTTGAGCCACAAATGGGGTAACGTAGGATAAGGTAGATCCTGGATCAATCAATACATAAGCAGGGTGAGAGAAAATAGTCATTATACCCGTTACCACACTGGAGATGCCTCTGAGAAGTCCTGCCTCCCTGGTAATGCATAGGTACGGCTTGGGCCCGTACCTAAACTCGAGGCCCCTGATCTGCCTCAGCCCCTGCTTACTGGGACTAAGGGCCTACGCCCTACCGAGGCTGCTGGAGCTTGCGGCCCTGCTGATGCCCTGTCCTGTCTATCTCGGTTACCCTGACCCCTGGCTGGATAGTCTCTCATCACATGGCCCTCCTGCCAGCATATATAACACCCTGTGGAGCCATATCTGCAAGCTCTAGTGTGGGGTCGGCTACAAATAGTGCAAGGTGGGGGTGTATACCAGCTCTTCTCTACCTCCTCTGCTGGGGTGAATCTACCGTTCGAGAACTACCGCCGGACTCTGTCTATCCCCAGCGACCAAATCTACCCCTCTGCTGCTGTGATGGAGGCGGGGGTCTAGGTGGCCTATCAGACAACCATGACCTAGGATCTCTCCAAATCTCCCCCTGTATCTCATTTGATCTATCCCTGCGGCATTGTTCCTGATTTATTCGTCTGCTATCCTGTTGCCGTTGTCTAAGGCCCTCAATAGTCTGGGCAAAGGCCTGCACCCGAGCAATATCCATATTTTCCCGCAGCGTAGCTGTCATGCATGTCTCAATATATTTTGGGTTCAGACCCATAATAAACCGGTGGAATCTAGATGGCATGGTGTCTACAAAGGCTGGAGCATAGCGGGCCAAGGAATCGAACTGCAGCGCGTACTCCCGTACACTTCTCGCCTCCTGCTCCAAGTGCAAAAACTGGTCCATCCGGGCCTGTCGGATTTCTCATGGCAGATAACGGTCCTGGAAAGCCTCTAAAAAGCTGGACGAGGTCAGAGGGGCAACATTTCTCCCTTGAGACCTTTCCCAACTCTCGTACCACAACACAGCAACATCCCGCGGCCGGAATACCGCTAACTCAACCGACTTTGTAGATGTCACATGCATGACTCGAAAGATTCTCTGCATCTGATCTAGGAAGTCTTGGGAGTCCTCAGCCTGATCTGACCCTGTGAACTACGGGGGACCTAGTGCCAAAAATTCTCGGACCCTCAAACTTCCAGGTCCACCTGATGACTCTACTGTTATGGGTGGCACTGACTGGCGCTGAGTAGCCATCATTTGTACCAACATAACTACTGCACTTCAAATTTCCTGGTCGGATGGTATAGGTACAGGAACTGTCGGAGGTAATGTCTTCCCGAGTGGCTCCTGGTGGGGTGGGGACTGTTGTGAAGGTCGATATGACGCCTCTGTATCGCCCTCAAATCAGGCTGATTCTAAGTGAGGCTAAGGCATCCTACTGTGACATCCAGTCTTCTACCAGTTACAGGATGTCGCTGGTCTGCCATTTTATCTGTAAACAAAGAGTATTATAAGTTTTAGGGACTCAACCCTATACTGTACTGCTCTATGGCACGACTGATTATGAAGAAAGAGTAACCATCCTATCATGCCTTGTAGCCTCCTTCCTATGGTATGTGGTGCACAAAAAATCCATAGATAAGACTCTACTTAGCACGGCTTCCAGACTCCCTGGGATATGACCTGCTCTGATACCAAGTTTGTCACACCCCGCCTTGGGAGGCATGACTGGCACCTAGTGCTCTACTAAACCTGGACTGCTGAACTACTTAGCCTAAGCACTTCTGGTGCCAGGCTGCCTCTAACTCTGGGTTCATGGAACCAACGGGCTATATAACGCCTGTAAATACAGCCTCCGATCGACTAGGTCTATAGCCACCTGTAATAAAACAACAGCTAACCAGAACAAAAGTAGTATAAAGGAACCTATGAGGGCCGACAAGGCCACCATGCTGACTAGTTTCACTGAAACGCTGAATCAAATGCTAAACTACTCTGTGACCGGCAAGGTCACCAACTATTAACTGAATAAGGCCCCACACGGCCATCATAAACAAACTAAAACATACACACGGCCTCACACGACCGGTACAACTAACCACAGGGAATATACAATCTGCAAGCCTCTAAGAATACTTATAAGATGGTCGGGATAGGGCCCCGACCTACCCGTACTGTAAAACAAAAGAAAAGGAGTAAACCTCTAACTGTCAAGCTCCGGATGACAGGAGCTGATGACTCTATGTGCTGGCTGGAATTACGAGGGATCGGCTCCTCGTCTATGAGTACCTGCAGGCAAGTAATGCAGCGCCCCCAAATGGGTGTCAGTACCATTGGTACCGACTATGCAAATCAATAAATAAACATAACTGAAAATAGACAGTAATACTGATAGTTACTGAATAACAAAAGATGGCTAAGACTGTCTGGGATGGAAGAATCTAAACTAAGCTTAACTGTACTGGAGAGAAGGTGAGAATCATACCTGTCAATGCGGCATCTTGCTATCTATTAAATTATTAAATAACACATATAGCATACAAGAACCTATACCATCCCCCATAAGCCGAAAGGTACCAATCAACATGCAATCTATATACCCCTACCCGGGTCGCCATCCAAAAATAACAATTCACTCCACTTATCTAGTAACTATGAGCATCTTGTCAGCCTCCTAGGTATGCAACTTGGGCTCTCTGGGCCCCTGACTATAGCTGTATCTGAGTCCAGAGGACTCCTGTAAACTGTAATCTGAGATCTGTGATCTGTGATCTGTAATCTGTAATTTGTGCCCTAGGCGCAAGCGCTCGACAAGGATATGCTATAATGCTGATCAGCCTGCTATGGGGAATTCTGCATCCCATCTTCGTCCTTTGGCGGATGGCATGCCACTCCTTGGAGTGACGTATCCTCACCCTCTGGCGGGCGTGTCGACACAACTATTAACCCTTGGGTGGCAAGGAAGCTCTAAGGGTGCCGAACATAGAACAATCAGGTCTCTACAAACAACAATAATCACATATAACATATATATTAAATCTGATAATACTGTCCATGTTCTGATATTCTATTCGGAATCTCTTATTCAATTGTACTGAATGTGATACTGAGTTATACTGAATCTGGAATAATATCTCGCTGTCTAGTACTAATTTACTGAATTTTATTATGAATATGACATAATAATTATTCAAGCATGCTTACTGAATTCACACTGGTCATAATGCTCGGCTTTGAAACGTTCTTCTGGAATTTATTCTATTTTACTATACTAGAATTACTATCTTGCCGAAGAAACTGGCTTTACATACCTCAGTTACTGAATTCTTGACTAACTGACGTAACTCGGCCAATATCCAGCTATTTCTTCCAACTGCATTCATATTCATAGCAAATAAAACTAAATTCATCAATATTTTGGAAGAAAACACTACTTTGAATATATATACTGCCCAAACTTTGACTTATCAAAAAATAGCCGAAAACTCGCTATTCTCGGAAGTCTAGAAGGGAGAAATACTCACTTTAGGGCTAGGAGTATATTGACACTAATTTGGAGCAATTCCACTTACCTTATCTTGGTATGAAGACGATTCGCCGGCCGAATTTCACGAAACTAACTCCGTAGGAATGCTCCGTGCAGCTTTATACTTCGCTACCCGAAGTTAATTTGAGTTTGAACCGCATTTAACACTGTAAACGGAAGGAATTTTAATGGAAACCTTCGTCCTCTCTGTTTCTCTACTATTCTCTGGTTTACTCACTGGAAATATTTATAATTATCACTTAAAAACCGAAATGGGGGATTATATACTTGGGGCCTTTAAGTCGCATTTGTCGAATGCGATTTATAAGTCGCATTTTCCTTGTGACACTCTGACTTGGCGCTTGTCCGGTCTCTCCCCGAGCCCTTTTTCTAGCACGTATGACATTCTAAAACTCTTAACCAACATGCGAATAGGCCATCTAAATGTCAAGAATTTATGGGGTGTGACATAAGGATTTCATAATAATTGGGATAAAACCCCATAGAATTATCAATATATTTTCATGAATTAGAGAGAAATTGGGCATGGGTGTGAACAAATTCACCCAATCATAACCCTACATACCTGAGAGAATCTGATTCTACAACTTCTCTGATTGCCCAAGGAAGAATTGATGAAAAACTTGAAAGAATTAAGCTTAATCACCTCTTTAGACTTCTAAGTTTGCATGCATGAATAGGAATAGCTTAGAATGAACTTACACCTTTTAAAACTCACTATCCATAGCTTAAAACGACGTAGTTTAGGACCCAAGGGTTTAGAAATGATGAAAATACCCTTAATGAATTTCCAGGAAAAACTACTCTGCCAGTGACCATGGGCGCCACAATGGACTGTTACTGACTCCACCCAAGAATCATGTCTCAGATCCCCTAACACGACTAGACAGAGTGAGTCGTTACAAGCTCTAATGACTCGTTGTTGTCAGTCATTGTCACCACTGCCTTAACCTGGAATTCTTCCAAACAAACACTTACAACAACTTGTTTCACCCAACGACGAGTCATTACGTGATCCGTTACTTTCTCCCTGAACCTGAAAAACCTCACAACGGCTCACATCCAATGACCCGTCACATCGACCAATGGGTCATTCCTAGACCTGTTACCTGCAACTCCAGTCCTGCAACACCTCACCATGGACACATCCAACTGGTCGTTGGTCCTACTAACGAACCGTACAATGACCCATTATGATAAGGATTTTCAAATTTCAGATACCTTTCAATTTCAAATCCCGAGTCTAGTCTTAGGCACTTACGGGGTATTACAGTTTGTGAGCTGAGTTTTGCTCATTTTCCTTAGGATTTTTGGCTGTTTCTTTTGCTAGAATTATACTTAATATTGAGGATAATAATTAAAGAAGAACTAACGTAAAATATCCTCTTGTTTCTCCCTCAAAAGTTAGTGAAAACTAGTTGATAAAATGGCTAAATGTTCTTGATGTTGCCGTGTGTTGTTGTAGGTATTGTGATTGCATTTGGTTAGTTATTTTTGGCTGCATTTTTTGCTACAGATTAATCTTTTTGTTGGACTATAAAACCACTAGATTAAAGAGGTTGAAGGTTGATCATTGAAATAGTAAATTGGCTAAAGAAAACTTCATCGGAGAAAGGTATGTAAGGTGCCCCGTCCATCGATTTTTTAAGCACGAGTCGTGCGTTGTGAATTGAATGAGCTAGCAACCTCTTTACAAGTCTTGAGGCATTATGTTAAGCTTCATTTAAGCTTTAAAGTTTCATTTTTTATTGAGGTTAAATGTTAACATTATGCCTAGCCGAAGTGAGGCATCTAAAGTATGATATTGTGTTGTTTGTTGTCGTAGTTGTACAAAGAGTTGGAGACCCCTCAGCGTAGGCATTGTTAGCTAGTCCTTACTATCTATTATATATATATATATATATATGTGTGTGTGTGTGTGTGTGTGTGTGTGATGTTAAATGTGTTTAAAGGTTTGGTTGCTAACTGAAATTGGTGAAAGAGCTAAGACGATGACGTGTAAACAATTTTAAGCCAAGTAAAGATGTCGCAAGCTATTAAGGGTAAATGAGCTTATTGAATTAGGATTTCCTAGTTATGGTTGTCCTTTATCTTATGTGTATGTTATGAAATATGTCAGTCCTAGGGGAGATTTCATAATCCCTTTCACTTAAGCCGAACAACAAGCTAGCGAGTCTGCGAGCTCTAATGTCCCTTGAACACGATCTATAAATCTTGTCAAAACTCTTAGGTCATCCGCAATTCCTTATGATTTATACAAGTTTTTAATACATGAATTTAAGTGCTATTTTCTAGCTTTACATGTTATATGTGCACACTTGTGGTGATGCATTACGAAGGAGGCCTCTGCAGGCCACATATTTAGTATTCGACATTTCTATGCTATACATGTTAAGTTGGTATAGTATAATCCATATTGGCTCCATTTATGATTTTGTTTAAGATTTATTTATTTAACCACGGTATGGTACACCAGCTGGAGGCATTTTTATTTTTACCCCAGTGTAGTACACCGGCTGGATGGATTTTACCCCTATGTGGTACATCGGCTAGAGGCATTTTTATTTTTACCCGGTGTGGTATACTAGCTGGAAAAATTTTATATGGATTTTATGATCGGATGGCCGCTAGAATTTCAGTTATAGTCTTTGTTGTGCATTAGATGATTGCATTTACACTTCTATATTGTGTTGTTTTCACGCTTCGGTTTTCAAGATTTCGGGTTGTTACTATTCCTTATTTCTGGCCCAGTTATCATTTTTATCTTATATGTTTACAGTTTTCATCCTTGCATACCAGTACATTTTATTCGTACTAACGTCCCTTCATCCGGGGACCCTTCCTACAATCGTGCTATAGGTACAGGTCGAGGCTCAGATCATCGAAAGTAGTAGAAGCTAGATTTCAGCGGAATAGTGGTGTGCTCCTCTCTTCAAGACCCATGTCCTAGTTTTGGCTATTTTTAGTTTTGTGTACAACATAGGTAGGCCGGGGCCTTATCCTGTGCATTTAAGTTTCTTTACTCTGAGAGACTGATGTGGACTAGTTTGTATAGTAGTTTTGGTTGTGTAGTCGTGTTGGTTTTCTATTTCTCTATTTGGCTTTATTGTATCCTTGTCGGCTTTCTGGGTTGCATACTCATTATTATCGAGACATTATGGGTCCAGTATTTACCTTGGTTGGTTGCGACAGGTTGCTTGATCAGCCTTAGTGTTACATTTATAGATGTTACATCGCCGGCTTTTCAATCAATCATGAATCGAGTGCCAGTTGCGCCCTACCCCAGTTTTGGGGCGTGACAGACTTGGTATTAGAGCGAAGTCATCTCCTAGGGAGTCCACAATGCGTGTCTAGTAGAGTCTTGCTTATGCATATGTTGTCCACCAAACTTATAATTAGGAGGCTACAGGACATCTAGGAATTGTTTCACTTCTTTTACTAATAGTTCATGCTATAGGGCTAGGTCATAGGTACTGCGACATCTAAATCATGTTATTGTTTTAGAGTATACCTGTGACAAGGAAGGTGACTAAGAGGTTGATTGGCACAGCCGTCGGAGAAGGTACTAGTCGCCCTCCAGAGCATCAAGGAGACAAGTTAGAGGCTCAAAATGCATCTCCTTCCCTAGGAATTACATTTCCTCCAGCACCGGTTAGAGCAGTGATAGATAGACCTCCTGCTCTTCCCACACCAGCAATACCTAAGGGTAGTAGAGTGGAAGATCCTCCCGCGCCTGTGGTACCTCCGGTTGTTTCAGAAGGACAGAGTCTTGGGGGAGCTATTCAGTTGATGACTCGTATAGCCGCAGGTCAGGAGCGGTGATTGGAGGTGATGGAGAGACATAGAGGCCAGGAAATTGAGAGTTTCAGGGCCCGCGAGTTCTTGAGTTTGAGACCTCCCATATTCACCGGATTAGACCCGAGTGAGGATCCTTAGGACATTATTAATCAGACTTATAGGGTGTTGAAGGTGATGCAAGCTACAACAACTGAGGAAGTAGAGTTGGTGGCCTTCAGACTACGTGATGTGGCCATATTGTTGTATGAGGCTTGGGCTCACTCCAGAGGAGCCGATGCACGACCAACTGAGTGGGAAGAGTTCTCCGAGGCCTTTATGCACCACTATCTACACCGAGAGCTTCGACAGGCTCGAGCTAAGCAATTTTAACACCTAGAGAAGGGAAGTATGAGTATGTATGAGTATTGTCTTCGTTTTAATTCTCTTGCCAGGTATGCTCCGCACTTGGTTCAGACGATGGAGGATAGAGTTCATCGAATCATGTTAAGGTTGGGGATTTACATAGCTTGAGATAGTTTGGGGGTATCTACTCAGGAGCACATGGAAATTGCACGAATTCAGGCTTTCGCCTAGAGGGCGAAGGATTTGGTTCGTCAATTATAGAATTGTCAGAGACAACAGGAGCAACAAAATAGAGCTAGGACTATGGGTCCTTACAGAGGGTCACAGGGTGACCCAGGGGCTTAGTCATCTAGGCAATTAGTTAGGCCTGTAGGGAGTGCCCCACCTCAGCTTCAGGGAAGGAGAAGAGACCAAGGCCCAGCTCCATCTATCTCTTGATGATAGGAGTGGGTGGGGAAGAGACGACCACCATTGTTGTCTTGTCCTCAATGTGGGAAATCTCATTCAGGTCAGTGTCGTCAGGGACAAAATATATGCTATCGTTGTGGGTATCCAGGGCACTTTATGAGGGATTTTTCAAATAGGGTCGAGGCGGATCAGGCGCGATCAACAGTTGCTTTGTCATCCTCCGTTCGACCTCCCAGACCTGATCCTTAGTTGGCAGCAAGCCATAGTAGAGGCATAGGGAGAGAGGCTTCTACTTCTGGGTCAACCCAGAATTGATTTTATGCTTTGGGTGATCAACAGGACTAGGAGGCCTAACCTGATGTTGTTACAGGTACTTTGATTATTTATTCTTTTGCATTATATGTCTTTCTTGATCCTGGTTCTACACTCTCTTATGTTACACCGTTGGCTCAGTTTTGAGACAGTCCCTGAGTTATTATCTATAGCATTTGCTGTTTCTACACGAATTGGCAAATCTGTGACAGTTAGACGAGTTCACCAAAACTGTGTAGTATTGGTATATGATACATCAACCTTAGTTGATCTAGTTGAGTTTAAAATGGTTAATTTTGATGTCATTATGGGTATGGATTGGTTGGCGGCATGTTATGCTAATGTTGATTGCAGAGCCAAGGTTGTCAGATTCCATTTTCCTAGTGAGCCAGTCCGAGAATGGCAAGGTAATGCCACTACGCCTAAAGGTAAGTTTATTTCATACCTTAAGGCTCAGAAGTTGATATCCAAAGGTTGTATTCTCACTTAGTTCAGGTAAAAAACTTGGAATATGAGCCTACGACTCTCCAGTCAATTTTTGTTGTAAATGAGTTTCCCGAGGTCTTTCCAGAGGATTTTCTTGGAATTTCTCCTGAAAGGGAGATATATTTTTCTATTAATCTACATTTAGGTACTCAACTTATATCAATCCCTCCACACAGAATGGCCTCAGTAGAACTAAAAGAATTAAAGGAGTAGTTGACAGATTTGCTCCAGAAGGGTTTTATCTGACCCAGCATGTCACCATGGGGTACACCGATGTTGTTTGTGCGAAAGAAAGATGGGTCGTTGAGAATGTTCATTAACTACAGGCAGCTGAATAAGGTTACAATTTAGAACAAGTACCCACTTCCCAGGATTGATGACCTATTTTATCAACTGCAAGGTGCCAGATGCTTTTCAAAAATTGACTTGAGATTCGGTACCATCAGTTTTGGGTTAGGGAAGTTGATATCCCTAAGACTGCCTTCAAAACAAGATATGGCCATTATGAGTTTCTAGTAATGTCATTTTGGCTGACTAATGCCCCAACAACTTTTATGGACCTGATGAATCGGGTGTTTAAGCCTTTTCTTGTTGTATTTGTGATCATCTTCATTGATGATATTCTGATTTACTCACAATCCGAGGTCGAGCATGCAGATCATTTGAGAGCAGTATTACAGACTCTCCAAGAGAACAAGTTATATGCTAAATTTTTTAAATGTGAGATCTGGCTGACATCTTTAGCTTTTCTTGGTCATGTAATTACAGCTGAAGGTATAAGAGTGGATAGTCAGAAGATAGAGGCAATAAAGAGTTGGCCCAGACCCTTAAGTCCTACAGAGGTTCATAGTTTTCTAGGATTGGCTGGCTACTATCGCAGATTTGTAGAAGGTTTTTCTACTATCTTTGTGCCACTTACAAAACTGAATCATAAAGCAACAAAGTTTCAGTGGTCAGAGGCGTGTGAGCACAATTTTCAGGAGTTGAAAGATAGGTTGACCTTAGCACCTGTCTTGACTCTTCTAAAAGGTATAGAGGGTTATGCGGTTTATTATAATGCCTCCAAGATTGGCTTAGGCTGTGTTTTGATGCAACACGGCAAAGTCATTACCTATGCTTCGAGGAACCTGAGGAAGCACAAGAAAAATTACTCTATCCATTGTCACGACCCGAACATACACCCGGATAGTAGACACGGGACAAGGGACCCCGAGAGACCCCGAGTCGACCCATTACACATGCATATATCTAATCTCATTTAATAAAGCAGAATACATAGCATAAAACATAGAGGAAATTTAAACATAACATAACAACCGAAAGTACTGGGTAGATACATAAGCTGAGTTCTACATCCTGTCTGAAAGCCTTTACTACATTAGATGGGTGGATGGGACAACATCCCCAACTAAACCGGCTAATATTGAAACATAAATAACATGAAAGTCTATCAAACGTCCCTCGGAACATGAGGGTTCACCAATAGCTGAGAGCGTGAACTGAGATGAACTAAGGATGAGGATGAGCTTGATATTCGGACCCTATATCATGAAACGATACAACATAGAAAGTATGCGGTCAGTACGTGGAATGTACCGAGTATGCAAGGTAAGTAAAACAGACATATAAAAGGAAATAAAACTTATAAATAATCATAGGAGAAGGACATCATGCTTATATCATAAAATCTATAAGAAAGAATAAGGGTCAAGACTTTCAAATCATTCATAAATCATTCATTATAGTAAGTGTAAGTAAACTTTATCAAAATATAACTTGAGCCAATAGAATAAACATAATAATGCATAAAACATGCGGAAAAATGGGAGGACTCGCCTTAATTGACACCGTCATGGTAGAGCCTTTCATGATGCTCCAACTATCTCACTTGAGTGGGCAGAGCTGACCCTGGCTTGCTAGGAGAGGATCGTGCATTAGGCTTGATATCACATTTGAGGGGATCGGTATCAATACAATATATAACATTATAACCCACGATGGCACGTGGTTATGAGACACCGACGTAGTCCTTTGAACGCCGGGCTGCTCGGTGCTAGACACGGCTCCTAAAAACATGCATGTAGGCTCATACGTAAATCAATAACATCATACATTAAAAATTCATTGGATAAAGTATAACAATTATCATCATTGATCCCCTTTTAAAACATTCTTAGCAAAGAATCAAAGGCTCTTTTCATCGGCCAACATCATAAATCGATAAATCATGTAATTCGTTCATAAATTGTAATCTTTCTTCAACGTGTGGTAATTGCCCAATACTTTGACATACTCAATTCTTTCAAAACTGTGCTCATAAACATGGGTAAATTGAAATCATGATTTTTCATCATTAATAACCTCAAAATATTGAATATTCATCATAAATCATAACTTTCACGAACCTTCATCAATGGGCATTTTAGATTGAAAAAGATTAAAACATAATTTAAAAGAAAATAATATAAAAACTGCCCATCATTTATAATTCAATAATTAAAACTCAATTAAATCATATCCATAAAGAAAAATCACATTTTCATGCATTTGGGTAAAATCCCGTAGAACTTGAATAGGAGAATTGATGATTTAATCAAAATTTGGGCATGGGCGTGAAAGGATTCACCCATTATAAACCCTACATACCTGAGAATGGACTGATTTCAAAGTTCCTTGAACACCCACAAAGAAATAGATGGAAACTTGGAGAAGATGACCTTGAATCTCCCTAAAACCTCTCTAAAGCTTTTGCATGGGAATGGGTATGAATTAGGGACATAAACCATCTTATCACACCAAGAAAAAACACAAAATGACATAGTTTAGGGTCTCAAAGAATGGGAAAGTCGAAATTTCCCTTAATGAACTTTCCCCTGAAAACTGCTCGGGACGGACCGACGACCGATCCAACGGGTCGTTGCACAATACCACGACTCATGGTATCGATTTGTTGGTTCAACTACCTCATGAAATACCTTAGGTTCTTCCCACGACTAGTCAGGATGAGTCATTGCTTCAATCAACGGGTCGTTGGATCGACCGACGTCAACTCCTTGACCAATCTGACTTCCCTTACCACGAGCCTCACCACGACTCGTGGTGGCTTCTAATGAGTCATGGTCTCCATCTATTGTATGCACTTTAATTCTCAACGCACAAACAACACCTTGAAGCAATGAGCCGTCTCTTCTCACCACAAATCGTGGGATGCCCCATTATTTCCCCATCAGCCTAAGTTCAGCCCTTCCTACGAGTGCTAACAATGACTCGTTGTTACTGACAACTCATTACACCATCCATTGTCACCACTGCTTCCCTAAACCCCCATACAACGACTGCTTATGACGACTCGTGGTATCCAACCATGAGTTGTTGAGTCGCCAGTCTTGTGATATTTTTGCCAGTTTTCTGCACTTTTCAAATTCAACTCTTGGGTCTATTCTTAGGCCTTCCTGGGTATTACATCCATGATCTAGAATTGGCAGCGGCGATATTCGCGTTGAAGATCTGGCCTCACTACCTATATGGGGTCCATGTTGACATTTTTACAGATCATAAGAGCCTCCAGTACCTATTCAAGCAGAAGGAGTTGAATTTACACCAGAGAAGGTGGTTAGAATTGCTAAAAGATTATGATGTGAGTATCATCTGGGCAAGGCAAATGTTGTAGCTTATGCACTAAGTCGCAAGTCTATGGATAGTTTGAGTCATATTTACGTTGACAGGATTGAAATGATGAAGACTCTACAGCAGTTGGCTGACTTACAAATTCAATTACTGGATTTCGAAGATGGGGGTGTTATTGTCCAAAACATAGTAGAATCGTCCTTGGTAGCGGAAGTCAAGCAACAATAATATGATGATGTAGAGTTAGTCTTACTGAGAGACCGTATACCGAAGCAGAAGCAGAGCCCATTTGATTGTGGACTAGATGGAGTTCTTAAATACCAGGGTCGTCTATGTGTGCCTAATGTGAGTGAGCTACGGGAACATATTATGAATGAAGCTCATTACTCTCATTATTCAGTACACCTAGGTGGCATTAAGATGTATCATGACCTGAGGCAGCTATATTGGTGGAATGGCATGAAAAAGGACATCACGGGTCATGCAACTCAGTCTCCTAATTGCCAGCAGGTGAAGGTTGATCCCTAGAGGCCTGGAGGTCTGATGCAGGATATAGAAATTCCATCCTAGAAATGGGAGGTGCTAATATGGATTTTGTTATATGATTGCCTCGAACGAGCAGGAAGCATGATTCTATCTGGGTAATAGTTGATAGATTGACCAAATCAGCTCACTTCTTGCCAGTTACGACTACATATGCTGTAGAGGATTATGATAGGCTTTATATACGAGAGATAGTTCGCCTACATGGCATCCCCTTATCCATTATTTCTGACAGAGGTGCTCAATTCACAACAAACTTCTAGAAGTCTTTCCAGAAAGGCCTGGGCACTCAGGTAAGCCTCAGTACCGCATTTCATCCTTAGACAAATGGACAGGCTGAACACACCATTCAAACGCTTGAAGATATGTTGCGTGCCTATGTTCTAGATTTTAGCGGAAGTTGGGATGATCATGTTTCCTTGATTGAGTTTTCCTATAATAACAACTACCAAGTGAGTATTCAGATGGCCCCATATGAAGCTTTATATGGGCAAAAGTGCAGGTCACCAGTGGGCTGGTTTGAACTTAAAGAGGCAGTGTTACTGGGGCTAGACTTAGTGCAACAAACTATTGACAAGGTGAAACTTATTAGAGACTGACTTTAGATGGCCCAAAGGAGGAAAAAGTCTTATACAGATGTACATTGTCGAGTGCTGGATTTTGCTGTTGATTATTGGGTCTTTCTGAAAGTGTCGCCTATGAAAGGCGTCATACGATTTGGCCAAAAGGGTAAGCTGAGCCCTAGATATGTTGGGCCTTACAGAGTTATCTGCAAGATAAGCAAAGTAGCCTATGAGTTGGAGTTTCCACCAGAGCTAGTGGCAATCCATCTAGTATTTCATGTATCGATGTTGTGGAGGTGTATAGGAGACCCAACCCATGTTATGCCTATCGATGATGTCCAGATTTCTGAGGAGATGACCTACACCGAGGTCCCATTTAAGTGCTATTTTCTAGATTTACATGTTATATGTTCTCACTTGCAGTTGTGCATTACGAAAGGAGGCCTCTGTAGGCCACATATTTAGTATTCGTCATTTCTATGTTATACGTGTTAAGTTGGTCCAGTATAAGACATATCGGCTCCATTTATAATTTTTTTTAATTTTTATTGATTTTACCTCGATGTGGTACACTGGATGGAGGTATTTGTATTTGTACCCCGGTGTGGTACACCGGCTGGACGGATAGTGGTACACAGACTGGAGGCATTTTTATTTTTGCCCCAGTGTGGTACACTGGCTAAACGAATTTTATATGGATTTTATGATCAGCTGGCCACTAGCATTTTAGTTATAGTCTTTGTTGTGCATTAGATGATTGCATTTACACTCTAATATTGAGTTATTGTCAAGTTTCGGTTTTCAAGATTTCGGGTTGTTACTATTCCTTATTTCTGGCCCAGTTATCATTTTTATCTTGTATGTTTACAATTTTCACCCTTGCATACCAATACATTTTATTCGTATTGACATCCCTTCATCTGGGGACCCTTCCTGCAATCATGCTGCAGGTACAGGCCGAGGTACATGGGGACCCTTCCTACCCATGTCCTAGTTTTGGCTATTTTGAGTATTGTGTACAACATCGGTAGGCCGGGGCCCTGTCCCTTGCATTTCAATTTTTTTACTCTGTAGAGGCTGATGTGGACTAGTTTGTATAGTAGTTTTGGTTGTAAAGTCGTGTAGGTTTTCCATTGCTCTGTTTAGCTTTATTGTATCCTTGTCGGCTTTCTAGGTTGCATATTCATTATTGTTGAGACATTATGGGTCCAGTATTTATCTTGGTTGGTTTTGATAAGTGGCTTGGCCAGCCTTACTGTTACATTTATAGATTCTATATAGCCGGCTTTTTGATCAATCATGAATCAAGTGCCCGTTGCGCCCTACCCCAATTTCGGGGCATGACAGGGATGGGTAGGATTGATATTCTTTTGTAGTGACCACCACCCTAAGAACTTTTAAGACATCTTTCACTTTACTTGTCCACCACCTTTTCCTTCTTTGTTCACATTTCATCTACACACCCTTTTTCTTTTCTTTTCCTGCCCCATTTTTCACTACTTGACTGCTAGTTTTCTAATTATAGAATTACTAAGGATTTTGCAATTAGCTCTCTTTTTCAATTTCCTAGTAGCAAGTAAACAACACAATTTTTATGAGCACCCCTTCTTCTCACTTTTTCTTTTCTTACCAAAACTTCTTTCTTTTTCCCTAAACATTATACTTCAGTGGACCTTTACTTTCAAGTATCAAAGTGCTTAAGACTACTTTAGATCAATAAGTTTGAGGCCTCACAAAAAGAGGGATTAAGATACTATTGAGGCTAAGAAAAAATAAGGCTTTTAGGCTCAAAGGGGGTAACTAGGGAGAATGATTAGGAAGGTAAAACAACAATAGGAAAAAAAATTATTTCTTCAAAGAAATGCCTTGATCATCTCTCAACTCCCTACCAACTAGTTATCCTACATATACTAAGGCAAGTTCTAGATGTACAATATATAAATATAAAGCAATTCAGCTCATCTCTCATGGAAACAAGAATCTAATCAGTGTCTATAGCTACACATTCACATAATCATATTGAATGATAAGTTTATTCATAATTAATCCCTAAGGATATGTTGAGTCAAATTAAAGAGATATATGTGTCTCTCATGGATCCTCACTCATGAAATCAAGATGATCACTCTATTTACTCCACCATAGCAATTAAGCAGAATATCAACAAGCACACAAGTGGATGACCTACGACTCAATCCTAAAAAAATGTGACAAAACTTCCCTTAGGATGGTCGTCATCCATCTATCATAGGAAAACGTCATTACTATATGATGACACCGACTCAAAAAAAAAAACAAAATATTTACCCCAAAATAAAGCAATTAATTATAACATAGTCAAGACGAACAACAAGTCAAAATATCCTAGGCATCCAAGTCAACATCACCATACTAGCTATTACAATCCATGACCTAAGAATCATCAAGCTACTACTACAAGGAATGACATAATAATGCTACGACCTACAACAAATATAGCAATCAAAGAACAAAAGGAATCTATCTTTCCTCCACCCCACATTTAAAAAGGTGCACTGTCCTCAGTACATGCACAATCATATCATAATGGGAGAGAAAATAACTTCCTGGGTCACTAAGCATCATCCTCGGGATTGTACTCATCCTCATCGTCATCTTCGCCATCAACCTGCATGGCGCCCGTAGAAGCATCCTCCTCCTCATCCATATCTAAGTCATCAACATCACTAATAAGGATTGTGGCCTCATCATCATAAAGCAGCTCCTCAAAGGTTGGGCCTACTCATAAAATCAACGTAGCACTCTCCGTGAGTAGGTACCGTGCCTCTAAAGCTGTGATCTCCTCTGTAGTGGCAGTTTGACCTTCTAGATTTAGCTATAATTCCAATATCCCAAATATACAACCCCACTAACTCTCATCACGGGCTTGCATATTAGCTATAGTAAGAAGAGGGCCTATGGAAGGGACATTTTTCTTCACCTTTGTGACATCTATCATCTTTCCAGCCAAGTGTCCTGCCAAAGGTAAGACAAGATCTGCATCCTCCTCCTCAATACCTTCCTCCCTCAAGAACATGGCCAAGAGACTGCCATGATAATATTTTCATCTATAATTGTCTCATGATCTTCTCATATTTTCATGAATCACAGCACCAAAATTGATCGGTATTCCCTTCATCAACATGTATACCAAGATAATTCGCTCTCGAGTCACCTCTGTCATATGTGTCCCAAGGAGAAAGTTAGCACACACCAACTTCACCCACACCTTTGCCTCCCTGTTCAAATAAGCAAACTCAAGTGTGGAATGAGTTCCATTATGATCCATCGCCCACCAGGTGGATCAGTGCTCACCACATAAAATGTTACGGATGTATCTATATGGAGGCTTCTCCGATAAGATGAATTACTTCGAAGGGTATATTGCAGGTGTCTCTAGGAAGGCATTGAACCTTTTAGCTGTGAATTGCACCACCTGGCCTCTGATCTTTACCTTAGTTCCCTCTCTGAATGAGGTATCCTAATTTGCGTAAAACTCCCTCACCAATGTGAGGTTGTACCTCTCTTGCTCATTGATGATGTAAGCTTCTCCCAACTCACATAACTTGTCCTGAATGGCCGAGAAGTCAAATGCAAAGAATCCCTCATCTATCCAATTCTCAGGTGCATATGTTACACCCCGAAAAACTTTTGGTGATTATTTGATGTTTGTTTGCTATGTTAAGGGAAGTACATGTTATATATTGTTCGTATATGACAAGGGAAATGTGTACGAATGGAAAATCGAAGAGTATGTGAAGTTTATAAATTAGGGTCAATTTTAAATGACCATATCTCCCAATATATAATAAACTAGAAGCCCCACGACCTATCAAATTTACGCTCTTTGAATCTAGCTTTCAGAACATCAAACGGCTCATCAATCGGAGTTTGGAGTAATAATTAAAAGGCATTTTATGGTGGAACTACTGTGCAGTGACATGGCCACCACCCTAAAAACGGCCTCCGCTCAAACATCTTTATATTTTAAGTTGTGTTGTGAGATCATTTCAACTTTTCTAGATTTGAGGTGCTTGCTTACCCTATGAGATCCTCTCTCTTTTCCAGTAGCAAATCCTAATAAGCCGAGAGGAAATCCCTCAAGAAAACACCATCAAATCTCAAGCAAAAGTTTATGGAAGTGAAGGCAACGTTGTGGTGAAGTTATTGCTGCCTTGTAGCTTTGTTTAGCAGTATTGTTGCTGCGTGTTTGGGAATATTTTGAGCTAAAGTTATACTCCATCTTACTAGTAAATTTTCATAATAAAGATTAAGTAACTTCCCTCTTTTTAAATCTCTTATAAGTCTGTGGAATTTTTGAAGGAAAACTTGAAGAAAGTTATGGTTTGTATGTTGGCTTGTTGTAGTTGTTGTGCTGTTATGTTGCTGCATTTTGGGAAGAAAAATTTCCAAAGTATTGGGAATTGATTTGGAGGAAAATACTCCTATTTATCCAAGGATATTCTCATGCAAAGGGTAAGTTTTTCTAATATCTAAACTTGCCTAAAAATCCTAGCTAAAGCTAGAAGTTGGAGGTTATGTTGGGCTGCCATTGTTGGTATGTTGTTGTTGAAGTTCTGCTTGTTTTTGAAGGTTGGAACAGCTATGTTTTTCTGAGAATACACTCTATTTTTTGGGAGTTTTTTATGATAAAAGTGAGGTAATTTCCTACCTATATTTTCCCTCAAAGTTGTAGAAACAAGTTGAAATAAGAAATGCTAAGTGTTGTCTTATTTGTTTGTGTTGTGACTGCCTATTGATGTAACGTTTTAGATGGATAAATTGGCTTGAAACAGTATTGTCACTTGGTGATAAACTCAAGCAATTTAAGGGGATAAGTTCTGATTGTTGAAAGAAAGAAACGACATAAGAAAGCTCACCGAAAAAAAGATATGTAAGGCGCTCTTTGTCTCTTGATTTTCAAGCACGAATTCATGCCGAGGATGAATCTGGCATTCTCCTGTACTTGAGCTTCTGTAGTAGCATATTATGATTCTTCACAATTTTTAGAATTACTTGGTATTAAGTTGTGTATTCGCTAGAGAGTTGGAACACAAGAATGTAAAGTGAAGAGGGCAATTGCCTTCGATTATGGTCATAGTTATAAATTGAGTCTGAAGACCCTCGACGTGGGCACTGTGAGCTGGTCCTTTACATTATGTTATGTATTTGTGGTGTCAAAGTTTTACACATTATGGTTGCTAAGGAAATTGGTAAAATGGCAAGACAACAATGCGCAGACGAACCTAATATTTGAAATCGATTTTAACTCAATAATGGCTAACGAGAGTAACGAAATGGAATTTCCTTACAATAGTTACCTACCATCTTATATGTATGTTTTAAGGTACCTGGGGAAATGAGAAGGTTCCCTGATCCCTCTCCCTTAAGCTAAGCGACTAATTACTGCATTTCTTAATTAACCGATACGTTAAACTTGGAAAATAGAACCCGAATAGGTAAACTATTGATATTTCAATGGAACCATCTTTATGGGCAGGTGATACACAATATCTTGATGTTAATAGGTTATACGAAAATCATAATATATATATATATATATATATATATATGCTTATGCTTACGTTCAAGTACACGCTAAAGCGGCAAGGATTGCCTTTAGAAAGTCGCTATATGTTTATTAGAGCTCTTGAGTTATCTAGACCTCCTGAGAATTGCTTAAGGCTTTAAGTAGACACATCACATGTTGTTTGAAAGTTGTAGATGTGTAAGGAACTAACCTAAGTGTAAAAGTTGAGGCGCTAGTAGCAAAGGAGAGATAAGAGTAAATATTAGACCTTTTAAGGTAATAAGTGAGTTATATTCCCTCTGTCCGTAGTTGATTTCAAGAACCTTTGAGCGACGTTCAAATATGAGAAACACAAAGTTTAAGAGATAAAGTTGGAAATTAGGTAAAAAGGTAAGTACGTATAAGAATTGCTAGAATAGTGAACACAAGAGTAAATAATGAAGTAGGGAATGACGAATCCTGTTTGGAAAAGAATTTAAGATGAATATGAAAAGTAGATCTAAAGGTTGTTAACTTATATGATAAGCATTACGATTGTTAATGGGTTAGGCAAATGGCTAGCAATATTTACCTTGTTCTAAAGTCGTTTAGCAAAAGAGTTATAAATAAAGTTGTTTATGTTAAGTTGTGTTAAGCTAATGAAAGGCCAGTTAAGTGTTAACTGCTTAAGAAATGATTAGAATTGAATATTTTGAGATAGTGACTCAAGTTAAAGAGAAATTCTTCATCGTACTTTTTAAACAATTATCTTTGATTATTTGTTCTAAGAGTTGGATTAACATTTTCAAGTTTTAAAGGTTTTTTTTTCTTGGATGTTTCTAAACTAGTTATAATGCCACTAAGCTTTTCTAAGCTCCTTATATATTGTAAGGTTTCACACGAGCCTTTCCTATGTTGTCTAAAGCACAACTATAAGTCCTTATTTATCTTAAGGCAGCCTCTAGACAGTTGCCTAGCATTTTTATGTAAAGAGCTCCAAGTTTGAGATACGCGAGTTATGTCTTCCTGTTCGTAAGTTACATTGAGATGTGATATGATGTGCAACGAATGAGGTATGCTCACAATTATTGATCTGAAAATATGAAAGTCAAACGAGTACAAGCACGAAATGATGTTAAGCTTGTTAATAGAAAATGTTAAGTTAAGCAATTCCTCTCTGCTCCTCGTGTTAGTATTTCTAAGTGATGTTTAAAATCATGAACATGTGTCTACACAGTCTTTTTGATATTCCAGTCCTAGGAACTTCCCTAGAATTCATTCATAATATATGTATGTATTTAAATGCTAAATGAAAGACCTATATGTGTATGGAATAAGTGTAGTATTTGGGGTCGTGGTATGATCCTACACATGTTATAGTTACCGAATCGACATATTTCATGGTTGTCAATATACAAATAGTCTATATGAGCCCTATCAACTCCATTTATGATTGTGATTGAGATTTATTTTTATTTTACCTTGGTGTGGTATACCTGATCTTGGGCAAATTTATATGCCCAAGTGATACTCAAATGTGTCATTTTAGCCTTGTTTATCTATCAGTGTTTATACATTCTCATGTGATTGGTAATAAAATGTGAATTTATACTAACCAACATGATTAGCATTGTTTTGCAGGTAAAATGTAATTTTGGGAAGCTAAAATGCATGTTGGAATAGATCGAGGTTGGACTCGGATGTGAGCAAAGGACAAGGCATTGGAAGGCACAAAATAAAGAGGCTCCGCGATGGAGCCGTGTCACGCTGCCATCGCGGAGGCCTTCTGCCTGGATAGGGAATTTTTGGCCTAATTCCAGTAAGGGTTCGCGTTGGGTCCGTGGCACGGTGGCCTAGCTCCGCGTTGCACGCTGTGACACGTTGCTTGTTATTCCGGGAAAAATTCCCACTAGTATAAATAGAACACTTAGGTTCATTTTTCAATATTCTGACTTGGTGGAGTAAGAACGTAGGTTACAGGCAGTTGAGGGGACGAAATTATTAGGGTTTTTTCTCTCTTTCCTTCTCCTTGAATTCAATTTCTTGTATGTTTAACACTCATTTAACGATGTTTAATCCACAAATTAGTGGCTAATTCCTCTTCTTGCTGAGGTTAAGAACAATTGTATTCAAATGTGATTGTTGATAAAATTGGTTTTTTTCATCTTTTCTTCCATGGTTGTTCTATCGATTCTTGTTCTTACTGCATTAATGTGTGGCCAACATTAATGTATATCTAAAAAGTCCGGTTTCACTCGAGAGAGCACGAAATTGGAAAGTTGTGAATTAATAGGATATGATCCTTTCTTAGTTTGGGAAAATTGAGAATTGATTTACCTTCAGGATAGAAATATACCTGAAGGTCATATTAGTCAATTAAGGAACCGGTTTTGTATGGCTAGAACATGAATTTCGTTTAATCAAAGTAATGTAGGTGGACGGTTCATGATTCTTAAGTTGGGTTAAATACGAGAGTTTTAATCCATTGGCAGTAGTTCTTGTCTAGCAACCGGATGAAAGGTTAACCAAATTATATCGATAAATAATTTCATTACATGTTCATTTAACCTCAGCATGCTCACATTCATAGTTCAGACTCACATTAGATAATCGTTTTAGACAGCATAAAAATTAGAACCCAAAAATATCAAACTCTTGGTTACACTATTGTCTTCATTGTTAAAATTAAAATATAGTAACACCTGAGCAGTTCGTTACCTTATCCCAGTCCCTGTGGGATCGATACTTGGCTTACTTAAGCCACTTTACTACTTGTTCGACCACGTGCACTTGCGTGTAGTTTTATACCCAACAAACGAGCGAACAAGTTTTTGGCGCCGTTGCCGGGGACTGGCAATTGGTGAAAGTTTCTTAAGTGTTAATTTACTATATTTTTATTTTCTTAGTGTTGACAACTTGGTCTTAGCCTGTATTTTGCAGATTTAATCTCTATTGAACACTGGCAAGAGACAAGGAGTTGGTGGACTTGTATTTAGAGCCAGAAAGATTATTTCATCGTCAGCGGAGAGAAGCTCTAGAAAGAAAGCTGCAGTTGCTCAGACAAACACTCATGGAGCAACAACAGAATCCACCAGTAGTACGGGCAATGTTAGTGCCCGAGGAAGTAGCAGCTCGGCCGGTTCGCGAGGTGGCAATCCCACATGCTAATAATGAAACATCTAGCATCCGCAAACCTGAGCCAGGAGGGAGGTTCGAGCTCAAACAAAACATGGTGCAGTTGCTGCACACTAGCGGGCAGTTTACAAGTCTCCCTCATGAAGATCCACAACAGCATCTCCAAAATTTTTTGGAGATAAGTGACACTTACATTGTCATCAGATTATGTCAGGCTTACATTGTTCACATTTTCACTATTGGGAGAAGCCAAGAGGTGGTTGAAAGCTAAGCCACCTAATTCTATTTCTACGTGGGATGATCTTGCAAGGAAATTCTTGATACGATTTTTCCCTATGGTAAAACAGCAAGATTCAGAAGTCAAATTCTAAGTTTCAAACAGAGAGAGGGAGAGAATCTATATCACGCTTGGGAGAGATTCAAGTCCATGTTGCGGGATTGTCCTCATCATCATCAATCCAATGAGGTGCTGGTGCACACTTTTATAGAGGGTTTGGAACCCCATACAAAAATATTGCTAGACTCAGCAGCTGGGGGACAAGCGCTGGAGAAAACTTATGAGGAGCTGTATACCTTGTTGAACCGTATTTCGCAGGGCAATCCGGAGTGGAATGCTGATTCATCAAGAGGAGGGACAAGGAAACCAGTAAGAGTTATAGAAGTGGATGGTTTTACAGCTATTGCTGCACAGATAGCTGCTTTACAGAATCAACTCAACACCCACTTCAGTGACATGACAATGAACCAGCCTCAAGCCTCAGTGAATGCAGTGCAGCAGATTTGGTGTGAAGTGTGCGGGAGCAGTGAGCACTCAGCTGAGTGTTGTGGAGCAAATCCTGACTCGGTGAACTTTGTGGGAAATGTACAAAGGAACAACCACCAACAGTATGGCAACAGCTACAATTCCAATTGGAGGAATCACCCGAATTTCTCTTGGGGTAGCAACAGCCATCAGGGGCAAAGTTCGAGTCAGGGTATGCAAAGGAACCAAGGAGGGCAGCAGAATTATCAAGCACAATTTAGAAACAACAATGCACCTCCTCCACCATCACCTAGCATTGAGGAGATGTTCAAGAGGATGATAGCTAACCAAGCTCAATTGCAGGCTGACTATGTGAAATTGGCAGCCGAGGTGAAAAACAACCAGTTAGCTACTAAGGCACTTGAATATCAATTTGGGCAATTTGCTGGAGCCCAAAACACCAGGCCTAGAGGAGGACTTTCGAGTGACACAGATCCCAACCCCAAGTAGGTGAATGCGGTGACCACAAGGAGTGGTTTGCAGCTAAAAGAGGTGGAACCAGAAAGACCACCTCAACAATCGGGAGCAGCAGAAGTTGAGAGGGAGCAAAGTGATGGGAGGGGGAAGACAAAGGAAGCTGAATTAGAAAGACCACCACCCTCGTTCCCTCAACGATTAAAGAAACACAAGGAGGAGGCGTGTTTCAAGAAATTCATGGAGGTGCTGAAACAGGTACATATTAACTTACCTCTTGTTGATGTTTTGCAGGGAGTGCCAAAGTATGCCAAGTATATAAAGGACATCGTGGCGAACAAAAGTCGGTTGACTGAGTATGCTATAGTGGCTCTCACGGAGGAGTGCACTTCCCGTATACAAAACCGACTGCCCACAAAGCTCAAAGATCCTGGGAGCTTTACTGTATAGATTAATATTGGGCAGAGCATCCGAGCTCGTGGATTATGTGATTTGGGAGTGAGCATTAATTTGATGCCATCATCGGTATTCAAAAAGTTGGGTCTAGGAAGTCCTAGACCCACAACAGTGATCTTGCAATTGGCGGATCGGTCCTTAGCCAGACCTGATGGCATTGTGGAGGACGTTCTGGTGCAAGTTGACTCCCTGATCTTCCCGATAGATTTCGTCGTGCTGGATTTTGAACCAGATGCGGAAGTCCCATTTATTTTGGGACGTCCTTTCTTGGCGACCGGGAAAGCACTGATTGACGTAGCTGCAGGGCAGCTAACCATGTGAGCACATGATAAGATTGAGGTATTTGATGTGTTTAAAGCCATGAAGCTGCCGACAATACATGAGGAGCTTTCAGCAATCAGTGTGGTTGAACACGAAGAAATTCGTCAGATTGTTGAAGCTCAAGACCCACTGGAAAGAGTGTTGATGCACTCCTATCATTTTGGAGATAGAGAAGCTTATGAGGTGGTCCAAATGTTGAATGAGGCACAAAGGAAACCTAGGAAACAGGAATTTCAATCATTGATGAGGTCCCTAGAACCGTTGCCGAAACCATCCGTTGAGGAGGCACCAAAGCTGGAATTGAAAGAATTGCCTCCCCATTTAAAATATGTCTTTTGGGGGGAAAATGAGACGTTACCAGTCATCATCTCCGCAGAATTGACAGAGGCACAGGAGAAAGAAGCATTGGGTGTCCTCAGAAAAAGGAAGAAGGCAATGGGTTGGCAAATGTCAGATATTCAGGGCATCAATCCAGCTTTTTGCACACACAGGATTTTCATGGAGACAGGAGCAAAACCAACCATTCAGCCGCAACGAAGGCTAAATCCAGCAATGAAGGATGTGGTGAGGAAAGAAATAATCAAGTGGCTTGATGCAAGTGTGATCTACTCGATTTCAGATAGTGAATGGGTCAGCCCCGTTCAGTGCGTTCCAAAGAAAGGAGGGATGACTATGGTCACCAATGAGAAAAATGAGTTGATTCCTACACGAACCGTCACAGGCTGGCGGATTTGCATGAACTACAGAAAGCTTAATGAAGCTACAAGGAAAGATCATTACCCTATCCCATTCATTCATCAAATATTAGATAGGTTGGCTGGACAGGAATATTATTGTTTCCTTGATGGGTACTGTGGTTATAACCAAATAGCCATAACTCCGGAGGACCAAGAGAAGACTACTTTTACCTGTCCTTATGGGACATATGCTTTCAGGCGAATGCCATTTGGGTTATGCAATGCACTTGCCATATTCCAGAGATGCATGATGGCTATTTTCCACGACATGGTGGAGGATTTTGTTGAGGTATTTATGGATGATTTTTCTATTTTCGGTAATTCATTTGCTACTTGTTTGCAGAATCTTGACAGGGTGCTGGCTCGCTGCGAGGAATCCAACCTTGTACTAAACTAGGAGAAATTCCACTTCTTAGTGAAGGAGGGTATTGTCCTTGGCCACAAAGTGTCTCAAAAGGGGTTGGAAGTCGATCTTGCTAAGATCGAGGTTATTGAGAAGTTGCCACCACCTGTGTCGGTGAAAGGTGTTCGCAGTTTTCTTGGGCATGCAGGGTTCTACAAACGGTTCATCAGAAACTTTTCCAAAATTTCTAGACCATTATGCAGGTTGTTAGAAAAAGAGGTAAAGTTTGAGTTGAATGATGAGTTTGTTAAAACATTCGAGGAGTTGAAGCAGAAATTGATAAAAGCACCTATCCTTACTTCTCCGGATTAGGGACAACCATTTGAGTTAATGTGTGATGCGAGTGACATGGTTGTGGGAGCTGTATTGGGGCAAAGGAAAAATAAAATCTTTCATTCTATTTATTATGCAAGCAAAACGCTGAATACGGCCCAAAGCAATTACACAGTCATGGAGAAAGAAATGCTAGAGTTGGTGTTTGCATTTGACAAATTCAGGTCCTATTTGGTGGGTTCAAAAGTAGTGGTTTATAACGATCATGCAGCGATTCAGTACCTATTTAACAAGAAGGATGCTAAGCCCAGACTGATCAGATAGATCCTGTTGTTGCAAGAGTTCGATCTTGAGATCAAGGACAGAAAGGGGAGCGAGAATCAGGTGGCAGATCACTTATCGCGATTGGAGAGTCGGTCGCATGTGATGGAAAGTGATATCATCAATGAGGAGTTCCCGGATGAGCAGCTCTTGGCAGTAGGGGAAGCTGAAGTTCCTTGGTACGCAGATATAGTCAATTTGCTAGTGAGTGGAGTCTACCCACCTGAGGCAACAGACCAACAGAGAAGGATATTGAGGCATGATTGTCGGCATTTTTTTTTTGGGATGAACCATACTTATTTAAACAGGGGCCGGATCAGGTGATGAGAAGATGCATCCCAGAGAGTCAGATTGCAGAGGTGTTGAGGAGCTGTCACTCTTCGTTGTATGGGGGTCACCATGGAGGCGAGCGAACAACACACAAGGTTCTACAGTTAGGATTCTTTTGTCCTACACTGTTCAGAGACTCTATGGCATACGTCAAAATGTGTGATAGATGTCAACGTACAGGAACAATTGGTAGAAGACAAGAGATGCCGCTGCAGAATGTACTAGAAGTAGAGACCTTTGATGTATCGGGCATTGATTTTATGGGCCTGTTCCCACCGTCATTTGGCAATCGTTACATCTTGGTGGCTGTAGACTATGTATCAAAATGGGTGGAAGCAATAGCTTGCCCCAGGAATGACAACAAGGTGGTAACAAAATTTGTGAAAAAACATATTCTTACCAAGTTCGGGACACCCCAAGCCATTATCAGTGATGGAGGGGCTCATTTTGTCAATGCAAGTTTCAAGAAACTACTAGCCAAGTATTGGGTGCGCCACAAGGTGGCAACAACATACCACCCCCAAACTAGTGGGCAAGTAGAGGTGTCAAATAGAGAAGTGAAGCAGATTCTCCAGAAAATGGTAAATACACAACGGAATGATTGGTCAAGCAAACTTGATGATGCATTGTGGGCGTACAGAACTGCTTACAAGACACCAATAGGAACCTCACCATACCGATTGGTCTATGGGAAAGCGTGTCATCTACCGGTAGAGCTAGAGCACCGAGCCTTCTGGGCCGTGAGGAAATTGAATATGGACTTGGAGCTAGCGGGCAAGAAGAGATTAATGCAACTCAGTGAACTTGAAGAGTTCCGCTGGCATGGTTATGAGAGTGCTAAGTACTACAAGGAAAGAACAAAAAGGTGGCATGACAAGCATGTGGTGCACCGCATTTTTGAACCAGGGCAGAAGGTATTGCTCTTCAATTCAAGATTGAAGTTGTTTCCGGGAAAGCTGAGGTCCAAATGGTCGGGGCCATCTGAAGTGGTGAGAATGACCCCGCATGGGGCAGTAGAGTTGTGGCAAGAAGATCGGAGTGCCACGTTCTTAGTCAATGTGCAGAGATGTATGCACTACTGGGGGGAGGACGGTGGTCGAGAGAAAACGTCCATCACCCTAGAGGACAACTGAGTTGAATGACATCGAGCCAACGATGGTAAACCAGGCGCTGCACGGGAGGCAACCCGTGAAATTTTTCTTTGTAAATTGTGAATAGATTTTTTTTTTATTTTCTTTTATTTTCTTGATTAACAACAAAATTTTTAGTTTTTATTTTTGTTTTTATTTTTATTTTGAGTGAAACCTATAATTCTAACCAATTTCTTGTAGTAAGATGAATTTCAGGTCGAATGGAGGGAAAATATGCAAGGAATTGCAAAGGAAAATTCGAGGTATGAAAATCAAGAAAAAGTGGCAAAACAGTGAGCTAGGGCGATAGCTCCGTGTCATGGAGGAGGGCCTCCGCGTTACCCTCCGTGACACGTTGAGGTGTAAATCCAAAATTTTAAAAGAATTCCAGAACACCCTCGCATCAGCTCCGTGTCACGGAGGCAGTGCTCCGCGATGCACTCCATGACACGTTGTTGTGTATATCGCGACGGGTCACACCGGGTTGCCGGGTGACCCGCGCGAATTTCCCACTTTTAAACCCCGAATCCCCCTCAATTTTCCTTATTTCTCCCACACTCCACGACCAATCTCCCCAAAACCCCTCCCCCTTCAACGTGACACGGAATAGGCCAAGAATTTCATCGAGTTTTCTTTAATTCTTCGAATTCAAGGTATGTTCTTCAATTCCATCTCATTTCTCATCAATTTTCTTCAATATTGAACATGTGATATGAGATAAACTTGCCCTAAGTAGAAATTAAGCGTAAAGTCAATTGAATTATTGTTGACGGATGTTCGGAGTATCATTGTGATTGCTTGAACTCGTTAATTGCATAATTTAATCGAATTTTTTTGAGACAATCATAGCTAGGGCTTGATTTTGAATTTGAAGTGGAAAAATGTAGTGAACTCGTGAAATTCATGCTGGGTTGTACATGTTGAGTAAGATGAGTCGATGTGCTAATTGTTATTATGCTAAAAGACCGACGGATTCTCGGGTTAGGGGAATATTGAAATTTGCAACAATTGGGTGAGTTGTATAGGTTCATGTAGATAAATTCTTGTTGTTTTCATTTCTTTGTTTTTCCTTGCTATGTGCGATGGGACAAAATGTTATTGATGGTAATGATTGTGGTTAGCTGTACGAAGTCTGAGTAGTACATAGAATATATACCGTCGAATTCTTTGAATGCACTAAGCATGTTTGTTATATTTGGCTGTTTGTTTGTGTAAATAGGTATGATCTTGCCGTAATGTTGTAACTTTAGCTAAGGACTAAGTGTGGGGTAGCATAGCTTAACCCAACCGTAGTCGAAGCAAATTTTCATTGGCTTAACATTGAACTTGTCTATTTGGGTTGACAGGAACAATGGCAAGCAGGTAAGAAAAAGGGAAAGGCGCATCAACATCTGGCGCCGAAAGAAAGAGAATTAGACCGGGCACAGCAGTCCTAGCAGCACCAGCGGCTCCACGCGGCCAACGCCTCCAATACGAAACCAGGTGGGTGACAGAAGAGGGGAAGAAGTGGTATGCCAAGCACAAGGAGAGCAAGTACTTCCTCGAGGAACACATAGTACGGGAACCGTTGGCACAGGAGTTCCCTAGGATTGTCCACAGGATTGAGGCAGCTGGGCTCATTTCATCTTTGAAGAGCCCAAGGAATGCAACTTGCACTTGATTCGGGAGTTCTATGCCAATTGGAACCCGACTCTCAGAAGTCACACCATCAAAATTAGAGGGCAAATAGTCAACTTTGAGCCCCACCACCTCAATGTTATCCTAGGGGCGCGGGACATAGATGCCCACGTGCTTCGACAGCTAAACATCACTCCACCATATGCGGACATCAGACGCACTTTGTGTGGAACCCGACTGACAGCTAGATGGAGCAAACACAAGGAGCGGGGCTACCATCAGACTTTGCCCTATTCACAGATGAACAGGGAATCCAGGATATGGCTTAAGATCGTCTGTTCCTGCCTAATCCCGGGGGTACATATGACAGATGTAACCCGGGATCGTATATGCCTAGTGTACGCCCTGATGAAAGGGCTGGAGATCAATGTGGGGGCGGTGATTATCTCCGCCATGAAGAGAGCCCGGTTGCATCAGGGGCACAGACACGGATTTTGTGGACTACTCATCACATTCCTGAGGGGCCTAGATATTGAGGAAGAGGCCCTTGACTACATCCCGCAGATGGAGCGGCGGGCCTTAGATGTCACTAAAACTAAGGCACCCGACACCACCCACGGGCCTGTTCTTACTCTTGCCGAGCGACATGCTCGGGATGATCAGTACATGGCTCGCATGTACGGGATGCAGATGCTCCAGCTGAGGAGAGGCGGGAGGCCGGCAACAGAGAAGGAGCTATGGCAGCTCGAGCTAGACTACCCTTTTGGAGAAAATGCCAGGGCTCAATGCCGAGTGGGGCCAGCTTTTGTAGAGCCCACAGATGATGATGTCCCCACAGACGAGGAGACAAGTCGGGAGGACTCCGATGTGGAGTCCGATGATGACGATGGGGGTGATTCAGACATGGGAGATGAAGCAGCAGCACCTGATGAAGAAGTGGAGTATTTTGATTGATCAGGGAGTTCCACCACCCAATTTTTGTGCTATTTTAATTTTTGTGAACACTAGGGACAGTGTTTGAGATAAGTGTGGGGTGGGAGTAGTTAGGTGCTGGTTGTGTTGTTATGTATGTTCTAATCTGTTGTTGTGCCTGTGAACAAAATTTTCTGACCCTGTGATTTGTGATTGTTAAGTTGTTGTCCTGTATTGTAATTATATGTGAAACTGTTGTGTGTTGCTGAATGTTGCTAAGCTGATATTGTACATATTTTTGTTTATTGAAATGATCGATATTTTTTAAATTATTTTTTTAATTTTTGGGTTTCTCGGCGTTTGTTTTCGGTTCTTTTACCGAGAATGGTCCCATTGAACCGAAGTCTTAATTAGTGACCGTTCCCTATGATGGATGGATGACGACCGTCTTAAGGGAAATGTAGTCGTTAGAAGTAGATTCTTTTTCATTTATATTTTTTTTAGTTGTTTTTCTTTTGTGGGTTGCATCCCAAAACCTGTAGTTACTTTATGGTTGCGGAATTCTGGTTGCGTGTCGTACATGATATTTGAAATGCAAAGGTGATTCGTATGAAAGCATGCAACTTTGTAAATATGTTGAGATACCTAGGCCATATAGTCGATTCAGTGTGATTAAGTCTTAATGTTTGAATTCGTGTAATTAACTGATTGAAGAGTCTGTGATTACGTCTTGAATTGAGCATGTGCAATAAGTATGAAGTGAGGTTTTGTTATTCCATGCTATTGTGAAGTGTCTAGAACTTGCCTGGTGTGTGTACAAAACGAAATGAAGGAGGTGTATTGTAGGAAAGGATATAGGCATTTCTTTGGTTTAACCGAAAGTTTCTATTTCTCATTATTGTACCCACCTTGATTGTATACCCTAGTCAGCCCGTTGAGCCTTTAGCCTATTATTTTTTTTCTTTTTGTCAAAAAGTGTAAACCGAGCTTAATCCCTTCTTTTCATTAGTCATAAAGTCGATCCAAAACTCTTAAGCGCTTAAGAAGAGAAAATAATTTTCCCAAAGTGTCGAAGAGTGAGAATGGTGAAAAGAAAAGAAAAGCAGAGTGATAAAGGGAAAGAAAAGGTTGAAGGTGCACTTGTTAAAAATAAACTATAATGAAGGTGTATGAATAATCTTTGTTGTTGTGTCAAGTGTGCTTAATAAGATGGGCCAAACTAAAGAAAAACTTCAAGAATGGGAGGATGAAGGAAGAAACACTGCCCATGAGTTTGATGAGATGTATTGAAAAGGCGCTTAAGGATGCTAGTGGTTATTATTGGCTAGCCCAATATTTACTAGTTCCGTAGCTTACATTACAACCTGTTAAAGTCCTACATGATCTTACATCACATTTCTTTATATTAGTGGAGTAATACACTAAAGGCAAGCTTATGGGTCATGACATGATGCATGTGAATTCTTTCGGGAGAGAGAGCAAAATTGTGTTTATATGCCCCTGCTTGAAATTTTGTGAGTTCATATGATCAAAAAGGGGAAAATTATCTTGTGTTGTGAGGGCACATGCTTGAGGAGAGATTAATTTTCGTGTCGGATGTCTTGATCAGCTGATTTGCATGAGTTTCCCAACATCGAGAGTCGATTCTTAAGTCTAGGAGGTCTTGATGTATTGAAGGTCATTGCATTGATTGGACCATGCGTGTTTTCTTGATGATTTGCTGTATTGAATAATCGGTATGACTGTAGCCTAAATTGTCGAACCAAAGTAGCGAGGTTTGGGTGTAAATTGCATGAGGTGTAAGATTGTTGTTCGAGGACGAACAAGGATTTAAGTGTGGGGTAAGTGATTTTGGGCAAATTTATATGCCCAAGTGATACTCAAATGTGTCATTTTAGCCTTGTTTATCTGTCAATGTTTATACATTCTCATGTGATTGGTAATAAAATGTGAATTTATACTAACCAACATGATTAGCATTGTTTTGCAGGTAAAATGTAATTTTGGGAAGCTAAAATGCATGTTGGAATAGATCGGGGTTGGACTCGGATGTGAGCAAAGGACAAGGCATTGGAAGGCACAAAATAAAGAGGCTCCGCGATGGAGCCATGTCACGCTGCCATCGCGGAGGCCTTCTGCCTGGATAGGGAATTTTTGGCCTAATTCCAGTAAGGGTTCGCGTTGGGTCCGTGGCACGGTGGCCTAGCTCCGCGTTGCACGCCGTGACAAGTTGCTTGTTATTCCGGGAAAAATTCCCACTAGTATAAATAGAACACTTAGGTTCATTTTTCAATATTATGACTTGGTGGAGCAAGAACGTGGGTTACAGGCAGTTGAGGGGACGAAATTATCAGGGGTTTTCTCTCTTTCCTTCTCCTTGAATTCAATTGTTTGTATGTTTAACACTCATTTAACGATGTTTAATCCACAAATGAGTGGCTAATTCCTCTTCTTGCTGAGGTTAAGAACAATTGTATTGAAATGTGATTGTTGATTAAATTGGTTTTTTCATCTTTTCTTCCATGGTTGTTCTATTGATTCTTGTTCTTACTGCATTAATGTGTGGCCAACGTTAATGTATATCTAAAAAGTCCGGTTTCACGAGAGAGAGCACAAAATTGGAAAGTTGTGAATTAATAGGATATGATCCTTTCTTAGTTTGGGAAAATTGAGAATTGATTTACCTTCAGGATAGAAATATACTTGAAGGTCGTATTAGTCAATTAAGGAACCGGTTTTGTATGGCTAGAACATGAATTTCGTTTAATCACAGAAATGTAGGTGGACGGTTCATGATTCTTAAGTTGGGTTAAATACAAGAGTTTTAATCCATTGGCAGTAGTTCTTGACTAGCAACCGGATGAAAGGTTAACCAAATTATATCGATAATTAATTTCATTACATGTTCATTTAACCTCAGCATGCTCACATTCATAGTTCAGACTCACAGATAATCGTTTTAGACTTAGCATAAAAATTAGAACCCAAAAATATCAAACTCTTGGTTACAATGTTGTCTTCATTGTTAAAATTAAAATATAGTAACACTTGAGTAGTTCGTTACCTTATCCCAGTCCCTGTGGGATCGATACTTGGCTTACTTAAGCCACTTTACTACTTGTTCGACCACGTGCACTTGCGTGTAGTTTTATACAAACGAGCGAACAATACCGGCTAGAGATATTTTTATTTTTATCCCGGTGTGGTACACCAGCTGAAGATATTTTTATTTTTACCCCGGTGTGGTACACCGGCTGGAGATATTTTTATTTTTACCCCAGTGTGGTACACCGGCTGGAGATATTTTTTTTACCCCAGTGTGGTACACGTACTGGAGATATTTTTATTTTACCCCGGTATGGTACACCGGCAGGAAGAATTTTATATATGGATTTGTGGTTGGCTGGTCGCCGGCATTACAATTATAGTTTCTTTCTTGTGCATTTCTTAATTGCATCTTCATCTCATTATAGAGTTATTATCAGGTTTCATTTTCCAGGATTTTAAGGTTGTTACTGTTCCTTATTCCTAGTTCAGTTATCTTGAGTTCACTTTTGTTATAATGAGTTGTTATCAATTACAGGTTGCAAAGTTCTAGGTTATGTATATCCTTTATATGTTTATGTGCTGAGTAAGTTATTACAGGATTGTTATCTCATGTTTATAGTTTCAGTTTTACATACAAGTACATTTCATTCATACTGATGTCCTTTCGCTTGGGGACCTATGTTCATGCCGCAGGTGCAGGTAGAGGTCGGGATTGCCAGTTGCAGTAACAATTCGTGAGATCTACGAATGTGTTGGTATGCTCCTTTCTTCCTGGAGCTAGGGCTTCGTTATATATGCTTGAGTTTTGAGATGCAGTTATGGGTAGGTCGGAGCCCTGTTCCGACCATCAGTTAGTTTACTCTTTAGAGGCTTTGTGGACTTTGTGTACAATGTTATTCAATTTGTGGCCTCTTTGGGTTATTGTTGATTGGTTTAGCATACTCATTGCCTTGGTTGCATTTCAGTTGTTTACTCTATATTGTTGAGACCTTATGGGTCTAGTTTATACTCTAGTTTAGATTGCCTAAGTGTTACAGTTACAGATGTCATATAGCCGGCTTTCTTGATTAATCATGAATCGAGTGCAAATTGCTCCCTACCCCAGTTTTGGGGCATGAAAACATACTTGGCTTCTTTTTCAATATTAACCCAAGTAAGCCTATGAGGCTCTACTGCTTTTTCTCTGAATCTCCTCGCAGGGACGACTCTGGAAGTTGAAGAACTAGACCGCTTTTTGCCTTTTCTAGCTGCAACAACCACCTCCTTTCATTTTGATGCCTTGGCACCTAACAAGAAAAAATTAAGAACTTCACAAAATTAGCTCATGAACCTAAGTATTAAAGGTCCAAAATCCTTTCCACACTTAAATTGCTAGCATGCTTGTGAGAATTTGTTAAATGGAGTACTCAAGAGTTCCCATATCATAATTCAATCTCAACAGTTCTCTTTAAATCACTAACTCCATACTACACCAAGTCCATAGATTTTTCTTTCTTTTCAACTCAACTCTATTTTAGCCTTTAGCTTTTCAAGAATGCTTCAACCAGGCCATCCCTCTCACTTTCCTCCTCCAATTCATAACTCAAATAATTCATGTAATGAAGTAGCATTATTCAATTCACTCACCAAACAATAATCAATTTACTACCATTCATCATGAACTAATCAAGAATTTTAACAACTCAAGCATTTATCACATTCAAGAATTCGATACCCAAGTACTTTCTCTTTCTACAATTAATACATCTACCTATCAACATTCAAGAATTCAATTCACCAACTCCCATCATCCCCACAAATTAAAATCACCATATTCAACTAAGAATCAAGCTACCCAAAAAAGATAGCATACTATTATGGAAGAATTTAAAACATTAAGCTTATCAAACCCAAAACACGAAATTCAAGCTTTTCACCAATAATGGTTATTTGAGTTCTAAATCTTGAGGAAGAAGGGTATGGGAGCATGCTTGCATCATTAATCAAATAAGAGAGAAGAAATATACTTACTTGAATTGAAAATGAGAGCATCACCAAAGCTTTAAAGAAGACAACAGTGGAGGGGAGAGGGGAAGAGAGAACTTACGACTTAAGAGAGAGAGATAGGAAATGTTTTGTTTTTTGTTCTTCAATTTTTTGAGGGAAAATGATGAATGTGACTTTAAATGTAAGGGTGGGCATGGGCTTTTATATAATTTTAAGGTCTTTTGAGTCAATATTGACTAAAATTTTTTGTCCATATAGACCCTGGCGCCTCTCCCCCTTTGTCTCACCACAGACTTAGAAAAAAAATTTCTCTAGAGACAGGAGGCTGGCGCGGCACGCCACCCATAGCACCATCAGACAATATTTTTTTCTTCTAGGATTTACTCTTGGCACCCAATGCCAGGCATCTCACCTTAGGCTTACACTTTTTAGCTCAATGTCCTAGCTTGTTCTTGCCTCTTACGCCCTGCTCATCTCTACAAAATAAAGAAAAATATATAAAATGTTAGAAGGATGGGTTGCCTCCCACTAAGTGCCTTAGATATAGTCATGGCATGACATTCATGGGTTGCCTCCTATGCAGCACCTGATTTAATGTTGTGGAATGACTATGATCCCCATCACTCTTTCATCCTAGTGGACTTGTGGCCATACCAAGGATCTGGCAAACTTTCATGCAGCACATGCTGCTCAACAACTTGATTACAACCTTTAGGTTCTCCCACTGGTTTCACTGTGTAGTACTTATAGTAAGATGGCATTCGTGCTGCTCTGAACACTTCAAACACTGCCTCCTGACTATTTACTCTTATAGACATCTAGCCCAACTTAGCATGTATGACAATATCGGTGGTGGATAAAAATCATCTCCCCGAAATAAGGGGAACTACTGCATCTGCCCCATAGTCCAAGATTATAAAGTCCACTAGTAGGATGAAAGATCCTACCTTAATCAAGACATTTACAATGATTTCTTCAAGATAGGCCAAAGACCGATCCGTAAACTGCAACATCACTATGGTAGGATATGGTTCACATAATCCTAGAGTTTTGATTGATGCTCGTACCCAAATCACATAAGGCCGAAACCAACTTCCTTTCTCCCAATAAAGACAGGGATAGTGAAGCTCCCAGGATCCTTTAACTATTTAGGAATTTTGTTCTTGATTTGGGAACTGTACTCTTTTGTAAGAGCCACGATTTCAAACTTTGTATCCCTACTCTTATTGGCCACTGTATCCCTGAGATACCTGGCGTAATTTGGGACTTCCTTTAAAAGCTCCACCAATAAATATTCACATGAACTTGCTTTAACAACTCAATAAACTTACTACAAGCTGTGTCTTCTGTCTTCTTCTTCAACCTTTGAGGGAATGGAGAAGGTGGTCTAGCTACAAAAATTTTCAGTTATGGGTTGCTAGAATCCCCCACCTCACTCTTAGAACTCATAGCCTATTCCTTATCATCTTTTTCTTTTATGGAGATAGCCTCACCTAACTCCTTACCACTGCGTGAGAAGATTGCACTCACATTTTCCTTAGGGTTCTTCTCGATGTTACCCAGGACCCCTTGTGGTTTGTTGGTCTGCTGTAGGGTCAAGTGCCCCATTTTCCTCTCAAGCTCATGGATGGACTTTTCATTTCATTCACCACTTGCATCTGTTGCACCATCCATTGCTTGATTGCCTCCTCAAGAGAACTGCTCTACTGCTGGCCCTGTGGCCTTTAATACGAGTTATGGGGCCTTTGGAAGTTTTGATTCCCTCCCCATGAGGGATTTTCTCCATTCTGGTACCGTAATTATAGCCATTACATGAAAAACCTCCATCATGACCTTGTTGTCCCATAAAATATACAGACACAAGATTAAGAGGACAACCTGAATAGGTGTGGCTTTCTCCGCACGCCTCACATGATGGTGGTGGAATTTGTACCTGTTGTACTTGGTGCACTTGGCTTCTTGCTGGTGCGATCACCAACTTACTGATCACATTCACCATCTATTTAATGTCTGCTCTGATTGTCGCTACACCATCCACCTCAAGCTTTCCCAGCACCTTTGTTGCTGATAATCCTCTGCCTGAGTCTTGATAATCCTGACTCCCCGCAGATATGAGGTTCAAGATAGCCTTAATTTCATCATAACTTTTGGATAGAATCTATCCCTGTGCGGTAGCATCTAGGAGTATCTTCAACTTGGGCTTTAGACCCTTTATGAAGTTGTGTCTGATTATCTCTTTAGGTTGCATGTGGTGTGGACAATCCCTCAAGTAACCCTTGCAATGTTCCCATGCTTGAGCTGCATTTCTCCATCTTTATGTATGAATCTAACGATCCTTCCCCTCAGTTCTTTAGTTCTTCTTGAAGAGAAAAACCAATTGATGAACTTATTGGAGAGGATCTCCCAAGTGGTGATGGATCCTGCAGAATCATTTTGAAGCCACTCCTTGGCTTCTCGGATCAACTCCGGACAAGGTCTGGCGCACCACCCCCTCCATCTCGCTAAGGTGTTTATCAAATTTCTCTAAGACTAGACATCTTTGGTGCGGGGTGCCACTCATCTCGCCAAGTTTGTGAAGTGCAATTCTCTGAAGTTGAAGGGCTGGCGTGGAGCACCAACCATAGCCCCAACCCGATGTTTTGTTCTCTAAAGTTCGGGACTTGGTGTGGGCCGCCAGCCATATCACTAGGCCCTTCAGCTCCTCGAATCTTCACTCTTTGCATCATTTTGAGCCCATTTTTCTTAGTTTCCTGATAAAATCAACTCAAATCATTTGTTAGATCATAAAACACACACATACATGAAACAAAGCATAAATTAAGAATTATGAACTAAAAAAATGATCAAACATGGGTAAAAACATGGAAAATGGGCATAGAAATATGCCCAACATCATTGGGTTATCACTAGCTGAAATTTCAGGCTAAGGATGTTCCCAAAACAACCTTTCGGACTAGGTATGGGCATTACGAGTTTCTAGTCATGCTGTTCGGACTCACTAATGGCCCAACTACGTTCATGAGCTTGATGAATGGTATTTTCAAACCTTACTTGGACTCCTTTATGATTGTGATTATTGAAAATCTCTTGGTGTATTCTAAGACCAAGCAGGAGCATGAAGATCATCTAAGAATTCTGCTGGGATTGTTGAAGGAGAAGCTGTTGTATGCCAAATTCTCTAAGTATGAGTTTTGGTTGGAATAAGTGTCTTTTTTGGGGTATATTATTTCCAAGGAGGGCATCCAAGTTCACCCACAGAAGGTGGAGGCAGTCAGAAATAGGACACGGTCAACTAACGTGACAGAAATTTGAAGTTTTATGGGGCTGACCAGTTACTACCATTGATTCGTGAAGGGTTTTTCATCCATCGCTTTGGGGATGACCAAGTTGATTCAAAAGGATGTACCTTTCCAGTGGTTAGAGGAATGTAAAGCAATTTTTCAGAAACTCAAGACTTTGCCTACCACCAGCACCTATCTAGGTGTTACTAGTGGAAGGTAAAGACTTTATTATTTATTGTGATGCCTCATGGTCTAGGTTGGGTGTTGTGGTAAGGCAGGAAGGACAGGTAATTACTTATGCCTCGAGGAAGTTGAAGGTGCATGAGAAGAATTATCCCACGCATGACTTGGAGCTAGCAGCGGTGGTGTTCTCTTTAAAAATTTGGAGGACTATTTATATGAGGCTCATTATGAGATGTTCGCAGACCATCATAGCTTTCAGTATGTATTCTCCCAGAAGGATCTCAATTTGAGGCAGAGGAGATGGATGGAATTGCTTAAGGAATATGATATCACCATTTTATACCATCCAGGAAAGACCAATGTGGTGGTAGATGCGTTGAGTCAAAAATCAGTGAGCATGGGCAGTTTAGCTTGCCTGAAGGCTACCCAGCGACCGATGGCTAGAGAAGTTCAAACTTTGGCAAATAGCTTGGTGAGATTATCATTGACTGAAACAGGTGAGATATTAGCTAGCATGGAGTCTATGTCATCCTTGTTAGAGGAAATAAAAGTAAGATAGTTTGAGGATGAGAAACTGGGTAAGATTCAAGATAAGGTTTTGTAGGGAGAAGCCAATGAGCAGTGTTAGATGCTGAAGGGGTCCTAAAAATAAAGGGACGTGTGTATGTTCCCTGAGTTGACGAGCTAATTTAGAATCTTCTGCAGAAGCTCACAACTCGAGGTACTCCATTCACCTCGAAGACACCAAGATGTACCATGATGTAAAACAAAACTATTGGTGGGGTAGGATGAAAAGGGACATTATGGACTACGTCGCTCAGTGTTTAAACTACTAGCAGGTGAAGTATGAGCACAAAAAGATGGGAGGAGTACTTCAGTGGATGCCCATCCCAGAGTGGAAATGAGAGAAAATAGCTATGGACTTTGTGGTGGGTCTTCCAAAGACATTGGGAAAATATGACTCCATTTGGGTCATAGTGGATAGACTGACCATGCCTTCCCACTTCTTGCCTGTTCAGGAGACTTATAATGCTGAGAAGTCGGCCAAGCTGTACGTGAAGGAAGTGATTAGGTTGCACAGGGTGTCAGTGTCAATTGTGTTTGACAAGGGCACTCAATTTACTTCAATTTCTGGAGAACCTTGTAGGCAGAGTTAGGCAGGAGGTTGGACTTAAGAACAACCTTCCACCCTTAGACAAATGGAAAGTTAGAAATAACTATTCAAGTGTTGGGGGATATGCTGCGGGCATGTGTGATAGATTTTGGGGGCCATTGGGATAAAATCTTACCGATAGTAGAGTCCGCTTGTAATAATAGTTAACACTTAAGCACTGGCATGGCCCTATTTGAAGCCCTCTATGGGAGGAAGGGCAGATCTCCAATCGGGTGGTTTGATGCATTCAAAGTGAGACCTTGGGGAACTGATTTGCTAAGAGAGTCCTTGGAAAACATGTGGATAATTCAATAGCATCTGGTAGCTGCTCAGAGTAGACAGATGTAGTACACAGACAAGAAGGTGAGGGATATGGAATTCATGGAGGGAGAGAAAATGTTGTTCAAGGTATCCCCTATGAAGGGGGTGATGAGGTTCAGGAAATGGGGAAAGCTTAGCCCGAGGTACATCTGACCATTTGAAATCCTACAACAAGTGGGGAAAACAACTTATGAACTGGCGTTACCGCCAGGATTGTTTGGGGTACATCTGATGTTCCATGTGTCAATGTTGAAGAAGTATCATGGAGATGGGACTTATATTATTAAATGGGACTCTGTGCTACTAGATGAGAATTTTTCCTATGAGGAGGAGCTTGTAGCGACGCTGGCTAAAAAGGTTTGGAAGTTAAGGTCAAAAGAAATTGCAATATAAGGATTCAGTGAAAGAATCATCCGATAGAGGAAGCCACTTGGGAGACCGAGGCTGATATGAGGATCAAGTATCCTCAGTTGTTCGTGAAGTATAGTATGTATTCTTCCTTTCCTTGTATAGACCATTCGGGGATGAACAGTGTTTTAACTAGTATCTGATATAATGACCTGAATGTCATTACAGGAAGGGAATGGACTCAGAGCACTAAAATTAGGCTAAGGGAGGGATAGAAAAGATGTAAAATAATCTAAGTATAAAACTAGTCAAAATTGGGTACTTACTGGTTCTGAGAACCGCTGCAGCGAGACCATGGTGATCCACAGAGTTCCACCATAACAGATTGGGGAATTAACCACCAAATCCGTTGTAGCAATTTCCTAACCGTTATAGCAGGTTTGCTGCAGTGGAAATGTTACCGCTGTAGCGGACGACGAAAGTCATAATGTGAGTTAAGTGAGATTTTTGGGGTTTCCACCCTATTATTTCCAAAACATGATCAGAAATGTCAGAAAGCAAAAATTACCTCCACGGTAGAGAATTCTTCTTCCAAGGTAAGATTTTGATTCCCTATCTCGAATTTTGGGTATTGTTGACCTTGGAATGCTTGTAGACCTTTTAATGGTGGATTTTTGAATGGAGAAAATCCTAAGTTGGTGGACTAGGGCTAGATCATGGAGGTATTGTGTGTAATAACCGTTCCCAAGGCTTCCTTGCTGAAAAATATGGGTTAGATGGGAATGGAGACCTATAACTAGGTTGGATTAGAGGTTTTTACTATTAAAGTGCCGTAAAAGGGAGGGTTTGATCTATCTAGACCCTTAGTTGAAGAGTAAGTAATGAATTACTCTAACTTTGTGTAGATTTCGAGCATTCTGAAGCTTTGAGAAAGGGCAAGGCTCCTGCAGAATTGTTGAATTTCTACATTCGAACATCGAGGTAGGTTATGGTTAGAGAGTTATACCCTATATAATGACATGTGTGTGTGTGATGATGTGTGATTGGTCTTCGAACATTATTTGTTATGGAATTGCCTTATTGAGTAAATTATGAAAATCATGTTATTATGAAGTGATGTTGAACTAGTGTGGAACTATATGGATTCATGAAGTGAATTATGTTTAAGTTGTTTCATGATGATTGATGGTATGTAATCATACAAGTGAGGGAGTAGATGGTAAATCCCTAAGTGTTTATGTATTGTACCCTTTTATGTTTAGTGGAGGGAAAATGAGTAGGATAGTTACTATATCCTAAGATGAGAGGATCGTACCCGAGGGGAGTATCCAGGAGAGCGATTGTTGAGTGGATCGTGTTCGAGGGGAATATTCGGACAAGCATATGAGTGGGAGCAAGTACCATACCGATACAGTACATGAATTTCTAGAGTCCCCTACAGGTCATGACTGGAAGGGCAAAACTAAGACCCTTTGGCATGTGTGTACACTGATATTGTTGTTGAGTGTTGTGGGGATATGGCGGAGGTGTGTGCCCTGCATGTCACCCTTGATTTTATTTTATGATGTTTTTGTAGCTTATTAACCATTCTGAATGAGTATATGATAAATGGTAGAGTTGAGCGTGTGAATTCTGTACTTGTAATGTGAGTTGAGAATGGTGGAAAAAGATTAAGTGTAAATTGATAACAATAATTGACGTTGATGTCGTTATCCTAGTGATGAAATGCTCAAAATGTATATGATGTAGAGTGGATGTGAATTGGTGTCAAAAGCTCGTGTTTGCCATCTGAATTAATATATGAATGTGTAAATTATTGAAAACTGGTGAATTGATGGATTGTACGACTAAGTTGAGCTATTGGCTCGAGCAATACCACTGCAGCGGGTTTACTTCCTCCGTGGTGAGCCTACTGCAGCAAAAGGCCCAATCCAGTGAGCAAGCTGGTTGTCGCCTATATAGAGTTAGTGTACTGGATATGCTATTATGCTTATGTTTGATGTTGAAGACTCATTTTATATTGTTGTTGCAATTCTATGTGTTATTATGTAAGGTCGACGATGATGCCTACCAGTACTGTGTTACGTACTGACCCTACTCCTACACTTCTTTTCTGAGTGCACAGTTCAAACCCAGAAGTTCCTCAAATCCTCACCTTTGAAGCAGCAGTAGTTACTTGAAAGGTGAGCGGATCAACTAGGCAGCATTACTCCTTGTCGAAGATGTCTTTCCTCTTCGGACAATGCAGTTCTTTTTATTTCTCATTAGTTAAACATTCTTAGACTTGTAGTTAGACGTTGAGGTGCAATGATGATCAGGTCTTGAGGATTATCATTTGTTTCATTTTTAAGGGAAATATAATTATGATGTTGATTCGTTTTGTTCTATTATGAGTTTATTTCTTTATGCATGTGCGAGGGTGATGTGCTGTGATTTTACAACACTTTCGACGCTTAAAACTGCGAAAATAGCATGGACTTAGGAATGTTTATATGGATATAAAACACTTTTACTTTGATTTCAGGGAAAATAAGTGTGGAGCAAAGACGTGCAAAAGAAGCCTTAAAATGTAGAAAATCAACCAAAGTACCAGTCTTAGTATGAGTCATACCTTGATCGTAGGAGTCGTATTGAGAACCATGATAAAAGTCAGAAGGATAAAGTGACAAGGAGGCAACATATAAATCTCAGTACGAGCTGTAGCAAGATGGTACGAGCCGTAACTGGAGTCTGGAATTATTTAGAAGAAATTACACAAAAGCAGACTCATGATATGGATAGACTCACGAATTGTGGCATTAATGTACGAATCGTACCAGGAGTCGTGGTGAACTCCAGAAGATTCTTCAGTACTTGGCAGAACTTTAGACACTACAAATAGTATGAGTCGTGGAAAGAAAGTACAAGTTGTACCAGAACACTCGTGAAGAATTCTAGAAGATGTCAAAGTTCTCAGGACCAAACCACGGAAGCATTATACGACTCGTATGATGAAGGTACGAGTTGTATCATCCTGCCAACACTTAGCCAAATCTGCAACAGCCATGGGCTTACATAAAGCAGGTACGACCCGACAATCCTGCTACGGGTCGTAGGTCCTTTCGTGACACAGTCGGCACTACATATGGAAAACTCCCTTTTAGCTTATGAAAAGATTTTTAATGTTTGTATAAATAGCCTTTACATTTTATTTTAGTTAGAGGAGGATAGAACTGAATTAGTAGACGTGTGAAGAATTATTTTTGTGATTTTTATCAAGTTTTGAGGAGCAATTCTTCGAAAAAAATTCTTAAATTGAGATTGTTCTTTGATATTCCAATCGTGATTTTTTCTAATTGTTGCTGTAAGTATTTAATTATGTGTTTTTCTATGAATATAAAATATAATCTTACAACCATGAGAGGTTTTTTCCACAACTAGGGGTTGTGGGAATCATGATGGGTTAATGAATTAGGGTTGCACAAAAGTGATTCAAAACCAATGCGAAAATCTTGTGTTGTATTATCTTCATGTTTAAATGTTTCTTAATGGTGTACAACGTTAGGACTTGTCCGAATTCTTTAAACTTGCTTGAACCTAGAGAAGTAGAGATTAGGAAAAGAGAATTACAACAAAGCCTTGATCTTTATGATCATTATATTAACTTGAGTTGTGGCGTAGGAAAGAAGAAGAGCGTGACCAGGAATTGGCTTATAAGCACACATCATTGGATTTGCTTACTAAGCACATCATGGGAGGTGGAACCAGGAAGGTGAACGCAGTTGGGACACAGGGATAGGAGCTAGGGCTAGACCACTCAGATTCCGAGGAGGAGGCAAACTTCTTTGAGAACTAGGTGACAGGTTTTCGAGCCAATGCCCAAGGGTCTGGACAAGACACTTGGTGCCAAGGTTCGAGAAACCAAGGTCGAAACCAATATAGAGACAACTATAACCGGAACGGGAAAAGAGATAGAAGCTGAGGTTGTGAGTACGAGGGAGACTGGAGAAGGAATGATGGTTACCGCAACGATCGAGCTGGATTGTACATGCCTCCTAATGCACGTGACGGGAGGTTGGACAGTTGAAGTTAGAGAGCATGATGGCTGAGATGCTAAAGATGGTGAGGTCCACAGATGATTAGTTGAAAGACATCCATAGTGATATATCAAGAATGGGTCAGAGAGTGGAGTCACATGCAATGGCTATCAAGCAGATCGAACAACATCTAGGACAACTATCAGCTTTTATGAACCCTAGGAAGAAGGGTACACTACCTAGAAACACAGTCCAGAATCCAAAGAATAATGGTCACTGTGTGGTTGTGATGACTAGGAGTGGAAAGACCACGGTTGACTCCCTTCTAACGGTTGTAGTTTAAAGGAAAAAAGCATAATCGAAGAAGAAGATGTTGTTGTTTAGAAGGAACACAATGAGGATGCTAAGTTGACTGAGGTCACAAATGTTGAAAATGGGGCTGAACCTGAACAAGAGCCACGAAAACTTATAATGTTATTCCACAACCACCGCCACCGTTCCCCCAAAGAATAAAGAATAAGGCGAAGAATGGTAAGTTTTAGAAATTTTTTTCAATGCTCAGACAGTTATTTGTAAACATACCATTGGCCGAGGCATTGGAACAGATGCCGGGATATGACAAGTTCATGAAGGACCTTGTGACAAAGAAGAGGTCCATGAGCTATGAGCCCGTTGATAATGTACACCATTATAGTGCTATAGTTTCATGGGTTCTGGCCCAAAAGAAGGAAGATCCAAGTGCCTTTACTATTCCATGCACAATTGGCGATGTTGAGTTTTCAAAGGCACTCTATGATTTGGGAACAAGAATCAATCGGATGCCATTGGCTATGTTGAAGAAGCTAGGCTTGGGAGCCCCCACACCGACTACCATGCAGCTACTGAAGGTCGATAGAACTGTGAAGAAGCCTGTGGGGATCCTGTTCGATGTGCTAGTTAAAGTTGATAGATTTATATTCCCAATGGACTTTGTATCCTAGATAACGAGGATGATTTTGAGGTCCCCAACATTTTGGGGCGACCATTCCTTGCCACTGGAAGGGCCTTAGTAGATGTGGAGGCTAGCCAGTTGAATTTCAAACTCAATAAAGAAGAGGTCACCTTCAACGTTTGCCGGTCAATGAAGAAACTGAAAGAATATAGAGTGGTCTCATCAATAAAAGTTGAATCTGAGTTCCTTGAAAAAGTCTGAGTAGTCAAGAGACTTGTGTCGTACTGTGATGTTAAACCAGGTGCTTCTTAGTAGGCAACCCAAGTGGTCGTTTGGTGAATTCTGAGTAACTGAGCCACCTGCGTCGTGTCGTGATGTTAAATCAACCACTTCTTGGGAGGCAACCCAAGTTAATTAAATAGTGTGTATTTAGTGTGCAGGGGAGACAAAAACAGGTGTTAGAAAAATTGCTGAACAGGAAGGTGCTACGGTTCTCATTACAAATCGTGAGAGGGTTGTACGAGTCGTAGCACGATTCATGGTGAGAATCAGAGATGTACTTCGTGCAGGAGTTTAGGGTACGGTGGGTCCTACGACTCATAACTCCATTGTATGGGCTGTACTACTGACTCTGGCTATGAATTATGCAAGGCGTGGACCATAATGAAAAGCAAAGACCTATGAGTCATAGTACGAATCATACCCCTATTGTACGAATCATAAGATGTGCTAATAGGTCCACAAATAAGTCTCTTAATTTCTCTAGTACGGGTCCAAGGGACAAGTCGTAGGATCTTCCTACGACTCATGGTACGAGTCATGACAGGTCAAAAACTTTAAATTAAACTGACTCGGCCCAAATTTTTAAAAATCAGCCCTAGGATCTATATAAGCCTAAACAAATTGTACTACTCTCCCACCCTCACTAAAAATAAACACAGGACTCCCTCACACCCATAACTCATCACCAAGAAGCATTGAACAAGTTCTAGTTTAGAAATTACATCGAAAATCATAACACAAACCCTAGTCTTGATTCACGAGTGAAGTATCAACATTCAAGTAAGTGTATTCCTTCAAATTTATAGTTAGAACTTGTATGCTTGATGTAAATGTGCTAAACCCCATGGGAGTCCTCTTATTGCTTGAAAAATTAGAAAAGGACAATGACTAGGGGCATAACTAAGTTGTGTGCGATTGGGTTGAAGCTTGAACTTGATTAAATTTTACATTGGAATGTTAAAAATTGGTTACAGATCGTGAGTAAAAATGGGAGGAATAAGTAGTGGTAAAACTGGTTGAATGAATGCCCAAACCTGGTAATTCTAATTACCCAAACTTAAAATAAAACCCCTTACAAACTGAACTAAAATTGAGATAGGGACAGGCTTCACAAGACTTCCTACAACTTGTGGTTTCATACTACGACTAATAGGATGGCTCGTTGGGACTGTCCCAAGACAAATTTGAAAAAAGCACAAGGTACGAATCCTAGTACAATTTGTGCTTTAATGCTACGAGTCGTACCTGGAACTCGTACCAAGATCTAGAAAGGGTCAAGTCCGCAAGTGACAGTACAATCGTTCTTACCGCTCGTGGAATCGACTTAAGGGTCGTACCATAAGTCGTGGAAAAATACAAAAAAATTATTGTTCAGGGGTATCCTTATAAGACTCGTGGTACGGACCATACCTTCATGGTACGAGTTGTATTTCAGAGGCGTGACACTGACCTGAGATATTACGAGTCGTAGTATAAATCGTACCTCCAAGGGCTGCAATTAGCCCAATAGAAGAAAATCAACGACCCATACTGTTGACCCGTGATCAATTATAGAGGAATTTTTTCTTGCTTTCTTTTTCTCAAATATGGAATTCTAACCCTTTTTCTCCACAAGTATAATGACGATGAAGCGCAAAGCATCAAAGGCAACCGCACGGAGGACGTTACTTGATGAAACCTCCGAATCTGATAAAGCAGGTAGCTCCGCTAGTGGTTAAGTAGAGGAGTACAGGATCGACACATCAGACACTAATGAGACCCGAACCACTAGGGCGAAGGTCAAAGCCCAAGCCGTGGCGGCTACTGCCACATCTGTCGGTGCTCCTCAGTCTGAGGAGGGAGCTGGGGAAAGAACTCAAGAGTCGGTAAGTGACTCTAATAAAGAAGAGGGGTTTGAGGAGACCTATTTAGGAGATGCAAGCAGCGCTGCTGGATCAGAGGAGGAGGCACCAAACGTCCAGCAGGAGCAGACTCCGCCTAGGGAGAACCACACCATTCGATGGAGAGTGCCAGGAGCCCAGGAGATATATGAACAGGGCATTACTCTCACAGCCAAAAACAAACCTAGGCGGACCATTTAAGAAGAGCAGCGGATCCTCAAAAATTCATTGAACGAGGTGGAGGAGATGAAGCAGATATTTGGCTTCTACAGCTTCGAGTGGATGGCTAGGGCCTCGAACCAATATACTCCAGAAATTGTCCGGGAGTTCTATGCCAATTATTTGGCAACCATGGAGCAGAAGGCAAAAGAGGGGCATAAATTGATAGATCATCCCAAGCTGGAGCGCATCCTAGTTAAAGGCCGAGAGGTCGACATGTCTGAGCATACTATTGCTCGGATACGATATGGGCCCCAGTTCATACCTCCACATGCTACGCTAGAATATGAATATCGGGGGGAGGCATTGAAACAAATCAAGCAGCTGAGCTTTTGTCACACCCCGCCTTGGGGGGTATGACTGGCACCTGGTGCCCTACTAGGACCTGAACTGCTGGACTGCTAAGCCTGAGCACATCTGGTGCCTGGCTGGCTCTAACTCACATTTCTAGAAACAAAGGGCTATATAACGGCTGTAAACACAGCCCCCGGCCCATTGGCCTATAGCCTTCTGTACTTGTACTAACAGCTGACCAGAAACAAGTCGATATAGGGAAACCTATGCGGGCCGACAAGGCCACCATGCTGTCTAGTCATCTGTAACTCAATCATGAAATACTAGAAAGCTACGTGACCAGCAAGGTCACCACTACTGGCAACTACGGCCCCACACGGCCAACATGAAAGAAAGAAAGGGTACTAACAGCTATACAACTGCACGGCCTCACACGACCGGCTCGTCCGACCATAGGAAAATATATACAGACTGCAAGCCTCTAGGAATAGCAATAGAAATGATCGGGACAGGGCCCCGACCGACCCATACTATACAACAAAAGAAAATGAACTACACCTCTGGAATTCTGTCTCCGGATAACAGGAGCTGAATACTCGAACGCTGACAGGAATCACGTGGGGTCGCCTGCTCGTCTATGGATACCTGCAGGCAAGTAATGCAGTTCCCCTCCGGGCGTCAGTACCGCTGGTACTGAGTATGTAAAGCAATAACTGAAAGAAATATCTGAAATCAATAACATAACTGATGAAACTGAAGTAGAAAGAACTAGATTAACTGTCTGATGATGTAAGTCATACCTGTTCTTAATCATACTGGAGGGAGTAGGAGTCGTACCTGAGGGTTTATCATTCTACTATCGATCTACTCGTAACTACTGTAACACAGTATAACATATCATAACATATATAGCACACACAAACCTTACCCGGCCCCCATAAGCCGGGAGGTACAACCAGCACAGAATCTATACCCCTACCCCGGTCATCCCATCTCCTATAAACCCCCGTAAGCATCCTGCCGGTCCCCTGGGTATGCACTTGGGCTCGCTGAGCCCCTGACTATAACTGCATCTGAGTCCGGAGGACTCCTGAATCTACACCCGGGCATATCCGCTCGACTGGGGTGTGTAAGGGTCGATCAAGGCACAAATATGGGGAAAATGGCATCCCATCTTCGTCCCCTGTGGGACGGCATGCCACTCCGTAGAGCGACATATCCTCGTCCTCTGGCGGACGAGTCGATACAGCTATCAACCCTGGGGCGGTCATGGATGCTAGGTAGTCCAACCCCAAACAATACAACGGTCTCAACTAGTAATACTATCTGCGTGTCTCACATACTGAAGCTAATAGTGGTAAAGTATCTGTATATACTATATGTTGAACTATTGATAGAAATATGTACGTACTTAATACATGCTGAGGCTGGAAATAATATATATGTACGAATATAGTCTTCTGCCAGACTGTACTGAGGCTAATGCTGGACAAGATCTAGTGTTCCTGCTGAAAGCTGTGCAGTATACTGAGTTTCTGTAGTAACATGATTTACTATTCCTAACATGCTCCCTAACTTCATTTTCACTTATCGTTCTATTTCTGAGATGTCTTACAGGTATTGCATCGCTTTGCGGGGTTTCAACTGAATACAATAATATCCTAACATTTCGTATTACCTCACATACTGAGCATGCTATGCAGTTACTAGCACTTCTATTAAGATCTATGTCTTACTAATAAGTTTCACACAAATTATAATTCGATATTTCTAATATCGTATCAACATTCGTAATGAACGCAACACATGACTTCTGAATATTCTATTGGCCTTTAAATTACTGTATTGTACCAATATTACTTAACTTGTCGAGGAAACTAACTTTACATACCTTATCCTTGAACTATTCGTCCGTCGGACGAGGCTCGGCCAGCACTTCAACTATTTCCTCCCAACTGCATTCATAAATATGTCAATCAATACTAAATACAGCTTTATTTTAAAGAGCAATATCACTTCGATATAGTTTATGGCCTAAACTTAGGATTATCGAAAGACGGCCGAAAACTCGCTATTTTTCAGAGGTCCGGAAGGGAGAAATACTCACTTCACAGCTAGGAACACATAGACACTAATTTAGAGCAATTCCACTTACCTTAGCTCAGTGGCTCGATGATTCGTCGGCCGTATTTCACGAAACTGGATTCGTGGGAATGCTCTCTGCTGCTAAATACCTCCGTATCTGGAGTTAATTTAAGTTTGGGCAGCGTTTAGCAGCGTAATCGGACGAAAATTATATAATTTCTTCATTCCTCTTTCTCCCTCTGCGTTTGGCCTCTGTTCTCTGGAAATTTTAAATGTTTTTATCATTTAAAATTGAAGTGGGGCTTTATATACTTGGGGCTGGACAAGGCCAACGTGTCACGGAGCCAACGCGGAGGCCTCTCCTCCGTGACACGTTGCCATCGCGGAGGGGCTCTGCCTCGGCTCCTTCCGCGATGGTTCGACAAGTCTCTCGTCTGATCTCTTCCCGGGCCTTTCTCTAGCACGTATGGCCTTCAAATATGCTTAACCAACGTGCGAATAAGTCATCTAGGTGCCGGGAATTCTACGGGGTATAACATTCTCCCCCCCTTAAGAACATTCGTCCTCGAATGTACACTGTCATCTAGAGGACTACTTACTTATTTTATAGAAAACTTTTGGCAGAGTTTCCCCTGTAATATGGACTATAGCAAAACCCTGAAATGCAGAAAAGTCCAATACAGGTACTGTACATAATACTTTAGAACTTCACTGAATGGCTAAGTATCAATTTTTCTCATTCACATGCATGCAGCTATAAGGTACTGCGTAAGTAATAATATGGACATACCTGTCGCCTAGCTAGGCCTGAAATAAGTGAGGGTATCTAGCTTTCATATCTTTTTCACCTTCCCACGTCATTTCCTCACGATTCCTGTTACGCCACAATACTCTGACAGACGCAACATCTTTAGTCCTCAACCTGCGAACCTGTTTGTCTAAGATGGCTACGGAAACCTCTTCCTTTGACTGTTGAACAATGTTTGGGCTAACCAATGCTGATTCTCCTATTTCAAACCAACCATGTGGTGATCTGCATTTTTGCCTGTATAATGTCTAAAAAGGCGCCATCTGGATGGCCGAATGATAGCTATTATTATAGGCAAATTCAATTAACGGCAAATGCTCATTTCGACTACCACCGAAATCTAGTACATACGCTCGCAACATGTCTTCGAGTGCCTGAATTGTGCGCTCGGCCTGCCTATCTGTCTGAGGATGAAATGCTGTGCTCAAATTAATCTGCGTTCCCAAACCTTTCTGGAATGACTGCCAGAATCTGGCTGTAAACTGTGCTCCTCTGTCTGAAACAATGGATACTGGTATTCCATGTAATCTGACTATCTTTCTGATATACAATTCAGCATAATCTTCGGCCGAGAAAGTAGTTCTTACTGGTAAGAAATGAACTGATTTTTGTCAATCTGTCATTTATCACTCATATAGAGTCATGTTTGTATTTAGTACGGGGTAATCTCGCTACAAAATTCATATTTACCGCTTCTCATTTCCGGAGAGGTACAGCTATGTCCAGGTACAGCTATGTCCTGGGTCAAACCGCCTGGTTTCTGATGTTCTGCTTTCGTCTGTTGGCAGTTAGGACACTGAGCTACAAATTCAGCAATTTTTTCATACCTGGCCGCCAGTAGTTTTGTTTGATATTATGGTACATTTTCTCCGCGCCTGGGTGGAGAGAATAGCGGTCTTATATCGCAACATTTCACCTCTCCTTACTGAACCATGTGTTCAAGTTAAACCCGGCTAGGGTCTCTATATTGCCGTTCCTTTACTTCCACCATTAACGACAACACTGCGACATTCTGTATTATCGCTCTGTTATCCTTTATTTTTGCTATGTGAACAGCTAAACCAGCTAACTGGTGTAATTCTCGGGTCTATTCTCACTGTTCAGGCTGCAAATATGCCAACTCCCCATAGATTTACGGCTAAGGGCATCTGCTACCATATTATCCCTTCATGGGTGATACAAAATTTTCACTCTTTAAGGCATAAACTACTGCAGCTAATTCCAGGTCATGGGTAAGATAATTCTTTCCACGCTTCTTCAACTGCCCGAAAGCATAAGCTATTACTTTACCATGCTACATCAATCCTCTGTACCTTCTGGCGATACTAACACTGGAGCTGATGTTAACCTGGCTTTTAACTCCTAGAAGTTCTGCTCACACGCCCCAGTCTGCTGGAACTTTGCTGCCTTCTGTGTCGATTTAATCAGAGATGTTGCTAAGGTGGAAGATCCTTCCACAAACCCTCTGCAGTACTCGGCTGACCGCAGGGATTGCGTACTCGATCGGAGTGGTAGGTCTGGGCTATGTCTTCACTGCTTTGATTATTTTTGTATCTACCTATACACCAACCTCCGACACAATGTAACCAACAAGGCTACTGAATTCAATCAAAATTCACATTTAGAAAAATTGGCATAAATCTGACGGTCATACTGGTTTATTATACCGGAGAATCTGACAAGGAATCTACTGATATAACTAGAGCTCATCTGGCCTTCTGGCCGCATGCTAAGACTACTTGTTACTGAGATAACCTGAACGACTATCTGCATATCATGTGCCCATATTTGATCAGAGGATCCTGACAATGATCATGATCTCTAATAGTCTGGCTGAATAGTCTCGACTAACCTAATAGCTGGGTTAGATGATCTGAATGCTGCATTAGTCTAACGATGCTCTACATGTCCTACTCGGATATCTGTAGCTCATGCATAACTGCGGAGTTGTGGACAACTAACTGTTTCGTCTTCCTAATTGAACAATTGTGGGGTTGTGCTTAGTCAAACCTACTCTTAGGCGATCCGTCCCTGGATCCTCATAGGGAACCTACCGATCTCCTTATCTTAGTAAACACTGTGCTAGTAGAGCACTACTAATTTCTTACGCCTTGTGTGTATCCATTTGGATTTATACTACTATTCTGGGGAATTCTTGGTCTTATGAGCTATTCTGTAAATACTGGCTTTCTACTAGGGCTCTGCATCTGAATATCTTACGGGAACCAGCTGAAGCACTAGTCTGTTGCTGACTACTGATGTGGACCCTTCCTTGGGGTACCCACGGGCATCCTGATTGGGACGGCCGGCTAACTTATGGGGTGTTCCACATAACAACTGCTAGGTTGACTAAGGCCGACTATCACCTACAAGGCTGGGAAAACGACGTATGACCACTTAACATACTAGAACAATTCTGATATTGCTAATCTCTGAAATTTGCCTATTCGGCCTCTAATCCTGGTTCTAGCATATGCACTAATGTTACCGATTTTCAGGGATGCTTCCCTGCTAATACAGGTGTCAGCTAGTCGATAGACCGTCTAACTACGCCCTTCTCATCTAGCCTTCTGTTTTAGGCCATTAACTCTAGTAAGCTCCTAGGGCCTAAATCTGGCAACAACACATAAGTCTATTAACTTAATAAGTGAGAACTGAGATAGTTTCTATGACTTCATACGTAATTCACACCTAATCTGCCCTTTCACTTCTCCTTTCTTCTCTCCTTTTCTTTCTTTCTTCTCCCCCTTTTTTTGGTAAGGGGGGGGGGTTCTGCAATGCAGTTCGTACATGCTTTCTATTTCTAATCAGCATCTGTGATTGTACCCCTTATAGGCAGCTACTCACAGCATATCTATTATCTGTATATATATATGTATCAATAGCTACGCACAATATGTACTGAATTCTGCGGTAATACATAATCTCTGACATGCTCTGCTGAGTCTCATACCGTACATGATACACCGCTTCTACGGCCTAATAATATCTCCTGCCCTGACTTATCATTTCATTGTATTGTCCCCCATTCTGAAAGTAACAACATAAACACTTTAGTTATTGTCTGCTATTTGAAATTCCGCCACTCTTGCGATGTGGGGTCAACGTTCGAATCTTGTGGCCTTACTAGGCATATATTGAGAGCCCATGACTGTCTGCTGGACCTTATCTCTAGGCCACACTAGAGTAAATTCGCTATATCGGCAATTTCTCAACTTCCCCATAAGCGAACATGCTGCAGTATTCTGGACCGCAATCTTACTGTCAGTCCGAGGCTTAATCCTTAATACGATATTCTATCAATCCGGGGGTAATCCTAATTCCCCCATAACATCTGACACTCCTGCTTCTTCCCCTCATCTTGTTTAAGCTGAACTCTGGGGTTCAAGGTACCTGCCTTTCGTTGTTAATAAGATTACTAATCAAGCCTCGGCATATTCTTCTCATGGCTTATATTCAGGCCCATCTGATTCACATGACCTCTCTATCTTTCGATGTCCCAACTGGATCATAACTATAATCTTACAGGTATGTCTTGCTATCTGTTAGCATATATGGCGGACTTGGCCTTTTTCTGATTCGAACTTGACTATTACAATTACTAGGCATTCATCACTAGCAGGTCTTTTATCCCTACTGCGGGTAAACTAATAGTCTTACTTCCTCTGTACGCTTACTAACACTTACTGGAATTAATCAATCTATCCCCACTTACTGCTTGTTTTGGGCAGCCTCACCTCAATTCTTATGCCCCTTTACTGTACTAGAATTAAGGTCAAGAGGTAGGAATAGCCCTTTTCTTGTTGCCACAAATAGAAACATATAACTGTACCACATCTTAAAAGATGTGTTTGGGATTCCTGCATTTCCCTCTCTTTCTTATACTTACCTGTTGATCTGTACTTATCTGTAATCTTAATCAGATCTTATATAACTAGTAAATAAATCAACTCGTATGTACATTACATTCCTGACTTCCTATTCTGACATTATCAACGTATACTGGGGATAGTACCGATGAAGGTATCATGCTGGGAGGTTTCAGGAACCTCCTCCTGCTGCTGTAGTTATCATGTAACTGGCTAATGCCCTCTTCTGTTGTTATCTGATCTTCTGCCTGTAGTAGGGTAATGCGGATTGCCTTTATATCTGTAATCAAAGAATACGGTGAGTTTTTAGGGACTCAACCCTATACTGTACCGCTCTAAAGCACGACTGACTGAGAAAGAAGGGTAACCATCCTATCATGCCTCGTAGCCTCCTGCCTATAGTATGTGGTGCACAACACATCCATAGACAAGACTCTACTTAGCACGGCTTGCAGACTCCCTGGGACACGACCTGCTCTGATACCAAGTTTGTCACACTCCGCCTTGGGGGGTATGACTGGCACCTGGTGCCCTACTAGGACCTGAACTGCTGGACTGCTAAGCCTGAGCACATCTGGTGCCTGGCTGGCTCTAACTCACATTTCTGGAAACAAAGGGCTATATAACGGCTGTAAACACAGCCCCCGGCCCATTGGCCTATAGCCTTCTGTACCTGTACTAACAGCTAACCAGAAACAAGTCAATATAGGGAAACCTATGCGGGCCGACAAGGCCACCATGCTGTCTAGTCATCTGTAACTCAATCATGAAATACTAGAAAGCTACGTGACCAGCAAGGTCACCTCTACTGGCAACTACAGCCCCACACGGCCAACATGAAAGAAAGAAAGAGTACTAACAGCTATACAACTGCACGGCCTCACACGACCGGCTCATCCGACCACAGGGAAATATATACAGACTGCAAGCCCCTAGGAATAACAATAGAAATGATCGGGACAGGGCCCCGACCTACCCGTACTATACAACAAAAGAAAATGAACGACACCTCTGGAATTTAGTCTCCGGATAACAGGAGCTGAATACTCGAACGCTGACAGGAATCACGTGGTGTCGCCTGCTCGTCTATGGATACCTGCAGGCAAGTAATGCAGCGCCTCTCCGGGCGTTAGTACCGCTGGTACTGAGTATGTAAAGCAATAACTGAAAGAAATATCTGAAATCAATAACATAACTGATGAAACTGAAGTAGAAAGAACTAGATTAACTGTCTGATGATGTAAGTCATACCTGTTCTTAATCATACTGGAGGGAGTAGGAGTCGTACCTGAGGGTTTATCGTTCTACTGTCGATCTACTCGTAACTACTGTAACACAGTATAACATATCATAACATATATAGCACACACAAACCTTACCCGGCCCCCATAAGCCAGGAGGTACAACCAGCACAGAATCTATACCCCTACCCCGGTCATCCCATCTCCTATAAACCCCCACAAGCATCCTGCCGGTCCCCTGGGTATGCACTTGGGCTCGCTGAGCCCCTGACTATAACTGCATCTGAGTCCGGAGGACTCCTGAATCTACACCCGGGCGTATCCGCTCGACTGGGGTGTGTAAGGGCCGATCAAGGCACAAATATGGGGAAAACTGGCATCCCATCTTCGTCCCCTGTGGGACAGCATGCCACTCCGTAGAGCGACGTATCCTCGTCCTCTGGCGGACGAGTCGATACAGCTATCAACCCTGGGGCGGTCATGGATGCTAGGTAGTCCAACCCCAAACAATACAACGGTCTCAACTAGTAATACTATCTGCGTGTCTCACATACTGAAGCTAATAGTGGTAAAGTATCTGTATATACTATATGTTGAACTATTGATAGAAATATGTACGTACTTAATACATGCTGAGGCTGGAAATAATATATATGTACGAATATAGTCTTCTGCCAGACTGTACTGAGGCTAATGCTGGACAAGATCTAGTGTTTCTGCTGAAAGCTGTGCAGTATACTGAGTTTCTGTAGTAACATGATTTACTATTCCTAACATGCTCCCTAACTTCATTTTCACTTATCGTTCTATTTCTGAGATGTCTTACAGGTATTGCATCGCTTTGCGGGGTTTCAACTGAATACAATAATATCCTAACATTTCGTATTACCTCACATACTGAGCATGCTATGCAGTTACTAGCACTTCTATTAAGATCTATGTCTTACTAATAAGTTTCACGCAAATTATAATTCGATATTTCTAATATCGTATCAACATTCGTAATGAACGAAACACATGACTTCTAAATATTCTACTGGCCTTTAAATTACTGTATTGTACCAATATTACTTAACTTGCCGAGGAAACTAACTTTACATACCTTATCCTTGAACTATTCATCCGTCGGACGAGGCTCGGCCAGCACTTCAACTATTTCCTCCCAACTGCATTCATAAATATGTCAATCAATACTAAATACAGCTTTATTTTAAAGAGCAATATCACTTCGATATAGTTTATGGGCTAAACTTAGGCTTATCGAAAGACGGCCGAAAACTCGCTATTTTTCAGAGGTCCAGAAGGGAGAAATACTCACTTCACAGCTAGGAACACATAGACACTAATTTAGAGCAATTCCACTTACCTTAGCTCGGTGGCTCGACGATTCGTCGGCCGTATTTCACGAAACTGAATCCGTAGGAATGCTCTCTGCTGCTAAATACCTCCGTATCTGGAGTTAATTTGAGTTTGGGTAGCGTTTAGCAGCGTAATCGGATGAAAATTATATAATTTCTTCGTTCCTCTTTATCCCTCTGCGTTTGCCCTCTGTTCTATGGAAATTTTAAATGTTTTTATCATTTAAAACCGAAGTGGGGCTTTATATACTTGGGCCTGGACAAGGCCAATGTGTCACGGAGCCAACGCGGAGGCCTCTCCTCCGTGACACGCTGCCATCGCAGAGGGGCTCTGCCTCGGCTCCTTCCGCGATGGTTCGACAGGTCTCTCGTCCGATCTCTTCCCGAGCCTTTCCCTAGCACGTATGGCCTTTAAATATGCTTAACCAACATGCGAATAAGTCATCTAGGTGCCGGGAATTCTACGGGGTATAACAGCTTTGATGAGAGGAGAAGGCAAATACAGTGGTTGTCCGGCGTTATCATTGAGGACAAGAAGAGGCAGAGTGGGTCACTAGCAGAAAGCAGGTTACAAAGAAATCCCTAAATTTCATAGCAAAGGCCTGATGTACATTAGTGTGCCACCAGTTGGCACCGATGGTTAATAACAATACCCTTAGTGCAGATAGAGCAGCTTTGGTGGCCTGTATCATATCCAGATACCCTATCAACATTCCGAGAGTAATCACAGAGGAGATGCGAGATCGGGCTTCGGGATTGAGAACTACTATCCCATTTCTGAATCTTGTCTTCAGATTATGCATGGAGGCAGGCATCACAATGCGTTGGGGTGAGGAGCGCCTGATTGGAGGACAGCGGAAAGCTGATATTAGCCTGATCCAGGATGAAATGAACTTAGTAAGTCAGGTTTGACTTTCCACCGCAGTTCCATTGACTCAACCAATTGGGGGCGTACAGGTGAATGCCCCACCTCACAGGAGTAGGGAGAGATACCAGTTATAGAGGTCGATTATTCAGGTGCATCTCCTAGCACTTCTGCTGCACCATATACTAGCCTCCCCACCTAGACTCCATCCAGGTATATCTTAGTATCCCGGGAATTTCTCCGGGAGCTGGCCAAGAAACTGACCATGGCTGAAAGGAAGATCCAATCAATGATGGAGAATGTTAAGCCTTGGGTGAAGGCCGAGATTGAGACAGCTATGCAGGCCCTGCATGCCAGATTAGACGGATTTAAAAGTAGGTTCAATACACGCATGGCCGAGAAGACTGAGACAGGTTGTTATACCCCGAAAGCCCTAAGATCAGACCCGGGAGTTTAAAACAGAGAAAACAAGATTTTCTACACCAGGTTAGAGAACGAGTCATCCTATGACCCGTCATGATGACCATGATTCATTAAGTGACTCGTGGTGAGGAGTTTGACTTAAGTGGAAATTTCAAGTTTTGAGTAACCACGGGCATGACCACGAGTCGTGGTCAGCCATATGACTCGTTAGGTCTACCATGGCCAAGGGTTGTTGAAGGATGAAGAAAGCTTAGGCAGTGCACTTAATAGGTCCTCACCACGACTCGTTGGTAACACCATGAGTCGTGGTGTCGCCTATTGTCACGACCCGAGTGGAGGCTTGGATCGCAACAGGGGACAAGATGTCCCGAGGGACTCAAAGCCAATCCATGGCGTGAACATACGTCTAACTCAATTACTAAATTTGAAGAGTCAACAAGATAATCATAACGGAAGTCCAAAATTAACTATAACATCAGAATACACAATCTGAAGCTAAATACATCTATATGTATAAAAAGCCTCTAACCATCACGAGTTGATGGGACAAGACCCCAACTAACTCAATAAAACTGAAACTGTAAGTACGTAAAGAAAGTCTGAATAAGTCTAGTCCTCGGGAGATGAGGACTCACCAACAACGAAGGTGCTAACTCTAAAGTCTGTCTATGAATGGGGCTGAGCTTGTGAGTCGGGTCCTGTATCATGAAACGATACAACATAGAGTATGCAGTCAGTACGTGGAATATACCGAGTAGGCAAGGTAAGTAAAAAGGACATTTAAAACTACATAAAAGCTCATAAATGATCATAAGAGTGGGACAACATGCTCATACCATAAATATCATTGATAACATAAGGCTCAAGGTTTTAAAATCATTCATAATCCATTCAATACTATAGTCATAAGAGAAACTTTATAAATCATCACTCGAGCCAAATTACATAAACATTATAATGCATAAACCATGCGGAACAATGGGAGATTCTTATAACCGACATACCCCATATGAGCATACATGGAGCCCAGCTTATAAATCCTAAGTCGGGAGGGTGTTCATACCTTGTTAAGGATAAAACCATGAAGGGCGTGATATCACACATGAAAGGGCCCATATGGGAAAAGGGGAGAGTCACAAGGGAGGTCCCATCATGTCCTATGGTGGCACGTAATTTTGAGATTCGGGGCAAAACCTGGGCCCTAAACCTACTTGGTGTTAAATACTACTCTCAAAACATATATAGTGCTCTATCACAGATCCATTGGGGTCTTGAAATTATGTAAATATGATAAGAATGGAAACAGCAACCCTAGTCGCCATCTTTATATCTGGTTTACTTGTAAGTTTTACTGGGTACGCCTTATATATCATTTTTCCCCAGTTCAAATCTGGCTGTCGCCTGATAAACAAAAAACTAGAAATCTCATAGTATAATATGCATGAGATTCATGGGCTAGTTAAATCATGATAATCATACCCATGCTTGTAAATACGTGAACTATCCATGAGGGTAAGGCCCGTGAGTCAGCCAAAAACATAATTAGTAAATCATGAGATTCATGCATAATTGTAAGTCATGTATAGGCTTTGTGTATTATAAATTCATAATAGGCATTTGAGTAAATCCACATTATGACTCATATATCATGATGGGTTTATGACTATCAACAATAGAAGTAAAGATCATAACTCAATTCATCATAGGACATGCATAGTTAGGCATAATTCTTTAGAAATTGAAATGAATAAATTTAAAATTGAATTAGTTGTAAAATTTGATCATGATTCATAAAATATGGTGTAAAACATGAGAAGATGATCCATGGATAGATCATTAGAATTCCACAAGATTTAAGATAAAACCCCATAAGATTTTTGAACAACACTTCATGCATTAGGAGAGATTAGGAATGGGTGTGAATGAAAACACCCACTCATAACCCTACATACCTGAAAATGGTTGATTCTTACACTCCCTTGAATGCTCAATAAGATATTGAAGAAAACCTTGAAGGATGGCCTTGATCACCTCTCTAGCCTATCACTCTTGCATACATGAGTATGAAAATGGCCTAAAATGAAGTTAACCCCTTTAAAAATCATTATTCATAATTCAAAATGACGTAGTTTAGGCCTTAAGATCTTAGAAATTATGGAAAAGCCCTTACTAAATAAGTAAAAAATAACTGCAAGCTGGTCCCAACGAGGGACCTAACGACTCGTCATCATGGTCACGACTCGTGGAGTCGTCCGTTAAGTTTACTGCTTCTCAAGTCTTCTAGGCTCGTAACGGGAGACTTAACAACTCATTACCAGGTGACCACGACTCATGGTGACCACTCGTCGGGTACACTGCCTACGATTTTTACCTTGCTTCATCCTACTGCTCATGACCCTCCCCATAAATCATGGTGACTGACCACGACTCATGGGGTCCTTCTGTTAAGTCCACTACCCTCCTTTTCCTCTTTTCTCAATCACCATTCCCAACGACTGACCTAACGAGTCGTGGGGCTTGACCACAACTCGTGGTCATGCCCGTAGGGATCTCATTTCCCAAACTTCAAACTCATCTCTTGGGCCACACAATGAGTCACATCATGACTTGTGGCTACTCTTCAGGGTCACCTCATTACCCATTCTGTGCCTGATGACAGATTTTAAGTTTTTCTCCGTTTCAACTCCCGGATCTAATCTTTGGCCTTCCGGGGTATAACAATATCTCTCCCTTGGGAAAATTTGTCCTCGAATGTTGGAAAGCTTACAGAAACGCATAGAAATGCAATCATCCTATTTAAATACTGATCATTTAAGCCGAAAACTAATGGAATGACTATCTCCGATTCAAACTACATAGCTAAACTAAATTCACGAATCATACATACATCCACATACATAAAAGAAACTTGAGAATATGAACTGAACATGAAAACTAAGTAGAGTTTGAGAGCAAATTTGATACCTCAAGCTGGAACTGAGCTGGTAGAGAATAGATGTGGGTATCTAGCCATCATATCCTCTTCGGCCTCCCACGTAGCTCCCTCAACATGTTGATTCCTCCATAATACTTTAACTGAAGCTACCTCCTTGTTCCTTATTCTTCGAACCTGACGATCCAGTATTTCGACCAGAATCTCCTCATAACTGAGACTGTCTTTCACACCAACACTGTCCACTGGGACAACTAGAGCTATATCACCCAAACACTTCCTCAAGGGCGATATATGGAATACAGGATGCACATAAGCTAATTCTGAGGGTAACTCCAATTCATATTCCACCTTGTCAACCCGTCTCACTATCCTATACGGGCCAACATAGCGGGGACTAAGTTTCCCCTTCTTTCTGAACCTCATCACTCCCTTCACGGGAGACACCTTCAGAAATACCCAATCATAAACTTCAAATTCTCATTCCCTTCTCCTTACATCGACATAGGACTTTTGGCGACTCTGAGCAGCTTTCAACATGTCCCTTATCAACTGAACCTTCTCCATAGCCTCATGAACTGAATCTGGTCCTATCATTGCTGCCTCACCGACCTCAAACCAACTAATTGGTGATTTATATCTCCGCCCATAGAGAGCCTCGAACGGCGCCATCTAAATACTATAATGATAGTTATTATTGTATGCAAACTCGATAACAGACAAGTGCTCATCCTAGCTACCTTGGAAATGAACCACACAAGCTCTCAACATGTCTTCGAGAGTCTGGATTGTCTGCTCCGCTTGACAATCCATTTGCGGGTGAAGCGTAGTGCTGAGCTTAACATGAGTACCATATCATTTTTGAAACGACCTCCAAAATTATGAGGTAAATTGGGTACCTCTATCTGAAATGATGGCCAAGGGCACTCCATTCAATCGAACTAGCTCTCGGATATATAGTTTGGCATAGTCCTTCGCCGAATCCGTGGTTTTGACCGATAGAAAATGAGCAGCCTTGGTCAACCTGTCTACCACAACTCAAATGGAGTCATATTGTCGATGAGTATGAGGTAAACCTGTAATGAAGTCCATATTGATTTCTTCACACTTCCAAGTGGGAATACTGATATCCTAAAGCACGCCTCCCAGTCTCTGATGTTCAACCTTTACTTGCTGACAGTTCGGACACCTAGCTATAAACTTCGCGATGTCCTTCTTCATTCCATTCCACCAATAAACTTCCCGTAAGTCATGGTACATCTTGGTGGCACCTGGATGGATGGAATACCTGGATCCATGAGCCTTATACAACATCCGACTCCTCAAATAATCAACATCCGGAACACATAGATGATCCTGGTACCAAAGAACACCATTTCCTTATTTGGAGAAGACCTCTACCTTTTGATTTTGAACGGCTTCCTTCAACTTTACCAAAGTTGGATCCTCATCTTGTCTATCTTTTACATCAGTCACCAAGGACGATTCTGATCCATTTTGAACCACAACACCACCATCGGTCGAGTCAACAAACCTAACTGCCAACCTTGCGAGTCGATGCACATCCTTCACCATCTCCTTCTTCCCCTCATCCACATTAGAAACACTCTCCATTGAGAATCTACGAAGTGCATCTGCCACTACATTGGTCTTACCCAGATGGTAAAGCACACTCATATCGTAGTCCTTGAGTAGCTCCAACCATCTCCTTTGCCGAAGATTGAGGTCCTTCTGGGTAAACACATACTGTAAACTCTTATGGTCCGTAAACACATCCACATGGACCCCGTACAGATTATGTTGCCATATCCTCAATGCAAATACCACCGCGGCCAATTTAAGATCATGGGTCAGGTAACCCTTCTCTTGAACCTTCAACTGTCTAGAGGCATATGCTATAGCTTTCCCATGCTGCATCAACACATACCCAAGTCTGATCCTTGAAGCATCACAATACACCACAAAACCATCAGTACCCTCCAGTAGAGTTAACACTGGTGTTGAAGTAAGTCGGGTCATCAACTCTTGGAAGCTTTTGTCACAAGCCTCCGACCATTGAAATTTCACCTTTTTCTAGGTCAATTTGTTCAAGGGTGCTGCAATAGATGAGAAACCTTCAACAAACCTCTGAGAGTAGCTTGATAAACCCAAAAGGCTCCGAATATCTAAAGGATTCACCGGTCTAGGCCAACTCTTCACCGTTTCTATTTTCTAAGAATCCACCTTTATGCCCTCACTTGATACCACATGGACAGAAAATGCTACGGAATTCAACCAAAACTCGCACTTGCTGAATTTGGCATATAATTGGCGATCCTTGAGAGTCTGTAGCACTACTCTCAAATGAGCGGCATGCTCCTCCTCGCTCCGAGAGTATATCAGGATGTCATCAATAAACATAATCACAAACATATCTGGGTATGGCTTGAAAACCCTATTCATCAAGTCCACAAAAGCTACAGGAGCATTCGTTAGTCCAAAAGACATAATACGAACTTGTAATTAACATACTGCATCCTAAAGGCTGTCTTCGGGATGTCACTCTCCCGGACTCTGAGCTGATGATACCTGGACCTGAGATCTATTTTTGAGAAACACTTGGCACCCTGAAGTTGGTCAAATAAATCATCAACCCTGGGTAGAGGATACCTATTCTTGATGGTGACTTTGTTCAATTGTCGATAGTTAATACACATCCGAAGAGAACCATCTGCCTTTGGGACAAATAAAACTAGTGCACCCCACGAGGACTTGCTTGGTCTAATGAAACCCTTATCTAACAAGTCCTTCAACTGTCCCTTTAACTCTTTTAGCTCAACTAGAGAAATTCTATAAGGAGGAATTGATATAGGCTACTTGTTAGGAAGAAGGTCAATAGCAAAATCAATCTCCCGCTTAGGAGGAACACCCGGTAAATCATCAGGGAATACTTCTGGGTACTCACACTCAACCAGAACTGACTTGATAGTTGGGGTCTCGGACTTAATATCCTTAAACCTAACTAGATGGTACACACAACCTTTAGAAATCATCTTTCTGGCCTTAAGGTAGGAAATGAAATGACCTACAGGTACAGCTGAACTACCCTTCCCTCTAAGACTGGTTCAACCCGAAATTTGAACTCTACTACCCGGGTTCTACAATTAATAGAAGCATAACTTGCATTCTACTAATCCATGCCAAGAATAATATCAAAGTCAGTCATGGCCAACTCTACAAGGTTGGTGGAGTTGACTTTATGCAATTTTGTGATCGGGCAACCTCTATACACTCACCTAGCTACAACTGAATCACCAACGAGAGTAGAGACTAAGAATGGTTCCGATAAAATTTCGGGAATGACTCAAAAGCTACTAGAAATATAAGGTGTCACAAAAGACAAAGTAGCCCCTGGGTCTAACAAAGAATAAGCATCAAGGTGAAACACTCATAACATACCAGTTACCACATCTGGTGAAGTCTCCTGCTCATGATGGGTCTCAAGGGCATAGAACCTATTCTGGCGCTGACCACCAGCTGAACTAGTTGAAGTTCCCTATTGGAAGGGATGGGTTGCTGGAGCGGCTGAACTAGAAGCTGGCATACGAGCCCCGCCGCCCCCTGATCTGGCCAAAGGGAAATCCTTGAGTCTGTGTCTGGGTTTGCCACACCCGAAACAAGCATCTGAGCGAACTAAGAACCTCCCTGGGTTATTCTTGCCGCACCTTGCACAAGCTGGGAAAGTGCGCTCAACCTACATACTACCCTGGCCCCTCAAATCTGAAGCCTTACTTCTCCGATCCCCTCGTGATCTAGATAGCATACTAGCTGATGATGGTGCTGGAGAAAAAGACCTGTGATGAGACTACTGGCACTGTCCACCCCCCGATATAGGTTGTGAAATCCCATAATTGTTCGTCCTGGCCCTCTTGGCCTTTTTCTGCCTTCGATACACTGTCTTCATTTGCTCGACATGGAACACTATACGGGGAAAATATATGACTCGATGCAGCATGGCGATCCTATAATCCTTATCCAGCTAGTCCGCCACTCCATGCACAAATCGGCTCACCTGAGTCCTCTGGTTTTCCACTAATTCTGGTGCATACTTAGATAAGCGGGTGAACTCCAGAGCGTACTCTTGAACTGGCATATCACCCTGCTTCAGATCTACAAACTCGGTCTCCTTTAGTTCCCTCATCTCTCGAGGGAAGAACCGATCCAAAAAGGCTACATGAAACTCTTCCCAACCAATAGGGCCTGTGATCTTGGGCAGATATATATGCCCAAGTGATACTCAAACGTATCATTTCTGCCTTGTTTGTGGTGCAATGTGTATATATTCTCATGTAATTGGTAATAAAATGTAAATTTATACTAACCAACATGATTAGCATTTGTTTTGCAGGAAAATATAATTTTTAGGAGCTAAAATGCATGTTGGAATTATATCGGAGTTGGACTTGGATGCGAGCATGGAAAAGACATTGGAATGCGCAAAGTAAAGGGGCTCTGCGATGGAGCCGTGCCACGCTACCATCACAGAGGCACACTTCCTGGAGGGTACTTTAAATGGCAAATTCCAGTAAGGCCTCGCGACGGCTCCGTGGCATGGAGATAAGCCTCCGCGTTGGCCTCCGTGCCACGTTGAGGCTATATTCCCGGACCCTGGATTTCCAGTGAGGGTCCGCGTCCACGCCGTGTCACGGAGGCAGTGCTCTGCGTTGGCCTCCGTGACACGTTGCTTGTTATTCCGGGAAAAATTCCCACTAGTATAAATAGAACACTTAGGTTCATTTTTCATAATTCAGACTTGGTGGAGCAAGGACGTGGGTTAGAGGCAGTTGAGGGACGAAAAAGCTAAGGGATTTCTTCTCATCCTTTCTTCTTTCAATCAATTGTATGTATGATTTACACTCGTTTTAGGATGATTAATCCACAAATGAGTGGCTAAGTCTCTTCCTTGCTGAGGTTTTGAACAATGGTGATGAATTTTGATTGTTAATTATATGGTTTTTCATCTTCTTCTTCTATGTTATTCTGTTAATTCTTGTTTCTACTGCATTAGTGTGTGGCCGACATTAATGTATATCTAAAAAGTCCAATTTCACTCGAGAGAGCAAGAAATTGGAAAGTTGTGAATTAATAGGGTATTGTTCTTAACTTGATTTGGGAAAATTGGGTTTTGATGTGCTTTCCTGATAGAAATATACTTGAAAGCCGTATTAGTCAATTTAGGAACCGGAATTGGATTGATAGGTCATAAATTGCATTTGATCACATAAATGTAGACGAATGGTTTATGATTCTAAAGTGAGATTAAATATGAGAGTTTTAATCTCTAGGCTAATGTTCTTGGCTAGCAACATGAAGAGAAGAATAACCGAATTATGATTACAAGCAAGTTCATTACTTGTTCTTAACCTTGGCATGCTCATATCCATAGTTTCAATTCACAGTAGATAATTGTTAATAGTTTAGTATATAGTATATAAACAAAATTATTTAACTTTTGGTTACATTGTTGTCAGCATAATTAGAAGTAAAGCTAGAATATAGTATAGTTAATCAATTTTACTTATCCAGAGTCTCCTTGGATCGATACTTGGCTTACTTAGCCACTTTATTACTTGTTTGACCACGTGCACTTGCATGTCGATTTTACATATACCGAACCAGCCGGACAAGTTTTTGGTGTCGTTGCCGGGGAGACTAGGCAATTGGTGAAATTGTGTTAAGTGTAAATTTACTGTATTGTTGTTTTATTTTCTTAAGTGTTGACAACTTGGTCTTAGCCTGTATTTTGCAGACTTGATTTCTGTGAGCACTGGCAAGGGACAAAGAGCTGGTGGAATCTTACTTAGAGCCTGAACGTGAATTTCATAGTCAACGTAGAGAAGCTCTACAAAAGAAGTTGCGGTTGCTAAGACAGTCTATTATGGAGCAACAAAATCCACCGGTTGTTAGGGCAGTGTTAGTGCCTGATGAAGCAGCAGCAAGGCCGGTTCGCGAGGTGGCAATCCCACATGCCAACAATGTACATTCTAGTATCCGCAAACCAGAGCCTGGAAGGAGGTTTGAATTGAAGCAGAACATGGTGCAACTATTGCACACAAGCGGGCAATTTACCGATCTCCCTCATGAAGACCCACAACAACATCTCCAGAATTTTTTGGAGATAAGTGACACTTATATACCCGCTGGAGTGTCACCTGATTATATTCGGCTCACCTTATTTCCATTTTCCCTACTTGGTGAAGCCAAGAGGTGGTTAAAAGCTGAACCACCAAATTCTATATCAACGTGGGATGATCTAGCACGGAAGTTCTTGATCAGATTTTTTCCTTCTGGTAAAACAGCCAGACTTAGAAGTCAAATTCTAAGTTTCAAACAGAGGGAGGGAGAAAATTTGTATCAAGCCTGGGAAAGATTTAAATCCATGTTGCGGGATTGTCCTCATCATCATCAGTCCAATGAGGTGTTGGTACACACATTTATTGAGGGTTTGGAACCCCATACTAAAATTTTGTTAGACTCAGCAGCTGGAGGGCAAGCGCTGGAAAAGATTTATGAGGAGCTGTACACTTTGCTCAACCAAATTTCACAGGGCAATCCAGAATGGAATGCTGATTCATCATGAGGTGGAGCAAGGAAAGCAGCTGGAGTGCTTGAAGTGGATGGATTTACAACTATCGCTGCACAGATAGCTGCCTTGCAGAATCAGTTAAACAACCACTTCAGCAATATGAACTTGAACCAGCCTTCAGCTTCAGTCAATGCGGTTCAGCAAATGTGGTGTGAAGTGTGTGGTAGCAGTGAGCACTCAGCTGAGTGCTGTGGAGCAAACCCAGATTCGGTTAACTTTGTGGGCAATGCACAAAGAAATCAGCAGCAGTTTGGTAGTGGCTACAACTCAAATTGGAGGAACCATCCAAATTTTTCGTGGGGTAGCAACAACCAACAAGGCCAAAGTTCGGGTCAGGGTATGCAGAGGAATCAAGGAGGGCAACAGAACTATCAATCCCAATTCAGAAATCACAATGCCCCTCCTCTACCACCATCACCGAGCATTGAGGAGATGTTCAAGACCATGATCGCTAATCAGGCGCAATTGCAGGCTGACTATGTTAAATTGGCAGCCGAAGTGAAGAACAATCAATTAGCGACCAAGGCTCTTGACTATCAATTTGGGCAATTTGCTAGTGCCCAAAACACAAGGCCCAAAGGAGGACTGCCTAGCGACACGGATCCTAATCCGAAGCAGGTGAATGCAGTGACTACGAGGAGTGGTTTGCAGTTGAAGGAGGTGGAACCGGAAAGACCGCCTCAAAAGTCAGGAGCAGCAGAAGTTGAGGAGGAACAAAGTTCTGATAGGGGGAAGACCAAAGAAGCGGAATCAGAAAGACCTCCACCCCCGTTCCCTCAACGACTTAAGAAACACAAGGAGGAGGCGTGTTTCAAGAAATTTATGGAGGTGCTTAAACAGGTACATGTTAATTTACCTCTTGTTGATGTCTTGCAGGGAGTGCCAAAATTGCCAAATATATTAAAGACATCGTGGCCAACAAAAGTCGTTTGACTGAGTATGCCACGGTAGCTTTGACGGAGGAATGCACTTCCCGAATTCAAAATAGACTGCCCACGAAGCTGAAAGATCCTGGAAGTTTTACTATCCAGCTTACTATTGGGCAGAGTATCCGAGCTCGTGGATTATGTGACTTGGGGGCGAGCATAAATCTGATGCCATCTTCGGTATTCAGAAAGTTAGGTCTAGGGAGTCCTAGACCTACAACTATAATCTTGCAATTAGCAGACAGATCCTTAGCTAAGCCGGATGGAATTGTTGAGGATGTTCTAGTGCAAGTGGGATCCCTCATATTTCTGGTCGATTTTATTGTTCTGGATTTTGAACCAGACGCTGAAGTCCCATTTATTTTGGGACGACCCTTTTTGGCAACCGGAAAAGCATTAATCGACGTGGCTGAGGGTCAACTTACAATGCGAGCACATGACAAGGTAGAAGTGTTCGATGTGTACAAAGCACCTAAGCTCCCGATGGTGAATGAAGAACTCTCGGTGATCAATATGATTGATCATGGGAAGGCTAATCAAATGAGTGAATCCCGAGAGTTGATAGGAAGGCCACCTGATAAGGTTGAGAACTACTGGGGGGAGGACAAGGATCGTGAAAAATCGTCCATCACCCTAGTGGATAATTGAGCATAAAGGACGTCGAGCCGCGATGGTAAACCAGGCGCTGCACGGGAGGCAACCCGTGAAAAATATTTTTTTTTCTTTTGTTTAGTAAAGTGTAAATAGTTTTTAGTTTATTTTTCTTTTTTTCTTGATTTAGTACAAATTTTTCGTTTTAGTAGTATTTTTCATTTTAATTAGGGAAATCTATTAATCTAACCAATTTTGTTTAGTGAGGTGATTTTCAGGTAAAATGGAGAAAAATATGCATGGAGTCGGGAAGGAAAAGGCAAGGTATGAAAAAATTAAATAAAATGAAGAGACAGTGCACTGGGGCGTTGGCTCCGTGTCACGGAGGAAGGGCACCGCGTTACCCTCCGTGACACGTTGAAGTTAAATCCGGATTTAAAAAAAATAAAAAAAATTTCCAGTGAGCCAACGCGTTGGCTCCGTGTCACGGAGGAGGGGCTCCGCATTACCCTCCGTGACACGTTGCCCTATATTTAGTGCCGGGTCACACCGGGTTGCCGGGTGACCCGCGTGTTTTTCTTCAATTTAACCCCCGAAAAAACCCCCTTTTTCCCCCATTTCTTCTCTTCTCCGCGACCAAACATCCTAATTCCCTCTCCCAACCAACGTGCCACGGTATTGAGCAAAGCAATTGTCAAGTTTCTTCGGTTATTCAACGTAAAGGTATGTTTTCCTCGTTTCTCTCTAGTTTTTATCAATTCTACTCGAATTTGAGTATATGAGGTGAGATATATCATCCTAAGTAGCAATTGAGCATAATATTGAATTATTTGTTGATTGATGAATGTTCGGAATGTTGTAATTAGCGGTTGAACTTGTCGATTACATGAATGATTCGAATGTGATTGTAAAATTGAATTCTAGGGCTTGGGTTGTTGAAATCGAAGTGGGTAACTCGATAAATTGGTAAATTATATGCCGCGGTGTGTTTGTGAATTGAGATAAGTCGTTGTAAATATTGTTTGAATGTAAAAGACGACGAATTCTCGAATTTTTGGGAAAATGCGAAAATTATTCAAATTGGTTAGGTTATTTGGATTCGTATGTATATAGATTTTTTGTTGTTGTTTTGTTTGTTGTTTTCGTTGCTAAGTGCGATGGTTGAATTGATAGCGATAGTAAGATTGGGATTAGCTGTATGAAGTCTGAGTAGTACGCTAAAAGTTATACTGTCGAAATTTTTTTGTGAACGCACTAAGCAATAAATTGTATAGTTGTTTGTGTTTGGGTTGTAAATAAAGTAATCCTTGCCGTAGTATCGTAAAAGTAGCTAAGGCCTATGTGTGGGGTAAACGTAGTTTAACCCGACCTTAGCCTAAGTTAACATGTATTTAGCTTGACATTGTGCTTGTTTATGTATATTGACAGGTACAATGGCGAGTAGGCAGGATAAGGGTAAAGGTGCTTCTACTTCAGGCACCGGGAGAAAGCGAATGAGATTGGGCACCGCAGTCCCAGCTGCACCAGCTGTTCCGCGCGGCCAACGCCGCCAATACGAAACGAGGTGGGTAACCGAGGAAGGAAAGAAGTGGTACGCTAAACATAAGGAAAGCAAGTACTTCCCGGAGGAGCATATTGCACGGGAACCACTAGCACAGGAGTTCCCCCGTATTGTGCAAAGGATTGAGGCAGCTGGGCTCAGCTTTATATTTCAGGAGCCCAAGGAGTGCAACCTACATTTAGTCCGGGAGTTCTATGCAAATTGGAACTCGGCCATCAGAAGCCACACAATAAAAATCAGAGGGCAGATTGTCACTCTGGAACCCCAGCAATTAAATGCCATCATTGGAGCGCGGGACACAGACGCCCACGTTCTCCGCCAGCTGAATATCACCCCACCATACACCGACATCAGACGAACCTTGTGTGGGGATCGATCCATAGCCCGATGGAGCAGACATAAAGAGAGGGGTTATCACCAGACTCTGCCTTATTCGCAGATGAACAGGGAGGCCAGAATATGGCTGAAAATAGTGTGTTCGTGCTTGATCCCGGGGGTTCACATGACGGATGTGACCCGGGACCGTGTCTGCCTGGTGTATGCCCTTATGAAAGGGCTGGAGATTAATGTTGGGGCGGTTATCATATCCGCAATGAAGAGAGCCCGACTACACCAGGGCCACAGATATGGGTTCGGCGGACTCATCACCACCTTTCTCCGGGGCCTCGACGTTGAGGAAGAGGCTTTGGACTACATCCCGCAGTTGGAGCGGAGGGCCCTTGATGTGACAAAAACTAAGGCCCCCGACACCACACACGGGCCAGTGCAGACACTGGGCGAGCGACATGCTCGTAACGATCAGTACATGGCACGAATGTTTGGTATGCAGATGCTTCAGCTCCGGATTGGTGGGAGACCAGCCACAGAGGAAGAGTTATGGCAGCTGGAGCTGGATTACCCATTTGGCGAGAACGCCAGAGCTTTGTGCCGAGTGGGACCAGCCTTCGTTGAGCCTACTGACGATGATGTCCCCACGGACGAGGAGACACGTCGGGAGGACTTCGATGTGGAGTCCGACGACGACGATGGAGCTGACTCGGACATGGGCGATGAGGCAGCAGCACCGGATGAAGAAGTCGAATATTTCGACTGATCAGGGAGTTTCACCACCCGAAATTTTGTGATCTTAATTTTTGTGAACACTGGGGACAGTGTTCGATTTAAGTGTGGGGTGGGGAGTAGCTAGGTGCTGGGACTTAGGGTAATCTGTTGTATGCTCTTTCCTTTGTTGTGCATGTATGTTTTTATGTTTCCCTGTTGTGAACTGATTTGTGTTGTATCTGTATATATTTTTGTGGTTAATGATGTGTGTTGTGAAAGGTTGTGGTTGCCAGTGTAAATATTTTATAAATTTTGTAAATATTTTTTTTCTCTATCGAAATGATCGATATTTTTCAAAATTTTTGCTAAAATATTTTGCACTTATCAAAATATTTTGTAAATATTTTTCTATCGAAATGATCGATGTTTTGCAAAAAAATTTCGATTTTTATTTTTGGGTTTCTCGGAGTTTGTTTTCAGTTCTTTTACCGAAAATAGTCCCATTGAACCGATGTCATAGTTAGTGACCGTTCCCTATGATGGATGGATGACGATCGTCTTAAGGGAAATGTAGTCGATAGGAGTAGGATTTTAATTTGTTTTCAGTTTTTTTCTTTGGTGGATTGCATCACTGAACCTATAGTTGCTTTATGGTTGCAAAATTTCATTGCGTGTTGTAACTGATGTTCAAAAGGTGAAAGTGATTCATTTGAAAGCATGCAATTTTGTAAATACGTTGAGTTACCTAGGCTGTAGAATTTGATTCGGTATGATTGCGGCTTAATATTTGAATTCATGTAATTGGCTAATTAAAGAGTCTGTGAATGCATCTTGAATCGAGCATGTGCATGAAGTGTGAAGTGAGGTATTGTTATTCCATGCTATTGTGAAATGTCTAGAACTTTCCTGGTGTGTGTACAAAACGAAATGAAGGAAGTGTAGTGTTGGAAAGGATGTAGGCATTTCTTTGTTTTAACCGAGAGTTTCTATTTCTTTGTTATCATACGCTACCTTTTGATGTGACTGTACACCCTAGTCAGCCCATTGAGCCTTTAGCCGATTCTTTCTTTCTTTTGTCCAAAAATGTATAAACTAAGCTTTATTCCTTCATTTCATTAGCCATAAAGTCTATACAAAACTCTTAAGCGCTTAAGAAGAAAAGAAAAATTTTCCCGAAGTGTCAAAGAGTGAGAAGAGTGGAAAGAAAAGAAAAGCAGAGTGAAGAAAGAAAAGAAGAGGTTGAAGAGGCATTTGGTATAATGAAATGATAATGAAGGTGCATGAAAACCCTTTGTTGTTGTGTCAAGTGTGTTTGATGAAATGGGCCGTACGAAAGTAAACCAGCATGAATGGGATGATGAAAAAGAGAAAAAGAAGAACAATATCCATGAGTCGATGGGAATGTGTTGAAAAGGCGCTTAAGGATGCTAGTGACTATTATTGGCTAATCCAATATATATACTAGTTCCATAGCCTCCATTACAACCCATTGAAGTCCTACGTGGTCTTACATTGCATTTCTTTATATTAGTGGAGTAATACACTAAGGGCAAGCCTATGGGTCACGACATGAAGCATGTGAATTCTTTTGGGAGAGAGAGTGAAATTAATTTTTACATGCCCCTACTAGAATGTTTGTGTGTTGCATGAACATAAAGGGGAAGATTCTCTTGAGTTGTGAGGGCACATGCTTGATGAAAGATTGATTTTCGTGTCGGATATCTTGATTAGCTGATTTGCATGAGTTTGCCGATATCGAGAGTCGATTCTTAAAGTCTAGGAAGTCTTGATGTATGAAAGGTCATTGCATTATGAAGACCATGCATGTTTTCGTGATGATTTGCAAAAATTGAATAATCGGTATGACCATAGCGTAAATTGTCGCACCATAGTGACAAAGGTTGGGATGTAATTTGCATGAGTTGTGTATGTGTTGTTCGAGGACGAACAAGGATGTAAGTGTGGGGTAAGTGATCTTGGGCAGATTTATATGCCCAAGTGATACTCAAACATATCATTTTTTCCTTGTTTGTGGTGCAATGTGTATATATTCTCATGTAATTGGTAATAAAATGTGAATTTATACTAACCAACATGATTAGCATTTGTTTTGCAGGAAAATATAATTTTTAGGAGCTAAAATGCATGTTGGAATTATATCGGAGTTGGACTTGGATGCGAGCATGGAAAAGACATTGGAATGCGCAAAGTAAAGGGGCTCCGCGATGGAGCCGTGCCACGCTACCATCGAGGAGGCACACTGCCTGGAGGGTACTTTAAATGGCAAATTCCAGTAAGGCCTCGCGACGGCTCCGTGGCACGGAGATAAGCCTCCGCGTTGGCCTCCGTGCCACGTTGAGGCTATATTCCCGGACCCTGGATTTCCAGTGAGGGTCCGCGTCCACGCCGTGTCACGGAGGCAGTGCTCCACGTGGGCCTCCGTGACATGTTGCTCGTTATTCCGGGAAAAATTCCCACTAGTATAAATAGAATACTTAGGTTCATTTTTCATAATTCAGACTTGGTGGAGCAAGGGCGTGGGTTAGAGGCAGTTGGGGACGAAAAAGCTAAGGGATTTCTTCTCTTCCTTTCTTCTTTCAATCAATTGTATGTATGATTTACACTCGTTTTAGGATGATTAATCCACAAATGAGTGGCTAATTCTCTTCCTTGCTGAGGTTTTGAACAATGGTGATGAATTTTGATTGTTAATTATATGGTTTTTCATCTTCTTCTTCTATGTTGTTCTGTTAATTCTTGTTTCTACTGCATTAGTGTGTGGCCGACATTAATGTACATCTAAAAAGTCCAATTTCATTCGAGAGAGCAAGAAATTGGAAAGTTGTGAATTAATAGGGTATTGTTCTTAACTTGATTTGGGAAAATTGGGTTTTGATGTGCTTTCCTGATAGAAATATACTTGAAAGCCGTATTAGTCAATTTAGGAACCGGAATTGGATTGATAGGTCATAAATTGCATTTGATCACAGAAATGTAGACGAATGGTTTATGATTCTAAAGTGAGATTAAATACGAGAGTTTTAATCTCTAGGCTAATGTTCTTGGCTAGCAACATGAAGAGAAGAATAACCGAATTATGATTACAAGCAAGTTCATTACTTGTTCTTAACCTTGGCATGCTCATATCCATAGTTTCAATTCACAGTAGATAATTGTTAATAGTTTAGTATATAGTATATAAACAAAATTATTTAACTTTTGGTTACATTGTTGTCAGCATAATTAGAAGTAAAGCTAGAATATAGTATAGTTAATCAATTTTACTTATCCAGAGTCTCCTTGGATCGATACTTGGCTTACTTAGCCACTTTATTACTTGTTTGACCACGTGCACTTGCTTGTCAGTTTTACATATACCGAACCAGCCGGACAGCCTACTCCCACTTCCCTACTATCTCTCCATTGTTTAAACCAAATATGTGCCACCCCTTTCAGCTGGTAAGAGGACAAATCAACACACTCCCCATTTATCACCCCTATGACCTGAGTGATCTTCAGAATCTCATCGATGAATTCATGCGGGTCCTCATCTACTTTTGACCCACGGAACTCCGGTGGGTTCATTCTCAAGAAATTCTTGACCCGAGCCACTGCTGCGTTGCCATTTTGCAAAACATGCGCAACTGCCTGCTGATTGACCTGAGCGATCAAGGCCTGCGCGAGCATCTGAATAGCTTCCCGAAACTCAGCATGGGCAACCGGCTTGGTGCAGGGTGCTTCTAAACTGGTGGGGCCTATTGGTGCCCATTCCCATGCCATCCTCTTGGCCGTCTCCGTTCCCATTTCTCCTACCATTCATTCTTTGGGGAGCCATGATTCTGCAATCATGAATAGCATGAATTAAAAGGGTAGGGAGACATTTCATCACATGACATAAATCATGAAAGAAGGGAACATTTCCTAAACGTTTCGTAGCCTCTTCATCATAAGTGTGGCGTGCTTCACACCCATGAAAAAGACTCCACTTAACACGGCTTTCAAACACCCTAGGACACTTCAAACCTATCACTCTGATACCAAGTTTGTCACGACTCGAGCGGAGGCTTGGATCGCAACAAGGGACAAGGAGCCCCGAGGGACTCCAAGCCAACCCATGGCATGAACATACATCTAACTTGCTAAAGTTGAATAGTCAACAAGATAATCATGACAGAATTCCAAAATAAAACATAACATCAAAATACACAATGTAAAGTTAAATACATCCATATGTCTGAAAAGCCTCTAAACACGATAAGTTGATGGGACAAGACCCAACTAACTCAATATAGTTGAAACTGGAAGTACATAAAGAAAGTCTGAATAAGTCTAGTCCTCGGGAGATGAGGACTAACCAACAACGGAGGTGCTAACTTTGAAGACTGTCTATTAATGGGCTTGAGCCTGAGAGCCGAGTCCTATATCATGAAATGATACAACATAGAGTATGCGGTCAATATGTGGAATGTACCGACTAGGCAAGGTAAGTAAAATGGACATTTAAAAATACATAAAGGCTCATAAATGATCATAAGAGTGGAACAACATGCTCATACCATAAATATCATACGATAACATAAGGCTCAAGGTTTTAAAATCATTCGTAATCCATTAAATACCATAGTCGTAAGAGAAACTTTATAAATCATCACTCGAGCCAAATTACATAAACATTATAATGCATAAACCATGCGTTACAAAGAGAGATTTTTATAACTGATATACCCCATATGAGCACACATGGAGCCCCACTTGTAAATCCCAAGTCAGGCGGGTGTTCATACCTTGCCAAGGGTAGAACCATGAAGGGAGTGATATCACACATGAAAGGGCCTATTTGGGAAAAGGGGACAAGTCACAAGAGAGGTCCCATCATGACCTATGGAGGCATGTAGTTCTAAGATTCAGGGCAAAACTTGGGCCCCGAACCTACTCAGTGTTAAATACTACTCCCAAAACATATATAGTGATCATAGTATAATATTCATGAGATTCATGGGCTAGTTAAATCATGATAATCATAAGCATGCTTGTAAATACGTGAACTAGCCATGAGGGTAAGGCCCGTGAGTCGGCCAAAAACATAATTAGTCAATCATGAGATTCATGCATACTTGTAAGTCATATATAGGCTTTTTAAATTATAAATTCATAATGGGCATTTGGATAAATCCATATTATGACTCATAATCATGATGGGTTTATGAATGTCAACAATAGAAGTAAATATCATAACTCAATTCATCATAGGACATGCATAGTTAGATATAATTTATTAGAAACTGAAATAAATAAATTTAAAATCGAATTTGTTGTAAAATCTGATCTTGATTCATAAAATACAGATTAAAACATGAGAAGTAATAACTCATGGATAGATCATTAGAATTCCACAAGATTTATGATAAAACCCCATAAGATTTTTGAACAAAACTTTACGCATTAGGAGAGATAGGGCATGGGTGTGAACTAAAATACCCACTCATAACCCTACATACCTGAAAATGGTCTTACACTCCCTTGAATTCCCAAGAAGAAATTGAATAAAACCTTGAAGTATTGCCTTAATCACCTCTTTAGGATATCACTCTTCCATGCATGAATATGAAAATGGATTAAAATGAACTTAACCCCTTTAAAAGTCATTATTCATAACTCAAAACGACGTAGTTTAGGCCTTAGGATCATTGGAATTACGGAAAAGCCCTTACTAAATTTGAAGAAAATAACTGCCAGCTGGTCCCAACGAGGGACCTAACGACTCGTTGTCGCGCCCCAGCGCACACAGTCATACAAGTAATACAATGGTCATTTTTAAGAGCCAGATGTCGAACCCACAGGGTTTAGACTAACTTAGAAAATATTCAAGTTCAAGTGTTAAGTTAACCTTCAGAAGTGTTGATTTAAGAGATTTTGGATCGTTGTAATTAAATCTAGGGGTGATCACAAAACAGTCGAGAAATAATACAAGATGCAACTAGAGTTAAGGCCGAATAATCATGCAATGCTACAATTCTCAATGGTTCGAGTATGAAAATGTCAGTTGTTGCCTCACATAGTTAAAATGTGATGTTCATGTTCTTTCAAGCCTCTAAACACAACAAACTAGTCTCACATCTACATCGTTGAGCGGGGATGTGATGTCCTAATTCATGAGCAATTTAACTAGTGGATGTGGTTTACGGGGTTTACTCCCTTGATTATGGACTTGCGTACCTCTAATCATTTAACCTCACTTAGCTTCACAACTGCTTCTATGAGTGGTGATGTGACGATTCTAAATCGGTGTCTTGCTATCATCCCGTTTTAGTAACCAACCAAGGCAAATTAGGTATAGTTTCTATCCTAACCGTGAATCCTATCGTAAAATAAGAACTTGCTCCCTACATTCTTGTGTTCTAGCCTAGGTTTACTCTTTCGAGCATTACCTAAGCTTAACGAGTTTGTTTCCATGGTGATCAAGCATAAAAACAACAATAATGAAGAATGTAAGACAACAACAACTGAAAACAAAACCCAAGAAGAATTCATGCATTAATAATCATATCATGTAGCCTCAACCCTAGAGGAAAGGTTTTAGCAACTCATGTTCGTACAAATACTCAAAAACATGTTTAAAGTGAAGTACGTACAAGAATGATTAAAAGAGAATAAAAAAATAACGAACCCTAGGTAGAGTTCTTTCTTCTTTCTCTCCTTTTTGTTGTTATCAAAATATTTCGTGATAAATGATTTTAGGAGCTAAGTGTCCTATTTATATTAAATGGAAAAAATGCAATTTGGCCGGCCATGGACTGCCTCCGTGCCATGCTGCCCATCGCGTAGCAGCAGCTCCGTGGCATGGGGCTGTCGCACATGTCCACTAGAAATTTGGTTTTCCGGTAGGTCTCACACTACACTAGTGAACGTCGCTCAGTGTGGCACGCTCCATCTCGCGCATGATGCATGGCGTGACACGAATAAAGGCGCACAGTAAAGCCTGGCATGACATGGTACCAACACGTAGGTGCACTGCCTGGTAGCTTCTCACGCACACGTCTACCTACGTGACACGATGCTGGGCACGTCAATGGCCTATCATGGCACGCTAGTGGCCTTGGCAGCCCCTCTTCTTTGCAACTTCATTCTATCTTCCTTGCAATTCTTTTTCAACTTCTTTCTTGTGCATTAACCATCATATTTATCTCTCCTAAGTGTTTTAAACCTGCAAAACAAAGACTAATCATGTCGGTTAGTTCATACAAAAAAAATATTCAAAATCACATGAGAATGTAATTAATTAAATTGACAAACTTGACTAAATTATGTTATGAAATAGCACTTGGGCTCGTAATTATGCCCAGGATCACTACCCCACACTTAGAGCCTTGTTCGTCCTCGAACAACTCTATTACATCTCATGCACATGAAGAACTTAAGCATAACTAATTGAAGCAAGACAATTCAAGCTAAGGCTACATTGATTATTTTATATGGCAAGCTAGAAATAGAGCATGCATGATATAACAATTAAAATCCGATATAACTATGTTAGGACTTCCTAGCCTCAAGAATTGACTCTTCAACTCCAAACTCATGAAAATTAACCAACCAAGAAATTCAACATGAATTTTATCCTTCATCAAACATGTGCCCTCACCACCAGAGAGTTACCCAATTTTTCGCTCATATGTTTTCAAATTATAACATATATTGGTATATGAATAAGAAATAAGCTCACTTCCGCAAAGAATTCACATGTAACATGTATTGACCCATAAGCTTGCCTTTAGTGGTTTACTCCACTAATTTAGGAATGTTTGAATGTAAGATCAAGTAGGACATAATGGGTTGTAATGTAAGCTAAGGGATGGGTAGGTACTATTCTGGCTAGTAATAGTGACTATCTTCCCTAAGCGCTTTTAGAACATCACTCTTTCAGTACGAATATCTATCCTCTTACTTCACCTTTATTCTTTTCAACTCCTATTTTTGCTCTCTGTTTTCCCATTTCCTTAGGCACACTTAAGCTATTAATAAGGAGTACTTAAGCAATTCTTTTTTCGCTCTTTTCTTCTTTTACTCCCTACTAACTCTTATTCATTTTTAAACAAGTCCACCTCTAGTTTTTTCTTCAACTCCCACAACTACTCTTTTCCTTTTTCTTCCAAATTCTCACTCCTTAACTTCTTTTGCATTTTCACTTAAGCGCTTAGGAGATTTGGAGAAAATCCAAGGCTATTGAAAATAAAGGATTAAGCTCATTTTGTGGCTAGCAAGGAATAGGCTAAAGGCTCAATGGAGCTAACTAGGATCAGACATTCAAGGTAGGTAAAGCGAGGGATAAAAATTAGGCTCATTCAAAGAAATGTCTAAATCATCTCCTACAATCGACATTCCTCATTTCATTTTGTATACACACCAGGCAAGTTCAAGACACTATACAATAGCATGGAATATTCAAAAACCTTACACACACAATACATGCTCAACTCAAGATAAATTCAGCAGACTCTTAACTCAGCTAACCACAAGAACTCAAAATTTAGCTTTAAGCACATAGAGCCACATTCAAGAGACTAGGTGTCTCAAACATAGTTACATAATTTTTAAACATGATTCAATATTTACAACACTTGCACCTCACAATCATGTATAGCACATAACAACAACATCAAGCTATCAATCAGCTAAGGGTTCAGAACACTAACCTATTGATTAATTTTCCCTTAAGATGGTCTTCATCCATCCATCATTGGGAAAAGTCCCTAACTATGACTAACACCATTATGTACAGACAAAGAAAAATTTAATTCATCATTTCAAAGTGCCCTCCTTCAGAAAAGAACCGAAAAGAAAAACCAAAAAGTGGGCGAATTATGCTCAACTCCAACTTTTGCATCAAACAATATCATACCAAGAACCAACTTCACCTGAATTCATTAAGCATGAATTTTTTGAAATTTCCCTCACCCCACACTTGAATTATGCTATGTCACAAAAGCATCAATTAAGAGTAATACAAGGGTGAGAAATACTCCCCGAGGCCTCCTGCCTAGCTAGCAACATGTTTTTCTCCATTTTTGAACCCGTGGGTCACCGACCCTACACTTGCGATTTTTCATGCTCCTCAGCTTCGTCTTTGAAGGGTACTCAGATTTCCCCTCAATTTGTTCTTATGTCACCATAACTACAACACAAAATGAAAATAACCAAAATCAACATAAGATAAAAATAAAATTGTACCTGTGGTGCCCTTGGTTGCCTCCCAAGCAGCGCCTGATTTTACGTCGCGGCATAATGTGGGCTATCCTTTTCAGAATATCCTCAAACAGGTGTTATCTTTCAAGAACCATCTTCTTTTCTGCTTGTTTTTAGGGGGATCAGCCTCCACTCTATCCCTCTCTTCTTCCAACTTCTTCTTTAATTTAACCCCTCCATTAGATTCGAGCTGAAATGTCATCATCCCCTGCAGCAGTGGACCATGGATTCTACCACCCCACACTTAGCATCTAACAATACATTGATCTTGTAAAGATCTCTGTAGTGTGTGGGTGGGTTGATCTCTTGGTAACTCTGAAGAGCTCTTCTTCATCATCGACCCTCGTTTTAAGGGTACCTGCTCTCACATTTATTATGGCTCGTCCATTTTCCAAGAATGGCCATCCCAAGATCAGGAGTACCTTGTCATCAACCTTAAAATCAAGAATGATGAAATTAGCGAGTATAATGAACTTACCCACTTTAATGAGAAGATCCTCATTTATTTCCTCCAGTGCCACTATGGACTTGTCTTCCAGCTACAGCATTACTCATTTTGTCCTTAGCTGACCCAATCCCAGGGTGTTAAACAAAGATAGGGGTATTAGATTTACTACTTCCCCTAAGTCACAAAGAGCCCTTATCACTTCAACTTTACCAATTTGTATGGGGAGGGTAAAACTCCCTGGGTCCTTGAGCTTTTTCGGCATCTTCCTCATCACCTTGTAACTGCACTCCTCAGTCAATGCCATTGTCTGGACATCCACCAACCTAACTTTGTTGGCCGCCACATATTTCAAGTTCTCAGCGTACTTTGGCATTTCCTGCAAAATATCAAGTAAAGGCTAATTGATGTGAAGTTCTTTGAAAATATCAAAAAACTTTTTAAAGCATTCTTCCTCCTTGCTCTTCTTGAGCCTTTGCGGGAATGGTGGTGGTGGTCTCTGTGCTGGCTGCAATGATGATTGTGCATCGTGTTGCACAAAACTCTTAGTTCCCCCTATGTCGGCTGCTGGACTCTGTCGAATCAACTCTGGCTGTAGCTCATTTCTCTTTTCCTTTAGTGGTGCATCAGCTAATTGCTTGTCACTCCTAAGACTGATGGCATTAACTTGTCAGGGGTTTGTATCTATGTCACTGGGTAACCCTTCCTGAGGTCTGGTGTGCTGGAAGCTGCTAATTGACCTATCTGCTTCTCTAGATTGTGGGTGGACAGCTGATGATTTTTCAAATCTGAAGCCATCCGTGCCTGATTCTCTGCCAATTGGGTCTGAGTAGCCATAATTTTCTGCAACATCTCCTCAATGTTGTTGCTGCTCGATTGGCCACCATTCTGCCTGTTCTGCTGCTGAAGCTGTTTATAGCTCTAACTCTGGTTTCCACCACAAGAAAAATTTTGGTGACTCTGTCAATTCTTATTGAATGTGTTCCCAAAATTTTGATTATTTCTCTAAACATTCCCTACAAAATTGACTGATTCAGGATTTTCCCCGCAAGATTCTGCATTGTGCGCATTATTACCATATATTTCACACCAACTTGGAGCCTGCTGAATTGCATTAACTTGTCCCTGCGATTGGTTCATACTTAGTTTGTTGAACTGAGTCATCATCTGATGCTGAAATGATGCTAGCTTTGTTGTTAAAGCATTGACACTCTCCACTTCTATCAGCCCTACTACTCTCTTTCCTACCCCTCTTGATGATTCGTTGTGCCACTCTGGATTTCCTTGAGCAATTCTGTTTAATAGAGTGTACAACTCATCATATGTCTTCTCCAGTGCTTGCCCACTCGATGCAGAGTCTAATAGAATCTTCGTATGTGTGTCTAGACTCTCTACAAAGGTGTGAGCTAACACCTCATTGGACTTTTGGTGATGGGGGCAGTCTCTCAATAATGACTTAAATCTCTCCCAAGCTAAAAATAAGTTCTCCTTAGGCCTCTACTTGAAACTTAATATCTCACTTCTGAGTTTGGCAGTCTTCCTAAAGGGAAGAATCTGATGAGGAACTTCCTTGCTAGGTCACCCTAAGAATTAATGGAATTAGGTGGCTCAGCCTTCAACCACCTTTATCCTCTCCCAATAATGAAAATGGGAAGAGTGTGAGTCAGACATAATCAGTTTACACTCCGGTGGGGACAAACGTGTCACTAATCTCTAGGAAATTCTTTAAGTGTTGTTATGGGTCCTCACGAGTCATTCCTGTGAACTGGCCACTAGAATGTAACAGCTGCACCATGTTCTGCTTAAGGTCAAAGTTCCCTTCGGGCTCCAATTTGTGGATACTGGAGGTAACATTCATCGCTAGTGGGATTCCCCACTTCGCGAACTGGTCGGGATACCATCTGATTAGGTAACAACTCTACTTGTTCAACTGGTGAAGGTTGTTGTAACTGTTCTTGTAACCTTTTCAACTTCCGCTCTAGATCTTCCCTCCTGAGCAAATGTAGTTGTCTTTAAGGTTCCAACAAAGGTTCCACCAACTCTCTATTCCTTGCCAGTTCTGCAAGGATAATCTATTACCTGGAATATAGAATACTAAGACCAAGTTTTTCAACACATAAGAAAATAAAAATCACACAAAAACTAAAAATTCACTAACTCTGCCAGTCCCCGACAATGGAGCCAAAAACTTATCGCGCCCCTGCGCACGCAGTCGTACAAGTAATACAGTGGCCCTTTTTAAGAGTCGGATGTTGAACCCACAGGGACTAGACTAACTCAGCAAATATTCAAGTTTAAGTGTTAAGTTAACCTTCCCAAGTGTTGATTTAAGAGATTTTGGATAATTGTAATTAAATCTAGGGGTGATCACAAAACAATTGAGAAACATTACAAGAAGCAACTAGAGTTAAGGCCTAATAATCATCCAATGCAACAATTCTCAATGGTTCGAGTATGAAAATGTCAGTTGTTGTATCACATAGTTAAAATGTGGCGTTCATGATCTTTCGAGCCTCTAAACACAACAAACTAGTCTCACACCTACATCGTTGAGCGGGGATGTGATGTCCTAATTCATGAGTAATTTAACTACGTGGATGTGGTTTGCATGGTTTGCGCCCTTAATTATGGAATTTCATACCTCTAATCATTTAACTTGACTTGTCTTCACAACTACTTCTATGAGAGGTGATCTGAAAATTCTAAATCGGTGTCTTGCTATTATCTCGTTTTATAACCAAGTAAGGCAAATTAGGTATAGTTTCTATCCTAACCACGAATCCTATCATAAAATAATGACTTTCTCCCTACATTCTTGTGTTCTAGCCTAGGGTTACTCTTTCAAGCTTTTACCTAAGCTTAATGAGATTGTTTTCATGGTGATCAAGCATAAAAACAATAATAATGAAGAATGTAATACAAAACAACAACTGAAAACTCAAACCCAAGAAGAATTCATGCATTTACAATCATATCATGTAGCCTCAACTCTAGAGGAAGGGTTTTAGCCACTCATGTTCGTACGAATATTCAAAAACATATTTAAAGTGAAGTACTTACAAGAATGATTAAAAGAGAATAAAAAAATAATGAACCCTAGGTAGAGTTCTTCACTTCTCCCTTTGCTCCTTTCGATTGTTCTCAAAATATTTTGTGATAAATGATTTTAGGAGTAAGTTTCCTATTTATATTAAATGGAAAAAATGCAATTTGGATGGACATGGACTGCCTCCGTGCCACACTACCCATCGCACAGCAACAGCTCTGTGGCACAAGGCTGTCGCGCATGCCCACTGGAAATTCGGTTTCTCAGCAGGTCTCGCACTACACTGGTGCCATTGCCCCAGCGTGGAATGCTCCGTCTCGCACGTGATGCATGGCGTGAAACGGACACAGGCGCGCAGCAAAGCCTAGCGTGGCACGACACCAATGCACAGGCGCACTGCCTGGCAGCTTCTCGCGCGCATGTATGCCTGCGTGACATGGCGGTAGGCGTTCCAATGGCCTAGCGTGGAACACTAGTAGCCTAGGCAGCCCCTCTTCTTTGCAACTTCATGCTATCTTCCTTGCAATTCTTTTCCAACTTCTTTCTTGTGCATTAACCATCATATTTAGTCCCTCCTAAGCATTTTAAACCTAAAAAACACAGACTAATCAAGTCAGTTAGTTCATACACAAAAAAAATTTTCAAAATCACATGAGAATGTAATTAATTAAATTTACAAACTTGACTAAATTATGTTATGAAATAGCACTTGGGAACGTAATTATGCCCAAGATTACACGTCATCATGGCCATGACTCACGGTGTCGTACGTCAAGTTCACTGCTTCTTAAGTCTTCTGGGCTCATAACGGTAGACTTAACGAATCTATAGCTAGTGACCACGACTCGTGGTCACCACTCGTTGGCTACACTGCCTATGATATTTACCTTGCTTCATGTTGCTGCTCATGACCCTACCCACGAATAGTGGTGACTGACCACGACTCCTGGGGTCCTTCTGATGTGTCCACTGCCATGCTTTTCCACTTTTCTCAATCACCACTCCCCATGACCGACCTAACGAGTCGTGTTCAGCGTGGTCACGCCCGTGGGGATCTCATTTCCCAAACATCAAACTCATCTCTTGGGCCACACCATGAGTCACATCTGACTCGTGGCTGCTCTTCAGGGGTCACCTCATGACCCATTCTATGCCTGAGACAAGATTTTATGTTTTTCTCCATTTCAACTCCCAAGTCTGATCTTTGGGCTTTCGGGGTATAACACCCATGGTGACCCCTGATCTCGGGCGAAATAGAATGCCCAAGGGATACTTTACAACTTAGTTTTTTCTTGTTTAGCTACTTATTTATACACATTCTCATGTAATTTTATGTAAATGTGAATATATACACTAACCAACATGATTAGTTCTTGTTTTTTGTAGGTTTAAAATGAATTTGAGGAACTAATCCATGAGTTGGTGCAGTGGAGGCATGGAATCAGAGGTAAAACACGAACGTCGGCAAGGAGGATGCGCGAAACAGCCCACATGCGCGTTGGCAATGTGCCACGGCAGGCAGGCTGCGCGACCATGTTGTTCCACGGCCCCTAACGCGCTGCACAAGCAGTGTGACACGCTGCCAACGCGGCAGGGGCTGCTGAGGCGAATGTTTTGTATTTCTAGTGTGCTTTCGTGATACCTCTGTGACACGGAAGCATATTGGCACGATAACCTCCGTGACACGGAGCTATTCCATGTCGGGCATAATTTTGTACAATTCTCATTTACTATAAATAGGTTCCTTAGCTCCTAAAAACATTTAGTCACAAAATTATTCTGAAAAAAACTGCCAAGGAGTGAGGGAGAAGTGGGAGAACTCACCTAGGGTTCTTAAATTTCATCTTCTCTTCTACCAATTCTTGTAAGTATGTTACTTTAATTATGTTTTCTTGTAATTATACAAACTTGAGTGGCTAGAACCCTCTGTCTAGGGTTGAAACCACATGGTATGATTGTGAATATATGAATTTGTTTTGGTTTTAAGTTATTAATTTTTGTTTTGTCTTGCATTCTTAATTATGGTTGTTTTATGATTGATCACCATGAAAACATACACGTTACACCTAGGTAAAAGTTTGAGAAAGTAAACCTAGGCAAGAACAAAGAATGTAGGGGGCAAGTTTGTATCTTATAATATAATTTGCGGTTAGGATAAGAAAATATACCTAATTTACCTTGCTTGGTTGATAAAATGGGAAGATAGAAAGACACCAACTTAGAATTATCACATCACCACTCGAAGAAGTAGTTGTGAAGCTAAGTTGAGTTAAATGATTAGAGGTACGAAAGTCCCTAATCAAGAGCATAAACCCCAAAAATCACATCCATGTAATTGAATTTCCCTCGAACTAGAATGTCACATCCCCGCTCAACGATGTAGTTGTGAGGCTAGTTTGTCGTGTGTAGAGGCTCGAAAGACCATGAACATGCAATTTTGATTATGTGAGACGACAATTGATAATTCCATACTTAAACCATTACAAAGCGTAGTATCGCATGATTATCCGACTTTAACTCTAGTTGCTCCTTGAATGTTTTCAGAATATTTCAATGACCACCCCTAGATTTAAATAGAATTTATCAGAAACTTCTATAATCAACACTTGCGAAAGTTAATATCACACTTGAACTTGATAGTTAGCTGAATTGGTCCAGTTCCTATGGGTTCGACTTCCGGTTGTTAAAAAGGACCACTATATTACTTGTACGACCCGTACACTTGTGGGGCATCAAGGTTTTGGCGCCGTTGCTGGGGACTATCATGTTTTTGGCGTCGTTGCCGGGGACTGGCGTAATTAGTGAATTAAAAACATTTTCTTGTGTTAGTTTACATTCTTATAAAAAACTAATAACAATTTTTTTTTCTTGTTTTGTGTTAGTATCTAATATATTTTTTTAATGTTAAAAAAAAGTTTATATTTGTTTTAAATTTATTTTAAATTTTTGTTTTTAATCTGATACCCTTCTTAACATGACATTATGGAATACAAATGGGTTAAATGGTGGATACTCTTATTTTGGTGAGTGTTGTCTGAATTGTGGAGGACCTCACTTGTGGCAACATTGTAATACTTGCAATATATGTGGGGTCAAAATGGCCATTGGGATGGTTCCCCAAATGCATACTCTTGCAATATATGTGGTGGTCAAGATGGCCATTGGGATGGCTGTCCAAATGCATACTCCCCTCCCCCAAGCCCCTACTATGATCCTTTTGTTGTTTTTGATGAATATAGGAATGATGAAAATGAGGACTTGGAACGCCAATCTCGGATACAAAACATGATAAAATAAGTCCTTTAGCAAACATAAGAGATGAAGGAGGAGATGGAAGCATTGAGAATTCAGCAAGAGGAAAATGGAGAGGCCCTAGAAATGATGAGCGTCAAAATCACGGAGATGATGGCTGAGGCTGAAGCTTGCGGTAATTTGCAAGTAAAGGTCTTATGCAATACTCAAGAGGAACCACAAGAAGAAGAAAAGGGTCTCCTATTTTTAAGAGCTAAGGGACCTATTTATAGTAAATGAGAATTGTACAAAATTATGCCCGGCATGGAATAGCTCCGTGTCACGGAGGTTATCGCATCAATATGCCTCCGTGACACGGAGGTATCGCGTAGGCACACTGGAAATCAAAACAGTCGCCAAGCAGTAGCTGGCCACATTGGCAGCGTGTCATGCTACTTGTACAGCACGTTTGATGGCGTGTCACGACCCTTGTCTCGCAGTTTTCCTGCCGTGGCACGTTGCCAATGCACAGGTGGGCTGTTTCGCGCCTCCTCCTAGCCGACGTTCGCGTTTTACTTCCGATTCCATGCCTCCACTTCACCAACTCATGGATTAGTTCCTCAAATTCATATTAAACCTACAAAAACAAGAACTAATCATGTTGGTTAGTATATATATATTCACATTTACATAAAACTAGATGAGAATGTATATTATTAAGCCGATAAACAAAACAGAACTATGTTATAAAGCATCACTTAGGCATGCTATTTTTCCCAAGATCACCTACCCCACACTTAAAGCCTTGTTCATCCTCGAACAACCCTTTTACATCTCATGTAAATGAAGACTCACACATAACTAATTTAGCAAGACAATTCAAGCTACGGCTACAATGATTGTTTAAGATAGCAAGTTAAAAATAGAGCATGCACAATTTAATCATTGAAATGATATACAACTACGTTAAGACTTCCTAACCACAAGAATCGACTCTCAGTCTTAGCAAACTCATGCAAATCATACGATCAACATGAATGTTATCTCTCATTAAGCATGTGCCCTCACAACAAGAGAGTTACCCATTGTTACTCGCAAGTTTTCAAATCACGACATGTATGGGTATATGAATAGAATTACGCTCACTCTCTCAAAGAATTCACATCATCATGCAGTGAACCATAAGCTTGCCCTTAGTGTTTTACTCCACTAATTTAAGGATGTATGAACGTAAGATCAAGTATGACTTAACGAGTTGTAATATAAGCTAAGGGACCGGTAGGTACTATTCTGGCCAGTAATAGTGGCTATCTTCCCCAAGCGCTTTTAATAACTTCCACCTTCATTAAGGACATCTCTTCTCTTACTTCATCCTCATTCTTTCCACTCTTGAATTTTCTCTTCTTGTTCCCATTTCTTTAAGCACACTTAGCTTATTAGTAAGGAGTACTTACACAACTTTTTCATTCATTTACTTTCTTACTCCCTACTAATACTCAGGAATTTTTGCACAAGTGCACCCTTGACCTTTCTCAACTTTTACAACTGCTACTTTTCCTTCTTTTTCATGCTTCTCACTCCTTCACTCTTTGGAATTTTTTCACTTAAGCGCTTAGGAGTTTTGGATCAAATTCAAGGCTAATGAATGAAAAAGAATTAAGCTTATGTTGTAGCTATCAAAGAATAGGCTTAAGGCTCAATGGGGCTTACTAGGATTCAACATTCAAGGTAGGTAAAGTGAGGGATAAAAATTAGGTTCATTCAAAGAAATGCCAAAATCATCTCCTACAGTCCACATCCTTCATTTCATTTTATATACACACCAGGCAAGTTCTAGACATTCCACAATAGCACGGAATATTCGAAAGACTTACACTCACAGCATATGCTCAATTCAAGACACATTTAGAAAACTCTTACTCAGCTAATCACAAGAATTCAAAATTAAGCTTCAATCACATCGAGTCAAATTCAAGAGTCTAAGTGTCTCAAACAAAGTTATACACTTCTTACATGCCTCAACACTAACCACACTTGTATCTTACAATCATGTATAGCACATAACAAGAACATCAAGCCATCAATTAGCTACGGGTTCAAAAACCATAACTTATTGACTAATTTTCCTCAAGAAAGTCGTCATCCATCCATCGTCGGAAATAGTCTCTAACTATGACTAAAAACACTATTACAGACAAAGAAAATTTTTATTCTTCGGTTCAAAGAACCCCGTTGGAAAAGAACTGAAAAGAAAAACCAACTAGTGATGAAGTCATGCTTGACTCACAAAAAAAAATTTCAAATATTTCTCACAAGCATTACATTCACCAAAAATCGTTAAGCACAAAAATTTTGAAATTCTCCTCACCCCTCACTTGAATCATGCTATGCCCCATAACATCAAATTAAAATTAAATAGGATGAGAATTACTCCCTGAGGCCTCTAGGCCTATATAATAGCATGCTTTTCTTCCTTTAGACAAGTGGTTATTTGACCCCACACTTTTTATCGTCCATGCTTGTTAGCTTCCTCTTCCACGGGTACTCAGACTTCCCCTATTTCTGTGCCTAACTTTCCACCAAAAACAACACAAATTGAAAATAAATAAAATCAACACAAATGCAAGAAATTTAAAATGGTACCCATGGTACCCTTGGGTTGCCTCCCAAGCAGCGCCTAATTTTACGTCGCGGCACGACGTATCAAGTTTCACCACTTTTTCCTCCACCTTGAGGATATGAATCTCACCCCTAATTTCTTCTCTATTTTCCTCTTATGCTCCATGAGTGGTGGTGAAAAAATGAAAGGACCAAGCAGTAGATGTTGCCTTTTGCACTTATTGGCCCTTAAGTAAGCGAAGTCATTTTGTCTCTTAGAATTGGAAAATTTCAGAATATATGGGGCTTGTTCCTCCTCTAGACCTTTCTCTACAAGCTTGGAAGACTCTATTTCTAGATTGTCAACCAAACTTAACGTCGAAAAATGCTTTGAGTGAGGTACAATACACCTCAATTCTGAAACTGCATTTTGCTTGACCTCCTTACTTGTATACACCTTCTCCACATCAACATCTATCTCTCCATTAATGTCAAATGGGGGATACTCTATCTCTTCTTCCATGAATGGATTTGCCATATGTGTGAGACCATCACGGGGAGTCTCAAGAGCTTCTAATTATTGAGCTTCTTCCAAGAACTCACCCTTTTCTTCTTGTTGTAATCCCTCTTGAGTATTGCATAAAACCGTTACTTGCAAATCAGCGCAAGCTTCAGCCTTAACCATCATCTCCGTGATCTTGGCGCTTATCATTTCTAAGGCCTCTCCATTTTCCTGAGTCTAAATTCCTAATACTTCCATATACTCCATCATTGCTTCTGTCTGCTCAAGGACTTATTTCAACATGTTTTCTATTTGAGCTTGATGTTCCAAGTCCTCATTTTCATCATTCTTGTACTCATCAAAAACAACAGAAGGATCATAGTAGGGGCTTGGGGGAAGGGAGTATCCATTTGGACAGCCATCCCAATGGCCATCTTGACCACCACATATATTGCAAGTGTTACAGTTTTGCCATAAGTGGGGTCCTCCACGATTCAGACAGGACTCACAAAAATATGAGTATCCGCCATTCAACCCATTTGTGTTCCATGATGTCATGTCAAGAAGGGTATCAGACTAAAAACTAAAAATAAAATAAATTTAAATCTAATAAAAAAAATTTCAACACTTAAGGAAATTTAAAGTCACACAAAAACATAAAAATTTACTAAACTTCGCCGAGTCCCCGGCAACGGAGCCAAAAACATGTTCACTCCCAATTGCACGCAAGTGCACGTGATCGTACAAGTAATAAAGTGGCTTTATTTCAAGCCAGGTATCGAACCCACAGGAACTGTAACAAAGGAGTAATTTTTCTCTAAGTGTTTAGTATACACACTTCTTTATACAAGTAGACAAGCAAAACAAATGGTGATTTTTCAAGAATATTAGTTAATGTAACCTTAAGTGAAAATATGAATTATAATCTGAACAATTGCACAAACAAGCTGAGGTTAAGGCAAAACATGCAGATATGTAATTTATTAATTAAATTTCTGTCAACACTTCTCTTCGGTTGTTAGTCAAGAATTATTAATAATGGATTGGGTCTTTCAAACCCCTCACCAATTAAAGAATTATGAGGCCTACAATACACATTTCTGTGATGCAAAAACCCATATTCTGGTAAAACACACTAATTTCCCTAGATGACCAAATATGACCTTACAGATATATTTCTATCCTGAACGTTAATCTTCTCTTAATTTCTCAACCAAGACAAGAACATATTCTACCAATTCACATCCATCCAAATAATCTTCCTTTCGGAAATAAAATTGGAATTTTAATACATACATTAACAATGGCCAAACATTAATGTAGTAAAAACAAGAATCAGTAGAACAGCCGTTTTAGAGAAGATAAAAACTTAAATAACATCAATTACATACTACTGCAATTATCCTCAACCTCAGCCAAAGGTGAATTAGCCACTCATTTAAGGATTAAACATCTTCAAACAAGTAGAAAACATACAAACAATTGAAATTTAAGAGAAAAAGGAAGAGAATTAACCCTAGGACTTCTTCAGCTCAACTGCTTGATACCCACGTTCTAGCATGAAATGTCAGATACCTTAAAATAAAACCTAAGTGTGCTATTTATACAAGTGAGAAATTTCCCAAAATAAACTCGCAACGTGGCACGAAGGCTATCGCGGAGCATCAGCTCTGTGCCACAGCCTTGTCGCGGAGCTTCACTGGAACTGGATGCACATATTCTTAGCCTCAGCGTGTCACAGAGGCTATTGCGGAGCCTCAGCTCCGTGCCACGGACTTGTCGCGCACCTTCACTAGAATCCGGGTGTGGAACAAAGTCTTCCCAACGTGTCACGGAAGTGAACGCGGAGCATAGGCTCCATAACACGGTGCCATCGCGCACCTTCACTGGAATTCACCTAAAATTTCATCCTAGGAAGAATGCTACAACGATGGTAGCATGCCACGACCTCTATCACGGAGCATCAATTGCTTAGTATTTTCTTGCTGACTTCCGCGTTTTTCTTCCGAGTCCATTCCTTCACTTGACCAACTTGTAGATTAGTTTTCAAAATTCATTTTAAACTGCAAAAACAATAGCTAATCATGTTGGTTAGTATAAATCGACATTTACATAAAAATCACGTGAGAATGTACACATAGAAGTAGATAAACAAGTCAAAATTAAGTAATAAAGTATCTTGGGCATGCAATTCTGCCCACGATCACCTACCCTACACTTAAAGTCTTGTTCGTCCTCGAACAACCCTTTTACATCTCATGCAAATGAAACTCATACATAGCTAATTTAGCAAGACAATTCAAGCTACGACTACAATGACTGGTTGAGATGACAAGTAATAGTGCATTCAAGGTTTACCCATTAAAATCGTATTTAACTATGTTGAGACTTTCTAGCCTCAAGACTTGACTCTCAATCTCAGCAAACTCATGCCAATCAACTAATCAAGAATCAAACATGAATGTTATCCCTCATTAAACATGTTGCCTCACCATATGAGAGTTACCCCTTTTTTATTCACGAATTTTGAACTCACAATATGCATGGGTGTATGAATAGAATTTCGCTCACTCTCTCAAAGATTCGCAAGCATCATGTGGTGAACCATAAGATTGCCCTCAGTGTTATACTCCACTAATTTAAGGATGTTTGAATGTAAGATCAAGTAGGACTTTTTAGGTTGTAATGTAGGCTAAGGCTAGGTGGGACCACCTTATGGCTAATAACAGTGACAATCTTTCCCTATCACTTTTACTACATCACATTTTTACTAAAGACACATTTTCTTTTGCTTCACCTTCTTTCTTTTCACTCTTGAATTATCTTCCTTCCTGTTCTCATATCCTTAAGCACACTTGTCCTATTGGTAAGGAGTACTTAAGCACTTTTTCGTTCATTTATTTTCTTACTCCCTACCAATAATTAGGCATTTTCAACCAAGTGCACCTCTAAGTTTTTCCTTAACTTCCACAACTGCTATTTTTCCTTCTTTTTCCCACTTCTCACTCCTTCACTCTTTCAGATTTTTCACTTAAGCGCTTAGGAGTTTTGGATCAAATACAAGGCTCATGAAAGAAAAGGATTAAGCTTATGTTGTAGCTATCAAAGAATAGGCTTAACGCTCAATGGGGCTAACTAGGATTCAACATTCAAGGTAGGTAAGGCTATGAGTAATAATTAGGCTCATTAGAAGTAATACCTAAATCATCTCCTACACTGTACATCCTTCATTTCGTTTTGTATACACATCAGGCAAGTTCTAGACAATCCACAATAGCACGAAATATTCGAAAAACTCACACTCACTGCACATGCTCAATTAAAGACATATTCAGCAGACTCTTAACTCAGCTAATTACAAGAATTCCAAATTAAGCTTTAATGACATTGAGTCAAATTCTAGAGCCCAGGTGTCTCAACATATTTAGAACACTTGCATACTTACATACTAACAACACTTGCATCTTACATTCATGTGTAGAACATAACAAGAATGTCGAACCATTAATTAGCTATGTATTTAAAAAACTCAAAACCTACTGACTAAATTTCCCTTAAGACGGTCATTATCCATCCATCATAGGGAACAATCTCTATCTAAGACTTCGGTTCAAAGTGACTATTCTCGGAAAAAGCACCGAAAACAAAAACTGAGAAACCCAAAAAAAAATTCAAAATACACATAGCAAAAAGTTTTTTTTTTTTTTAATTTTCAATTTTTCACTTTTCGTCAATTTGCAATTTTTATCACATCTTCATCACATCATCACATAACTTGCATAAATAATTATCCAATAATTTATTACATCAAAAGCACCAACACACACAATCATCAACAACAACACGAACACAATGTCACACATCCAACCACATAAACACAAGCACAACACAGTCTTACTACACCAGCACCTAACAACTCCCACCCCACACTTAGTCAGAACACTGTCCTCAGTGTTCACATATCTACAATTAAAAGCAAAGTTTGGGTGGTGTAACTCCCTGATCAATCAAAATGTTCGATCTCCTCATCAGGTGCCAATGCCTCATCTCCAAGATCAGAATCTTCTCCACCGTCTTCCTCTGACTCAATGTTTGAGTCATCCCAGTGAGTTTCCTCATCAATAGGTACGTCATCATCCACCGGTTCTACAAATGCGGGCCCAATTCTGCACAGTGCTTGGGCATGCTTATTAAATGGATAATCCATCTCGAGTTGCCACAATTCATCCTCCGTCATGGGCCTTCCACCAATCCGCAGTTGCAGCATCTGCATTCCATACATTCTGGCCATATATAGATCATCCCGAGCATGTCGCTCTATGAGTGTAAGCACAGGCCCAAATGTGATATCGGGTGCTTTGGTCTTAGTGACATCCAAAGCACGATGGTCAAATTGAGGAATGTAATCCAGGGCCTCTTCTTCGATGCCATGGCCCTTGAGATAAGTTGTTAGAAGACCACCGAACCCATACTGATGCCCTTGATGAAGTCGGGCTTTCTTTATTGCTGAAATAATCACCGCTCCAACATCTATCTCGAGCCCTTTCATCAATGCATATACCAAATAGACTCTGTCCCGGGTGACATCCCTCATATACACCCCTGGGATCAGGCAAGTACACACTATCTTCAACCAAATCCTTGCTTCTCTGTTCATTTGGGAATATGGTAATGTCTGGTGATATCCTCTTTCCTTGTGATGACTCTACCTGGATATTGATCGTGCTCCACATAATGTGCATCTTATATCTGCATACGGTGGAGTGATGTTCAGCTGGCGGAGGACATGCGTGTCTGTGTCCTTCATCCCCAAGATGGCATTAAGATGCGGTGGTTCAAAAGTAACCACCTATCCTCTGATCTTGACTGTGTGGCTGCGCACGGTAGGGTTCCAATTAGCGTAAAAGTCCCTTATGAGATGAAGATTACACTCTTTGGGTTCTTCGAAGATGAAGTTTAACCCCACAGTGTTTATCTTGTGTAAGATTCTCGGGAATTCTTGAGCTAGTGGATCCCTCTATTCGCTCCTCAGGGAAATACTTGGTTTCCTTATGCTTGGAGTACTATTTCTTCCCCTCATCCAATACCCATCGTGTTCCATACTACCTTCATTGCCCCCTTGGAACTGGTGGTGCTGCTGACACTACTGCCCCAACTCTAAATCTTTTTCAACGGGCGCCAGATGCGGATGCACCTTTTCCCTTATCTTGCCATCCAGACATTTTTCCTGTTCATCAAAAGCATATATTTCAAATGTCATTCATGGTATAGTTGGTTACTACTAAGGCTGGGCTTAAATTGATCACCCCACAGTTCGTTGTTAGCCGTAATTCATACAATTCGATAAGAACAACCACATAATTACAGCTCTTATTTCTCACAAGGTACATTGCATCAATAAAATTCTATGGAATAGCTTCATTGTACTACTCAAAATTCATACAATGCATTGTTAAAGTTCATCCATCTATCCATTTACAAAATTCATGAGCAATTCACAATTTTGTGCACAACAACCTATTGGATTTTTCCTACTTTCATCCCCAAAAATCTACCTTCAACCTTAACATAATTGACGTTTAATCACAAATTTTTAACTCCAACAACATACACAGCCCAAGATTTTACTTTTTCTACCCTTTCTTCTTCTTCCAAACTCAATTTCTCATCCCTAGTTATCAACAATGTAAGATTTTCAATACAAATCATGTAATTATTGAGTTCATAACACAACTTTCGCACAAAATCAATATTCATCCATGACCCAATCAATTACACATCTTATTAATAACTTAGGGCAGAATTTCATCATAAAACATGTTCAAGAATCGAAATATGCAGCAAGAATGACAAAAATTCGAGAACATACCTTTACTTGAAGAGTTTGAAGAAGACTTGAAGAAATTTCTTAAGTTAGAGTCGTGGCACGTTGAGGGAGAAGGGGGAATGGGGGTTTGGTCGCAGAAGATTTCAGAAAAAATGGGGAAAAATAAGATTTTGGGGGTTAAAATTAGTAATTTCGCGGGGGTCAACCCGCTGCCCCGAACTGACCCGATGCGAAATTGGCCTCAACGTGTCATGGAGGTCAAGCTCCGTGACATGGAGCCATCACGTAGGCTCACTGGAAATTGACATACCTAGAATTTAACCTCAACGTGTCACGGAGGTTAACGCGGAGCACAGGCTCAATGACAGGGAGCCAACGCGTAGGCTTACTGCTTCTTGCCCCAATTTTCACTTTTTACCTTTGTTTTTCCACTTGAGATTTTGAATTTTGCCCTCCATATCTCCTGAAAATCATCCAAAAACAACAACTCATTAGAAAATAGTGGGTTGCCTCCCACCTAGCACCTTAGTTTTTGTCTGGCATGACCATTTTTTTAATAGTTTCTAACTACTATAGTACATTACATTCATGGGTTGCCTCCCGTGCAGCGCTTGGTTTAGCGTCACGACTCGACGCTTGTCATCCTCATTCTTATACTAAGGTGATAGATGTCTTTTCTCGATTAACGCGCTCACCCCAGTAGTGCTTACACCTTTGTCCATTCACTAAAAATGTGGCATTTTTATCCTCTTGCCACAATTCAACCACTTCGTATGGGGTCATCCTTACTACTTCAAACGGCCCCGATCACTTGGAGCGCAATTTCCCTGGGAAGAGTTTCAATCTAGAGTTGAATAGCAGCACCATTTGGCCCGGCTCAAAGATTCGATGCACCATATGCCTGTCGTGCCACCTTTTCATTTTTTCTTTATAGCATTTTGCACTTTCATATGCGTGCCATCGAAATTCATCCAACTCACTCAGCTGCATCAATCTCCTTTTTCCTGCTAGCTCAGGATCCATGTTCACCTTTCGCACAACCCAATAAGCTCGATGTTCAAGCTCTACGGGGAGATGACATGCCTTCCCGTAAACCAATCTGTACGGTGAAGTCCCAATGGGTGTATTATATGCAGTTCGATAAGCCCACAACACATCATCCAGTTTGCTTTCCCAATCCTAGCGTTGTGCATTCACTGTTATCTACAAAATCTATTTAATTTCCCTGTTTGACACCTCTACTTGTCCGCTAGTTTGGGGATGATATGTTTTAGCCACTTTATGTCGCACCCCGTATTTCGCTAGCAAATTCCTGAATCATTCATTCACAAAATGTGCCCTTCCATCACTGATAATTGCTCGTGGCGTACCAAACCTGGTGAAAATGTGCTTCTTCACAAATCTAGCCACCACCTTGTTGTCGTTCCTGGGACACGTTGCTGCCTCAACCCAATTGGATGCGTAGTCCACTGCCACCAAGATGTATTGATTTCCAAACGATGGTGGAAACGGGCCAATAAAATCAATCCCCCACACATCGAACACATCAACTTCCAATATGTGATGCAATGGCATCTCATGTCTCCTGCCGATTGTTCCTGCTCTTTGACATCGATAATATAATTTGACATAAGCTGCAGCATCTTTGAACAGCGTGGGCCAAAAGAACCCGGATTGCAGTAATTTGTGAGCAGTACGTTCTCCTCCATGATGACCTCCATACGGCAATGAATGACAACTCCTCAGCACCTATGCCGTCTGACTTTCTGGAATGCACCGCCTCATCACTTGATATGGTCCTTGCTTGAATAGATACGGCTCATCCCACATGTAATACCTGGACCCATGCTTCAGCTTCTTCCTTTGTTGAGTCATTGCCTCAGGTGGGTATATTCCACTTACTAACAAGTTCACAATATCTGCATACCAAGGGAGTTCAACTTCCTTTATTGCCAAGAGTTGTTCATCAGGGAACTCCTCAGATGCGCTCACCTTCCTTCACATGTAAATGGTTCTTTAGTCGCGATAGGTGATCTGCAACCTGATTTTCACTTCCCTTCCTGTCTCGCATCTCCAGATCAAACTCTAGTAGTAATAATATCCACCTGATTAGCCTGGGATTCGCATCTTTCTTGCCAAATAAGTACCGAATTGCCGCATGATCAGTGTGTACCACCGCTCTCGACCCCACCAGGTAGGATCTAAACTTGTCAAATGCAAACACTAGAGCCAACATCTCCTTCTCTGTGTCTGTATAATTAACTTGTGCAGCATCAAGCGTTTTGCTTGCATAGTAGATGGAATGAAAAATCTTATTCCTTTGCTGCCCCAATACTGCTCCTACAGCCGCATCACTTGCATTATACATTAACTCAAAAGGATATTCCCAATCAGGAGCAATGAGAATAGGAGCTTCCACCCACTTCTTTTTCAGCTCCTCAAATGCTTCTACACATTCCTATTCAAATTCAAACTTTACCTCTTTTTCTAACAACCAGCATATCGGTCTAGAAATCTTAGAGAAGTCTTGAATAAACCGTCTATAAAACCCAGCATGTCCTAAGAAGCTGCGAACACCCTTAAGTCATACTAGCAGTGGTAGCTTTTCAATCACCTCTATCTTTGCATGATCGACCTCCAAACCTCTGCATGACACCTTATGGCCAAGGACAATACCCTCCTTGACTAAAAAGTGACACTTTTCCCAGTTGAGCACTAGGTTTGAGTCTTCACATCTGGCTAACACTCTATCTAGATTCTGCAAACACATAGTAAACGAGTTACCAAAAACAGAAAAATCATCCATAAATACCTCGACATAGTTTCCACCATATCATGGAATATTGCCATCATGCATCGCTTGAATATGGCTGGTGCATTGCATAGACCAAAGGGAATCCACCTGAAAGCATATGTCCCATAAGGACATGTAAACGTGGTCTTCTCCTGATCTTCTGGTGCTTTGGCTATTTGATTATAGCCAGAGTAACCATCCCGAAAGAAATAATATTCCTGCCCTGCCAGCCTGTCCAACATCTGATCAATGAATGGAATCGGATAGTGATCTTTCTGAGTGGCCTCATTGAGCTTCCTATAATCCATGCAAATTCACCAGCCTGTGACTGTCTGTGTGGGAATTAGCTCATTCTTTTCATTTCTGACCACTGTCATTCCCCCTTTCTTGGGAATGCATTGAACTGGGCTAACCCATTCACTATCTGAGATGGGATATACCACTCCTGCATCCAGCCACTTGATCACTTCCTTTCTAACTACATCCTTCATCACTGGGTTCAACCTCCGCTGATGTTGCACGGTTGGCTTGGATCCCTCTTCCACTAATGTCTTGTGCATGTAGAAAGCTGGACTGATCCCCTTAATGTCTGACATCTGCCATCCCATTACTCTGTTTCGCCTCTTAAGGACAACCAATGCATCTTTCACTTGTGCATCTATCAGTTCTGCTGAAATGATGACTGGTAAGGTGTCATCTTCACCCAAGAATACATACTGCAAATCTGGAGGCAATGTCTTTAACTCCAATTTAGGTGCCTCCTCTATTGATGGCTTTGGGGATGGTTCCAAGGACCTCTTCAATGGTTCAAAATCTTTCTTCCTGAAGAACCATTTTGGCTCATTCAAAGTCTGCACCATCTCATATGTCGCACTGTCCCCAAAATGATCACGTCCCACCAAAGCTCTCTCCAAGGGATCCTGTGAGTCAATAATCTGAAGGGTCGATTCTTGATTCAAAACACTGATTGTTGATAACTCTTCATAGATGGCAGGTAGCTTCATGGCCTTATATACATCAAAGACCTCTACCTCATCATCAGCTCTCATGGTTAGCTGCCCAGTAGCTACATCAATTAAGGCTGCCCAGTTGCCAAGAAGGGACATCCCAAAATAAATGGGACTTTCGCATCTGGCTAAAAATCAAGAATTATAAAATCCACCGGGAAAATGAGGGAGCCTACTTGCACTAGCACATCCTCCACAATTCCATCAGGTCTGGCTAATGAACGGTCAGCTAGCTGCAAGATCACCATGGTGGGTCTAGGACTGCCTAGCCCCAACTTCTTGAATACTGATGTTGGCATCAAATTTATACTTGCTCCCAAATTGCACAAACCATGAGCTCGAATAGACTGCCCAATTGTAATCTTAAATTGAAGCTCCCAGGATCCTTGAGCTTTGTCGGCAATCGATTTTGTACACGGGAGGTGCACTCCTCAGTAAGTGCAACTGCAGCATACTCTGTCAGTATGCTCTTATTTGCTACAATGTCTTTGATGTACTTAGCATATTTTGGCACTCGCTGCAGCACATCAACTAAAGGAAGATTAATATGTACCTGCTTCAACACTTCCATGAACTTCTTGAAGCATGCTTCCTCCTTATGCTTTTTCAATCTTTAAGGAAATGGGGGCGGTGGTCTTTCCATCTCTACTGCCTTTTCATTCCCCCTCACATCATCATTTCCTTCATCCTTTTCTATTGCTCCAGATTTCTAAGGTGGCCTTTCGGGTTACACCTCCTCGAGTTGCTTCCCACTCCGGGTAGTAACTGCATTAACCTGCTTAGGATTTGTGTCTGTATCACTTGGTAATCCTCCCCTCGGTCTAGTATTTTGGGCTCCAGCTAACTGTCCCAACTGATACTCCAATGCCTTTGTAGCTAACTGCTGATTTTTCATGTCAGCTGTCAATTTTACCTGATCAGCCTACATCTGCACCTGGTTAGCTATTATGGTTTTAAGCATATCCTCGATGTTGCTGGACTGAGGAGGTGCATTATTTCCTCTGAACTACAGTTGAAAATTGTGATTACCCCCTTGATTTCTGTGCATGCCCTGATTTGAACTCTGTCCCTGATGACTATTACTCCCCCGTGAAAAATTCGGATGATTTCTCCAATTTGGGTTATAACTGTTGCCATACTGCTGATTGTTGCTCCTCTGGACATTTTCAACAAAATTTAGCGAATCTGGATTGGCACCACAACACTCAGCTGAGTGTTCACTACTTCCACAGACTTCACACCACACCTACTGAACTACATTGACTGGGGCTCGTGCCAGGCTCAAACTCATGCTGTTGAAATGTGTGTTAATTTGATTCTTCAAAGTAGCTATTTGTGCAGCAATCGCTGTGAATCCATCTATCTCCAAGACCCCTGACGCTTTCCTCACTCCCCCTCGGGTTGTATCAGCATTCCATTCAGGATTACCTTATGAAATACAGTTCAACAAGGTGTACAGCTCTTTGAATCTCTTTTCCAATGCCTGCCCCCCGGCTGCTGAGTCTAACAAAATCCATGTATGCAGTTCCAAGCCTTCAATGAATGTATGCACCAACACATCATTAGACTGATGATGGTGAGGACAATCTCTTAACATTGACTTGAACCTCTCCCAAGCCTGATACAAATTCTCACCCTCTCTCTGTTTGAAACTTAGAATCCGACTTCTGAGCCTGGTTGTCTTCCCTGATGGAAAGAATCGTATCAAAAACTTCCTCGCTAGGTCATCCCAGGTAGTAATAGAATTTGCCAGTTCAGCCTTTAACCACCTCTTGTCTTCCCCCAGCTGTGAAATCAGGAATAGTGTAAGCCTCACATAATCAGATAATACTCCAGCGAGTATATATGTGTCACTTATCTCCAAGAAGTTTTGGAGATGCTATTGTGGATCTTCATGAGGGAGACCTGTAAATTGCCCGTTGGTGTGCAATAACTGCACCATATTCTACTTAAGTTCAAATCTCCCTCCTGGTTCCGGCCTACGAATGCTGGATGTTACATCATTCGCATGTGGGATTGCCACCTCACGGACCGGTCTTGCTGCTATCTCTTTTGGCACTAAAACTGCCCTTACAATCGGTGGATCCTGTTGTTGCTCAAAAATTGCCATCCTTAATAACTGCAACTTCTTTTCTAGAGCTTCCCTCTTCTGTAGATGAAATTGTCTCTCCGGCTCTAAAAACAGATCCACCAACTCCTTATCTCTTGCCAACGTTTAGAAACAACTTATTACCTACAAGAGAAATCGCTAAGATCAAGTTGTCAACACTTGTATCGAACTTGTAAAATAACACTAAGAAAATTAAGTCACCAATTGCGCCATTCCCTCACAACGGCGCGAAAAACTTGTTCACTCCCAATCTCACGCAAGTGCACATGGTCGTACAAGTAATAAAGTGGCTTTATTTCAAGCTAGGTATCAAACCCACAGGGACTGTAACGAAGGAGTAATTTTTCTCTAAGTGTTTAGTATACACACTTCTTTATACAAGTAGACAAGCAAAACAAATGGTGATTTTTCAAGAATATTAGTTAATGTAACCTTAAGTGAAAATTATGAATTATAATTTGAACTATAGCACGAACAAGCTGAGGTTAAGGCAAAACATGCAGATATGTAATTTATTGATTAAATTTCAGTCAACACTTCTCTTCGGTTGTTAGTCAAGAATTATTAACAATGGATTGGGTCTTTCGAACCCCTCACCAATTAAAGAATTATGAGGCCTACAATACACATTTCTGTGATGCAAAAACCCATATTCTGGTAAAACACACTAATTTTAGATGAGCAAATATGATGGTACAAATATATTTCTATCCTGAACGTTAATCTTCTCGTAAGCAGTCATTGTAGTCGTAGCTCGAATTATCTTGCTAAATTAGCTATGTGTGAGTCTTCATGTGCATGAGATGTAAAAGGTTTGTTCGAGGATGAAAAAGTCTTTAAGTGTGGGGTAGGTGATCTTGGGCAAAATGGCATGCCCAAGTGATACTTTACAAGTTAGTTTTGTCTTGTTTATCTACTTATTAATATATATTCTCATGTAATTTTATGTAAATGTGAATATATACTAACCAACATGATTAGTCCTTGTTTTTGTAGGTTAATAATGAAATTGAGGAACTAATTCATGCTTTTGTGAAGTGGAGGAATGGAATCAAGAGCAAAACGTGAAAGTCAACAAGAAAACATGCAATAACTGGCACCCTGCGCGATAGGGGACGTGGCACGTTGCCAACGCGGCAACACTTGGCCAAAAATTGCATTTTTTGGCACATTCCAGCGAGGGTACGCGTTACCTCCATGTCACGGAGGCAAGGCTCCGCGTTCACCTTCGTGACACGTTGCCATTCCACCACAGGAAAAAAATCTGCAGAATCTCATTTACTATAAATAGGAACCTTGCCCCAAAATTAGGGTACACGCGATTTTCTGGAAAAACCGAAGGGAGGCGCGAAGGAGACTTGGAGAACTCCTCTTGGGTTCATCTTTTCTTGATTTGTTTTAATATATACTTGTAAGTAAACTACTCTAAACATGGTTTTGAGTATTTGTATAAACATGGGTGGCTAAAACCCTCCATCTAGGGTTGAGGCCATGGATATGATTGTATTTGCTTAGATTCATTTTGGGTTGAGTTGTTAGTTGGTGTTTTGTCTTACAATCTTTATTATTGTTGTTTTTATGCTTGATCACCATGAAAATAAGTGGGTTAAACTTGAGTGGAAGCTTGGAAGAGCAAACCTAGGCAAGAACATAAGAATGTAGAAAGCAAGTTCTTGTCTTTTGATAAGATTTGTGGTTAGGATAGGAATATACCGAATTTACCTTGCTTGGTTACTAAAATGGGATGAGCTAGACACCAACTTAGAATTATCAAATCACCACTCGTAGAATTAGTTTTGAAGCTAAATTCGGTTAAATAATTAGAGGTACGAAAGTCCCTAATCAAGAGCATGAACCCCGCAAACCACATCCACGTAGTGAATTGCCCACGAACTAGAAATGACATCCTCGCTCAATGATGTAGTAGTTAGGCTAGTTTGTCGTGTTTAGAAGTTCGGAAGACCATGAACATGCAATTCCAATTATGTGAGACAACAATTGATAATTTCATACTTAACCCACTATGAATTGTAGCATTGCATGATTATCCGACCTTAACTCTAGTTTTGTTTTGTATTGCTTCCAGATTATTTCATGTCACCACTAATATTTAATTATAATTTATTGAAAACTTCTAAAATCGACTTCTTAACTAACACTTGAACTTGATAATTTGCTGAACCAGTCCCTGTGGGTTCGATATTCCGGCTCTTAAAAAGGGCCACTATATTACTTCTACGACCGCATGCATTTGCGTGTGCGCTGGAGCGCAATAAGTTTTTGGCGCCGTTGCTGGGGACTAACAAGTTTTTGGCGCCGTTGCTGGGGATTGGCGTAATTAGTGAATTAAAAACATTTTCTTGTGTTAGTTTACATTCTTATAAAAAAAAATAATAAAAAAATTTCTTGTTTTGTGTTAGTATCTATATATTTTTTTTAATGTTAAAAAAAATTATTTATTTTAAAATTTTGTTTTAAATCTAATACCCTTCTTAACATGACATCAAGGAATACAAATGGGTTAAATGGTGGATACTCTTATTTTGGTGAGTGTTGTCTTAATTGTGGAGGACCTCACTTGTGGCAACATTGTAATACTTGCAATATATGTGGTGGTCAAAATGGCCATTGGGATGGCTGTCCAAATTCATACTCCCCTCCCCCAAGCCCTTACTATGATCCTTCTGTTGTTTTTGATGAATATAGGTATGATGAAAATGAGGACTTGGAACGCCAAGCTCAAATACAAAACATGATAAAACAAGTCCTTGAGCAAAGAGAAGCAATGAAGGAGGAGATGGAAGCATTGAGAATTCAGCAAGAGGAAAATGGAGAGGCCCTAGAAATCATGAGCGTGAAAATCATGGAGATGATGGCTGAGGCTGAAGCTTGCGGTAATTTGCAAGTAAAGGTCTTATGCAATACTCAAGAGGAACCACAAGAAGAAGAAAAGGGTGAGTTCTTGAAGAAGCCCAACAATTAGAAGCTCTTGAGAGTCCCCGTGATGGTTTCACACATATGGCCAATCCATTTATGAAAGAAGAGTTAGAGTCCCACCCATTTGACATTAATGGGGAATTAGATGTTGATGTAGAGAAGGTGTACACAAGTAGGGAAGTCAAGCACAATGCAGTTTCAGAGTTGAGGTATATTGTACCACACTCGAAGCATTTCTCAATATTAAGTTTGGTTGACAACCTAGAAATAGAGTCTTCCAAGCTTGTAGAGAAAGAGCTAGAGGAGGAACAAGCCCCATACATTCTGAAATTTGCTGATTCTGAGAGCAAAAATGACTTCACTTACGTATGGGCCAATAAATGCAAGAGGCAACATTTACTGCTTGGTCCTTTAAATTTTTCACCACCACCCCGGGAGCATAAGAGAAAATTAGAGAAGAAATTAGGGGTGAGATTCATATCCTCAAAGTGGACGGAAAAGTGGTGAAACTTGATGCGTCATGTCGCGATGTAAAATTAGGCGCTGCTTGGGAGGCAACCCAAGGGTACCATGGGTACCATTTTAATTTCTTGCATTTGAGTCGATTTTATTTATTTTTCATCTTGTGTTGTTTTGGTGGAAAGTTAGGCACAGATGGAGGGGAAGTATGAGTACCCTTGGAGGAGGAAGCTAAGAAGCATGAAAGAGGAAAAGTGTGGGGTCAAACACCCACTTGTGCAAAAATGAAGAAAAGCATGTTATTAGCTAGGCCTAGAGGCCTTAGGGAGTATTTCTCATCCTGTTTAATTTTAATTTGATGCTATGGGGACATAGCATGATTCAAGCGTGGGGTGAGAAAAATTTAAAATTTTTTTGTGCTTAATGATTTTTGGTGAATTAGTGCTTGGGAGAATTATTGGAACAAAATTTTTGAATTAAGCATGACTTCATCACCCGTTGGTTTTTCTTTTCGGTTCTTTTCTGACGGGGGGTCTTTGAACTGAATAATAAATTTTTTTTCGTTGTTTGTATATAATGTTGTTATACCCGTAAAATTTCCAGCACATACATGGCCTATTCACGTATTGGTTAATAATATTTGAAAGCCATGCATGCTAGAAAAAGGCCCGGGGAAAGATCGGACAAGCGCCAAGTCTGCGCGTCGCAAGGTAAAATGCAATTTATAGTGTCCAAGTATATAAAGCTCAGTTTGTGATGTAATTTCCTTTAATTAATAATAAATTCCTTTAATTAATAATAATTTCCTTTAATTAATAATAATTGTCTTTAATTAATAATAACTCCCTTTAATTAATGATCAGTCCCTTTAAATAATGATAATTCCCTTCCATTTGAAGATAATCTCCATTAAAAATTAAGGAAAACGCAGAGAGAGGGAGAAGACGAAGAAACTTGAAAATAATCGTTCGATTACGCTGCCAAATGAAGTCTAAACTCAAATTAACCTCAAGTACCGAGGTATTTAGCAGCAGAGAGCATTTCTACGGTTTTTGTTTCGTGAAATACGGCCGGCGAATCGTCGAGCTACCGAACCAAAGTAAGTAAAATTACTCCAAATTAGTGTCTATGTGCTCCTAGCTGTGAAGTGAATACTTCTCCCTTTTGGACTTCTGAAAAACAGCGAGTTTTTGACCGTCTTTCGATAAGCCTAAGTTTAGGCTATAATTATATCGAAAGTGACGTTGTTCTTCAGGATAAAGCTATATTTAGTATTAATTGACGTATATCTGAATGCAGTTGAGAGAAATAGCTGGAGTATTGACCGAGCCTCATCCGACAGTCGGATAACTCGAGGTTAAGGTATGTGAAGTTGTTCTTCGGTAAGTTAGTAAGTCTTAGTTTTGTGAATCATAATAAACTTCGTATTTGAAACTCTCGTAGTTGAATGTTGAGAATTGAATAAGTTTAGTAAATTCTAGTTTGCGTTGTCGTATCGTATTTTAGTCTGAAAGTTAGAAAAGCATGCGCTCAAGGGTAAGTTAATATTCAGATTCAGTATAGCCTATTATGTGATTGGCAAGCATGTTGTAGGATAAAAAGAAACAGATTTTCATAATAAAAGTTAGCAAAGAAAGATCAGATAGACAGACAGTTATGGCTACAGATTAGCCATTCAGACAGATAGTATCTTGGCTACAGATTAGCCATACAGTTAAACAGATATTACAGAATCAGTATAATTAGTAAATAATCAGTTCAGTATAGAAACAGATCAGAATAAGAAGTTAGATTTCAGATAGTCTTTTCAGTTATCCATGCTTGCTATTTGTATGTGCTATTTGTTTATTGAGACTTGTTGTGGCGTGAGGGCGCCTTATTGAGCGTCCTCGTCGCCCCTGGGTTGGTAATCTTGTCGCCCACTGAGCGGGTGGGTTTATGTCACTCCAAGTAGTGGCATGCCGTCCCCAGCTTGGACGAAGATGGGATGAAGCTTTCCCCATAGCAGTCTTATCAGCATTACAGGTACAACTCCAGTATCAGATAGCCCTGTTGAGCAGTGTCCAGGGAATCAGACCCTATTTGTTACTGTCTGTACATTCAGTTATTACAGGTGTAGCTCCGGTTTCAGATAGCCCCGTAGAGTGTGTCCGGGGATCCAGACCCTATCTGTTACTGTCTACGCAGGAGTCCTCCGGACCCAGACACGGTTGCTTATATCAGAGGCTATGGCCCAAGATGGAGACCCAGGGGGCCGGTAAAGGAGCTCCGAAGTGAGAAGATGAGTGGAGTGACTTATTTTTTATTGGTTTTGACCCGGGTAGGGGTATATAGATTATTTGCTTGCTTGGCGCCATCCGGCTTATGGGGGTTGGTATTGTCTCTTGATTGCTACTTGTATATCTATTTATGTGCTATATATATTGTATACTAGCTACTAAACAGCAGGCCGTTGCGTCTACAAGTACGCCTCTGCCTTATCAGTACAGAAAGCCCAATCCAGTTTATGTCAGCTTCTTCAGATTCAATTATCTCCTGCTATACAGAAATGCTAGTTATGCTATCTTTATTCAGTTGTTTTCAGTTGCTTTGCATACTCAGTATCAGTGATACTGACACCCAGTGGGGCGCTGCATTACTTGCCTGCAGGTACTCATAGACGAGGAGGCGATCCCTCGTGATTCCAGTCAGCTATTGAGTATTCAGCTCCTATCATCCGGAGTCTGATTTCTAGAGGTGTGGCTCTTTTCCTTTTTGTACAGGACGGGTAGGTCAGGGCCCTGTCCCGATCGTTTATGTTATTATTCCTAGAGGCTTGCAGTCTGTATATATATTTCCCTGTGGTCAGTTGAGCTGGTCGTGTGAGGCGGTGCAGTTTGCTGTAGCTATTTAGTATTTCAGATTATGTTGGCCGTGTGAGGCCTTAGTTTGACAGTAGTGGTGACCTTGTCGGTCACGTAGTCTTACAGTAGTCTTGTGTTGACATTACAGATAACTAGACAGCATGGTGGCCTTGTCGGCCCGCATAGGTTCCCTGTTATGAGTGTGTTCTGGTTAGCTGTTATTACAGGTACAGGTGGCTATAGGCCAGTTGGCCGGAGGCTGTGTTTACAGCCGTTATATAGTCGGTTTGTTTCTTGGAATAGAGCCAGAGCCAGCCAAAGCACCCGATGTGCTCAAGCTGGACCATTTAGTAGTCCAGAGTCTAGCAGGCACCAGGTGCCCGTCATACCCCCCTAAGGCGGGGCGTGACAAACTTGGTATCAGAGCAGGTCGTGTCCCAGGGATTCTGCAAGCCGTGCTAAGTAGAGTCTTGTGTATGGATGTGTTGTGCACCACATACTATAGGCAGGAGGCTGCAAGGCATGATAGGATGGTTACTCTTCTTTCTCAGTCAGTCGTGCTATAGAGCAGTACAATATAGGGTTGAGTCCCTAACACTTATCGTATTCTTTGTCTACATATAAGAATGGCAGATCAGCGACACCCTGCCACAGGCGGAAGGCTAGACACAGCAGCAGGAGAAGGCACTAGCAGAGTGCCTCAGATTCAGACAGAGTCAGCCCGATCTGAGGGCGACATAGAGGCTTCATCACAGCCCTCTCAGTCGTTCCCCTCTCACCAGGAGCTGTTCGGAATGACACCACCCCCGATAGCTCCTGTGCCTTCGCCATCATATCAGGATGTTCATAGCGCTGTGGTTATGTTGGCGCAGATGTTGGCCACACAGCGCCAGTCAGTGCCACCTGTGGCAGCAGAGTCTTCAGGTGGGCCAGGCAGTTCCAGAGTTCGGGAATTTTTGGCACTGGGTCCCCCGCAGTTTACAGGGTCAGATCCGGCAGAGGACCCCCAGGACTTCCTAGTTCAGATGCAGAGGATATTTCGAGTGATGCATGTGACCCCTTCAGAGTCTGTTGAGTTGGCAGTGTTTCAGTTAAGAGATATAGCTATTCTGTGGTCAAGAGTTGGGAAAGGTCCCGAGGGAGAGATGTTACCCCTCCAACCTGGACCAGCTTCTCGGAGGCCTTTCTAGATCATTATTTGCCACGAGAGATCCGGCAGGCCCGGATCGACCAGTTCCTACATCTGGAGCAGGGGGCGAGGAGTGTTCGTGAGTATGCTTTACAGTTTGACTCCTTAGCCCGTTATGCTCCAGCTTTTGTTGATACTATGCCAGCGAGAGTTCACAGATTTATCATGGGTCTGAATCCGGAGTATATTGAGGCATGTATGACGGCGACGTTGTGAGAGGATATGGACATTACCCGAGTACAGGCTTTTGCTCAAACCATAGAGGGTCTTAGACAGCGGCAGCAGAGTAATAGACAGATCAGTCAGGAACAGCATCGCAGAGATAGACCAGATGAGATACAGAGGGAAGTTCAGAGAGGACCCAGGCCTCGACTATCAGATAGACCCCCACCTCCACAGCAGCAGCAGCGAGGTAGGTATGTTCGTAGAGGGCAGTCAAGGTTCAGTGGAAGTTCCAGAACGGTAGATTCCCCGCAGCAGAGAAGGGGAGAACAGAGTAGATTTGCACCCTCACCCTGCCCCTATTGTAATCGACCACACTCCGGAGCTTGTAGATATGGCTCCACGGGGTGTTATATTTGCGGGCAGGAGGGGCACCAGATGAGAGACTGTCCGACCAGAGGTCAGGGGAGTAGAGGCAGTCAGGACGGGGGATCCGCAGGGCCACGAGCCCCAGCAGCCTCAGCGGGGTGTGGGCCTTCAGGTTCAGCAAGCAGAGGCCGAGGTAGATCGGGAGCCTCTAGTTCAGGTACAGGCTCAAGCCGTACTTATGCATTGCCAGGGAGACAGGATTCAGAAGCATCTCCAGATGTAGTGACAGGTATGATGACTATCTGTTCATACCCTGTTTACATATTGATTGATCCAGGATCTACTCTGTCATATATTACCCCGTTTGTGGCACGAAAGTTCAATATTGCACCAGAATTATTACAGCAGCTCTTTGCAGTATCCATGCCCGTCGGTGACTCTATTATAGCTAGCAGAATTTACCGAGGGTGTATAGTAGAGGTTGCTAACCGTCAGACTACAGTAGATCTGGTCGAGTTAGAAATGATAGACTTCGATGCCTTAATGGGTATGGATTGGCTAGTGTCGTGCTTTGCCAATGTTGAATGTTGGACCAAGACGGTCCGATTCCACTTTCCAGGAGAAGTAGTGCGGGAGTGGAAGGGCAGCACTGCTACGCCAAAAGGTAGGTTTATTTCCTACCTTCAGGCGAGGAAATTGATATCTAAGGGATGTATTTACCATCTGGTCAGAGTTCAGGATATCCGAGTAGAATCTCCGATGCTCCAGTCTATTCCGGTGGTGAACGAGTTCCCTGATGTGTTTCCCGATGAGTTACCTGGTATTACCCCAGAAAGGGAAATAGATTTTGCTATTGATTTATTACCAGGCACCCAACCGATATCGATTCCTCCTTATCGCATGGCTCCTACAGAACTTAGAGAATCAAAGGAGCAGCTAAAAGACTTGTTGGATAAAGGTTTTATTAGGCCGAGTACTTCACCATAGGGTGCGCCGGTTCTGTTTGTGAGAAAGAAAGATGGCTCACTCCGTATGTGCATAGATTATCGGCAATTGAACAAAGTTACAGTGAAGAACAAGTACCCGCTTCCCAGGATTGATGACTTATTTGATCAGTTGCAGGGAGCCAGATATTTTTCTAAGATTGACTTGCGGTCCGGATATCACCAGGTTCGAGTACGTGAGAGAGATATTCCCAAAACAGCATTCAGGACCCGATATGGACACTTTGAATTCCTGGTTATGTCCTTCGGGTTGACGAATGCCCCAGCAATATTCATGGACCTGATGAACAGTATTTTCAGACCTTTCCTGGACTTGTTCGTAATAGTATTTATTGATGATATTCTGGTGTATTCTCGCTCTGAAGCAGATCACCGGACTCATTTGCGGACAGTGCTCCAGATCCTCAGGGACCACCAGTTATATGCTAAATTTTCTAAGTGCAAATTCTGGCTTAATTCAGTGGCCTTTTTAGGGCATATTGTGTTGGATGCTGGTATACAGGTTGACACGCAGATGATAGAAGCAGTCAAATCATGGCCTAGGCCTACTACTCCGACGGAAGTCCGTAGCTTTCTGGGTTTAGCAGGTTATTACCGGAGGTTCGTTGAGGCGTTCTCGACTATTGCGGCACCTCTGACCAAAATGACACAGAAAGCAGCAAAGTTTCAGTGGACAGAGGCATGAGAGCAGAGCTTCCAGGAGTTGAAAGATAAATTAACCTCCGCCCCAGTGCTAGCCTTGCCGGAAGGTACAGAAGGCTATTCAGTATATTGCGACGCATCAGGCATTGGGTTGGGTTGTGTGTTGATGCAGCATGGTAAGGTGATTGCATATGCTTCCAGACAGCTGAGGAAACACGAGAAGAATTATCCTACCCACGACCTGGAGTTAGCCACAGTGATCCACGCCTTGAAAATGTGGAGACATTACCTGTATGGCGTCCATGTTGATATTTTCACAGATCACAAGAGCATACAGTATGTCTTCACTCAGAGGGAGCTGAATCTGCGGCAACGTCGCTGGTTGGAGCTGTTAAAGGATTATGATGTGAACATTCTGTACCACCCGGGAAAAGCTAATGTTGTAGCAGATGCTCTCAGTCTAAATTCCATGGGGAGCTTGGCGTATTTGCAGCCCGAGCAGCGGGAATTGGTCAGGGAGATACATCAGTTAGCTAGCCTAGCCGTTCGTGTAGCAGAAATAGAGGACGGTAAAGCGGTAATTCAGAACGCCACTGTGTCATCGTTAGTCATGGAAGTGAAAGAACGGCAATTTGAGGATCCTGACCTAGTTCAGCTTAGAGATTATATTCCGCTAGGCAAAGCGCTAGAATTCCAAGTAACAGAGGATGGAGTGCTGCGTTGTAAAGATCGTTTATGTGTTCCCAATGTTTCATGCCTCCGCCAGCAGATCATGAACGAGGTACATTGCACCCGATATTCTCTCCACCCTGGCGCAACAAAGATGTACCATGATATCAAAGAAAATTACTGGTGGCCAGGTATGAAAAGAGATGTTGCTGAATTTGTAGCCCAGTGTCTTAACTGCCAACAGGTGAAAGCAGAACATCATAAACCAGGCGGTTTGACTCAGGATATAGCTGTGCCTCTCTGGAAATGGGAAGCTATAAATATGGATTTTGTGGCGGGATTACCCCGTACTAGACATAGGCATGACTCTATATGGGTAATAGTTGACAGGTTGACTAAATCAGCTCATTTCCTGCCAGTAAGAACTACCTTCTCGGCCGAAGATTATGCTGGGTTGTATATCCGAGAAATAGTCAAGTTGCATGGAGTACCCATATACATTAATTCAGACAGAGGAACACAGTTTACAGCTAGATTTTGACAGTCATTCTAGAAGGGTTTGGGAATTGAGCACAGCATTCCACCCTCAAATAGATGGACAGGCTGAGCGCACTATTCAGACGCTCGAGGACATGCTGCGAGCGTGTGTGCTATATTTTGGTGGTAGCTGGGACGAGCATTTGCCATTGATAGAATTTGCTTATAATAATAGCTATCATTCGGCTATTCAGATGGCGCCTTTTGAGGCTTTATACGGGCGAAAGTGTAGATCGCCGGTTGGCTGGTTCGAAACAGGGGAGTCAGCGATAATTGGGCCAGACATTGTTCAGCAGTCAGAAGAGAAAGTAAAGCTTATCAGAGAACGCCTATTAACTGCACAAAGTCTCCAGAAATCATATGCAGATGTACGGCACAGAGACCTGGAGTTTAATGTGAATGATTGGGTATTTCTGAAAGTGTCTCCGATGAAAGGGGTGATGAGATTCGGCAAGAAGGGTAAGCTCAGTCCGAGATTTGTTGGACCTTATCAGATTCGTCGAAGGATAGGCCGAGTAGCATATGAGTTGAACTTGCCCCCAGAGCTAGAATCCGTTCACCCGGTCTTTCATGTGTCTATGCTGAGGAAATGCATAGGAGACCTGTCCAGAGCAGTCCCAGTCCAGGATATCCAGGTTACAAAAGAGCTGGCCTACGAAGAGGTTCCGGTAGCTATCCTAAACAAACAGATTCGTAGATTGAGAACTAAAGATATTGCATCTGTCAAGATATTGTGGCGTAACCGGAACCGAGAGGAGATGACGTGGGAAGCTGAAGAAGATATGAAAGCTAGATATCCTCACCTATTCCAGGCCTAGTCAGGTGACAGGTATGTCCGTGTTATTACTTATGTAGTACCTTATAGTTGTATATGTGTGAAATGAGAAAGATTGATGTTAGCTAACAAGTGAAATTTATAGTATTGAGTAGAGTACTTGTATTGGACTTTTCTGCGTTTCAGGATTTTTGGGATAGTCCATATTACAGGGAAAATTCTGCCGAAATTTTTCTAAGTAATAAGTGGGGTAAGTTGAGAAGTCCTCTAGATAACAGATTTCATTCGAGGAAGAATGTTCTTAAGAGGGGAGAATGTTATACCCGTAAAATTTCCGGCACATAGATGGCCTATTCATGTATTGGTTAAGAATATTTGAAAGCCATGCATACTAGAAAAAGGCCCGGGGAAAGATCGGACAAGCGCCAAGTCTGCGCGTCGCAAGGTAAAATGCAATTTATAGTGTCCAAGTATATAAAGCTCAGTTTGTGATGTAATTTCCTTTAATTAATAATAAATTCCTTTAATTAATAATAATTTCCTTTAATTAATAATAATTGTCTTTAATTAATAATAACTCCCTTTAATTAATGATCATTCCCTTTAAATAATGATAATTCCCTTCCATTTGAAGATAATCTCCATTAGAAATTAAGGAAAACGCAGAGAGAGGGAGAAGATGAAGAAACTTGAAAATAATCGTTCGATTACGCTACCAAACGAAGTCTAAACTCAAATTAACCTCAGGTACCGAGGTATTTAGCAGAAGAGAGCATTTCGACGGTTTTTGTTTCGTGAAATATGGCCGGTGAATCGTCGAGCTACCGCACCAAAGTAAGTAAAATTACTCCAAATTAGTGTCTATGTGCTCCTAGTTGTGAAGTGAATACTCCTCCCTTCTGGACTTCTGAAAAATAGCGAGTTTTTGACCGTCTTTCGATAAGCCTAAGTTTAGGCTATAATTATATCGAAAGTGACGTTGTTCTTCAGGATAAAGCTATATTTAGTATTAATTGACGTATATCTGAATGCAGTTGGGAGAAATAGCTGGAGTATTGACCGAGCCTCATCCGACAGTCGGATAACTCGAGGTTAAGGTATGTGAAGTTGTTCTTCGGCAAGTTAGTAAGTCTTAGTTTTGTGAATCATAATAAACTCCGTATTTGAAACTCTCGGAGTTGAATGTTGAGAATTGAATAAGTTTAGTAAATTCTGATTTGCGTTGCCGTATCGTATTTTAGTCTGAAAGTTAGAAAAGCATGCGCCCAAGGGTAAGTTAATATTCAGATTTAGTATAGCCTATTATGTGATTATCAAGCATGTTGTAGGATAAAAAGAAACAGATTTTCATAATAAAAGTCAGCAAAGAAAGATCAGATAGACAGACAGTTATGGCTACAGATTAGCCATTCAGACAGCTAGTATCTTGGCTACAGATTAGCCATACAGTTAAACAGATATTACAGAATCAGTATAATTAGTAAAGAATTAGTTCAGTATAGAAACAGATCAGAATAAGAAGTTAGATTTCAGATAGTCTTTTCAGTTATCCATGCTTGCTATTTGTATGTGCTATTTGTTTATTGAGACTTGTTGTGGCGTGAGGGCGCCTTATTGAGCGTCCTCGCTGCCCCTGGGTTGGTAATCGTGTCGCCCACTGAGCGGGTGGGTTTACGTCACTCCAAGGAGTGGCATGCCATCCCCAGCTTGGACGAAGATGGGATGAAGCTTTCCCCATAGCAGTCTGATCAGCATTACAGGTACAGCTCCGGTATCAGATAGCCCTGTTGAGCAGTGTCCAAGGAATCAGACCCTATCTGTTACTATCTGTACATTCAGCTATTACAGGTGTAGCTCCGGTTTCAGATAGCCCCGTAGAGTGTGTCCGGGGATCCAGACCCTATCTGTTATTGGCTACGCAGGAGTCCTCCGGACCCAGACACGGTTGCTTATATCGGAGGCTATGGCCCGAGACGGAGACCCAGGGGGCCGGTAAAGGAGCTCCGAAGTGAGTAGATGAGTGGAGTGACTTATTTTTGGTTGGTTTTGACCCGGGTAGGGGTATATAGATTGTTTGCTTGCTTGGCGCCATCCGGCTTAATGGGGTTGGTATTGGCTCTAGCTTGCTACTTGTATATCTATTTATGTGCTATATATATTGTATACTAGCTACTAGACAGCAGGTCGTTGCATCTACAGGTACGCCTCTGCCTTATCAGTACAGAAAGCCTGATCCAGTTTATGTCAGCTTCTTCAGATTCAGTTATCTCCTGCTATACAGAAATGCTAGTTATGCTATCTTTATTTAGTTGTTTTCAGTTGCTTAGCATACTCAGTATCAGTGATACTGACGCCCAGTGGGGCGCTGCATTACATGCCTGCAGGTACTCATAGACGAGGAGGCAATCCCTCGTGATTCCAGTCAGCTATTGAGTATTCAGCTCCTATCATCCGGAGTCTGATTTCTAGAGGTGTGGCTCTTTTCCTTTTTGTACAGTATGAGTAGGTCGGGGCCCTGTCCCGATCGTTTCTGTTATTATTCCTAGAGGCTTGCAGTCTGTATATATATTTCCCTGTGGTCAGTTGAGCCGGTCGTGTGAGTCCGTGCAGTTTGCTGTAGTTGTTTAGTATTTCAAATTATGTTGGCCGTGTGAGGCCTTAGTTTGACAGTAGTGGTGACCTTGTCGGTCACGTAGTCTTACAGTAGTCTTGTGTTGACATTACAGATAACTAGACAGCATGGTGGCCTTGTCGGCCCGCATAGGTTCCCTGTTATGAGTGTGTTCTGGTTAGCTGTTATTACAGGTACAAGTGGCTATAGGCCGGTTGGCCGGAGGCTGTGTTTACAGCTGTTATATAGCCGGTTTGTTTCTTGGAATAGAGCCAGAGCCAGCCAAAGTACCCGATGTGCTCAGGCTGGACCATTTAGTAGTCCAGAGTCTAGGAGGCACCAGGTGCCCGTCATACCCCCCCAAGGCGGGGCGTGACAAATGTATTTAGTCATAGTTAGAGACTATTTTCGACGATGGATGGATGACGACTGTTTTGAGGAAAATTAGTCAATAGATTTTGTTTTTTGAACCCGTAGCTAATTGTTGGCTTGATTTCTTGTTATGTGCTATACATGATTGTAGGATACAAGTGTCGTTAGTGTTGAAGTATGTAAGAAGTGTATAACTTTGTTTGAGACACTTAGGCTCTTGAATTGTACTCAATGTGATTGAAGCTTAATTCTTAATTTTTATGATTAGCTGAGTTAAGAGTCTGCTGAATGTATCCTGAATTGAGCATATGCAGTGAGTGTAAGTTTTTCGTATATTCCGTGCTATTGTGGAATGTCTAGAACTTGTCTGATGTGTGTATAAAACGAAATGAAGGATGTGGATTGTAGGAGATGATTTAGGCATTACTTTTAATGAGCCTAATTGTTATCCCTCACTTTACCTACCTTGAATGTTGAATCCTAGTGAGCCCCATTGAGCCTTAAGCTTATTCCTTGATGGCTACAACATAAGCTTAATCCTTTTTCTTTCATTCATTAGCCTTGAATTTGATCCAAAACTCCTAAGCACTTAAGGGGAAAATCCGAAAGAGTGAAGGAGTGAGAAGCATGAAATAGAAGGAAAAGTAGTAGTTGTAAAAGTTGAGAAAGGTCAAAGGTGCACTGGTTTGAAATGCCTGATTATTTGTAGGGAGTAAGAAAATAAATGAATGAAAAAGTTGTGTAAGTACTCCTTACTAATAAGCTAAGAATTCTTAAAAAAGTGGGAACAAGAAGAAAAAAGTTCAAGATTGAAAAGAATGAGGGTGAAGTAAGAGAAGAGATGTCCTTAATGAAGGTTGAAGTTATTAAAAGAGCTTGGGGAAGATAGCCACTATTACTGGCCAGAATAGTACCGCGTTTTGCTTCCGAGTCCATTCCTTCACTTCACCAACTTGTAGATTAGTTTCCAAAATTTATTTTAAACTACAAAAACAATAGCTAATCATGTTGGTTAGTATAAATCCACACTGATATAAAAATCACATGAGAATGTACACATAGAAGTAGATAAACAAGTCAAAATTAAGTAATAAAGTATCACTTCGGCATGCAATTCAGCCCACGATCACCTACCCCACACTTAAAGCCTTGTTCGTCCTTGAACAACCCTTTTACACCTCATGCAAATGAAACTCACAAATAGCTAATTTAGCAAGACAATTCGAGCTACGACTACAATGACTGGTTGAGATGATAAGTAAAAAATTAGTGCATGCAAGGTTTACCCATTAAAATTGTATTTAACTATTTTGAGACTTCCTAGCCACAAGACTTGACTCTCAATCTTAGCAAACTCATGCCAATCAACTGATCGAGAAATCTGACATGAATGTTATCCCTCATTAAACATGTGCCCTCACCACACGAGAGTTACCCATTTTTTATTCATGAATTTTCAACTCACAATATGTATGGGTATATGAATAGAATTTCGCTCACTCTCTCAAAGAATTCGCATGCATCATGTGGTGAACTATAAGCTTGCCCTCAGTGTTGTACTCCACTAATTTAAGGATGATTGAATGTAAGATCAAGTAGGACTTTTTAGGTTGTAATGTAGGCTAAGGGCAGGTGGGATCACCTTATGGCTAATAACCGTGACAATCTTTCCCAAGCGCTTTTACTACATCACATTTTTATTAAAGACACATTTTCTTTTGCCTCACCTTCCTTCTTTTCACTCTTGAATTATCTTTCTTCCTGTTCCTATTTCTTTAAGCACACTTGGCCTATTGGTAAGGAGTACTTAAGCACTTTTTCATTCATTTATTTTCTTACTCCCTACCAATAATTAGGCATTTTCAACCAAGTGCACCTCTAAGTTTTTCCTTAACTTCCACAACTGCTATTTTTCCTTCTTTTTCCCACTTCTCACTCCTTCACTCTTTCAGATTTTTCACTTAAGTGCTTAGGAGTTTTGGATCAAAGACAAGGCTCATGAAAGAAAAGGATTAAGCTTATGTTGTAGCTATCAAAGAATAGGCTTAAGGCTCAATGGGGCTAACTAGGATTCAGCATTCAAGGTAGGTAAGGCTATGAGTAATAATTAGGCTCATTAGAAGTAATGCCTAAATCATCTCCTACACTCTACATCCTTCATTTTTTTTTGTATACACATCAGGAAAGTTGTAGAAAATCCATAATAGCACGGAATATTCGAAAAACTCACACTCACTGCACATGCTCAATTAAAGACATATTCAACAGACTCTTAACTCAGCTAATTAAAAGAATTAAAAATTAAGCTTTAATCACATTGAGTCAAATTCTAGAGCGTAGGTGTCTCAACATATTTAGAACACTTGCATGCTTCCATACTAACCACACTTGCATCTTACAATCATGTGTAGCACATAACAAGAATGTCGAACCATTAATTAGCTACGTGTTTAAAAAACTCAAAACCTACTGACTAAATTTCCCTTAAGACGGTCGTCATACATCCATCACAGGAAAGAGTCTCTATCTAAGACTTTGGTTCAAAGGGACTATTCTCGAAAAAAGCACCGAAAACAAAAACCGAGAAACCCAAAACAAAATTTTCAAAATAGACATAGCAAAAAGTTTTTTTTTTTCAAAATTTTCAATTTTTCACTTTTCATCAATTTGCAATTTTTATCACATCTTCATCACATCATCACATAACTTGCATAAACAATTATCCAATAATTTATTACATCAAAAGCACCAACACACACAATCATCAACAACAACACAAACACAATGTCACACATCCAACCACATAAAAACAAGCACAACACAGTCTTACAATGCCAGACATCCAACCATATAAACACAAGCATGACACAGTCTTACTACACCAGCACCTAACAACTCCCACCCCATACTTAGTCGGAACACTGCCCTCAGCGTTCGCATATCTGCAATTAAAAGCAAAGTTTGGGTGGTGTAACTCCCTGATGAATCAAAATGTTCAATCTCCTCATCAGGTGCCAACGCCTCATCTCCAAGATCAGAATCTTCTCCGTCGTCTTCCTCTGACTCAATGTCTGAGTCCTCCCGGCGAGTTTCCTCATTAGTAGGTACGCCATCGTCCACCAGTTCTACAAATGCGGGCCCAATTTCACACAGTGCTCGGGCATGCTCATTAAATGGATAATCCATCGCGAGTTGCCAAAATTCATCCTCCGTTGCGGGCCTTCCACCAATCCGCAGTTACAGCATCTGCATTCCATACATTCTGGCCATATATTGGTCATCCTGAGCATGTCTCTCTACGAGTGTAAGCACAGGCCTAAATGTGATATCCAGTGCTTTGGTCTTAGTGACATCCAAAGCACGACGGTCAAATTGAGGAATGTAATCCAGAGCCTTTTCTTCGATGCCATGGCCCCTGAGATAAGCTGTTAGAAGACCACCGAACCCATACCGATGCCCTTGATGAAATCTGTCTTTCTTCATTGCTGAAATAATCACCGCTCTAATATTTATCTCGAGCCCTTACATCAATGCATATACAAAACAGACTCTATCCCGGGTGACATCCGTCATATGCACCCCTGGGATCAGGCAAGTACACACTATCTTCAGCCAAATCCTTACTTCTCTATTCATTTGGGAGTATGGTAATGTCTGGTGATATCCTCTTTCTTTGTGACGACTCCACCTAGCTATTGATCGTGCTCCACATAATGTGTGTTTGATATCCGCATATGGTGGAGTGATGTTCAGCTGGCGGAGAAGATGCGCGTCTGTGTCCTGCGTCCCCAAGATGGCATTAAGATGTCGTGGTTCAAAAGTAACCACCTTTCCTCTGATCTTTACTGTGTGGCTGCGCAGGCTGGGGTTCTAATTAGCGTAGAATTCCCTTATGAGGTGAAGATTATAGTCTTTGGGTTCTTCGAAGAGTATGTTTAACCCCACAGTGTGTATCCTGTGTAAGATTCTAGGGAATTCTTGAGCTAGTGGATCCCTTGCTATTTGCTCTTCAAGGAAGTACTTGGTTTCTTTGTGCTTGGAGTACCATTTCTTCCCCTCATCCAATACCCATCGTGCTCCATATTGCCTTCGTTGGCCCCTTGGAACTGGTGGTGCTGCTGGAACTGCTGCACCAACTCTAAGTCTTTTTTGGCTGGGGCCAGATATGGAGGCACCTTTTCCTTTGTCTTGTTGTCCAAACATTTTTCCTGTTCATCAAAAGCATATATTTTCAATGTCATTCATGGTATAGTAAGCTACTACTAAGGCTGGGCTTAAATTGATCAACCTATACTTAGTTGTTAGCCGTAATTCATACAATTCGACAAGAACAACCACATAATTACAGCTCTTATTTCTCACAAGATGCAGTGCATCAATAAAAGTCGATGAATAGCTTCATTGTACTACTCAGAATTCATACAATGGATTGTTAAAGTTCATCCATCTATCCATTTACAAAGTGCATGAGCAATTCACAATTTTGTGCACAACAACCTATTGGATTTTTCCTACTTTCATCCCCAAAAATCCACCTTCAACCTTAACATAATCGAAGTTTAATCACAAATTTTTAACTCCAACAACATACACAGCCCAAGATTTAACTTTTTCTACCCTTTCTTCTTCTTGCAAACTCAATTTCTCATCCCTAGTTATCAACAATGTGAGATTTTCAATCCAAATCATGTAATTATTGAGTTCATAACACAACATTCGCACAAAATCAACATTCATCCATGACCCAATCAATTACACATCTTATTAATAACTTAGGGCAGAATTTCATCATAAAACATGTTCAAGAATCGAAATATGCAGCAAGAATGACAAATATTCGAGAACATACCTTTACTTGAAGAGTTTGACGAAGACTTGAAGAAATTTCTTAAGTTAGAGCCGTGGCACGTTGAGGGAGAAGGGGGAATGGGGATTTTTGTCACATAGGATTGCATAAGAATGGAGGAAAAATGTGTGTTTGCGGTTAAAAATAATGATTTCGCGCGGGTTGACCCGATGCCCCGAGCTGACCCAACGCGAATTTGGCCTCAACGTGTCACGGAGGCCATCGCCGAGGTCAATCTCCGTGTCACGGAGCCATCGCAGAAATTCACTGGAATTTGATATACTTGGAAATTAACCCAGCGTGTCACAAAGGCTAACGCGGGGCACAAGCTCCATGACACGGAGCCATCGCGGTAGCTCACTGCCTCTTGCCCCAATTTTCACTTTTTACCTTTGTTTTTCCACTTGCGATTTTGTATTTTTCCCTCCATATCTCCTGAAAATCATCCAACAACAACAAATCGTTAGAAAATAGTGGGTTGCCTCCCACCTAGCGCCTTAGTTTTTGTCATGGCATGACCATTTGTTTTAGATAGTTTCTAACTATTATAGTACATTACATTCACGGGTTTCCTCCCGTGCAGCGCCTGGTTTATCATCGCAGCTCGACGCTTGTCATCCTCATTCTTCTACTAAGGTGATAGTCATCTCTCGATTAACGCCCTCAAGCCAGTAGTGCTTACACCTTTGTCCATTCACTAAAAATGTGGCACTTTTATCCTCTTGCCACAATTTAACCGCCCCGTATGGGGTCATCCTTACTACTTCAAACGTCCCCAACCACTTGGAGCACAATTTCCCTGGGAAGAGTTTCAATCTAGAGTTGAATAGCAGCACCATTTGGCCCAGCTCAAAGATTCGATGCACCATATGCCTGTCGTGCCACCTATTTGTTTTTTCTTTGTAGAATTTTGCACTTTCATATGCGTTCCATTGAAATTCGTCCAACTCACTTAGCTGCATCAATCTCCTCTTTCCTGCTAGCTCAGGATCCATGTTCAGCTTCCGCACAGCCCAATAAGCTCGATGTTCAAGCTCTACGGGGAGATGACATGCCTTCCCGTAAACCAATCTGTACGGTGAAGTCCCAATGGGTGTCTTATATGCAGTTCGATAAGCCCACAACGCATCATCCAGTTTTCTTGCCCAATCCTTGTGTTGTGCATTCACCGTTTTCTGCAAAATCTGTTTAATTTCCCTGTTTGACACCTCTACTTGTCCGCTAGTTTGGGGATGATATGTTGTAGCCACTTTATGTTGCACACCGTATTTCTCTAGCAAATTTCTAAATCCTGCATTCACAAAATGTGCCCCTCAATCACTGATAATTGCTCGTGGCGTACTAAACCTGGTAAAAATCTACTTCTTCACAAATATAGCCACCACCTTGTTGTCATTCCTGGGATACGTTGCTGCCTCAACCCGCTTGGACACGTAGTCCACTGCCACCAAGATGTATTGATTGCCAAACGATGGCTGAAACGGGCCAATCCCCCACATATCGAACACCTCAACTTCCAATATGTGATGCAATGGCATCTCATGTCTCCTGTCGATTGTTCCTGCTCTTTGACATCGATCACATACTTTGACATAAGCTGCAGCATCTTTGAACAGTGTGGGCCAAAAAGAACCCGGATTGCAGCACTTTGTAAGCAGTACGCTCTCCTCGATTATGACCTCCATATGGCGATGAATGACAACTCCTCAGCACCTCTGCCGTCTGACTTTATGGAATACACCGCCTCATCACTTGATCTAGTCCTTGCTTGAATAGATACGGCTCATCCCACATGTAATACCTGGACTCATGCTTCAGCTGCTTCCTTTGTTGAACCGTTGCCTCAGGTGGGTATATTCCACTTACTAACAAGTTCACACTATCTGCATACCAAGGGAGTTCAGCTTCCTTTATTTCCAAGAGTTGTTCATCAGGGAACTCTTCTCAGATGCGCTCACCATCCTTCACATGTGAACTGTTCTCTAGTCCAGATAGGTGATCTGCAACCTGATTTTCACTTTCCTTCCTGTGTCGGATCTCCAGATCAAACTCTTGCAGCAATAATATCCACCTGATTAGCCTAGGCTTCGCATCTTTCTTGCCAAATAAGTACCGAATTGCCGCACGATCCGTGTGTACCACCACTTTCGACCCCACCAGGTAGGATCTAAACTTGTCAAATGCAAACACTAGAGCCAGCATCTCCTTCTCCGTGACTGTATGATTAACTTGTGCAGCATCAAGTGTTTTTCTTACATAGTAGATGGAATGAAAAATCTTATTCCTTCGCTGCCCAATACCGCTCCTACAGCCGCATCACTTGCATCACACATTAACTCAAAAGGATATTCCAAATCAGGAGCAATGAGAATAGGAGCTTCCACTAGCTTCTTTTTCAGCTCCTCAAATGCTTCTACACATTCCTTGTCAAATTCAAACTTCACCTCTTTTTCTAACAACTGGCATATCGGTCTAGAAATCTTAGAGAAGTCTTGAATAAACTGTCTGTAAAACCCAGCATGTCCTAAGAAGCTGCGAACACCCTTAACTGATACTGGCGGTGGTAGCTTTTCAATCACCTCTATCTTTGCACGATCGACCTCCAAACCTCTGTATGACACCTTATGGCCTAGAACAATACCCTCCTTCACTAAAAAGTGACATTTTCCCAGTTGAGCACCAGGTTTGAGTCTTCACATCTGGCTAACACCCTGTCTAAATTCTGCAAACACATAGCAAATGAGTTACCAAAAAAAGAAAAGTCATCCATAAATACCTCGACATAGTCTTCCATCATATTGTGAAATATTGCCATCATGCATCTCTGGAATGTGGCTGGTTCATTGCACAGACCAAAGGGCATCCGCCTAAAAGCATATGTCCCATATGGACATGTAAACGTGGTCTTCTCCTGATCTTCTGGTGCTATGGCTATTTGATTATAGCCAAAGTAACCATCCAGAAAGCAATAATATTCCTGCCCTACCAGTCTATCCAACATTTGATCGATGAATGGTATAGGATAGTGATCTTTCTGAGTGGCCTCATTGAGCTTCCTATAATCCATGCAAATTCGTCAGCCCGTGACTGTGCATGTGGGAATTAGCTCATTATTTTCATTTGTGACCACTATCATTCCTGTCACACCCCGCCTTGGGGGGTATGACTGGAACCTGGTGCCCTACTAGGACCTGAACTGCTAGACTGCTGAGCTTGAGCACGTCTGGTGCCTGGCTGGCTCTAACCCAGATTTAGGGAAACAACGGGCTATATGACGGCTATAAATACAGCCTCCAGCCAACTAGGCCTATAGCTACCTGTACCTGTGCTGACAGCTAACCAGAAACATATCAATATAGGGAAACCTATGCGGGCCGACAAGGCCACCATGCTGTCTAGTTATCTGTAACTCAACAATGAAATACTGGATAGCTATGTGACCGGCAAGGTCACCACTATTGTCAAGCTATGGCCCCACACGGCCAACACCAAGGAAATAGAAGTACTAACAGCTAAACAATTGCACGGCCTCACACGACCGGCTCATCTGACCATAGGAAAATATATACAGACTGCAAGCCTCTAGGAATAGCAATAGAAATGATCGGGACAGGGCCCCGACCTACCCGTACTGTACAACAAAAGAAAACGAAATACACCTATGGGATTCAGTCTCCGGATGACAGGAGCTGAATACTTGATCGCTGATAGGAATCACGAGGTATCGCTTGCTCGTCTATGAGTACCTGCAGGCAAGTAATGCAGCGCCCTACCAGGCCTTAGTACCACTGGTACTGAGTATGTTAAGCAATAACTGAAGGAAATATCTGAAAACAACAATACAACTAATGAAATTGAAGTAGGAGGGAATAGATTAACTATCTAATAATGTAAATCATACCTTCTCTTAATTGTACTGGAAGGAGTAGGAGTCATACCTGGAGACGTATCATTCTACTGTCAAACTACTCGTGTCTAATGTAACATGGCATAACATAACATAACATAATATAGCACACACAAACCTTACCCGGCCCCCATAAGCCGAGAGGTACAACCAGCACACAATCTATACCCCTACCCCGGTCATCCCATCTCCTATAATCGCTGTAAGCATCCTGCCGATCCCCTGGGTATGCACTTGGGCTCGCTGAGCCCCTGACTATAACTGCATCTGAGTCCAGAGGACTCTTGAATCAACACCCGGGCGTATCCGCTCGACAGGGGTGTGTAAGGGCCGACCAAGGCACAATATGGGGAAAACTGGCATCCCATCTTCGTCCCCTGTGGGACGGCATGCCACTCCGTAGAGCGACGTATCCTCGTCCTCTGGCGGATGAGTCGATACAGCTATTAACCCTGGGGCGGTCAGGGATGCTAGGTAATCCAACCCCAAGACAATATAGTGGTCCCAACTAGTAATACTATCTGCATATATCTCATGCTGAAGCTAATAATTATAATGTATCTATGTCTACTGTATGCTGAACAAGTGATAGCGGTATGTATGTACTTAATTCATGCTGAGATTGATAATAGTGTATATGTACAAATATAATCTTCTACCATACTGTACTGTATACTGAGTTCCTATAATAACATGATTTGCTATCCATAACATGCTTCCTAAACTTCATTTTTAACCTATCATTCTACTTCTGAGATGCCTTACAGATATTACATTGTTTTACTGAGTTTCAATTGAATCCGATAATATCCTAACATTCTGTACTACATCACATACTGGGCATACTGTGCAGTTCCTAACACTTGTATTAGAATCTATATCGTGCTAGCAAGTTTCATACTAATTATAACATAATGCTTCTAATATCGTACCAACATTCGTAATAAACATAACACATGACTTCTGAATATTCTACTGGCCTTTAAATTACTTTACTATACCGAGCTTACTAACTTGCCGAGGAAACTAACTTTACATATCTTCGCTTCTGATTTCCCGACTAACTGGCGTAGCTTGGTCAGTATTTCAGCTATTCCTCCCAACTACATTCATATATATATCAATCAGTACTAAATACAACCTTATTCTGAAGGACGACATCACTTTCGATATAATTATAGCCTAAACTTAGGCTTATCGAATGACGGTCGAAAACTCGCTATTTTTCAGAAGTCCAGAAGGGAGAAATATTCACTTCACAGCGAGAAACACATAGACACTAGTTTGGAGCAATTCCACTTACCTTATTCCGGTAGCTCGACGATTCGTCGGCCGTATTTCGCGAAACTAAATTCGTAGGAATGCTCTCTGCTGCTAAATACCTTGCTATCTGAGGTTAATTTGGGTTTGGACAACGTTTGGCAGCGTAATCGAACAATTATATGTTAACCTCCTTCATCCCTCTCTGTTTTCCTACGTTCTCTGGAAATTTTTGATGAGTTAAATGAAATCAAACCGAAGTGGGGCTTATATACTTGAGCCTGGACAGGGCCAACGTGTCACGGAGCCAACACGGAGGCTCCACCTCCGTGACACGTTGCCATCGAGGAGGGGCTCTGCCTCGGCTCCTTCCGTGATGGTTCGACAGGCTATCCGTCCGATCCTTTTTCGGGCCTTTCTCTAGCACGTATGGCTTTCAAATATGCTCAATTACCGTGCGAATAGGCCATCTAGGTGTCGGAAACCTTACGGGGTATAACATTCTCCCCCCTTAAGAACATTCGTCCCCGAATGGAAACTGCTATCTAGAGGACTTCTCAACTTGTTTAGAAAAATTTCGGCAGAGTTTCCCCTGTAATATGGACTATACCAAAAACCTGAAACGCAGAAAAGTCCAATACAGGTACTGCACACAATACTTTAGGATTCACTGGATAGCTAAGCATCAATCTTTCTCATTTATTCATACACAACTATAAGGTATTGCAAAAGTAATAATACGAACATACCTGTCGCCTGACTAGGACTGGAATAAGTGAGGATATCTGGTCCTCATATCTTCCTCTGCTTCCTAAGTCATCTCCTCTCGGTTCCTGTTACGCCACAATACCTTGACAGACGCAATATCTTTAGTCCTCAATCTGCGAATCTGTTTGTCTAAGATAGCTACTGAAACCTCTTCATAAGCTAGCTTTTTCGTCACCTGGATATCCTGGACTGGGACTGCTCTGGACGGGTCTCCTATGCATTTCCTCAGCATAGATACATGAAAGACCGGATGAACGGATTCTAATTCTGGAGGCAAATTCAACTCATATGCTACTCGGCCTATCCTTCGACGAATCTGATAAGGCCCAACAAACCTCAGGCTGAGCTTACCTTTCTTGCCGAATCTCATTACCTCTTTCCTCGGGGGTACTTTAGAAATACCCAGTCATTCACATCAAACTCCAAAGTTCTGTGTCGCACATCTGCATATGATTTCTGGTAGCTCTGTGTAGTCAGTAAGCGTTCTTGGATAAGCTTTACCTTTTCCTTTGACTGCTGAACAATGTCTGGGCCAACCAACACTGACTCTCCTATTTCAAACCAACCATTTGGCGATCTGCATTTTCGCCCGTATAATACCTCAAAAGGCGCCATTTGGATGGCTGAATGATAGTTATTATTGTAGGCAAATTCAATTAAAGGCAAATGCTCATTTCGGCTACCACCGAAATCTAGTACACACGCTCGCAACATGTCTTCGAGCATCTAAATTGTGCGCTCAGCCTGCCCATCTGTCTAAGGATGGAATGCTGTGCTTAAATTAATCTGCGTTCGCAGACCTCTCTGAAACGACCGTCAAAATCTAGCCGTAAACTGTGCTCCTCTGTCTGAAATAATGGATATTGGTACTCCATGTAATCTGACTATCTCTCTGATATACAACTCAGCATAATCTTCGGCCGAGAAAGTAGCTCTTACTGGTAGGAAATGAGTTGATTTTGTCAATCTGTCAACTATCACCCATATAGAGTCATGTCTGTGTTTAGTACGGGGTAATCCTGCTACAAAATCCATATTTACTGCTTTCCATTTCAAGAGAGGCACAGCTATGTCCTGGGTCAAACCGCCTGGTTTCTGATGTTCTGCTTTCACCTGTTGGCAGTTAGGACACTAAGCTACAAATTCAGCAATTTCTCTTTTCATACCTGGCCACCAGTAGTTTTCTTTGATATCGTGGTACATTTTCGTTGCGCCTGGGTGGAGAGAATAGCGGGCATAATGCGCCTCGCTCATAATCTGCTGGCGATGCCCCAAAATATCTGGAACACAAATGCGGCCTTTATATCGCAACACTTCATCCCCGGTTATCTGAAAATATGTCACCTCTCCTTACTGAACCTTGTGTTCAAGTTGAACCCGGCTAGGGTCTCCATACTGCCGTTCCTTTACTTCCACCACTAACGACAACACTGCGACATTCTGTATTATCGCTCTGTTATCCTTTATTTCTGCTATGTGAACGGCTAAACCGGCTAACTGGTGTAATTCTCGGGCCTATTCTCGCTGTTCAAGCTGCAAGTATGCCAACTCCCCATAGATTTACGGCTAAGAGCATCTGCTACCACATTACCTTCCTGGGTGATACAAAATATTCACTCTTTAAGACATAAACTACTGCAGCTAACTCCAGGTCATGGGTAAGATAATTCTTTTCACGTTTCTTCAACTACCTGAAAGCATAAACTATTACTTTACCATGCTGCATCAACCCTCTGTACCTTCTGGCGATACTAACACTGGAGCTGATGTTAACCTGGCTTTTAACTCCTGGAAGTTCTGCTCACACGCCTCAGTCTGCTGGAACTTTGCTGCCTTCAGTGTCAATTTAGTCAGAAGTGCTGCTAAGGTGGAAAATCCTTCCACAAACCCTCTGTAGTACCCGGCTAACCGCAGGGATTGCGTACTTCGATCGGAGTGGTAGGTCTGGGCTATGTCTCCACTGCTCCGATTTTCTATGCATCTACCTGCACACCAGCCTCCGATACAATGTGACCAAAAAGGCTACTGAACTCAGCCAAAATTCACATTTAGAAAAATTGGCATAAATCTGACGGTCATACTGGTTTATTATACCGGAGAATCTGACAAGTAATCTACCGGTATAGGAGCTTATCTGGCCTTCTAGCCGCATGCTAAGGCTACTTGTTGTTGAGATTACCTGAACGACTATCTGCACACCATGCCCGTATCTGATCAGAGGATCCTGACAATGATCATGATCTGTAATAGTCTGGTTGAATAACCTTAACTAACTAAATAGCTGGGTTGGATGCTGCAGTAGTCAAACGATGCTCTACATGTCCTACCCGGTCATCTGTAGCTCATGCATAACGGCGGCGTTGTGGATGACTAACTGTTTTGTCCTCCTAATTAAACAAGTGTAGTGTTGTCCTTAGTCCAACCTACTCTCAGGCAATCCGTCCCTGGATCTTCATAGGGAACCTACCGATCTCCTTGTCTTAGTAAACACTGTGTTAGCAGAGCACTACCAATTTCTTACGCCTTATTCGTACCCCCTTGGATTATATTACTGTCCTTGGAAATTCTCGGTCTTATGAGCCATTCTGTAAAGACTGGCCTTCTGTTAGGGATCTGTATCTAAATACCTTACGGAAACCAGCTGAAGTACTAGTCCGTCACTGACTACTGATATGGACTCTTTCTTGGGGTGCCCACAGGTTTGTCTGACTGAGACGGTCGGCTGACTTGTGGGGTGTTCCGCATAATAGCTGCTAGGTTGACTAAGGCCGACTCTCACCTACAAGGCTGGGAAAATGATGCACGACCACTTAACGTGCCACCCTCTCTTTTGGTGAGGGGTCCTGTAGTACGATCTGTATATATTTCCTAGCAGCTAACCAAAATCCGTGTGACTGTAACCCCCATTGCCAACTACTTACATCATATCTATCATCTGTAGATATATATATATATATATATATCAACTACTATGTACAATACATACTGAATTTTGTGGTGATACATAATCTCTAACATGCCTTACTGAATTTCATACCGCACATGATATACCGCTCCTACGGACTAATAATATCTCATATCCTCTCGTATCATTACATGGGATTTTTTCATCCCATTCTTGAAGCAACACACACATGCACTTTAGCTATGATCTGCTATTTGAAATTTCGCCACTCTTACAATGTGGGGTCAACATCCGAACCTTGTGGCCTTACTTGACATTATATTAAGGCCCGTGACTGTCTGTTGGACCTTGTCTCTGGGCCACACTAGATTGGAGTCTCTGGTTCGGTACCCTCTTACCTTCTCCTTGGGCGGACATACCGCAACATTCTAAACTACAACCTTACTGTCTCTTAACTGTTTGTCTAAGGTTTAGTCCTTAATACACAATGTTCTATCAATCTAGAGGTGATTCTGATTTTCCCTCAAAATCTAGTATTCATGCTCTTCACCTTCATCTTCCTTAAACTGGGCTATGGGGTTCAAGGTACCTTGCCTTACACTGTCAATAAGGTTGCCAGTCAAGTTTCAACCTATACTTCTTCTGACTTGTAGTCGGACCCATCTTATTCATATAATCTCCCTGTCTTTTGATATCACAACTAAGATTATAACTATTATCTTGCAGACATACCCTGCCGTTGTTAGCATGCCACGGCGGATTCAACCCTTTCCTGACTTGAACTTGACTCTTACGGGGAGTCCATCATTGACGGATTGCCTACACCCACTTCGAGTAAGCTAGTAGTCTTACTTGCTCTCCTGACTTATTACCGGGAGGTCTGCACAACATACATAATCATAAGGGCTCCTTACTCTTTCTAACACTTTCTGGAATCAACCAATCCACCTTTCACTTACTGCCTGCTTTGGGCAACATCATCTCAATCCTTATGCCCTTTGTTACACTGGGATCAAAACTAAGGGGTAGGAATAACTTTCTCTTACTGCAACGAAACGAAGACATGGAACTGTACCACACCTGAAGGAATGGAGGTGGGAATCCTCCATTTCCCTCTCTTTCTCACACTTATCTGATAATCTAATATTGTCTACTATCTTAATCAGGTCTTATATATATATATATATATATATATATATATATATATATATCTAACAAATAAATTGACTCATTTATATGTTATGCTTATGACTTCCTATTCTGAAGTTATTGACATATACTGGGGATGGTACCAATAAAAGTATAACATTGGGAGGTCCCTGCTACCTCCTCCTGCTGCTGTAGTTACCTTGTAATTGGATGATGTTCTCTCCTGTTGCTATATCTGATCTTCTGCCTGGAATAGGATTTCGCTGGTCTGACTTGTATCTGTATTTAAAGAATATGATAAGTTTTAAAAGGACCAACCCTATACTGTACTGTGCTATGGCACGACCGAGTATGAAAGAAGGGTAACCATCCTATTATGCCTCACGGCCTCCTACCTATAGTATGTGGTGCACAACACATCCATAGAGAAGACTCTACTTAGCACGGCTTGCAGACTCCCTGGGACACGACCTGCTCTTATACCAAATTTGTCACACCCCGCCTTAGGGGGTATGACTGGAACCTGGTGCCCTACTAGGACCTAAACTACTAGACTGCTAAGCCTGAGCACGTCTGGTGCCTGGCTGGCTCTAACTCAGATTCAGGGAAACAACGGGCTATACGACGGCTGTAAATACAGCCTCCGGCCAACTAGGCCTATAGCCACCTGTACCTGTGCTGACAGCTAACCAGAAACATATCAATATAGGGAAACCTATGCGGGCCAACAAGGCCACCATGCTGTCTAGTTATCTGTAACTCAACAATGAAATACTGGATAGCTACGTGACTGGCAAGGTCACCACTACTGTCAAGCTATGGCCCCACACGGCCAACACCAAGGAAACAGAAGTTCTAGCAGCTAAACAATTGCATGGCCTCACACGACCGGCTCATCTGACCACAGGGAAATATATACAGACTGCAAGCCTCTAGGAATAGCAATAGAAATGATCGGGACAGGGCCCCGACCTACCCGTACTGTACAACAAAAGAAAATGAAATACACCTCTGGGATTCAGTCTCCGGATGACAGGAGCTGAATACTCGATCGCTGACAGGAATCACGAGGTATCGCCTGCTCGTCTATGAGTACCTGCAGGCAAGTAATGCAGCGCCCCACCGGGCGTCAGTACCACTAGTACTGAGTATGTAAAGCAATAACTGAAGGAAATATCTAAAAACAACAATACAACTGATGAAACTGAAGTAGGAGAGAATAGATTAACTGTCTAATAATGTAAATCATACCTTCTCTTAATTGTACTGGAAGGAGTAGGAGTCATACCTGGAGATGTATCGTTCTACTGCCGAACTACTCATGTCTAATGTAACATGGCATAACATAACATAACATAATATAGAACACACAAACCTTACCCAGTCCCCATAAGCCGAGAGGTACAACCAGCACAGAATCTATACCCCTACCCCGGTCATCCCATCTCCTATAATCGCTCTAAGCATCCTGCATGTCCCCTGGGTATGCACTTGGGCTCGCTGAGCCCCTGACTATAACTGCATCTGAGTCCAGAGGACTCTTGAATCAACACCCGGGCATATCCGCTCGACAGGGGTGTGTAAGGGCCGACCAAGGCACAATATGGGGAAAACTGGCATCCCATCTTCATCCCCTGTGGGACGGCATGCCACTTCGTAGAGCGACGTATCCTCGTCCTCTGGCGGACGAGTCGATACAGCTATTAACCCTGGGGCGGTTAGGGATGCTAGGTAATCCAACCCCAAGACAATACAGTGGTCCCAACTAGTAATACTATCTGCATATATCTCATGATGAAGCTAATAATTATAATGTATCTGTGTCTACTGTATGCTGAACTAGTGATAGCGATATGTATGTACTTAATTCATGCTGAGACTGATAATAGTGTATATGTACAAATATAATCTTCTACCATACTGTACTGTATACTGAGTTCCTATAATAACATGATTTGCTATCCCTAACATGCTTCCTAAACTTCATTTTTAACCTATCATTCTACTTCTGAGATGCCTTACAGATATTACATTATTTTACTGAGTTTCAACTGAATCCGATAATATCCTAACATTCTGTACTACATCACATACTGGGCATACTGTGCAGTTCCTAACACTTGTATTAGAATATATATCGTGCTAGCAAGTTTCATACTAATTATAACATAATGCTTCTAATATCATACCAACATTCATAATAAACATAACACATGACTTCTGAATATTCTACTGGCCTTTAAATTACTTTACTATACCGAGCTTACTAACTTGCCGAGGAAACTAACTTTACATATCTTCGCTTCTGATTTCCCGACTAACTGGCGTAGCTTGGTCAGTATTTCAGCTATTCCTCCCAACTGCATTCATATATATATCAATCAGTACTAAATACAACCTTATTCTGAAGGACGACTTTCCATGTTGGTACACGGAACACGAACCCAATCTCGACAAAGAAAATGAAAGTACAAGCAACTCCATCCTTTTTCTTCTCTTACGATATTTCCCCTAAAGGTGAACACTTTGGCTGGTGGACTTTCCCTTCTTTATATATTCGATTTCTAATTCTAATGTAATATATAAAGAAGAAGGTGCAGATGAAGCAGAGAAGCTAGAGACCCCTAGCCTTTGCTTTTAGGGATAAAGCCCCCCATAACTACTTCCTTTCTGAGGGAATACGCGTAGATCGATAGGTTAGCCCAACCCAGTCCTCTCGTACTAGGGTTGGCTCCTCGCAGTTCTCTCATCACTTTCGATATAATTATAGCCTAAACATAGGCTTATCGAAAGACGGTCGAAAACTCGTTATTTTTCAGAAGTCCAGAAGGGAGAAATATTCACTTCACAGCTAGAAACACATAGACACTAGTTTGGAGCAATTCCACTTACCTTAGTCCGGTAGCTCGATGATTCGTCGGCCGTATTTCGCGAAACTAAATTCGTAGGAATGCTCTCTGCTGCTAAATACCTCGGTATCTAAGGTTAATTTGGGTTTGGACAATGTTTGGCAGCATAATCGAACAATTATATGTTAACCTCCTTCGTCCCTCTCTGTTTTCCTACGTTCTCTGGAAATTTTTGATAAGTTAAATGAAATCAAACCGAAGTGGGGCTTATATACTTGAGCCTGGACAGGGCCAACGTGTCACGGAGCCAACGCGGAGGCTCCACCTCTGTGACACGTTGCCATCGCGGAGGGGCTCTGCCTCAGCTCTTTCCACGATGGTTCGACAGGCTATCCGTCCGATCCTTTTCCGGGCCTTTCTCTAGCATGTATGGCTTTCAAATATGCTCAATTACCATGCGAATAGGCCATCTAGGTGTCAGAAATCTTACGGGGTATAACAATTCCCCCTTTCTTGGGAATGCATTGAACTGGGCTAACCCATTCACTGTCTGAGATGGGATATACCACTCCTACATCCAGCCACTTGATCACTTCCTTTCTCACTACATCCTTCATCATCGGGTTCAACATCCTCTAATGTTGCACGGTTGGCTTGGATCCCTCTTCCACGAATATCTTGTGCATGAAGAAAGCTGGACTGATCCCCTTAATGTCTGACATCTTTCATCCCATTACTCTCTTTCGCCTCTTAAGGACTACCAATGAATCTTTCACTTGTGCATCTGTCAGTTCTGCTGAAATGATGACTGGTAGGGTGTCATCTTGACCCAAGAATACATACTGCAGATGTGGAGGCAATGTCTTTAACTCCTATTTAGGTGCCTCCTCTATTGATGGCTTTGGGGATGGTTCCAAGGACCTCTTCAATGGTTCAAAATCTTGCTTCCTGAAGAACCATTTTGGCTCATTCAAAGTCTGCACCATCACATATGTCGCACTGTCCGCAAAATGATCACGTCCCACCAAAGCTATCTCCAAGGGATCCTGTGAGTCAATAATCTGAAAGGTCGATTCCGGGTTCAAAACACTGATTGCTGATAACTCTACATAGATGGCAGGTAGCTTCATGGCCTTTTAGACATCAAAGACCTCTACCTTATCATGAGCTCTCATGGTTAGCTGCCCAGCAGCTACATCAATTAAGGCTCGCCCGGTTGCCAAGAAGGGACGTCCCAAAATAAATGGGACTTCCTTATCTGGCTCAAAATCAAGAATTATCAAATCCATGGGGAAAATGAGGGAGCCTACTTGTACAAGCACATCCTTCACAATTCCATTAGGTTTGGCTAATGAACGGTTAGCAAGATCACCGTGGTGGGTCTAGTACTGCCCAGCCCCAGCTTCTTGAATACTGATGTTGGCATCAAATTTATACTTGCTCCCAAATCGCACAAACTACAAGCTCGAATAGACTGCCCAATTGTAAACTGAATAGTGAAGCTCCCAGGATCCTTGAGCTTTGTCGGCAATCAATTCTGTATACGGGAGGTGCACTCCTCAGTAAGTGCAACTGTAGCATACTCTGTTAGTCTTCTCTTGTTTGCTACAATGTCTTTGATGTACTTAGCATATTTTGGCACTCCCTGCAGCACATCTACTAAAGGAAGATTAATATGTACCTGCTTCAACACTTCCATGAACTTCTTGAAGAATGCTTCCTCCTTGTGCTTTTTCAATCTTTAAGGAAACGGGGGCGGTGGTCTTTCCATCTCTGCTGCCTTTTCATTCCCCCTCACATCATCATTTCCTTCATCCTGTTTTGTTGCTCCAGATTTCTGAGGTGGCCTTTCGGGTTCCACCTCCCCGAGGTTCTTTCCACTCCAGGTAGTAACTGCATTAACCTGCTTAGGATTTGGGTCTGTATCACTTGGTAATCCTCCCCTCGGTCTAGTATTTTGGGCTCCAGCTAACTGTCCCAACTGATACTCCAATGCCTTTGTAGCTAACTACTGATTTTTCATGTCAGCTGTCAATTTTACCTGATCATCCTGCATCTGCACCTGGTTAGCTATTATGGTTTTAAGCATATCCTCGATGTCGTTGGACAGAAGAGGTGCATTATTTCCTCTGAACTGTGGCTGAAAATTGTGATGACCCCCTTGATTTCTGTGCACACCTTGATTTGAACTCTGTCCATGATGACTATTACTCCCCCATGAAATATTCGGATGATTTCTCCAATTTGGGTTGTAACTGTTGCCATATTGCTGATTGTTTCTCCTCTGGGCGTTTTCAACAAAATTTACCAAATCTGCATTGGCACCACAACACTCAGTTGAGTGTTCACTACTTCCACAGACTTCACACCACACCTGTTGAACTGCATTGACTGGGGCTCGTGCCTGGCTCAAACTCATGCTGTTGAAATGTGTGTTAATTTGATTCTTCAAAGAAGCTATTTGTGCAGCAATCTCTATGAATCCATCTACCTCCAAGACCCCTGATGCTTTCCTCACTCCCCTTCGAGTTGTATCAGCATTCCATTCAGGATTATCTTATGAAATACAGTTCAACAAGGTGTACAGCTCTTCGAATGTCTGCCCCCCGGCTGTCCCCCGACTGCTGAGTCTAACAAAATCTTTGTATGCAGTTCAAAGCCTTCAATGAATGTACACACCAACACATCATTATACTGATGATGGTGAGGACAATCTCTTAACATTGACATGAACCTCTCCAAGGCCTGATACAAATTCTCACCCTCTCTCTGTTTGAAACTTAGAATCCGACTTCTAAGCCTAGCTGTCTTCCCTGATGGAAAAAATCGTATCAAAAACTTCCTTACTAGGTCATCCCAAGTAGTAATAGAATTTGACAGTTCAGCCTTTAACCACCTCTTGTCTTCCCCCAGCAGTGAAAACGGGAATAGTGTAAGCCTCACATAATCAGATGATACTCCAGCGGGTATATATGTGTCACTTATCTCCAAGAAGTTTTGGAGATGCTGTTGTGGATCTTCATGAGGGAGACCTGTAAATTGCCTGCTGGTGTCCAATAACTGCACCATATTCTGCTTAAGTTCAAATCTCCCTCCTGGTTCCGGCCTGCGAGAGCTGGATGTTACATTATTCGCATGTAGGATTGCCACCTCGCGGACCGGTCTTGCTGCTATCCCTTCTGGCACTAAAACTTCCCTTACAATTGGTGGATGCTGTTGTTGCTCAAGAATTGCCCTCCTTAATAACTGCAACTTCTTTTCTAGAGCTTCCCTCTTCTGTAGATGAAATTGTCTCTCCGGCTCTAAAAATGGATCCACCAACTCCTTATCTCTTGCCAGCGTTTAGAAACAACTTAGTACCTGCAAGAGAAATCGCTAAGATAAGTTGACAACACTTGTATCGAACTTGTAAACTAACACTAAGAAAATTAAGTCACCAATTGCGCCAGTCCCCTGCAACGGTGCCAAAAACTTGTTCACTCCCAATCGCACGCAACTGCACGTGGTCATATAAGTAATAAAGTGGCTTTATTTCAAGCCAGGTATCGAACCCACAGGGACTGTAATGAAGGAGTAATTTTTCTCTAAGTGTTTAGTATACACACTTCTTTATACAAGTAGACAAGCAAAACAAATGGTGATTTTTCAAGAATATTAGTTAATGTAACCTTAAGTGAAAATTATGAATTATAATTTGAACTATAGCATGAACAAGCTGAGGTTAAGGCAAAACATGCAGATATGTAATTTATTGATTAAATTTCAGTCAACACTTCTCTTCGGTTGTTAGTCAGAATTATTAACAATGGATTGGGTCTTTCGAACTCCTCACCAATTAAAGAATTATAAGATTTACATTACACATTTCTGTGATGCAACAACTCAGATTCTCATAAACCAAACTAAATTTCATAGATGACGAAATATGACATTACAGATATATTTCTAGTTTGAACGTTAATCTTCTCTTAATTTCTCAACCATGACAAGAACATATTCTACCAATTCACATCCATCCAAATAATCTTCCTTTCAGAAATAAAATTGGAATTTTAATATATACGTTAACAATGGCCAATCATTAATGTAGTAAAAACAAGAATCAGTAGAACAACCATTTTAGAGAAGATAAAAACTGAAATAACATCAATTACATACTACTGCAATTATCCTCAACCTCAGCCAAAGGTGAATTAGCCACTCATTTGAGGATTAAACATCTTCAAACAATTAGAAAACATACAAGCAATTGAAATTTAAGAGAAAAAGCAAGAGAATTAACCCTAGGACTTCTTCAGCTCAACTGCTTGATACCCACATTCGAGCATGAAATGTCATATATCTTAAAATAAAACCTAAGTGTGCTATTTATACAGGTGAGAAATTTCCCGGAATAAACTGGCAACATGGCACGGAGGCTATCGCAGAGCATCAGCTCCGTGCCACGGCCTTGTCACGGAGCCTCACTGGAACTTGGATTCACAGATTCTTAGCCTCAACGTGGCACGGAAGTGAACGCGGAGCATAGGCTCCGTGACACGGTGCCATCGCGCACCTTCACTGGAATTCGCCTAAAATTTCACTCTAGGCAAAATGCTACCGCGATGGTAGCGTTCCACGGCCTCTATCGCGGAGCATCAATTGCTTAGTATTTTCTTGCCGACTTCCGCAATTTGCTTCCGAGTCCATTCCTTCACTTCATCAACTTGTAGATTAGTTTCCAAAATTCATTTTAAACTGCAAAAACAATAGCTAATCATGTTAGTTAGTATAAATCCACATTTACATAAAAATCACATGAGAATGTACACATAGAAATAGATAAACAAGTCAAAATTAAGTAATAAAGTATCACTTGGGCATGCAATTCTTCCCACGATCACCTATGCTCTTGATTAGGGACTTTCGTACCTCAAATCATTTAACTCAACTTAGCTTCACAACTACTTCTTCGAGTGGTGATGTGATAATTCTAAGTTGGTGTCTTTCTATCTTCCCATTTTATCAACCAAGCAAGGTAAATTAGGTATATTCCTATCCTAACCACAAATCTTATCAAAAGACAAGGACTTGCTTCCTACATTCTTATGTTCTTGCCTAGGTTTGCTCTTCCAAGATTCCACCCAAGCTTAACCCACTTGTTTTCATGGTGATCAAGAATAAAAACAACAATAATAAAGATTGTAAGACAAAACACCAACTAACAACTCAACCCAAAACGAATCTAAGCAAATGCAATCATATCCATGGCCTCAACCCTAGATGGAGGGTTCTAGCCACCCATGTTTGTACAAATACTCAAAACCATGTTTAGAGTAGTTTACTTACAAGTATAGATTAAAAGAAATGAAGAAAAGATGAACCCAAGAGGAGTTCTCCAAGTCTCCTTCGCGCCTCCCTTTGGTTTTCCAGAAAATCGTGTGTACCCTAATTTTGGGGCAAGGTTCCTATTTATAGTAAATGAGAATCTGCAGATTTTTTGCCTGTGGTGGAATGGCAACGTGTCAAGGAGGTGAACACGGAGCCTTGCCTTCGTGACACAGAGGTAACGCATACCCTCACTAGAATGTGCCAAAAAAATGCAATTTTCGGCTAAGTGTTGTCGCGTTGGCAGCGTGCCATGACCCCTATCGCACAGGGTGCCAGTTATTTCATGTTTTCTTGTTGACTTTCACGTTTTTCTCTTGATTCCATTTCTCCACTTCACAAAATCATGAATTAGTTCCTCAAATGCATTATTAACCTTCAAAAACAAGGACTAATCATGTTGGTTAGTATATTTTCACATTTACATAAAATCACATGAGAATGTATATAAATAAGTAGATAAACAAGACTAAATTGAGTTATAAAGTATCACTTGGGCATGCAATTATCCCAAGATCAACTGCCAGGTGGTTTTCGATAGTGAGGACAACGGGAGGTGACCACAAGTCATGATTACCAGTAATGGGTCATTGAGTAACTCGTGGTGACTATCAGCATTCAACTTCCAATGAAGCTAACAACTGCAGACCATGAGTCATGCCCTGTGATGATGACTCGTCCAGTCCCTCGTTGGGACTGGTAGTCTATTTTTCCTGCGAATTTGGTCAGAGATTTTTCATAATTCTTATGATCCTAAGAACTAAAATATGTTGTTTTAGGCTCTGAATAGTGAGTTTTAAGGAGGGTAATTTAATCCTAAGCTATTTCTAATTCATGCATGGAAGTTTAGAAGTCAAGAGGGGTGACCAGGCTCAATCTCTCAAGGTTCTTCCTAAATTATTCCTTGGGCAATCAGAAAAGTTGTAGAATCAGATTCACTCGGGTTTGTAGGGTTATGAATGGGTGAATATATTCTCACCCATGCCCAATCCGTCTCTAATTCATCAAAATCTACATGTTAATTTTATGGGGTTTTAACCCAATGCATGAATATCCTAAGTTTCTATCATGGGTATGATCTAAGCATGTTTCTATTGATGAATTATGATTCATTGTGAAAGTTTACGATGTTTTCAATTATAAATCATGTTTTTAAGTTTTATAAATTATGATGTCCATCCATGAAATTTCATGAAAGTTGAGATCTATTATGTATGTTCAAGTATTTACGAACTATTATGTATGTTCAAGTGATGAGATATTTATTAGAAAAGTATGTTTTCAAGTTACCCATGTCTATAATCATGTTTTCAAGTGAATCAAGTATTTTCAAGCATGTTTAAGTATTGGGCAAGCCCATATGTTCAAGTATGATTTATGATTTCATGAATTATCTTACCACATGGTTTTGGAGTCAAGACTCCCAATTATGTTTATCTTGTGGTATGGTTTGAGCCAAGGCTCCTCATGTATGATTTCAGATTTTATATGTATATGATCATTCATCTTCGTCACTAGACAATAGTAAGCTTCGTGGAAAAATGATGGAGAGTATATGCATGTTTTTGGGAGTAGCGTCTAGCATCGAGTAGGCTAAGGGTCAGCCAACCCTATGCCTCAAAACTATGAGCCAACAAGGTATGTTCAGATTATTTGGGACCTCCTTTGTGAGCTTTCCCCCACCCCAAGGGGCCTTCATCTTAATATAGATATCATGGTAGCGTTTGTAGCCCTAGCAAGGCTTTGGGCGACTCTTCCTACTTGAGTATGATAGTTAGGACCAAACGTGGTAATGTCGGTTATATGAAGAGTCTCCCATTGTTCCTCATAATTTCAGTTATGTATGTCTATCATTCATGATATATATTTATTAAGCAGGTTTGACTCAATGTTCAGTTTTACTTATGATTATCAGTTTTCATCTTTGGGTCATTCGAATCAGTTATGATATGCAGTTATGTTCAGATCATGATTTGAGAAAATAGCATGCAAGTCTTACTCTCAGAATCTTATCTTGATTATGTTTTTATGAAATGCATTATTACTTAGTTTACTTACTTAAGAAGTTTTACATACCTTGCATACTCAGTACATTCCACGTACTGACCACATACTCTATGTTGTACCATTTTATGATACAGGCTCCGATCTTCAGACTCACCCCCGTCAGTAACTAGTTTTCCAGAGTTAGCATCCAGTCTCAGTTGGTGAGTCCTCATCTCTCGAGGACTATTCCTTATCAGTTATCTTTACACTTTTAGTTTCAGACTTAAAGTGTTATTTAGGGTCTTGTCCCTTCAACTCATCGAAAATAGAGGCTTTTCAGACATAGATTGTATTCATCTTTAGACAAGTGTTGTATGTTCTGATGTTATGCTATGTTCAGACTTCTTCCATGTTTATTATGATTGATCTTATGCTTTTTTTGATTGAGTTAGATGTATGTTCATGCCATGGGTCGACTTGGAGTCTCTCGGGGCTCCGTGTCCCATGTCTCGATCCAGGCCCATGTTCGGGTCGTGACAAAATTGATATAAGAGCCATAGATTCTGAAGTTTCCTAGGGTGTCTAAAAGCTGCATTAAGCAGAGTCCTTTTCATGGGTGTGAAGCATGCCACACCATTGAAAAAGAGGCTATGAAACATTTAGGAAATATTCCTTTCTTTAATGATCTATGTCATGCGGTGAAATGTCCCTCTATCCTTCTAACTCGTGTTATACGTGTTTGCAGAATCATGTCTCCCTGCAGAGTTAACGATAGAATAAATGGAAACAAAAATGGCCACGAGGATGGCAATGGAGACGGGAATCAGTAGGCCCCACCAGTCCATGCAGAGCATAAACCTGAGCTAGTTGCCAACGCAGCGTTCAGGGCAGATATTCAGATGTTAGCCCAGGCCCTGATCGCCTAGGTCAATTAGCAGGCGGTAGCGCTATCTCTCAAAACAGGAATGCGGCGACAGCGAGGGTCATAGATTTTCTAAGAATGAACCCTATGGAGTTTCTTGGGTCAAAGGTGGACGAGGATCCACATGAATTCATCGATGAGGTTCTAAAGATCACCCAGGTCATAGGGGTGACTGGAGAGGAGTGCACCGATTTAGCCTCATATCTATTGAAGGGGGTCGCACACATTTGGTTTAAATAGTGGAATGATAGTAGGGTAGTAGGAGAAGGCCCTATTAGTTGGGATGAGTTTCATGCCACATTTTTGGAGCGGTTCTGCCCTCGTGAGATGAGGGAGATTAAAGCAGCTGAATTTGTGAATTTGAGACAAGGGAAGATGACAGTTCAGGAGTATGCCTTAGAGTTCACTCGTCTGTCCAAGTACGCACCAGAGTTAGTGGTTGATCAGAGAGCTCAAGTAAACATGTTTGTACATGGAGTGGCGGACTACCTAGACAAGGATTGCCGGACTGCAATGCTTCATCAGGATTTGGATTTTCCTTGGATAGTCTTGTACCCCCAACATATGGACGCGGTGCATGTGAGAGAGAAAGAGTCCAAGAGGGCTAGGATAGACAGTTATGGGCTTTCTCAGCAAAGACTAGGTGGTGGACACCATCAGCAGTCTCACTAGAGATCGTCAACCTTGACATCATCGGCAATGAGTGTGCCATCCAAATCTAGGCACGACCAGAGAGGATGAGCATCAGGATTTAGGGATAAGAGCAGCAGAGCTGCAGATTCCAGTATCCCAGTTTGTGACAGGTGTGGCCTAAGACACATGAGTTAGTGTTTGGCAGGTACGAGTGCTTGCTTCAGTTATGGAAAGCCCCACACATATGCTCAGAGATTGCCCAACAGCTAGACAGGGCCATGATAGGGATGAGGCCCTTCTTCCAATTTAGCAGCTCCACCAGCATGCCCAACTCAGCAGGCATATCGACTAGCGCGGGTGGCGGACAGTGCCAGAATAGATTTTATGCCCTAGCATCCCACTAGGAGAAGGAGGTCTCCCCAGACGTAGTCATTGGTATGTTACGAATCTTCCACCTTTATGTGTATGCATTGTTAGATCCAGGGGCTACTTTGTCTTTCGTGACACCCTATGTTTCTAGTAGCTTCGGAGTCATTCTTGAAATCCTAGCAAAACCCTTCTTAATCTCTACTTTAGTCCGTGATTCAGTTATAGCTCGACGGGTGTATAGAAATTTCCCTGTCACGGTTCTAGAGAAAATCACCTCAGAAGATCTAGTAGAGTTATCCATCACCGACTTTGATGTTTTCCTCAGCATGGATTGGCTATTTGCATGTTATGCCCCAGTTAATTGTAGGACCCATGCGGTAGAGTTTTGATTTTCGGGTAAGATGGTCCTAGAGTGGAAGGGTAGTTTAGTTGTGCTTGTAGGTCATTTCATTTCCTACATTAAGGAAAGAAAGATGATTTCTAAGGGTTACGTGTACCATCTAGTTAGGGTTAAGGGTGCTACATCCAAGACCCCAACTATCCAATCAGTTCCAGTAGTATGTGAGTATCTAAAAGTCTTCCTGAATGATCTACCGGGAATCCCTCCTGAGCGGGAGATTGATTTTGGTATTGTCCTTCTTCCCAATGTGCAACCTATATCTATTCCTCCTTACAGAATGGCTCCAAACGAGCTAAAGGAGTTGAAGGAGTAGAAGGACTTCTTAGAGAAGGGTTTCATCAGACCTAGCAAATCCCTGTGGGATGCACCAGTTCTTTTTGTCCGAAAGAAAGATGGTTCTCTTCGTATGTGTATTGATTATTGGCAATTGAACAAGGTCACCATCAAGAACAGGTATCCACTCCCTAGAATTGATGATTTGTTTGACTAGCTTCAGGGTGCTAAGTGCTTCTCGAAAATAGACCTCAGATCCGGATACCATCAGCTCAGGGTTCGAGAGAGTGATATCTCGAAGACAGCCTTTAGAATACGGTATGGTCACTATGAGTTTGTAGTTCTATCTTTTGGACTAATGAATTCTCCTGCAACTTTTATGGATTTTATGAATAGGGTGTTCAAGCGATACTTTAATACGTTAGTGATTGTGTTCATAGATGACATCCTGATATACTCTCGGAGCAAGGAGGAGCATGCCACTCATTTGAGGGTGGTACTACAGACCCTCAAGGATTGCCAGTTGTATGCTAAATTCAGTAAATGCAAGTTTTGGATGAACTCGGTGGCATTTTTGGGTCATATGGTGTTAAGTGAGGGTGTACAGGTAGACTCTCAAAAGATAGAGGCGGTGAAGAATTGGCATAGACCGGTGAATCCTTCAGATATCAGGAGTTTCTTAGGCTTAGCTGGTTAATATCGGAGATTTTTTTAGGGGTTTACATCCATTGTAGCACCATTGACCAAATTAACCTGGAAGAAGGTGAAGTAACAATGGTCAGAGGCTTATGAGAAGAGCTTCCAAGAGTTGAAGACTCGACTCACCTCAGCACCAGTGTTAACCCTACCGAAGGTACCGATGGGTTTATGGTATATTGGGATGCTTTGAGCCTCGGCCTTGGATGCATTTTGATGCAGCATGGTAAGATTATAGCATATGCTTCCAGGAAGCTAAAGGTCCATGAAAAGAATTACCCGACTCATGATCTCGAATTGGCGGCGGTGGTATCTGCCTTGAAGATTTGAAGACACTATTTGTACGGGGTCCATGTGGATGTGTTACAGAACAAAAAAAAGGCTACAATATGTGTTTACTCAGAAGGATCCAAATCTACGTCAACAGAGGTGGTTGGAGCTACTCAAGGATTATGATATGAGTGTCCTTTACCACTCGACCAAAGCTAATATGGTAGAAGATGCTCTTAGAAGGCCTTCTATGGAGAGTGTGTCTCATGTAGATAAGGGGAGAAAGGAGTTGGTGAAAGATGTGCTTCGGCTTGCACGGTTGGGAGTTCATTTAGTTGACTCGATGGATGGTGGAGTCATTGTTCAGAATGGGTCAGAATCATCCTTGGTGATCAGTGTTACAGCGAGACAACACGAGGACCCTATTTTGGTAAAGATGAAGGAAGCCATTCAGAATTAGAAGGTAGAGGTCTTCTCCAAAGGGAGAGATGGTGTGCTTCGATATCAGGGTCGCTTGTGTGTTTCAGATGTTGACGATTTGAGAGATCGGATGTTGCACGAGGCTTATGCTTCTAGATACTCTATATATTTAGGTACCACCAAGATGTACCATGACCTACGGGAAGTTTATTGGTGGAATGGCATGAAGAAGGACATTGCAGAATTTGTGGCTAAGTGTCCAAATTGTCAATAGGTGAAAGTGGAGCATCAAAGACCAGGAGGTGTGCTTCAAGACATCAGTATTCCTACTTGGAAGTGGGGGATATTAATATGGATTTCATCACAGGTTTTCCTCACATTCATAGATAATATGACTCCATTTGGGTTGTTGTAGACAGATTGAGTAAAGAAGCTCATTTCCTTCCGGTCAAATCTATCGATTCAGCTGAAGATTATGCTAAGTTGTACATTCGAGAGTTGGTTCATTTGCATGGAGTGCCCTTTTCCATCATATTAGATAGAGGTACTCAATTTACGTCCAAGTTTTGGAGATCGTTTCAAAGAGGACTTGGTACTCAAGTCAAGCTTAGCACACCGTTTCATCCGCAAACTGATGGTCAGGAGGAGCGGACTATTGAGACTCTTGAGGATATGTTCCGAGCATGTGTGATTGACTTCAAGGGTAGTTGGGATGATCATTTGCCTCTAATTGAGTTTGCATATAACAATAGCTACCACTCCAACATTCAGATGGCTTCGTTTGAGGCTCTCTATGGGCGAAGATGTAGATCGCCTATTGGTTGGTTTGAAGTCAGTGAAGCTGTGATGATAGAACCGGATCTAGTACATGAGGCTATGGAGAAAGTTCAACTCATACAAGATAGGTTGAAAATAGCTCAGAGTAGCCAAAAGTCCTATGCGGATGTGAGAAGGAGAGAACTTTTGTTTGAAGTCGACAATTGGGTGTTTCTAAAGGTGTATTCCATGAAGGGAGTGATGAGGTTCGAAAAGAAGGGAAAACTTATTCCCCGTTATAGTGGCCTATACCAAATTGTGAGACATGTTGGCAAGGTGGCCTATGAGCTTGAGTTACCCTCAGAGTTAGCTTCGTTCATACCGTTTTCCATGTATCGCTCTTAAAGAAGTGTTTATGTGATCCAACTCTAGTTGTTCCGGTGGAGAGTGTAGGTGTGAAGGACAGCCTCAATTATGAAGAGGTTCCAGTAGAAATATTGGATTGTCAGGTTTGAAAGCTAAGGAATAAGGAAGTAGCTTCAGTCAAGGTTTTGTGGAGGAATCATCATGTTGAGGGAGCTATATGGGAAGCCGAAGAAGATATGATGGCTAGATACCCACATCTATTCCCTTCCGGCTCAGTTCCATCTTGAGGTATCAGTTCCTACCCTAAAACTCTACTAAGTTTCATGTTCAATTCAGGTGTCCCAGTTTCTTTCATGTCAAAGTACGTGTGTATGATTGGTGAATTCAGTTCAGTCATGTAGTTACATTTGGAGGCAGTCATTCCATCGGTTTTCAACTTGTATGATCAGTATTTGAATGTGATGATTGCATTTCCCTACTTTTTTGTATAATTTTCAACACTTGATGACGCATGTTTCCAAGCGGGAGATATTGTTATACCTCAAAAGACCTACGATCAGACCCAAGAGTTTAAAATAGAGAAAATAGAATTTTCTGCACTAGGTCACAGAACGAGTCATCCTGTGACCTGTCAGGATGACCACGAGTCGTTAAGTGACTCGTGGTGAGGAGTTTTACTTAAGTGAAAATTTCAAGTTCTGAGTAACCACGGGCATGACCATGAGTTTTGGTCAGCCACACCACTCGTTAGGACTTCCATGGCCAAGGGTTGTTGAAGGATGAAGGAAGCTTAGGCAGTGCACTTAACGGGTCCTCACCATGACTCGTCGGTAACACCACGAGTCGTGGTGTTTCCCGTGGTGACCGCTGAGTGGTTTTCAGCAGTGAGACAATGGGAGGTGAGCAAAAGTAGTGGTCACTGGTAACGAGTCATTGAGTAACTCATGGCGACTATCAGCATGCAACTTCCAGTGAAGCCAATGACTACAGACTACGAGTCGTGCCCTATGACGATGACTTGTCCAGCCCCTCGTTGGGATTGGCAGTCTATTTTTCCTGCAAATGTAGTAAGGGCTTTTCAATAATTTCTATGATCCTAAGGCCTAAACTACGTTGTTTAAATCTCTGAATAGGGAGTTTTAAGGAGGATAAGTTCATTATAAGAAATTCTTAATTCATGTATGCAAGTTTAGAAGTCTAAAGGGGTGATCAAGCTCAATCTCTCAAGGTTCTTCCTCAATTATTCCTTGGGTAATTGGAAATGCTGTAGAGTTAGGTTCTCTTAGGTATGTAGAGTTTAGAATGGGTGAATTTGTTCACACCCATACCTAATTCCCTCTCTAATTCATGAAAATATACATGTTGATTCTATGGGGTTTTAACCCAATGCATGAATATCCTAAGTTTCTACTATGGGTATGATCTAAGCATGTTTCTATTGTGTTTTCAATTATAAATCATGTTTTCAAGTTTTATAAATTATTATGCCCATCCATGAAAGTTCATGAAAGTAGAGATTTATGATATATGTTTAAGTATGATGAGATATTTATGAGAAAAGTATGTTTTCAAGTTTCCCATGTCTATGATCATGTTTTCAAGTGAATCAAGTATTTTCAAGCATGTTTAAGTATTGGGCAAGCCCATATGTTCAAGTATGATTTATGATTTCATAAATTAGCTTACCACATGGTTTTGGAGTCAAGACTCTCAATTATGTTCAGCTTGTGGTATGGTTTGAGCTAAGGATCCTCATGTATGATTTTAGATTTTATACGTATATGATCATTCAGCTTCGTTACTAGACAATGGTCAGCTTCATTGAAAAATGATGGAGAGTATATGCATATTTTTGGGAGTAGTGTCTAGCACTGAGTAGGCTAAGGGTCAATCAACCCTATGCATCAAAACTACGAGCCAATGTAGGTATGATCGTAATATTTGGGACCTCCTTTGTGAGCTTACCCCTGCCCCAAGGGGCCTTCATCTTGATATTGATATCATGGTAGTGTCAGTATCCCTAGCAAGGCTTTGAACAACTCTACCCACTTGAGTGTGATAGTCAGGACCACATAAGCTCTATCATGGTAATGTCGGTTATATGACGAGTTTCCCATTTTTCCTCACGATTTCAGTTATGCATGTTTATCATTCATGACATATATATATATATGTATATATATTTTTTTAAGTAGGTTTGAACTAATGTTCAGTTTTACTTATAATTATGAGTTTTCAGCTCTGGTCCATTCGAATCAGTTATGATATCCAGTTATGTTCAGATCATGATTTCAGAAAATAGCATGCAAGCCTTAATCTCAGAATCTTATCTTGATTATGTTTTTATGAAATGCATTATTACTGATTTTACTTACTTAAGCGTTTTTACTTACCTTGCATACTCGGTACATTCCACCTACTAACGGCATACTCTATGTTGTATCGTTTTATGATACATGCTCTGATCTTCAGACTCAGCCCTGTCACTAACAAATTTTCCAGAGTTAACATCTAGTCTCAGTTGGTGAGTCCTCATCTCTCGAGGACTATTCCTTATCAGTTATATTTACATTTTTAGTTTCAGACTTAGAGAGTTAGTTGTGGTCTTGTCCCATCAACTCATCAGAAATAGAGGCTTTTTAGACAGGTTATATTCAGCTTCAGACTCATGTTGTATGTTTTGATGTTATGATATGTTCAGACTTCCGCCATGTTTATTATGATTAATCTTCCGCTTTTATTGATTGAGTTTGATGTATGTTTATTCCATGCGTCGAGTTGGAGTCTCTCGGGGCTTCTTGTCCCGTGTCTCGACCGGGGCCCATGTTTGGGACGTGACAGGGTGGCCTCCGTGACGAGTAGGGGGCTCTTCGGAGACAAATGGTCAAGTTGTCATCATGGCAGCCGGTATTCATAGCAGCCCCAACTCTTCCTGAACTCGATCCTGACATAGATTAGGAGCTTGATCTGGCAGCCTACTGGGAGCCCATAGTAGCAGTGAATGAAAAAGGGAAAAAGAGGGTCTCCAAAGATGTTGGAGAAGAGACCGTGAGAAAGAGAAAGAAGAGAGAGAAAAGAGAATGCAAGTGGGCACGAGTAGAGAGCCTATAGACTCATGACGCACACTTGTCAAAGCTTTAAGAACGAGCTAAAGGAGCAAGTAGCTCCACCATGGCCCAGACAGAGCTTGCTAGTGGCAAGGACCCTTCGGACGAGCCACGTTCAACCCCGACCATTCCAGAGGCCATAGAGACGGTTGAGACTATTGAGGGGGTAGCCACTCCCCCTTTTGATCCACCAGTGAGTGTGCTGGCCACCTCCAACACCACTATTGTAGTAGAGGCACCTCCTCCGCAGGATGATAGGAGCGCTTAGAGCGCTGCAGGTATGTTTCCTTCCCTCAGTACTTACATTCTATGCTTCGGGGATGAAGCATAATTTTTATAAATGAGAGGGGGCGTACTTGGGATTTTGATTCATCCGAGGGTTTTTCTTGTCGTGTTTCTTTTCCCTCGGATATGCTATCTAGTAGAACCGGCATGTTTAGGATTTTATTTTTTGTTTTTATGATTTTTTAAAATTAGAAAGTAGCTTAGGAGTACTCAGCCTATAAAGTGCACTAGTTTTGATATTTTGAAAAATTGACCCTGTTTAAAAAATTTTAATGATTAGCCGTGCACTTGTGATTGCATGCATGATTTCTGCAGATCTTTTTAAATCATTTAGTATATTAGAATGTGTATTTTTTGTTAAGCCATGAATAAACCGGACACGTAGAGTGAATGCAAGTCATGTACCATGAGTGAGTGAGGTCTAATACCTTGTTTAATACTGCGTAGAGGATCTAGAACTTGCTGGATTGGTCTTTGCATAAGTTTTAGGATGGTTGGTAAGGAAAGGATCATAGGCCATTCTTTTTTAGCCCATTTTTAGCTTAAATAACCCTACCGAAATCATATGATTCTCTTGATCCAAATTTTTCAGCCTTAAATAGACCATTTTTCTTTGATTAACCAATTAACCCTATCCATTTTTTATAATGAACCTATTTTGACCCTAGTCCCTCCTTTTACATTATGAACCTCAACATAGGAAATATGCCTAAGTTGAGGGTGGCTAGAGTAGGGGTGCATAAATAGTGGAAAGGTGAAAAAAGGAGAGAAAAGAAAAAAGGTGAAAAATAAGTTTGAAGAAACACACCACACTCATACAAGTGTAGATAAAAGGGTGAAAAGGGAGGAAAAAATGAAAGAAGCAAAAAAGGGTGAAACAAGTGAAAAAATGGAGCCACATGTATGTAGTGCAAAGGAAGGGTTTAGTCACTTAAAAATATCTCATATCTACCTTACTCAGCCCAAAAGCCTACATTACAAGCCCAAGCAAGTCCTATAGTGATTCTCACCTGACCATCTGACAAATCGAAGTAGAGCCACATGTATGTAGGCCCAATCCACTAAGCAAGTCGGTTGTCACCTGTGTAGAGTTAGTATACTTGATATGGCTATTTTGCTTATATATGACGTTGAAGACTCTTTTTTTATTGTTGTTTCAATGCTATATGTTTATGTAAGATCGACCGATGATGCCTACCAGTACCATATTACGTATTGACCCTACTCCTACACGTCTTTTTTAGGTGCAAAATTTGAACCCAGAAGTTCCTCACTTCCTCACCTTTGAAGCAGCAGTAGTTACTTGAAAGGTGAGCAGATCAACTAGGAAGCACTACTCCTTGTCGAAGATGTCTTTCCTCTTCGGACAATGCAGTTCTTTTTATTTCTCTTTAGTTAAACATTCTTAGACTTGTAGTTAGACGTTGAGGTGCAATGACAATCAGGTCTTGGGGATTATCGTTTGTTTTGTTTTTAAGGGAAATTTAATTGTGATGTTAATTCATTTTTTCTATTATGAGTTTATTTCTTAATGCATGTCGAGGGTGATGTACTGTAAGTTTACAGCACTTTTGATGGTTAAAAATGAGAAATAACATGGACTTAGGAATGTTTATATGGATATGAGGCACTTTTACTTTGATTTTAGGAAAAAAAAGGTATGGAGCAAAGATGTAGAAAAGAAGCCTTAAAATGCAGAAAATCAGCCAAACTACCAATCTCAGTACGAGTTGTACCTTGATTGTATGAGCCGTACTGAGAACCGTGATGAAAGTCAGAAGGCTGAAGTGATAAAGAGGCAATATACGACTCTCGGTACTAGCCGCACCAAGATGGCACGAGCCGTAATTGGAGTTGTGGAATTATTCAGAAGAAACTGCACAAAGGCATACTTCTGGTACGGATGGACTCACGAATCGTGGAATCAATGTATGAATCGTACCAGGAGCCGTGGTGAACTCCAGAAGATTCTTTAGTACTTGGCAGAACTTCGGACACTATAGATAGTACGAGTCGTGGCAAGAAGGTATGAGTCGTACCAGAACACTCGTGAAGAATTCCATAAGATGTCAGAGTTCTCAAAGCCAAACCATGGAAGCATTGTACGACTCATAGGATAAAGGTACGAGTCATACCAGCCTACCAACACTTATCCAAATCTGTAGCAGCCAAGGACTTATTGAAAGCAGGTATGACCCGTACAATCTTGCTACAAGTCATAGGTCCAGTCGTGACACAGTTGGCACCAAATATGGAAAACTCCCTATTAGCTTAGAAAAAGGTTTCTAATGTCTGTATAAATAACCTTTACGTTTTATTTTAGTTAGAAGAGGACAAAACTGAGTTAGTAGACGTGTGAAGAATTATTTTTGTGAAATTTTATCAAGTTTTGCTGAGCAATTCTTGGGAAAAAATTCTTAAATTGAGATTGTTCTTTAATATTCCAATCATGATTTTCTTCCAATTGTTGCTGTAAGTATTTAATTATGTATTTTTCCATGAATGCAAATTATAATATTACAACCATGAGAGGCTAAAACCTCCACAACTAGGGATTGTGGGAACCATGATAGATTAAAGAACTAGGGTTGTAAAAAGTTATTCAAAACCAATGTTAAACGCTTGTATTGTTTTCTCTTCATCTTTAAATGTTTCTTAACGGTGTACAACGTTTGGACTTGCCCGAATTCTTTACTTGCTTGAACTTAGAGAAGTAGAGATTAGAAAAAGAGAATTACAACAAAGCCTTTATCTTTATAATCATTGTATTAACTTCAGTTGTGGTCGCAGGATAGTTAAATTTGGAACATATATATAACGGTTAGCTTAAAATCGCTCATGAGACCTGACCCAGTGATTGAGTAAAGTCATCCAATAGGGACGAATCAGTCATTTGGATAAACTCTAGTTATCAGTTCTACAAGTAAGCATTGGGATTAATCACGTGTGTATACCCGAAGTAGTTATAAACCCATGGGGAACACTTACCTTAGTTGTTTGCAAATCTTGATTTAAATCACAATTATAATCTTTGTTTTAATATTATTTTCTTGAAAGCCCCCAATTTGGAGATAACTCACCAACAAGTTCACTTACCGGCATTAGTCTAGATCTTACCCTAATCCCTGTGGGTTTATTAAGACCCAAGTCTATACCATGGATGAGACACGGTACTTGGAGTCACAAGTAACCACAAGTCAACCCATGGCCTATCATAACTCTAGTAATCTGAGTAATCATAGAGGAAGCTTAAATAATAAAATGATTAAGAAAATAGAATAATAAAAACTTATACATCTGAAAGCACAATTGAAAGTCTGAATCTATGTCTAAAAGTCATCTACAATTGATGAGTTGTTGGGACAGGCTTCTAGCTAACTCTATAGTCTAACTGAATAGAAATAACTGAAGAAAATAAACATCATCCTCGAAAGATAAGAACTCACCACTAGTATAGCTGATATCACCTGATGAAGATCTACTAGTGGTGTTGAGGCTGAGAACCTGCGCCTATATCATGATACGACACGACATGGGAAGTATGCATGAGTACTGTGATACTTTGAATATACTGAGTAAGTGGGAGAAAATATAACATAAAGAAATAAATAACTGAACTGTAATGACATGCAATGACCAACTAACATACCGAAACTAAATAAACTGAAATATAACTAAAATGGTCAAAATGGCCCTATCTGATGGTCATAGACATGCCCTGAATTTGAGATACTGATCTAAACTAACTATACTGAACTGAATTGAACTGAGTAAACTAAAACTATTCTGAACTCTGTCTAGGAAGGTTGTTCTGAACTCCTCCCACTCCACCGATTCCACTCCCACTGTTCTATCTTCTTACCACTGATCGTACCATATCTAGGCTACCCCTTTCAATTGGTGGGCAGCCAGGTCAGCACTCTCAGCAAAACTAACGCCCATAATCCAGGTGATCTTACGTACTTCATCTATGAACTCCTATGGGTCCTCTCCAACCTTAGATCTATGGAAGGATGGAGGGTTCATTTGGGTGATGTATCAAACTCAGGCAGCTGCTTCGGACCCATTTGAGTTAACTGAAACCACCTGTTGGTTCATTTATTTTTTGACTATCTGTGCCAGAACTAGATTGCCACTCTGAACTCTGCTGAGGACACTTGATCGTCCTGAGGGGCTGCTGGAGTTGGTGGGGCAGGTCGATTATTGTTGCCGGCCCTTCTTCCATTTTCACTTCTTGGAGGCATGATTTCAGTTAAACAAAATAGAGCACGAGGTAGGAGAACATTTTTGGAACTGAACTTCAATGCACGATAAAGAGTATGAACAAAAGGGAGTTTTTATAATAACGTCTTGTAGCCTCCCCATCATAAGTGGAGCGCTTCACACCCATGAAAAGGACTTTACTTGACGCGGCTTTTGTACATCCTAGGATACTCTAAACCTAGTACTCCATTACCATGTTTGTCATGACCCGAGTCTATACCTTGGACGAGATACGGTACTTGGAGTCATAAGTAACCCCAAGATAACTCCTGGTCTATCATAATACTGGTAATCTAAGTAATCATAGCGGAAGCTTAAATAATAAAACCATTAATAAAATGGAATAATAAAAACTTATACATCCGAAAGCACAACTGAAAGACTGAATTTATGTCCGAAAGCTGTCTACAACTAATGAGTTTTTGGGATAGGCCCCTAGCTAACTCTAAAGTTTAACTGAATGAAATTAACTGAAGAAAATAAACATCCTCTTTGAAAGATGAGGACTCACCACTGGTACAGCTGATATCACCTAAAGAAGATCTACTAGCGGTGTCGACGTTGAGAACCTGCACCTGTATCATGATACGATACAACATAGGAGGTATGCATCAGTACTTTGAATGTACTGAATAAGTGGGAGAAAATATAACATAAAGGAATAAATAATTTAACTGTAATGACATGCAATGACCAATTGAAATACTAAAACTGAAATATAACTGAAATGATTAAAATGACCCTGTCTGATGGTCATAGACATGCCCTGAATATGAGATACTGATCTGAACTAACTATACTGAACTGAATTGAACTAAACTGAAACTATTCTGAATTGTGATAAACTGAGATTGTACTGAATAGTGGGAGAGGCTATAACTGACATATAATCACGTAAGCTAGACGTGGAGTCCAATGTATACACCCCATCAGTAGGATCTAATATACCTTGTCAGGGCATAAAGGCATGAACTGGGTGATCGCAAGTCTGGGGCCATATGGCCAAAAAAATCTACGGTGGCAACGTAGTTCTAGGAACATGGGTATGCTGGAACCCCAGTCCACTCAGTGCAAAGTCCTACTCCCACTGGATAGTCCTAGACTGACTACTAAGCTGATAGCTCAAAAGTAGGGTTGAAGACTAAGTTAGGAATACCAATCTGGAAGTTATCCTGGGAATCTTCTCAGGACGGATTCTCTAACTGGTGTTCTAAGACTGGCCAAAGCTGCTTATCTAGAAGCATCGTAACTTTCTAAAGAACAAACTGAAATATAAAGTTGGAGGTTCTAAGACTGATCAGAGCTACTTATCTGGAAGTGTCATAACCACCTAAAGAACCACTAAAATCTAACATCTGATATCTGAGTCTAATAACTGATAACAGAGAGGCACCACTGACACCTCAAGAAAAGACTGTACTCAAACTGATCAGCTGATATTTTTAAATAATATCGAGTATGCTAATAATCCTACTGAGACTGTACTAACATGCATCTGACTAAGATTTCAACATACTAACAATATGAAAATCCTCAACACTAATTGAATCAAGCAATTTGGATAATTAATTGATTATGCAAGACTCTAGTTTTTATGCATTCAAAATCTAGGACTAGAGTTCATTTTGCAGGGACAAGCATCTATATATTCACAACATAGTGGAATTATAACTACAATTAGCATGAATAATATTCCACACATTATAGTGGAAATCATGCTGAAAATTCATTCCTCATTCGAAAACTCAGGGACTAGAACTGATAGAAGAATTGAGGAAAGGTTTTGGGGACACAATGGAAGAAAAATTCCCTTGTTGAATTCCCACATACCTGGTGAAGAATATCTGGAGAAGATCCCTTGAGAATCTGAGAAGAAGCTGACTTCCCTAATTTTTGCTCTAATGTTTCTGAGAGAAGTTTTACGAAATGATTTTCTTAGGGGCTGAGAGAGGTGAAGTAATCGTCGATTACCCCTCTAAATTCCCTCAAAATAACCCTTAATGACATAGTTTTGGGATTTAAAAGGTGGAAAATTAAAAAAATATCCCTGGGGAAAAACCTGGAAAAACTGTCGATAGGGGATCAATGGGTCACTCAACGAGTCATTGATTGGGGCCATGACTTGTTGGGACCGGTCATTGGTCCTGAGGCTTGGATCTGGGCTCACTGAAACTAGCAATGAGAGGTATCATGACTCATTGGATAAACTAATGGGTCATTGAGTTCTCCCATAGTCACTGGATGAAACTTCTGGGATGCCTGATAATGGGAAATACAATGACTCCTTGGTAGACCCAACGGGTCAGTGTGTCGAGTCGTTACCTCCACTAGAGAAATTATTTAAATCACTGAAATTGACACCATGGATGGTCACAATGACTCGTTGTTTGACACGATGGGCCGTTTTTTCCGCTCATTATCACTGAAGGAGGTTTCTGGGACTCTCAACCAACGACTCACACCATGAGTCAGTGTATCACACAACGACTCATTGGTTGAGTCATGGGATCCTAGAAGAGGGATTTCTGAGCTGGGGACCAACGAGTGACAGGACGACTTATTGTTTCTCACAACGGTCATTCCATATCCTGTTGGTTCCTGAAGGACCAAGCAGGGGTGACCACGATTGACACGACGAGTTGTTGGAGCTGACCATGACTCGTTGTCTCAGTCGTTCTGAGACAACTTTTCTGGTTTCTTATGGATTCTTCTTGTAAGGTCCGAGTTTGATTTAGGAAAGTTTTTGGGGTGTTACAGGGTTTTACCCCAACCTCTTTGTTGGGTTCTTTATTGACAACGACCGCTTCATACTTTATCAGGAAGTGTGAGTTTGAGTGTTATCAAAGGGAAGGTTAAGGAATTGGGAATCGTTGGTTTGACCACCAAGGGGTTAGTGTGTGTGCCAATAACGGCCATTTGGGTCATGACAGTTGCTTAGATACTTTATGGTCCTAATAGATGCATCTTCTAGATGGTCTCATGTGTGCCTCCTATCATCTTACAGCCTAGTGTTTGCAAAGTTATTGGCACAAATAATACAACTAAGCGCGTGATATCCAGATTATCCTATTAAGGCTATTCACCTCGATAATGCTGGAGAATTTACATCTCAAGCTTTGATGATTAATTTTTATCAGTTGGGATAAAAGTTTAACATTGTGCCACTCATGTTCATATTCAAAATGACCTAGTCGAGTAATTTATTAAGCGTCTACAATTGATAACAAGACCTTATTATGAAAATAAAATTACCACTACCTATTGGGGCCATGCTATCTTACATGCAACATCACTTGTTCTTCTCAGATCAAGTCATTATAATAAATACTCTCTGTTACAAGTAGTTTTTGGTCATGAATCAAATATTTTTTTCCTATAAATTTTTGAATGTGTTTGTATACATTCCAGTAGCACCACCACAGTACACTAAGATGGCCCCCCAAAGAAGGTTAGGAATATATGTTGGATTTTTCACCTTTCATAATTTGCTACCTTGAACCATTGAAGAAAGAGTTATTCACTACTTGATTTGCAGATTATCAATTTGATGAAACATATTTTCATCAATTAGGGAGAGAGACGAAGGAACTCAAAAGAGAAATTGCCTGAAAAGTTTTACCATTGTCTCATTTTGATCCATGTGCCCTTTTATGTGAGAAGGAAGTCCAGAAGATCATCCACTTACAGAATATCTCAAATCAAATTCCAAATGTATTTACTGATTCAAAAAGGATAACTAAGTCACATATCCCTACAGAGAATGTGCCTATCCGAATTGATGTCCCAACAGGACCATCTATTAGTGTCATAGCTTCTGAATCCCATACATGTTTGAATGTGGTAGACCATTGGGTTCCAAGAATAACATCTTAGAAAAAGAAGCACGAAAAAAAATCAAAATGACACTATAAAAGAATCTCATGAAGAGATTCAAGATCATATTAATCTTTATATTCCTGAAGAAATTGGTGAACCCGAGACTAAAGTGAATAAAGAACTATCAATAAGTTCTATTAGTGATATGATATACTTAAATCGATCGAATATCATGGTGGATAATGTTTTTGCATATAACATTGCACTTAACATTATGCAAGACAGTGAAGATCTTGAACCTCTATCGAAGAAAGTCGATGAAGATATGATTGGCTAAAATGGAAAGGCACAATTTAGCTACAATTGACTTCACTTGCTAAAAGTGAGATTTTTGGACCAGTAGTTCAAACGTTTGATGGTGTAAAATCAATTGACTATAAATGGGTATTTGTTCGAAAAATATATATGAGAAATTAAATTGTAAGATACAAGGTGCACCTTGTTCCACAAGGATTCTCTCAAAAATTATGTGTCGACTATGAAGAAACATATTCACCTGTTATGAATGCAATAGCATTTCTATATCTCATCACTTTAGTTGTATATGAAAATTTTGATATACATCTAGCGAATGTGGTTACTGCTTATTTTTATGGCTCACTTGATAATAAAATTTATATGAAAATTCTAGAAGGATCTAAAATTCCTGAAACATATAGTTCAAAGTCTCGAGAAGTGTATTCAATTAAATTACAAAGATCATTATATGGTTTAAAATAATCAGGGCGCATGATGTATACTCGCCTCAATGAATACTTGATAAATGAAGGTTATGTAAACCATGTCTTTGTCCTCGTATTTTTATTAAAAGAACAACATCAGAATTTATTTTACTTGTTGTTTACGTGTATGACATAAACCTCATTGAACTCCAAAAGAGGTCCAAAAGGAAATTGAATATCTAAATAAAGAATTTGAGATGAAAGATCTTAAAAAGATAAAACTTTGCCTAGGTCTGCAAATTAAACATTTAGCAGATGGGGTCTTCATCCATAAATCTACCTATACTAAGAAGATTTTGAAAAAATTTTACATGGACAAAGCATATCTATTAAGTACTCAAATGATTGTCCGATCACTGAAAGTGAGAAAAGATCTATTTCACCTCAAGAAGAAAATGAGGAGCTTCTTTATTCTGAAGTATCATATCTTAGTGCTATCGGTGCACTTATGTATCTTCCTAATGCTACAAGACCTGAAATAGTATTTTCTATTAATTTGCTAGAAAGATATAGTTTTTTTCCTACACAGAGACATTAAAACGGAGTTAAGCATATTTTGTGATATCTAAAGAGGGCCATTGAAATGTGTTTGCTTTATATTAACGAAGGTAGTGCAGATCTTATTCGTCAGATATAGGTTATTTGTCAAACAATTCGATCTCAAATAAATTACCTATTTACATATAGAGGTACTGCTATATCATGACAATCTACAAAAGCATTGTTGCTACGTCTTCAACTCATGCTGAGATAATGGCTATTCATGAAGTAAATAGAGAATGTGTATGGTTGAGATTAGTGATACCAAAATATTACTAATGAAATGTGATACCAAAATATCCACAGTCCTATATGAAGACAATACTTGCATGTATAGTCCAACTAAAAAGAGGCTTCATAAAAGGAGACAGGACAAAGCATATTTCACCAAAATTATTCTTCACATATAATCTCTAGAAGAATAGTGATATTAACATACAACAAATCTGTTCAAGTGATAATCCAACAGAATTATTTATCAATTTCAACTCTTGAGAAGATGGTACACAAGATTGGAATGTGAATACTTAACCGTCTGAATCATGACGTTCATCAGGAGAAGCAAAATACGCGTTGTACTCTTTTTTCTTAACCAAAATTTTATCCTATTAGATTTTCATGATAAGATTTTTAATGAGGAAACATATAATGCATATTGTGAATAATTATGCATATATTTTCAGTAGAATTTTTCTTTTACATGGACATCCAAGAAAGTCTATTGTGAAACAATTATGGATGGTCATGTGGCTATACAATTAGAAAGCTTGATGCTACATTTTATCAAGTTACTGTAGTATACTTTATGTCCAAGTGAAAAAACTTATAAATAACCTTTTTCCTTTATAAATAATGATCATCAGACGGAAGAGCAAAATAATTCTCTCTTTTTCCTTTATCTTTCTCTGTCTTTTCTTATTATATTAATTTAGTACATTGCCTTTTATTTTATAACAAATTGTCATTTAAACAATTTTTATATTACAACTCCCAATTACTACCATGGGAAGCAAACATCAATAGTTTGAGTGTGTATAGACTTTTGGCTCAAAAGAAAAATTATTTAAACAAAATTACAAGAATGATATGATAACAAAATAGAAAGATACAAAGCAAATAAAATAAGGTGTAGTAATCCACAATAAAGAATGAGAGACTATGTGACTACTAACTAGCCCCCGATGTCTCCCATATAAATTACGACATGCTTAACTACCTATTAACCTTCAACCCTAATCCTCAACCTCTAAACCTTCCTGTTTAGGTTATGTCCTCAATAAGTTGAAGTTGGGTCATATCCTGTTTAATCACTTAGCCCAGAATTTTTGGCATACCTCTACCTCTCCTAACTCCTATTACAACTATTCAATCTCTTACACATCCTTATCAATGCATTTGCGCACCTCCTCATTACACTCATATCCAAACCATCTCAACTCACTTTCCTTATCTTGTCTACTACAAAGACCACTCCCACCTAGTCTATATAGTTGTTGTTGTTGTTGTTGTTGTTGTTGTTGTTGTTATTGTTGTTGTTGTTGTTGTAATTGTTGTTGTTGTTGTTGTTGTTCTTATAATTATCGTTATTCTTATTATTATCTTTATTATTGTTATTCTTATTATTATTGTTATTACTGTTATTATTGTTATTATTGTTGTTGTTATTGTTGTTGTTGTTGTTATTCTTGTTCTTATTATTATTTTTATTATTATTGTTATTATTATTATTGTTGTTATTGTTATTATTGTTATTGTTAATATGGTTATTTTTGTTGTTATTATTGTTGTTGTTGTTGTTGTTGTTGTTCTTGTTGTTGTTGTTGTTGTTTTTGTTGTTGTTGTTCTTATTATTATTTTTATTCTTATTATTATCGTTATTATTGTTATTCTTATTATTATTGTTATTCTTATTGTTATTGTTGTTGTTGTTGTTGTTATTATTATTATTGTTGTTGTTGTTGTTATTTTTATTGTTATTATTATTGTTATTATTATTTTTATTCTTATTATTGTTATTATTATTGTTGTTGTTATTGTTATTATTGTTATTGTTAATATGGTTATTCTTGTTATTATTATTATTGTTGTTGTTGCTGTTGTTGTTGTTGTTGTTGTTATTTTTATTATTGTTATATTTTTATTTTTATTATTATTATTATTATTATTATTATTATTATTGTTGTTGTTGTTGTTGTTGTTATTATTACGTTATTGGTATTATTATTATAATTGTTGTTGCTGTTATTTATTTTTTAGTTTTAAATTTTTGTTGGTATCAAAGACAGTTAATTACATAACCTGTACCAAAATTTTCTACATCTGTGGAAACACTTAGAAGACTGAAAAAACTCAATTTTATTTATAGTTGATCACTTAATCTGAGTCATCACGTTTGTAGGTGGAATATTAACACATTAAATTGCCTACCATTCCCTGTTTTTCATGTATGATAGAGCATAACTCCCATAAGAAAACTGTCACTTTCTTCTTGAACTTCTTCCATGCTTCTTTTATTCTCTCTAATATGAACTTTAGTTCTCGATCCTGCTGGTAAGTGAATGTTAAACCATTATGTAAGTACTGCTCCACAAGTAAATGTTGGCTTGTGAATCACATAGACAACTCCTAACATCTTCAATAGGAATGTGTATGCTAAGTATTTTTTTCCTTGATAAGTAATCTTTGATGGACCTTCAACTACATGATGAATCTGTTTTTAGGTGGTGACACTGAATTCTAAATGAGTTCAACAATATCCAATATAGCTTGATTTACTACTTGTACAAAGTTACTCCTATTAATATAGTACTTCTATTATCAGTTAGCAGGAACTGATCATGTATATGTAGGAAAGAATAGGAAGAGAATAGTTTTCTTAGAGAATGCTCAAGTAGTATTAGGCTACTTAAGGTCATTTGATATGATTACAATCATCAATTACGTCCCTATTTATACTACTCAAAAAATAAATTCAAAGGTCTTGCACAAATAACTAGATATATGTATTACAATTCACTAGAAACATGTATCATAAACTCCTAAAAGATTTCTTGAAAAACTAAGAGAAAATATTAAAAGATTGAATGATATTCTTGAAATAATAAAGGACTCCTAGAAAACATAAAAGTCAGGGATAGTGTCTTTGTAAATGCATTAATTCCAGCACTCCCCTTTAATGCATTTGCTTGACAACTCCAATGCTTTCTCAAAGATAGCAAAAGTTTTCTCTAGGAAGTGCTTTGGTGAAGATGTCAGCAAGTTGTTCTCCTGTCTGAAAATAATGCAACTAAATTTCACCTTTCTCTTGTGCTTCTCGGATAAAATGGTACTTGATGGAAATATGCTTCGATCTTTCATGGTAGATCAGATTCTTGGCAGTGGCAATCACTGATGTGTGATCACAATACAAAACAATCCCTCCTATTTGTTTTTCACCAATATCTTCAAGAATTCTCCTAAGAAATATAACTTGAGAAGTAGCTTTAGGTGCTGAGATATATTCTGCTTTGGCAATGAATCGAGCAACAACAATTTTCTTTTATGACAACCAAGAACAAATGCTTGAACCAAATAAGAAAGCTTTAATACCCTATATATTTGAAGCGATAAACTCGTACTCTCGAGATATGATCAACAGTGCTTAATAAAATAAGAAAGTTGAGTTATGAGATATTCAAATCACTCAATAATCGTATGTTAAAAATTTGAAGTCTAAAAAAGTTATGACTTAATTTTATGAAATATATATATATAGTTGCAAATATTTTACTCTACTTTCCCAAAAAAAAAGCTATTGAAATATAGAAGTAGCCATTCACATACTTAATTATAGTAATAAGTAGTCGTGAGTATTATTATACATTATAATAATTGAAACTATTGAGTGGTATGTTCGTTCATGTATATCCTATTTATTTAACTTTCCACCGCCTAACTTATTGCTGCCAATATACATATAAAGTAAATTACATTGGGAGTTAATTAGTAGCCGCCTAACTAATGCACCGGAGATGAGCTTCTTTGGTTTGTCGGCGTGTTCACGTTGAGACTCCTCCGTAGCAACCCATATAAGCTCATCCTTTGTGATTTGGAGCGTGAAAACACTAGTTCCAACTCGTAACTCAGTGGCACCGTAAACCAATTTCAGTAATCTAGTACTGGAACTTCAAAACCAATCCGTTAATTTTGTATATGAGGTATGTTAAGGCTAAACCTTCTTCGATAAATTTATTTCATCGTATAGTTGATATGACTTGTTATCTATTGTAGCTGCACTTGTAGTCATGTTATCTATTATTGATTGTCTGCTGAAATAAACATATAGACTTGTGTAAGTTTTTCTTATTGGAATTTGCCTCGCTTAGCTATTACCTTTGTTAAGAAGCGACGCAAGCATAATTTCCTATGAGTTATTATCGCTTGGTGACTATATATAACTTGCTGACTTACCGATGTCTTAAGGGCTTTGTGATCATCTGTTTAGCATTTTATGTTATTGACGATACCATAATGATTAGTTTGGTATGGGAACCATTTGATTATGATTCCTATAAACTAAATAGCTCGCCTATGGACCTTTGCCATATCTTGGTGTCTATAGAGCTAAAGTATTAGTGTCGTGATTCAACCTTCACGTTAATTGCATCGTGGATGCCTATATAGTTGTGGTGGTAAGTTTCCAGGTGTGCCACCTTTTTATTAACAACCTTATAGTTCGATACGACATATATAATACCGTGCAGGTCATATAGAAAGCTACCTTACTTGCTGACAGATTAGAAGATTGTTTAATGACTTCATTGGCTATCTTGTCTGCTGTTAGAGTTGGGGCCTATCTCTTTAAGTTATACATGTACATGTGTCCATTTAAAGGTTGCCTAAAAGGGCTATTGACGAGTGTACCTTGCCTATGGAGCTATACTTTGCTTATAAGAGCTATACAATATCTAGAAGGACCATATTGAAGCTCGTAGAGCTACATTGATGTCTACTTACTCATGCGCTTCCTTTATGCCTTTGTTGGCATCACTGACCCTCAATAGAGCCTTGTGGGCTTGGGGTGCAGTTACAGGAGCCCCAAAGGCTCAAGCTATAGATACAGGAGCCAAGGGTGCTTAAGATACAGTTACAACTTGCATACGGGCTACAATATTACAAATAGGGATATGCATATTGAGGTAGACCTGCCAGAGCTCATGGGGGCTCGGGTAGGTTATTTTTTATTTTTTTTTATTTATACCTGCCAGGCTTATTGGAGCCAGGTTAGATTCTTGTTTTGTTATTTCTTGTTTAGTTTCCATATAATTTAATAAGTTATTTCAGGTTATTCTCTAATTCTTACAACTGTTTACATTCAATTCTTACTATCAGTTCAGTCCCAACTTGTTGTTATTGCCTTATATACTCGGTGCATTATTGTACTGATGCCAAGCCTGGGCGCACTGCACTCTTACCTATAGGTTCTAATAGACAGGTTCAGGGACTTCCTCAGTAGTAGTTCAAGCTCAGTATATTGGTCAGCTCCTCTCTTTCAGAGTTGCCATACTTTAGACGTTTTCCTGTTTTTTGTTGTATAGTTCTTTTGGGTAGGTCGAGACCCTTTCTCGGCCAAGTGTTTACTCGTTAGAGGCTTGCAGACAGTGGGATTGTATAGAAGTAAACTGTTGTCCATGTTAGCTCTGTTATTTTGTATGATCAGTTTGGAGGCCTTAATGGCCCTTGTATATATGTTTACTTTCACCTTTATCTGATTTAAAAAACATGGTGGTCCTGTCAGCCCGCATAGAATGCTATTATTATCGTGAATTGTGGGTCAGCTGAATATCTGTGCAGGTGTTTATATTATGGTCTTTTCAGCCAAGGGCTTCTTTAAGTCGAGATATACTTAATTGTTTTCTTAATTATGTGTTACTGGTATGCATCAGAGATATTTATATCCAGCGAAGTCAGCTCCAGGTCTAATGTGGAATCAGGTGCCAGTTACGCCTATCAAGAGGGGTGTGAAAAAAGCATATCCAAAAGTACTCTTCATGTCATCTATACTTCCAGCCTAATCACTATCAGAATAGCCAATTAAGTCCAAATCTCCATCAAATTTGTACATTATCCCATAATCCATTGTTTCTTGCAAGTAGCGTAAAATATGCTTTGCAACTCCAAAATGCACTTGGCTTGGTTCTTGCATGAATCTGGACAAAAACTAACAGCAAATATAATCCCAGGTCTTGTTGAAGTAAGATATAGCAGGCTTCCAATCAAGCTCTTGTAAAGTGAGCTATTAGCTTTCTTTGCTCCATCATCTTTTCTAAACTTCTCATCTGCTGCTAATGGTATGGCCACAGACCTGCAGTCCATCATTTTAAATTTTTGAAGAATACTTTTGGTATAATTCTTTTGAGAAATAAAAATTCCTTCTTTCACTTGAGAAACTTCAATGCCCAAGAAATAATGTAGAAACCCTAGATCACTCATTTCATAGGTTTGCATCATACCTTGCTTGAATTTCTGCATCATACCTTGCTTGAATTTCTGCATCATCTTCAAATCATTTCCTGTAAAGATCATATCATCCACATAAAGACAAACAATGACAATGTTTCCATGTTCTTGCTTCACATACAAAGTGGCTTCGCTTTTACTTCTCTAAAAATTATTTCCCAGAAAGTATGTATCAATTTCATTACACCAGGCTCTTGGTTTGCTTCAACCCATAAAGAGCCTTTTTTTGCCTGTACACCTTCTTTTCTCCCTCTTGAATAAAAAATCCTTGAGATTGCTTGACAAAAATTTCTTTATCAAGTTTTCCATTTAGAAATGCAAACTTAACATCCAGTTGAAAAATCTTCCATTTCTTTTGTGCAGCAACAACAATCAAGGTTCTAATTGCCTCAAGACATGCAACTGGTGAGAAAGTTTTACAAAAATCAATACCTGGCTTTTGCGTGAAACCTCTAGCAACCAACCTTGCTTTGTGCTTTTGAATCTCTCCTTCTTGAGTGAGTTTGATTTTGTAAATCCATTTTATACTTACAACTTCTCTTTTTTTGGATACATCCACAAGCTCCCAAGTATTATTTTTCCTCAATCATCTGAATTTCTTCTACCATGAATTTCTTTCAAACATCATACATTATTGTCTCCTCATAATTTTCTGGCTCAATACAAGCAATTTTTCATCTTTAATAGATGTCACACAGCATTCTTGTTCCTCTTGGAGGTGGTTCTTCATCTTCTAGATCTGAGACTTCTCACCGTTGAGTGACATCTTCCTCTTCCTTATCCTCTTCTTGACTTGGCACATCTAAAGAAATGATAGGAGTATCCTCCACCTTTTTATCTTTCCAATTTCATGCTCGTTTTTTAATCAAAAATTATATCTCTACTAACAACAAGTTTGTTAGTTTTGACATCGAGAAGCCTATAGCCTTTTGTCACATTACTATAACCAAGAAACATACATTTTTGACTATTTGTATTCAATTTTGTTCTTTTTTCAGTAGGTATATGAGCATAACAAATACACCTGAAAATTTTAAAATGACTTACAAAAGGTTTCATTTCACTACAAGCTTCAACTGGCATCTTGTCCTTCAATGCCTTTTTCGGGCACCAATTGAAGATATAAAATGATGTATGTACTGCTTCTGCATAAAATTATCATGGCAGCCCTTTCTCATTCATCTTCATTTTGGAAATTTCAACAATGGTTCTGTTTTTCCTTTCAAATACACCATTTTGTTAAGGAGTGTACCCTGTTGTAAGTTGCTTCTCGATGCCTTTATTTTTGTGATATTCTTCAAATTCTGGACTTGTGTATTCACCTCCTCTGTCACTGCGAATGATTTTGATGTTGCAACCTTTTTGCTTCTCTACGAAGGCTTTAAATCTCTTGAATGTAACAAATGTGTAACACCCCAAAAGTCCCTAAGATCAAACCCTAGACTAGGAATGAAAACCAACAAGGAACCAGAAAATTTTACCTCAATATAACTCATCAAAGGAGTCATTGTCAGAACCAACAGCCCATCAAAAGAGTCATTATTAGCTTCTGCAAATTTTCCCTCAAGAACTAATGAGTGATAGAACAACTCGTTGGTCCTTGTAATGAGTCGTTGTACCTAGTCATTTGTTGAGCATCAAAAACTTGTCAATGTTTTTCCCAAACCAACGAGCCACTTGATGAGTTGTTCGAGGAAGTAATGACTCATCTTGTGAGCCATTGGATGAAATTCAGAAAGTGTTTAAAATCCCTCCACCATGGGTGGAAACAATGATCCATTGTTGAATCTAATGGGTCGTTCTGTCTGTCTATTGGGAGAGGTTCAGAAATTGTTAAGAATTATTTTAGTGGCAATGACCAAAATCAATGACCCATCATGTCCTCTAACGAGTCATCCCTTTCGACCTTTGGTGGAATTCCAGAAATTGGATTTTCATACCCAGGACCAACGATTGGTTCCAACGAGTCATGGTCACAACCAACGACTCGTTGTGTGACCCATTTGAGTCTGACGACAGTTTTTCAGACATATTCTCTCGGGGAATTTTTGTAAATTCTCACTATTTTAATTCCTAAACTACATCATATCGGGATATTCTAAGGGGAATTTAAAGGGGTTAGTCTACCTTCTTCCCTTATTTTCTCCTCATATTCTCAAAATTTCACTGTAAGAATTCAGACAGACTTCTCAAGCCAGGAGCTAGGGCTTCTACTTCTTCTTTGAACTTCAAGCTTCTTCTTCTTCTTCAGGGATTTCTCCTACAGGTATGTGAGACTTCAACAAGGATCTCCTTCCACCCTTGTGTCCCAAGAACTTCAGAACCCCTAACAAGTTAAATTCTCTAGAAACCATGTCTTAGGATTTTCATTCAATGTATGATTTCCCTTACTCTCCCCATGTTTTCATGGCTCTTATAATAAATAGTATGTGATGTTCATGATTTTACTCTGTTAGACCCCAAAATTTTTTTGGTAATTATTTGATGTTTGTATGATATGTTAAGGGAAGTACGGGTTGTATATTTTCCGTAGATGACAAGGGAAATGTGTACGAACGGAAAACCGAGAGTATGTAAAGTTCATAAGTAAGGGTCAATTTTAAATAACCATATCTCCTAGTATATAATGAATTATAAGCCCCACGACATATCAAATTAAAGGTCTTTGAGTTTAGTTTTCAGAACATCAAACCGCTCGTCAATCAGAGTTCGGAGTAAAAAGTTATACACATTTTGCCATGACACTGTGGGGCAGTAAGGAGGCCACCGCCCAACTTGCTTTATATTTTAAGTCATGACATATCAAATCATTTTCAATGTTTCCAGAATTAAGGTGCCTGCTTATCCTCTGAAATTATCTTAAATTTCCAGCAAACAACTAAGGAAAACACTAAGCTGAACTCCATTAAACTAAAGCTAAGTGAAGGGGATCTACCACAAGGTGAAGGTGGTGTGTTGGTGGTTGTTTTGGCTGCACTTGGGCAGTATTTCTGCGGTGAATTTGCTGCGTTTTTTAATCTTTCCTAAGCTACATATACTTTCACTCTTGTTAGGGATTTAACACAAGTACAAAAGTTAAAGATTCTACTACTATCCTTGCTTGAATTTTTTATTACAAGACTAGAAGTTGGAGGTGTGTTTGGTGTGTCGGCGAACTGTTTTATGGCGTTTTGGACAAGGTTTCTATATTTTTGGACAAGAAGTTGAATTCAATTACTCCTATTTTTTAACCAAGAACAAATCCCCAGAAAAAGATAAGTATTTCACCCCTTTTAAACCTCTCAAATTGTAAAGCGAAAATCTGGAAATTGGCAGCTAAGTGAGCTGCCGATGGACTGTTTGTGAGCTAAGTATTGCTCATTTTTCTTTGGATTTTTGGCTGTTTATTTTTATGAAATTGTACTTCATATTGAGGGGAAGAAGTACAGCAGAACTAAGGTAAAATTTCCTCTTGTTTCTCTCTTAAAAGTTAGTGAAAACTAGTTGACAAAATGGCTAAATGTTGTTGATGTAGCCGTGTGTTGTTGTTGCTATTGTTACTGCCATTGTTTAGTTATTTTAAATCTGAATTTTGTGCTATAGATTAATCTTGTCATTTTCCTATAAAACCACTGGATTAAGGAGGTTGAAGGCTGATCTTTGAAATAGGAAATCAACTAGAGAAAAGTTCATTGGAGAAAGGTATGTAAGGCGTTCTTTGTCTCTTGATTTTCAATCACAAATTCATGCCGAGGATTAATCGGGCATTCCCCTATACTTGAGCTTCTGTAGTAGAATATTATGGTTCCTCCCAGTTGTTAGAATTACTTGGTATTAAGTTGTGTATTTGCTAAAGAGTTGGAAATGCATGAATGTGAAGCGGAGAGGGCAATTGCCTTCTATTATGGTCATAGTTGTAAATTGAGTCTGAATTCCCCTCGGCGTGGGCACTATGAGCTGGTCCTTTACATTATGTTATGTATTTTTAGTGTCAAAGTAGTTTCACATTATTGTTTCTAAGAAATTTGGTAAGCATGGCAAGACGACGACGCGTAGACAAACCTAATAATTGAAATTAGGTTTTAACTCAATAAGGGCTAACGAGGGTAACGAAATGGAATTTCCTTATGATAGTTACCTACACTCTTATATTCATGTTTTAAGGTACCTAGGGCCATGAGATGGTTCCCTGATCCCTCTTCCTTAAGCTAAGTGACTAATTAATGTGTTTCTTAATTAACCTATATGTTAAACTTGGAAAATAGGGCCCGAATGGATAAACTATTGATATTTCTATGGAACCATCTTTATTGGCAGGTTATGCACAACATCTTGATATTAACAGTTTATACGAAAATCATGATATATATATATATGTATGTATATGCATTTATGCTTACATTCAAATTACGCGCTAGAGCAGTAAGGATTACCTTTTGAAAGTCGCTATATGTTTATTAGAGCTCTTGAGTTATCTAGACCTCCTGAGGATTGCTTAAGGCTTTAAGTAGACACGTCGTATGTTCTTTGAAAGTTGTAGATGTGTAAGGAAATCAACCTAAGAGTAAAGGTTGAGGCTCTGGTAGCAATGGAGAGCTAAGAGTAAATATTAGACCTTTTAAGGTAAAATGTGAGTTATATGCCCTCTGTCCATAGTTTATATCAAGAACCTTTGAGAGATGTTAAATATGAACAAGATGATTTTTAAGAGATAAGGTTGGAAATTAGGCAAAAAGGTAAGTGCGTATAAGAAATTCTTGAAATAATGAACACGAGAGTAAATAATTAAGTAGGGAAGTACGAATCCTGGTTGGAAAAGAATTTATGATGAATATGAAAAGTAAAGCTAAAGGTTGTTTTTAGATGATAAGTGTTACAATTTTTAATGAGTTAGGAAAATAGCCAACAAGATTTACCCTGTTTTAATGACATTTAGCAAAAAGGATTATAAATAAAGTTGGTTATGTTCAGTTGTGTTAAGATAATGGAAGGCCAGTAAAGTGTTCACTGCTTAAGAAATGATTTGAATCAAATATTTGAAGATAGTGACTCAAGTTAAGGAGAAGTTCTTCGTCGTCCTTTTTAAACAATTATTTTTGATATTTGTTCTATGAGTTGGAGTTACTTTCTCAAGTTTTAAACGATTTTTTTTCTTGGAAGCTTCTAAACTGTTTATAATGCTGTTAAGCTTTTCTAAGCTCCACATATATTGCAATGTTTCACATGAGCTTTTCCTACGTTGTTTGAAGCACGACTATAAGTCTTTATTTATCTTAAGGCAGCCCCTAGACAGTTGCCTAGCATATATTAAAGAGCTCCAGGTTTGAGATACATAAGTAATGTCTTCCTGTTCATAAGTTACCTCGAGATGTGATATGATGTGCAATGAATGAGGTATGCTCACAATTCTTGATATGAAAGTATGAAAGTCAAACGAGTATAAGCACAAAATGAATGCTAAGATTGATAATAGAAAATGTTAGGTTAAGTGATTCCTCTTTGGTCCTCGTGTTAGAATTGCTAGGAGATGTTTAAAATCATGAACGTGAGTCTACACATGTCTTTATGATATTCCAGTTCTAGGAACTTCCCTAGAATTCATTCACAACATATGTATGTATTTAAATGCTAAATGAAAGACCTATATGTATATGGCATAATTGTAGTATTAGGGGTCGTGGTAAGATCCTACATATGTTATAGTTACTGATCAGCATATTTTATGGTTTCCAGTATTCAGATAGTTTGTATGAGCTCTGTCAGCTCCATTTTTGATGGTGATGAAGATTTGTTTTTATTTTACCCTTGTGTGGTACACCGGTTGGAGATCTTTTTATTTTACCCTAGTGTGGTACATTGGCGGGAGATATTTTTATTTTACCCTGGTATGGTACACCGGATGGACAAATTATATATATGGATTTATGGTTTGCTTGTCGCTGGCATTACAGTTATATTTTCTTTCTTGTGCATTTCTTAATTGCATTTTCATCTCATTATAGAGTTATTATCAGGTTTCAGTTTCCAGGATTCCAGGTTGTTACCATTCCTTATTCCTGGTTCAGTTATCTTAAGTTCGGTTATGTTATAGTAAGTTGTTATCAATTATAGGTTGCAGCATTCCAGGTTATATTTATCCTTTATATGTTTATGTGCTAAGTCAGTTATTACAGGATTGTTATCTCATGGTTACAGTTTCAGCCTTACATACCAGTACATTTCATTCGTACTGACGTCCCCTTGCTTGGGGACCTGCGTTCGTGCTGCAGGTGCAGGTAGAGGTCAGGATGGCCAGTTGAGTAGTAGTTCATGAGATCAACAAATGGTTGGTATGCTCCTTTCTTCCTGGAGCTAGGGCTTAGTTATTTATTCTTGAGTTTTAAGATGCAGTTATGGATAGGTCAGAGCCCTGTTCCGACCATCAGTTATTTTACTCTTTAGAGGCTTTGTGGACTTAGTGTGTACAGTGTTATTCAATTTGTGGACTTGTCGGCTTATTGTTGCTTGGTTTAGCACACTAATTGCCTTGGTTGCATATCGATTGTTTACCCCGTATTGTTGAGACCTTATTGGTCCAGTTTATTCTTCAGTTGATTGTGACAGGTGGCTTGGATGGCCTAAGTGTTACAGTTATAGATGTCATATAGTCGGCTTCTCGATCAATCATGAATCGAGTGCCAGTTGCGCCCTACCCCAGTTTTGGGGCGTGACATACTCTAAAGTGCATAATGTATTTCCATGATTTGATACTAGTATGATTTCCAAGGTGCAGCCACGATTTAGCGTTGTTTTATAGAAAATATGGTTTGTTTTGAAGATACTATTCTACCATGATTACAGTATGCATGACTTTCAATATGTATTAAACGTATGATTTTCCTCATGATTTCAGTGTGGTAAGCACATTCAGTGATCTTTAGACTGTCATGACACTTTTAGATAAAAAAGCTCTTACAAGTCTTAAGACACCAGTATTTTCAGTTTTCAGGTCCTTTAGGCTCTCAGAACACTTCCAGATAAGTAGTTCTAACTTAGCCATAGGACACTAGTTTTGAGCTAATCAGTTCAGTTAGATGCAATTAGGTTTTCAGGAGTAGTACTTAGCACCAAGTGGGTCGGGGTTTAATTCACCCAGGTTTCTAGAATTACATGCCGCCGTAGGTTATTAGCCCGAATGGGCCCCAGATAGTGATCACTCAGCTCAACCACTATACCTTGGCAAGGTACAATAGGCTTTCTTTGATTGGGTGCATACATTGAACTCTACATTTATCTCACGTGGTTATATGTCAGTTAACAAGCTCTCCTACAGTTCAGTACAACCAAAAACCTTAATCTAGTTCAGTCTTTTAGATTTCAGAATACGCTTATGACTCTAATGCAGTTTATCAGTTCTTACAGTATTCTCAAATTTTCATACTAAATTCAGTGTTTATGACTTCAGATAGGGTATTTGCATGGTATCTCAGTACAGTTTATGATTTATCAATATATTTTTATGTTTTATTTGACATCTCACATACTCAGTATATTCCAAGTACTGAGTCATATTTTCTATATTATATTATTTTATGATATAGGCTCAGGTACGCAGCCTTAGCATCGCAATTAGCTTCACCGGTGATATTCAACAGTGTTCTATTGGTGAGTCCTTATCTTTCCAGGACCGGAGTTGTTCTTTCTATTTTAGTAGTACTAGTTCCATTTTCTAGACTTAGAGCTAGATAGAGGCTTGTCCCAGCAACTCATCTGTTAGTAGAGGCTTTTAGCTAGTGTAGTATTAGTTTCATCTTATATTTATCATTGTGGTTTAAAACTCCAGTATTTACCAGATTTTATCTTTCTCATAGAAAATTGTTCTTACACATCAATAGCTTTTGCTCAATTTTTATTTAATTCTAGTATGTCAGTAATATGCGAGACTATGGGTTAGCTTGTGACTCTAAGTACCATGTCGCGTCTAGGGTGTAGGCTTGGGTTGTGACAAACATGGTATCAGAGCCTCAGGTTTAGAGTGTCCTAGGATGTCGGAAAGTCGTGTGAAGTAGAGTCTTTTTCATGGGTGTGAAGCGCGCCACACTTATGAGGGGGAGGCTACAAGGTATGTTTAGGAAAACTCCCTTTTCTTCATGATTCTTATCGTGCATGGAGTGTGAAACTCTAAAATTTCCTTCTAACTCGTGCTTTACCATTTTCAGTTAACAATGCCTTCCAGAAGAGGAAACAGAAAGAGGACCATTAACGCCAACCAGCAAGCCCGACTAGCTTCAGCAGCCCCTCAAGATGATCAGGTGACACCTCATGAGTTCAGGGCTGACATTCAGATGCTAGCTCAGGTAGTGACTAACCAGGTCAACCATTAGGCCATCGTACCTGCTAGTGTGAGTGGTCCTACAACTACTGCTAGAGTACGAGATTATTCAAATGAATCCCCTGAAATTTCATGGCTCTAAGGTAGATAAGGACCCACAAGACTTTATCGATGAGGTTCAGAAGATCACCCAAATCATAGGAGTTACCTCTATCAAAAGTGCAGACTTGGCCACATATCAATTGCAAGGAGTGTCCTAGATATAGTACAGGCAATGGAAAGAGCGGAGATGAGTTGGTGCAGGTCCGATGAAGTGGGACGAGTTCGTGACTGTATTCTGGACAGGTTCTTCCCCCGAGAGTTAAGGGAAGCAAATGAATTTATAGTTATGTCTTTTGGACTAACGAATGCTCATGCAGCTTTTATGGACTTAGTGAACAGGGTATTCAAGAAGTACCTAAACATGTTTATTATTATCCTCATAGATGATATTTTTGTTTATTCCATAATAGAGGAGGAATATGCAGACCACTTAAGGATAGTTTTGCAGACTCTCAGGGACCGCCAATTGTTTGCTAAATTCAACAAATGTGTATTCTGGCTTAAATCAGTGGCATTCCTCGGTCATGTTGTCTCTAGTGAGGGTAATCAGGTAGATCATCAAAAGATAGTGGCATTCAAGGACTGCCCAGGACCTACTTCTTCGTCAGACATCAGGAGTTTCTTGGGCCTAGCCGGTTACTACAGACGGTTCATAGAGGTATTCTCCTCCATTGCCTCTCTTTCAACTAGACTAACTCAAAAGAAGGTGAAGTTTCAATGGTCTAATGCATGTGAGAGGAGTTCTTAGGAGTTGAAGACTCAACTCACTACAGCCTAATTTTGACACTGCCAGAAGGTTCAGATGGGTTCGTGATCTATTGTGATGCCTCCATAATTGGCCTTGGATGTGTCCTGATGCAATATGGAAAAGTGATAGCATATGCCTCCAGACAGCTCAAAATTCGTGAGAAGAACTATCCAACTCACTATCTTGAACTGGCAACGGTAGTATTTGCCTTGAAGATTTGGAGGCACTATTTTTATGGGGTTTATGTTGCTTTTTTTACTGACCACAAAATCTTATAGTATATGTTCAGTCAGAAGGACCTGATTCTATGTCGTAGAAGGTGATTGGAGTTATTGAAAGACTATGACATTAGCGTCTTGTACCACCCAGGTAAAGCCAATGTAGTGGTCGATTCCCTCAGCAAATTATCAATGAATAGTGTTGCTCATATTGAGGATGATAAGAAGGAACTAGTTAGGGATGTCCACAGGCTTGCATGGTCAGGAATTCATTTTGCCGACTCAGTAGAAGGTGTAGTTATAGTTTAGAATGGGTTAGAATCCTCCCTTGTGGTGGAGGTTACGTCAAAGAAATATGAAGACCCAATCCTACTTAATTTGAAGAAAGTAGTTTTGAAGAAAGAGGTGGAAGCATTCTCCAAAGGGGGAGATGGTGTGCTCCATCACCAGGGCAGGTTGTGTGTTCGAGATATATCTAATTTGAAGCAGCAGATACTAACGGAAGCTCACAGCTCCAATTTCTCTATCCACTCAGGTGCCACCAAGATGTACCGTGACCTGCAAGAAGCCTATTAGTGGCATGGCATGAAAAAAGACATTGAAGAATTTATAGCTAAGTGTCTACATTGCCAACAGGCCAAGGTTGAATAGCAGAGACTTGGAGGTATGACTCAGGATATCAGCATTCTTACTTGGAAGTGGGAAGAAGTTAATATGGATTTTATTATAGGTATACCTCGTACACGCCGGTAGCATGATTCAATTTGGGTGATTGTAGATTGGATGACTACATCAGCACATTTCCTACCAGTTAAGACCATAGATCCAACAAAGAATTATGCTAGACTATACATTATGGAGTTAGTCAAGTTGCATGAGGTCCCCTTGTCCATCATTTCGAATAGGAGTAATAAGTTCACCTCACACTTCTGAAAGTCATTTCAGAATGGACTTGATAGTCAAGTTAAGCTCAGCACAACATTTCATCTGCAGACAGATGGACAGGCTGATCGAACTATTCAGACTCTAAAGGATGTGTTGAGGTATTACATGATGGATTTCAAGGGAAGTTGGGACAATCACCTACCTCTCATTGAGTTTACATACAACATCTATTACTCCAGTATTCAGATGGCCCCATTTGAGGCATTATATGTTAGGAGATATCGGTCTCCTATAGGGTGGTTTGAGGTTGATGAAGCTACCCTAATAGGGCCTGATTCAATACATAAAGCCAGGAAAAAGGTTCAGCTTATCAGAGAACGGCTGAATACAACTCAAAGTCTACAGAAATCATATGCAGATGTAAGGAGGAGAGAGCTGGAGTTTATTATGGCTGATTGGATATATCTGAAAATTTCACCTATTAAAGGGGTGATGAGGTTCGAGAAGAAATGGAAATTCAGTCCCCGCTATGTTGGTCCTTACAGAATCCTGAGATGCATTGGCAATGTGGCCTATGATTTGGATTTGCCTACGGAGTTAGCATTGGTGCATCCAGTCTTCCATGTGCCTCTGTCGATGAAATGCATTGGTGATCCACTTCAGTTGTGCCTTTAGAGAGTGTTGGTGTAAAAGATAGTCTCTCCTACGAAGAGGTCCTAGTGGAGATTCTGCACCTTCAGGTTCGTAAGTTGAGGAATAAGGAGGTCAATTCAGTAAAAGTGCTATGGAGGAATCAGCTAGTGGAGGGAGCTACATGGCAAGCCAGAGTAGATAGATGGCTAGATACCCTCACCTTTTTCCTTCCAGCTCAGCTTCAGCATCAGGTACTAAATTCCTCCTCAGTACTTTATTCAGTTTCAAGTTAGCATCATGCCTTCCAATTCTAATCATGTCTTAGAATACATCCTTGGTGCATGAGCTCAGTTTAGTCATGTATCTTAGTTCAAAGTCAATCAATCCATCAGTATTTAGTATACAATTTTCAGTTTTGAAATTGCAGTTCCTTCCCTATCTTTGCAGCTTATTTAGTCTCCATTCAAGGACAAATATTCCCATGGGGGAGATATAGTAACCCCCATAAAGACCTAAGACCAAACCCCATACTTGAAATGAAAATAGCAGGGAACCAGAAAAATTTACCTCAAAACGAATTAGAACCAACGACCCATTAGAAGAGTCGTTGTTAGCTTCTGTAATTTTCCTTGAAGAACTAACAAGTGATAGAATCGCTCGTTAGTCCTTGTAATGAGTCTTCATACCTAGTCGTTGGTTGAGGATCAAAAACCTGTCAATTTTTCCCCAAACAAATAAACCACTTGACAAGTCATTGGAGGAAGTAATGACTTGTCTTGTGAGCTGTAATTCATAAAGTGATTAAAATCCCGCTAGTGACCATGGGTGGGAACAATGACCCATTGTTTAATCTAACGGATTGTTTTTTCTGTCTGCTGGGAGAGGTTCAGAAATTGTTCAGAATTATTTTAGCGGCAGCGAACGGAATCTATGACGCGTCATGTCCTCTAATGAGTTGTCCCTTCCGACTGTTGGTGGAATTCTAGAAACTGGATTTTCAGACCCAAGACAAACCACTGGTCCCGACGAGTCATGGTCACAACCAACGACTCGTTGTGTAACCCGTCGGATCCTGATGGCAATTTTTCAAAAATATTCTCTAGGGAAATATTATAACTTCTCCCATTTTAATTCCTAAACTACATCATATAGGGATATTGTAAGGGGAGTTTATAGGGGTTATTCTATCTTCTTCCCTCATTTCCTCCTCAAATTCTCAGAATTTCACCGTAAGAACTCAGACAGACTTCTCAAGCCAAGAGCTAGGGCTTCTGCTTCTTCCTAGAATTTCGAACATCTTCTTCTTCGGGGATTTCTCCAATAGGTATATAGGATTTCAACAAGGTTCTAGTGTCCCATGAATTTCGGAAACCCTAGCAAGTTAAATTCTCTAAAAACCATGTCTTAGGGTTTTCACTCAATGTATGATTTCCCTTACTCTCCCTATGTTTTAAAGGCTCTAGTGATGAATAGTATATGATATTCATGATTTTACTATAAAGTGCATAATGTATTTAAATGATTTGATACTAGTACAAGGTGCAACCATGATTTAGCATTGTTTTATAGAAAATATAGTTTTCTTTGAATATATTATTCTACAATGATTTCAGTATGCATGACTTTCAATATGTATTAAACATGTGATTTTCCTCATGATTTCAATGTGGTCAGCATGTTCAGTGTTCTTTAGGCTATCATGACACTTTCAGATAAAGAAGCTCTTACAAGTCTTAAGACACTGGTGTTTTTTGTTTTCAGGTCCTTTAAGCTCTTAGAACATTTCCAGATAAGTAGTTCTGACTTAGCCATAGGACACTAGTTTCGAGCTAATCAGTTTAGTTAGATACAATTAGGTTTTCAGTTGGGAGTAGTACTTAGCACCAAGTGGGTCGGGGTTCAGTGCACCTAGGTTCCCAGAATTACCTGCCGCCCGAATGAACCCCAGATAGTGATCACTCAGCTCAGCAACTATACCCTGGCAAGGTATAGTAGGCTTTTTTCGATGGGGTGCATACATTAAACTCCAAGTTTAGCTCACGTGGTTATATGTCGGTTAACAGGCTCTCCAACAGTTGATTACACACAAAAACCCTCATTCCAGTTAACTCTTTTAGATTTCAAAATATGCTTAAAATTGTCACGCCCAGCCTTGGGAGGCATGACTAGCACCTGGTGCCCTACTAGGACCTGGACTGTTGGATTAGCTAAGCCTAAGCACTTCTGGTACCAGGCTGCTCTAAGTCTGGATTCAAGAAAACGACGGGCTATATAACGGCTATAAATACAGCCTCCGGCCGACTAAGCCTATAGCCACCTGTAAGAAAATAACAGCTACCCAGAACAACTGAATCAATAGGGAACCTATGCGGGCCGACAAGGCCACCATGCTGTCAAATTATTTCTGAATCAAGAAAACAAGTGCTAAACTGCTACATGACCAACAAGATCACCACTACCAACTGAATAAGGCCCCACACAGCCATCATAAACAAACTAAAACATACACACGGCCTCACATGACCGGTGCAGCTAACGACAGGGAATATACAATCTGCAAGCCTCTAAGAATACTTATAAGATGGTCGGGACAGGGCCCCGGCCTACCCATACTGTACAACAAAAGAAAAGAAATAAACCTCTAGTTGTCTAGCTCTGGATGACAGGAGCTGATGACTCTGTGTGCTGGCTGGAATTACGAGGGATCGACTCCTCGTCTATGAGTACCTACTGGAAAGTAATGCAGCGCCCCAAAACGGGCGTCAGTTGATCTTGGGCAGAATTATATGCCCAAGTGATACTCAAATGCTTCATTTCGTCTTGTTTATCCATCGATATTTGTACATTCTCATGTGATTTGTAGTTAAAAGGTGAATTTATACTAACCAACATGATTAGTGTTGTTTTGCAGGAAAAATGTAATTTTAGGAAGCTAAGATGCATGTTGGGAGAAATTGGGAATGGACTCGAAAGCGAGCAGTAGAAAAGGCCAAGGAAATGCAGCAAATTAATGGGCTCCGCGACGGAGCCGTGTCACGCTTCCATCGCGGAGGCATTCTGCCTGGATGATTAAAATTAGCCAAGTTATAGTGGAGGTTCGCGTTGGTGCCGTGGCATGTCGGCCAAGCCCCGCGTTGCACGCCGTGGCACGTTCGGCATAATTACCTGGAGGACCGTATTCCAGTGAGGGTCCGCGTTTGTGGCGTGTCACGGAGGTAGTGCTCCGCGATGCACTCCGTGACATGTTGCTTGTTATTCCGGGAAAAATTCCCACTAGTATAAATAGCACACTTAGGTTTATTTTTAATAATTCTGACTTGGTTGAGCAAGAACGTGGGTTATAGGCAGTTGAGGAGACGAAAATCTTAGGGTTCTTCTCTATCTCTTTCTCCTTTATTTCAATTGTTTGTATGATTTACACTCATTTAATGATGTTGAATCCACAAATGAGAGGCTAAATTCACTTCTTGCTAAGTTTAAGAACATTTGTAGTGGAATGTAATTATTGATCATCTTGGTTTTTCATCTTTTCTTCGTTGTTCTATTAATTCTTGTTCTTACTGCATTAATGTTTGGACAATATTAATGTATATCTAACAAATTCGGTTTGTGCTCGAAAGAGAAAGAAATTGGAAAGTTGTGAATTGGTAGGATATGATCTCTTCTTGGTTTGGGAAAATTGAGAATTGATTTACCTTCAGAATAGAAATATATCTGAAAGTCATATTAGTCAATTAAGGAATCGGTTTTGTATGGCTAGAACATGAATTTCTTTTTATCACAGAAATGTAGGTGGAAGGTTCATGATTCTTAAGTTGGGTTAAATACGAGAGTTTTAATCCATAGGCAATAATTCTTGACTAGCAACCGAAGGAAATATTAACCGATTTGTATCAATAAATTGCTTCCCTGCATGTTCGTTTTAGCCTCAGCATGCTCATTACTATAGTTGAGACCCAATTTGTACATTTGTTTTAGATTAGTATAAATTAGGAAACAAACTCCCAAAAATCTTCTTGAAACTATCATCTGCATTATTAGAGTTAGAGTTTATTAACCCTTGATTCGATTATTACCTCGGTCCAGTCCCTGTGGGATCGATACTTGGCTACTCCAACCATTTTACTACTTGTTCGACCACGTGCACTTGCGTGTAGGCATTTAAAAATATCCTGAACAAGTTTTTGGCGCCATTGTCGAGGACTGGCAATTGGTAAAATTGTTTTCTTAAGTGTTAGTTTACGATTTCTTATTAGTGCTGACAACTTGGTCTTAGCCTGTCTTTTGCAGATATCGAATTCTGTTGAACACTGGCAAGAGACAAGGAGCTGGTGGATTCACACTTAGAGCCGGAAAGACAATTCCATTGTCAAAGGAGAGAAGCTCTAGAGAAAAAGCTGCAGTTGCTCAGATAGAATATCCTGGAGCAACAACAGAATCCACCAATTGTAAGGGCAGTGTTAGTGCCCGAGGAAATGGCAGCTAGGCCGGTTCGCGAAGTGGCAATCCCACATGCTAACAACGTTACATCTAGCATTTGCAAACCTGAGCCAGGAGGGAGGTTCGAGCTTAAACAGAATATGGTGCAATTGCTGCACACCAGCGGGCAATTCACAGGTCTCCCTCACGAGGATCCACAACAATATCTCCAAAACTTTTTGGAGATAAGTGACACTTACATCCCCGCTGGAGTGTCATCTGATTATGTCACGCTTACATTGTTCCCATTTTCACTTTTGGGAGAAGCAAAGAGGTGGCTGAAAGCTGAGCCACCTAATTCCATCACTACTTGGGATGATCTTGCAAAGAAATTCTTGATATGGTTCTTTCCATCCAGTAAAACAGCAAGACTTAGAAGTCAAATTCCAAGTTTTAAATAAAGAGAGGGGGAGAATCTGTATCAAGCTTGGGAACGATTCAAATCTATGTTGCGGGATTTTCCTCATCATCACCAATCCAATGATGTGCTAGTGCATACTTTCATAGAGGGTTTAGAACCCCACACAAAAATTTTGCTAGACTCAGCAGTTGGGGGACAAGCATTAGAAAAAACTTATGAGGAGTTGTATACTTTGTTAAACCGTATTTCGCAGGGAAATCCAGAGTGGAATGCAGACTCTTCTAGAGGAGGAACAAGGAAAACGGCAGGAGTCTTAGAAGTGGGTGGTTTTACAGCTATCGCTGCATAGATAGCTGCGTTACAGAATCAACTCAACACCCACTTCAGCAATACGAGCATGAATCAGTCTCAAGCCCAAGTGAATGTAGTGCAGCAGATTTAGTGTGAAGTGTGCAGCAGTAATGAACACTCAACTGAGTGTTGTGGTGCGAATCCTGATTCAGTGAACTTTGTTGGTAATGTACAGAGAAATAATCACCAACAGTATGGCAACACCTACAACTCTAATTGGAGGAGTCACTCAAATTTCTCTTGGGGTAGTAACAGCCATCAAGGGCAGAGTTTGAGTCAGAGCGCGCAGAGAAATCAAGGAGGGCAGCAGAACTATCAGTCACAATACAGAAACAACAATGCACCTCCTCCACCACCATCACCTAGCATTGAGGAAATGTTCAAAATGATGATAGCTAACCAAGCTTAAATGCAGGCTGACTATGTGAAATTGGCAGCCGATGTAAAGAACAATCAGTTAGCTACAAAGGCATTGGAGTACCAGTTTGGGCAACTAGCTGGAGCTCAGAACACCAGGCCGAGAGGAGGACTTACGAGTGACACTGACCCTAACCCCAAGAAAGTGAATATAGTGACCACAAGGAGTGGTTTACAACTCAAGGAGGTGGAACCAGAAAGACCACCGCAGCAGTCGAGAGTAGTGGAGAATGAGAGGGAACAAAATGATGATAGGGGGAAGGAGAAGGAAGCTAAACCAGAAAGACCACCACCCCCGTTCCCTCAAAGATTAAAGAAACACAAGGAGGAAGCGTGTTTCAAAAAGTTCATGGAGGTGCTTAAATAGGTACACATTAATTTACCTCTTGTTGATGTTTTGCAGGAAGTGCCGAAGTACGCAAAATATATCAAGGACATCGTGGCGAACAAAAGCAAGTTGACGGAGTACGCTACGGTGGTGCTTACGGAGGAGTGCACTTCCCAGATACAGAACATGTTGCCCACCAAGCTCAAGGACCCTGGGAGCTTTACAATTTAACTTACAATCGGGCAGAGTATCCGAGCTCGTGGATTATGTGATTTGGGAGCGAGCATTAACTTGATGCCTACATCGGTATTCAAGAAATTGGGGCTAGGCAGTCCTAGACCAACGACAGTGATCTTGCAACTAGCGGATCGTTCTTTGGCTAGACCAGATGGCATTGTGAAGGACATGCTGGTGCAAGTGGGCTCCCTGATCTTCCCGGTAGATTTTATCGTGCTGGATTTTGAGCCGGATGCGAAAGTCCCATTTATTTTGGGACGTCCTTTCTTGGCTACTGGTAAAGCGCTGATTGATGTAGCTGCAGGGCAGCTAACCATGCGGGCACACGACAAGGTGGAGGTATTTGATGTGTACAAGGCCACGAAGCTTCCGGCCGTGTATGAGGAACTCTCAGTGATCAACGTGCTTGATCGAGCGAATATTGCTCAAAGTGTTGATTCGCGAGAGCCAGTGGGATAACCACCCCAAAACTAGAATCGTTGCAAGAAGATCGAAATGCCACAATCGCAGTTAATGGGCATTGGTGTAAGCATTACTGGGGTGAGGACGGTAGTCGAGAGAAGACGTCCGTCACCCTAGAGGATGACTAAGCTTCAATGACGTCGAGCCGCAATGGTAAACCAGGCGCTGCACGGGAGGCAACCCGTGAAATTGTTGTAATACTTGAGTAGAATTAGTAGAAAAGAAAGAAAAAGAAAAGAACAAAGAGAAAAATAGAAAAATAAAAATAAAAACAAAAATTGTGTTTTATGTTGAAACCTATGAATTCTAACTAATTTCTTGTTGTGAGATAAATTTTAGGTTGAACGAAGGGTAAAAATACAAAGGATCGCAAAAGAAAAATTGAGGTGAGAAAAATAATAAAAAGTGGCAAAACAGTGAGCCTGCGCGATGGCTCCGTGTCACAGAGGAGGGCCTCCGCGTTACCCTCTGTGACACGTTGAGGTGTAATTCTGGAATTTTTAAAATTCCAGAACACCTCCGCGTTGGCTCCGTGTCACGGAGGGGGTGCTCCACGTTACCCTCCGTGACACGGTGAGGTGTTAATCGCGTCGGGTTACACCGGGTGGCCGGGTGACCCGTGTGAAAATCCTCCTTTTTAACCCCGATTTCCCTCATTTTTCCCCATTTCTCATCCTCTCCGCGACAAACATCCAAAAATCCCCCCTTCCCCAATGTGACACGGACCTAGGCACGAGTTTTCTTCAACTTTTCTTCGATTTCATCGAATTAAAGGTATGTCTTTAACTTCATCGCAATTCTTGACTAATTTTTCGATTTTATAGCATGTGAGGTGAGTAAACCTTGCCCTAAGTGTAAATTGAGCTTGAATTCATTCAAGTTATTGTTGATTGATGTTCGTAGTATCATTTTGATTGTATGAACTCGATAAATACATGCTTGATCGAATTTTGGTGAAATATGTAGCTAGGGTTAGAATTTGATTGCGAAGAAACTAAAATGTGATTGAAAATGTGAAAATTATGGGTTGGGAATGTTGGGTAAGGTGAATTGTGTTGTGCTTGATGTGAATATGGTAAATAAATGATGGATTTTCGGGAGAATGAAATTGTTGAATTGCATAGAAATTGGTGAATTGCATAGGTTGTGTTGAGAGAAGTTTTTGCTAAGTGCTATGTGATGAAATGGTATCGATGGTGATATTTTGATTAGCTGTATGAAGTCTGAGTAGTACGTAGAATTTATTCCATCGAATTCTATGAATGCACGAGGCATGTTGTTGTTTTTTTTTGTAAATTGGAAAATGAGAATTATCTTGCCGTAATTTCATAATTGTGGCTAAGGACTAAGTGTGGGGTGGCCTAGCTTAACCCAACCTTAGTCGAAGCTAATTTTGATTTGAATAACATTGGGACTGTCTGTTTGATTCGACAGGAACAATGGCGAGCAGGCAAGACAAAGAAAAGGGCGCATCTACATCGAGCGCCGGGAGGAAAAGAATTAGACTGGGAACAGAAGTCCCAGTAGCACCAGCGGTTCCGCGCGGCCAACGCCATCAATACAAAACCCGATGGGTGACGCACGAAGGAAAGAAATGGTACGCAAAGCACAAGGAGAACAAATACTTCCCCCAGGAGCACATTGCAAGGGAGCCGTTGGCACAGGAATTCCCCAAAATCATACACAGGATTGACGATGTCGAGCCGAACATCATCTTTGAAGAGCCCAAGGAGTGTAATCTCCACCTGATTTGGGAGTTCTACGCCAACTGGAACCCGACACTCCGCAGTCACACCATCAAGATAAGGGGGCAGGTAGTCACCTTTGAGCCCCATCACCTTAATGCCATTTTGGGGGTGCGGGACACAGACGCCCATGTACTCCGGTTGCTGAACATCACTCCACCATATGTGGATATCAGACACACTCTGTGTAGAGCCCGTTCTACAGCATGGTGGAGCAGGCATAAGGAGAGGGGCTACCATCAGACGCTGCCCTACTCTCAAATGAACAGGGAAGCCAGAATTTGGCTTAAGATCATGTGTTCCTGCCTGATCCCGGGGGTGCACATGACAGATGTCACCTGGGATCGTGTGTGCTTGGTCTACGCCCTGATGAAAGGGCTGAAAATTAATGTTGGGGAGGAGATTATCTTCGCCATGAAGAGAGCCTGGTTGCATCAAGGGCACAGGTACGGGTTTGGTGGCCTGCTGACCACGTTCCTGAGGGGCCTGGATATTGAGGAAGAGGCCCTGGACTATATCCCCCAGATGGATAGGCGTGCCTTGAACGTCACCAAAACTAAGGCACCTGACACCACTCACGGGCCAGTTCTCACATTAGCCGAGCGACATGCTCGGGATGATCAGTACATGGCCCGCATGTTCGGCATGCAGATGCTGTAGTTGAGAATAGGCGGGAGGCCAGCAACAGAAGATGAGTTGTGGCAGCTCGAGCTAGATTACCCCTTTGGCGAAAATGCCAGGGCTCTATGCCGAGTGGGGCCAGCTTTTGTGGAGCCCATAGATGACGATGTCCCCACAGATGAGGAGACACGCCGTGATGACTCAGATGTTGAGTCAGATGAGGATAGCAGGGGCGATTCAGATATGGGAGATGAGGCAATAACACTTGATGAAGAAGTTGAATACTTCGATTGATCAGGGAGTTTCACCACCTACTCTTGTGCTATGCTGAATTTTGTGAACACTGGGGACAGTGTTCGGTTTAAGTGTGGGGTGGGAGTAGTTAGGTGTCGATTGTTTTTTTGTTGTTTATGTTCATGTTTTGTTGTTGTGCCTGTGAAAAAATTGTGACCCTGTGATTGTGGTGTTTATGTTTTGTATTGTAATTCGATGTTGTAATTAATGTGAATCTGTTGTGTGCTGTGTGGAGTTGTTGTTAGCTGGTTGTGTAAATATTTTTGTTTTATCGAAATTATCGATATTCTTTTTTAAAATTTTTCGTTGAAATATTTTTATGATTGGGTTTCTCGGCGTTTGTTTTCGGTGCTTTTACCGAGAATAGTCCATTGAACCAAAGTCTTAAATAGTGACCGTTCTCTATGATGGATGGATGACGACCGTCTTAAGGGAAATGTAGTCGATAGGAGTAGTTTTTTCCTTCTTTTAATTTTTTTCTTTTGTTTGTTTGTATCCCAAACGTGTCGTTACTTTATGGTTCGGAATTCTTGTTGCGTGTTGTACATGATATTTAGAATGCAAAGGTGATTCGTATGAAAGCATGCAACTTTGTAAACATGTTGAGATACCTAGACCATAGGGTTCGATTCGGTGTGATTGATGCTTAATGTTTGAATTCTTGTAATTAGTTGATTGAAGAGTCTGTGAATATGTCTTGAGTTGAGCATGTGCAATGAGTGTGTGGTGAGGTTTCGATTATTCCATGCTATTGTGAAGTGTCTAGAACTTGTCTGGTGTGTGTACAAAACGAAATGAAGGATGTGTAGTGTAGGAAAGGATGTAGGCATTTCTTTGATTTAACCGAAAGTTTTTCCATTATCATACCTACCTTGAATGTACATCCTAGTTAGCCCCATTGAGCCTTTAGCCTATTTTTTTCTTTCGTTGAAAAGGTACAAACCGAGCTTAACCCCTTCTTTCATTATCCATGAATTTGATCCAAAACTCTTAAGCACTTAAGAAAAATAATTTTTCCATAGTGTCAAGGAGTGAAAATTGTGAAAAGAAAGGAAAAGCGGAAGTGGTGAAAGTAAAGAAAAGGTCAAGGGTGCACTTGCCGAATTTAATAAAATGAAGATGTATAACTAATCTTTGTTATTAAGTCAAGTGTTCTTAAAGATATGGGAATATAAAAATAAAGAAAGACTTCAAGAATGGGAGGATGAAGGAAGAAACAATGCCCATAATGATGGTGGGATGTATTGAAAAGCGCTTAAGGATGCTAGTTGCTATTATTGATTAGCCCAATATTTACTAGTTCCTTAGCTTACATTAGAACCCGTTAAGCCCTACGTGATCTTACATCACTCGTCCTTATATTAGTGGAGTAATACACTAGAGGCAAGCTTATGGGTCATGACATGATGCATGTGAATTCTTTGGGAGAGAGAGCGAAATCGTGTTCATATGCCCCTGCATGTAATGTTTTTGAGATCATATGAATGAAAAGGGGGAAATTCTCTTGTGTTGTGAGGGCACATGCTTGACGAGAGATTGAATTTCGTGTCGGATGTTTTGATCAGCTGATTTGCATGAGTTTGTCGAGATCGAGAGTCGATCCTTGAGTCTAGGAGGTCTTAATGTGTTGAATATCATTGTATTGATGAGACTATGCATGTTTTCTTGATGATTTTCTATGTTAAATAATCGGTATAACCGTAGCTTGAATTGTCGAGCCAAAGTAGCTATCATTGGGTGTCAATTGCATGAGATGTGAGATTATTGTTCGAGGACGAACAAGGTTTTAAGTGTGGGGTAAGTGATCTTTGGGCAGAATTATATGCCCAAGTGATACTCAAATGCTTCATTTCTTCTTGTTTGTCCATCGATATTTGTACATTCTCATGTGATATGTATTTAAAAGGTGAATTTATAGTAACCAACATGATTAGTGTTGTTTTGCAGGAAAAATGTAATTTTAGGAAGCTAAGATGCATGTTGGGAGAAATCGGGAATGGACTCGGAAGCGAGCAGTAGAAAAGGCAAAGGAAATGCAGCAAATTAAGGGGCTCCGCGATGGAGCCGTGTCACGCTGCCATCGCGGAGGCATTCTGCCCAGATGATTAAAATTAGCCAAGTTCCAGTGGAGGTTCGCATTGGTGTCGTGGCATGTTGGGCATAATTACCTGGAGGACCGGATTCCAGTGAGGGTCCGCGTTTGTGGCGTGTCACGGAGGCAGTGCTCCGCGATGCACTCCGTGACACGTTACTTGTTTTTGCAGGAAAAATTTCCACTAGTATAAATAGCACACTTAGGTTTATTTTTAATAATTCTGACTTGGTTGAGCAAGAACGTGGGTTACAGGCAGTTGAGGAGACGAAAATCTTAGGGTTCTTCTCTATCTCTTTCTCCTTTATTTCAATTGTTTGTATGATTTACACTCATTTAATGATGTTGAATCCACAAATGAGAGGCTAAATTCACTTCTTGCTAAGTTTAAGAACATTTGTAGTGGAATGTAATTATTGATCATCTTGGTTTTTCATCTTTTCTTCGTTGTTCTATTAATTCTTGTTCTTACTGCATTAATGTTTGGCCAATATTAATGTATATCTAAAAAATTCGGTTTGTGCTCGAAAGAGGAAGAAATTGGAAAGTTGTGAATTGGTAGGATATGATCTCTTCTTGGTTTGGGAAAATTGAGAATTGATTTACCTTCAGAATAGAAATATATCTGAAAGTCGTATTAGTCAATTAAGGAATCGGTTTTGTATGGCTAGAACATGAATTTCTTTTTATCACAGAAATGTAGGTGGAAGGTTCATGATTCTTAAGTTGGGTTAAATACGAGTGTTTTAATCCATAGGCAATAATTCTTGACTAGCAACCGAAGGAAATATTAACCGATTTGTATCAATAAATTGCTTCCCTGCATGTTCGTTTTAGCCTCAGCATGCTCATTACTATAGTTGAGACTCAATTTGTACATTTGTTTTAGATTAATATAAATTAGGAAACAAACTCCCAAAAATCTTCTTGAAACTGTTGTCTGCATTATTAGAGTTAGAGTTTATTAACGCTTGATTCGATTATTACCTCGGTCCAGTCCCTGTGGGATCGATACTTGGCTACTCTAGCCAATTTACTACTTGTTCTACCACGTGCACTTGTGTGTAGGCATTTAAAAATACCCCGAACATCAGTACCGCTGGTACTAAGTATGCGAAGCAACAGCTGGAAAATAGTTGAAGACAAGCAATATAACTAATAGAATTGAAGTAGAAAGAAATAGGCTGTAACTGACTGAAAGTATGAGTTTAAGACTGTCCTCAACTATGCTGTAAGGAGTAGGAGTCGTACCTGGTAACGTGGCATTCTACTGTCTATCTACTCATGACTAACATAACATGGCATAATATATCATAAGATGAAATAACATAGCACACATAAACCTTACCTGGCCCCATAAGCTAGAAGGTACAACCAATACACAATATATACCCCTACCCTGGTCATCCCATCTCTCATAGTAACTAAAAGCATCCTGCCGGTCCCCTAGGTATGCACTTGGGCCCGTTGAGCCCCTGACTATAACTGTACCTGAGTCCGGAGGACTCCTAAACCAACACCCCGTGCGTACCTGCTCGACGGGGGTGTATAAAAGCCGACCAAGGCAAAATATGGGGAAGCTGGCATCCCATCTTCGTCCCCTAGGGGACATCATGCCACTCCGTAGAGCGACGTATCCTCGCCCTCTGGCGGACGAGTCGATACAACTATTAACCCTGGGGCGGTCATGGATGCTAGGTAATCCAACCCAAAACAATACAGTCAAGTCTCAACTGATAATACTAATTGCATATGATACATACTGAAACTAATGATAGTAATGTGTATGTATATAATACATACTGAAACTGATAATGGTATATATATAATTTCTGTCACACTGTGCTGAATCTGATACTGAAACAAGATATAATATTTCTGTTGAGAATCATGTTGTATAACTAAGTTTCATGGTAAACATGATTTACTATTTCTAACATGCTTTCTAAAATTCATATTAAGCTACTATTCTATTTCTGAAATACTTTACGGGAACTTATATTGCTTTACTAAGTTTTGGCTGAACACGATAATATCCTGATGTACTTTATTAAATTACATACTGGGCATGCTGTACTATTTCTTAAACTTTCAACTAGAATTTATACTAGTTTGCCCTACTGGAATTACTAACTTGCCGAAAGAAACTAGCTTCACATACCTTGTCCGCTAACTTTCTGAGTATCTGGCATAACTTGGATAATTTTCAGCTATTTCTCCCAACTGTAATCATATCCACGAAGTAAAAGAATCAATTCTATTATTATTAAAAAGAAATCATATTTACAATATATACTCCCTGCCTATTCTTCGACTTATCGAAGAACGGCCAAAATCTCGCTATTTCTTGAAAGTCCAGAAGAGAGAAATACTCACTTTAGGGCTAGGAGTATATTGACATTAATTTGGAGCAATTCCACTTACCTTAGCTCGGTAGGAAGACGGTTCTCTGGTCGAATTCCATGAAACTAACTCCGTAGGAATGCTCCCTGCAGCTTAATACTTCACTACCCAAGATTAATTAGAGTTTGGATCGCGTTTAATAGAGTAATCGGAAGAAAATTTCAATGGAACCCTCGTGCCCTCTGTTTTCTGGTTACTCTATGGTTTATTCATTGGAAATATTTTATAATTATCATTAAAAACCGAAGTGGGGCTTTATATACTTGGGACTGCATCTCACCTCCGTGGCACATTGGCCATCGTGGAGGTGAGCCCTTCGTGGCACGTTGGCCATGCGGAGGGGCTTGCCCGGCCTTTTATTGCGATGGTTTCACACGGCGTTTGTCCGGTCTTCCCCCGGGCCTTTTTCTAGCATGTATGTCATTCTAAAACTCTTAACCAACATGTGAATAGGCCATCTAAATGTCAAGAATTTACGGGGTGTAACATCCTCCTCCCCTTAAGAACATTCGTCCTTGAATGTAAACTTCTACTTGCAAGAGTTTCAACTTACTTGACTTATTCTAGAAAAATTTTGGCAGAGTTTCCCCTATAATATGGACTATCTCAAAGATCCTGAAACGCAGAAAATCCCAATACAGGTACTCCACACAATACTAATATTCATCACGCAATAGACTAAAGCCAACTATTTCATGTGTATACATAATTTAAGGAAATTCATAAAACAACAATACTAACGTACCTCTGGCTGATTAAGTCTAAAATAACTGAGGATATCTAACTTTCACATCTTCCTCCGCTTCCCAAGTCATTTCCTCTCGGTTCCTGTTATGCCGTAATACCTTGACCGAAATCACATATTTAGTTCTCAATCTACAAATCTGTCGGTCTAGTATGGCTACTAGAACCTATTCATAAGACATCTCCTCCGTAACTGGGACATCCTGAACTAGAACAACTCTGGAGGGGTCTCCTATATACTTCCTCAACATGGACACGTGGAAAACTAGGTGAACAGATTCTAATTCTGGAGGTAAGTTCAACTCGTATGCCACTTTGGCCTATTCTTCAGCGAATCTGATAAGGCCCAACAAATCTTGGGTTGAGCTTGCCTTTCTTGCCAAATCTCAGCACCCCTTTCATCGGAGAGACTTTCAAGAATACCCAGTCATTCACATTAAATTCCAAGTTTCTGCACCAGCATACGATTTCTGGCGGATCTGAGCAGTCCGTAGGCATTCTCCGATAAGCTTTACCTTTTCCTCTGACTGATGAATAATATCTGGCCCAATCAGCGCTGACTCTCCTACTTCAAACCAGCCAACTGGTGATCTGCACTTTCGCCCATACAATGCCTCATAAGGCGCCATCTGGGTAGCTTAATGGTAACTGTTATTATAGGCAAACCCAATAAGTGGTAAGTGCTCATCCCAGCTACATCCAAAGTCTAACACACACGCTCGCAGCATATCCTCGAGCATCTGAATAGTGAGTTCTGCCTGCCCATCTTTCTGAGGGTGAAAAGTTGTGCTCAGGTTAATCTGTGTCCTCAGGCCTCTCTGAAATGATTGCCAAAATTTAGCTTTGAATTGCGCCCCTCTGTCAGAGATAATGGACATTGGAACACCGTGCAGTCTGACTATTTCTCTGATATACAACTTAGCATAATCTTCGGCGGAGAAAGTAGCCCTTACTGGCAGAAGATGGGCTAATTTTGTCAGTCTGACAACAACTACCCAAATCGAGTAATTTCTATGTTTGGTATGGGGTAATCCTGCTACAAAATCCATATTTACTGCTTCCCACTTCCAAAGAGGCACAACTATGTCTTGAGTCAATCCGCCTAGTTTCTGGTGTTCCGCTTTTACTTGCTGGCAATTAGGACACTGGGCTACGAATTCTGCTATTTCCCTCTTCATACCTGGCCACTAGTAGATTTCTTTAATATCGTGGAACATTTTCGTTGCACCTGGGTGGAGAGAATAGCGGGCGTAATGTGACACGCTCATAATCTGTTGGCGAAGCCTTGAAATATCTGGAACACAAAGGTGGCCTTTACATCGCAACACTTCATCCTCAGTTACCTGAAAATACGGCGCTTTTCCTTATTGAACTCTGTCTTTAAGTTGAACCAGGTCAGGATCTTCATACTGTCGTTCCTTTACCTCCACAACTAATGACGACACTGCGGTGTTTTGAATTACCGCTCTGTTGTCCTCTTTTTCTGCTACACGAATGGCTAAACTGGCTAACTGGTGTATTTCTCGGGCCAATTCCCGCTGCTCGGGCTACAAGTACGCCAAACTCCCCATAGACTTACAACTAAGGGCATCTGCTACTACGTTGGCTCTGCCTGGGTGATACAGAATATTTACATCATAATCTTTCAACAATTCCAACCAGCGACGCTGCCGTAAGTTCAACTCTCTCTAGGTGAAGATATACTGTAGGCTCTTATGATTAGTGAAAATATCCACATGAATGCCATACAAGTAATGTCTCCATATCTTTAGGGCGTGGATTGCTGCGGCTAGTTCCAGGTCAAGGGTAGGATAATTCTTTTCATGTTTCCTCAGCTGTCTGGAAGCATAAGCAATTACTTTACCATGCTGCATCAACACACATCCTAACCTAATACCCGAAGCATCACAATAAACTACATAACCCTCTGTACCTTCTGGCAATGCTAACACTGGGGCGGAGTTCAACCTGTCTTTCAATTCCTGGAAACTCTGCTCACATGCCTCCGTCCACTAAAACTTTACTGCTTTTTGCATCAGCTTAGTCAGAGGTGCCGCTATGGTGGAGAATCCCTCAATAAATCTTCTGTAGTACACTGTTAATCCCAAAAAACTGCGTACTTCGGTTGGAGTGGTAGGTCTGGGCCATGTTTTTACTGCTTCTATTTTCTGCGTATCTACCTGTATACCAGCATCCGACACAATATGCCCTAAGAAAGCTACTGAGTTCAGCAAAAATTCACACTTAGAGAACTTGGCATACGACTAACGGTCCCTAAGAATCTGAAGCACTATCCGCAAATGATCCTGGTGGTCTGCCTCAGAGCGAGAATACACCAGAATGTCGTCAATAAACACTATTACGAACAGGTCCAGGTACGGTCTGAAGATGTTGTTCATCAGGTCCATGAATACTGCAGGAGCATTTGTCAGCCCAAAGGACATGACTAGGAATTCAAAATGGCCTTATCTGGTCCTGAAGGAAGTCCTCAGAATGTCCCTTTCACGAACTCAACTTGATGATATCCGGACCGTTAGTCAATCTTGGAGAAATATCTGGCTCCTTGTAACTGATCAAACAAATCATCTATTCTGGGAAGCGGATACTTATTCTTGACTGTAACCTTGTTCAACTGTCGGTAGTCTATACACATGCGGAGGGAGCCGTCCTTCTTTCTCACAAATAGAACCGGTGCACCCCAAGGTGAAGTACTCGGCCTAATAAAGCCTTTATCTAACAGATTCTTCAGCTGCTCCTTTAGTTCTCTGAGTTTAGCAGGAGCCATACGATACGGAGGAATTGATATGGGTTGAGTTCCTGGTAGTAAATCAATTGCAAAATCTATTTCCCTTTCTGGGGGATACCAGGTAGCTCGTCTGGGAATACGTCGGGGAATTCATTAACCACTGGAACAGACTGGAGAGACAGAGGCTCTACTCGAACATCCTGAACTTTGACAATATGGTAAATGCACCCCTTGGCTATCAACTTTCTCGCCTGAAGATAGGAAATAAACCTACCTTTTGGCGTAATTGCACTGCCCTTCCACTCTCGTACTGCCTCCCCTAGAAAATAGCATCAGACTGTCTTGGTCCAGTATTCTACATTTTCATAGCACGGAGCCAACCAATCCATACCCATAATGGCGTCGAAATCAACCATCTCTAACTCTACTAAATTTGCTATAGTCTGACGGTTAGCAACTTGTACTGTACACCTTCGATAAACCCTTCTGGATATAATAGAGTTGCTGACGGGTGTAGATACTGAAAAAGGTTGTCGAAGCAATTCCGCCACAATACTGAACTTTTGAGCCACTAATGGAGTAACATAGGACAAGGTAGATCCTGGATCTATCAATATATAAGCAGGGTAAGAGCAAATAGTCATCATAACTGTCACAACATCGGGTGACGCTTCTGAATCCTGCCTCCCTGGTAAAGCATATGAGCGGCTTGGACCCGCACCTATATTGGAGGCCCCTGATCTGCCCCGGCCTCTGCCTGCTGAAACTGAGGTCCTGTGCCCTACTGAGGATGCTGAAGCTCGTGACCCTACGGATGCCTTGTCCTATCTATCCCTATCATCCTAACCTCTGGCTGGACAATCTCTCATCAGATGACCCTCTTGGCCATAAATATACCATCCGGTGGAGCCGTATCTGCATGCTACAGAATGGAGTCGACTGCATATAGGGCAAAGTGGTAAGGTATACCTACTCTGTTTCACCCTCCTCTGTAGTGGTGAATCTGCGGTCGTCGAGCCTCCGTCGGTCTCTGACTGCCCCCTGCAACTAAATCTGCCCCTCTGTGGCTGTGGTGGAGGCGGGGGTCTGGGCGGCCTATCTGACAATCATGGCCTGGGTCCTCCCCAGGCCTCCCTCTGTAACTCGACTGGCCTACCCCTGCTGCGCTGTTCCTGACTGGTCCTCCTGATCTCCCGCTGTCGCTGCCTGATGCCCTCAATATTCTGAGCGAATGCCTAAACTCAGGCAATATACATGTCCTCTCACAGAGTAGCCGTAATACAAGTCTCAACATACTCTAGGTTCAACCCCATGATGAAGCGGTGTACTCTGGACGCCATGGTATCAACAAGGGTTGGTGCATACCGGGCGAAAGAACCAAACCTCAAGGCGTATTCTCGAACACTCATGGCCCCCTACTCCAAATGTAAAAACTGATACACCCGGGCCTGTCGAATCTCCCGTGGTAAATAGTGATCCAGAAAAGCTCCTAAGAAGCTGGACCATGTCAGAGGGGAAACATCTCTCCCTCGTGACCTTTCCCAGCTTCAAACCACAACACGGCGATGTCCCGTAACCGGAATGCTGCCAATCAACCGATTTTGTAGGTGTGGCATGCATAACCCTAAACATTCTCTGCATCTGGTCTAGAAAATCCTGAGGGTCCTCTGTCTGGTCCATACCTGTAAACTGTGGGGGATTCAGAGTCAAAACTTCCCAGACCCTCGAACTACCGGGCCCTCCTGATGACTCTGCAATAATAGACGGCATCGGCTGATGCTGAGTAGCCATCATTGGTGCTAACATGACTACTGCACTCCTGACCTCCTGGTCGGAAGGTATCGATATAGGGACTGCTGGAAGTGTTGTCGCCCCAAGTGGCTTCTGATGTGGTGGAGACTGCTAAGAAGGTTGGGACGATGCCTCTGTATTGCCCTCTGATCGGGCTGATTCTAAACGAGGGTGAGGCATCCTGCTGGTGCCTTCCCCTACTGCGGTATCCAATCTTTGGCCTGTGGTAGGATGTCGCTGGTTTGACATTTTATATGTAACCAAATAATATAGTAAGCTCTAGGTACTCAACCCTATACTGTACCGCTCTACAGCACTACTAAATAAAAATAAAAAAGCAACCATTCTATTATGCCTTGCAGCCTCCTGCCCATAGTATGTGGTTCACAACACATCCATAGGCAAGACTCTACTTAGCACGGCTTGCAGACTCCGTGGGATACGACCTGGCTCTGATACCAAGTTTGTCACGCCCCGCCTTGGGAGGCATGACTGGCACCTGGTGCCCTACTAGGACCTGGGTAGACTAGCTGAGCCTAAGCACTTCTGGTGCCAAACTGGCTCTAACTCTAGATTCAAGAAAACGACGGGCTATATAACGGCTTTAAATACAGCCTCCGACCGACTAGGCCTATATCCACCTGTAAAAAAATAACAGCTACCCAGAACAACTGAATCAATAGGGAACCTATTCGAGCCGACAAGGCCACCATGCCATCTAGTTATTTTTGAATCAAGAAAACAAGTGCTAAACTGTTGCGTGACCAACAAGATCACAATTACCAACTGAATAAGGACCCACACAGCCATCATAAGCAAACTAAAACATACACATGGCCTCACATGACCGATACAGCTAACCACAGGGAATATACAATCTGCAAGCCTCTAAGAATACTGATAAGAAGGTCGGGACAGGGCCCCGTCCTACTCATACTATACAACAAAAGAAAAGAAATAAATCTCTAGTTGTCTAGCTCCGGATGACAGGAGCTGATGACTCTGTGTGCTGGCTGGAATTACGAGGGATCGGCTCCTCGTCTATGAGTACCTATAGGCAAGTAATGCAGTGCCCCAAAACGGGCGTCAGTACTGTTGGTACTGAGTATGCAAAGCAACAGCTGGAAAATAACTGAAGACAAGCAATATAACTGATAGAACTGAAGTAGAAAGAAATAGACTGTAACTGACTAAAAGTATGAGTTTAAGACTATCCTTAACTATGCTGTAAGGAGAAGGAGTCGTACCTGGTAACATGGCATTCTACTGTCTATCTACTCATGACTAACATAACATGGCATAATATAGCATAACATAACATAACATAGCACACATAAACCTTACCTGGCCCCCACAAGCCGGAAGGTACAACCAACACGCAATCTATACCCCTACCCCGGTCATCCCATCTCCCATAGTAACTAAAAGCATCTTGCCGGTCCCCTGGGTATGCACTTGGGCCCGCTGAGCCCCTGAATATCACTGTACCTAAGTCCGGAGGACTCCTGAATCAACACCCGGGTGTACCCGCTCGACGGGGGTGTATAAAAGCCGACGAAGGCAAAATATGGGGAAGCTGGCATCCCATCTTCGTCCCCTAGGGGACGGCATGCCACTCCGTAGAGAGACGTATCCTCGCCCTCTGGTGGACGAGTCGATACATATTAACCCTAGGGGTGGTCATGGATGCTAGGTAATCCAACCCAAAATAATACAGTCAAGTCTCAACTGATAATACTAACTGCATACGATACATACTGAAACTAATGATATTAATGTGTGTGTATATAATACATGCTGAAACTGATATTGGTATATATATAATTTCTGTCACAGTGTGCTGAATCTGATACTTAAACAAGATGTAATATTTCTGCGGAGAATCATGCTGTATAACTACGTTTCATGGTAAACATGATTTACTATTTCTAACATGCTTTCTAAAAGTCATATTAAGCTACTATTCTATTTTTGAAATACTTTATGGGAACTTATATTGCTTTACTAAGTTTCGGCTAAACACGATAATATCCTGACGTACTTTACTAAATTACATATTGGGCATGCTGTATTGTTTCTAAAACTTTCTACTAGAAGTTATACTATTTTTCTCTACTAGAATTACTAACTTGCCAAAAGAAACTAGCTTCACATACCTTGTCTGCTAACTTTCTGATTATCTAGCGTAACTCGGCTAATTTTAAGCTATTTCTCCCAACTGTAATCATATCCACGAAAGGAAAGAATCAATTCTATTATTATTAAAAAGACACCATATTTACAATATATACTCACTGCCTATTCTTCGACTTATCGAAGAACGACCGAAAACTCGCTATTTCTCGAAAGTCCAGAAGAGAGAAATACTCACTTTAGGGCTAGGAGTATATTGACATTAATTTGGAGCAATTCCACTTACCTTAGCTCGGTGGGAAGACGGTTCTCCGGCGGAATTCCATGAAACGAACTCCGTAGGAATGCTCCCTGCAGCTTAATACTTCACTACCCAAGATTAATTCGAGTTTGGACCGCGTTTAATAGCGTAGTCAAAAGAAAATTTCAATGGAACCCTTGTGCCCTCTGTTTTCTGGTTAATCTCTGGTTTTTTACTGGAAATATTTGATAATTATCATTAAAAACCGAAGTGGGGCTTTATATACTTGGGACTCCATCTCACCTCCGTGGCACGTTGGCCATCGCGGAGGTGAGCCCTCCGTGGCATGTTGGCCATCACGGAGGGGCCTGCCCGGCCTTTTCTTGTGATGGTTTGACGCAGCGTTGGTCTGGTCTTCCCTCGGGCCTTTTTCTAGCATGTATGGCATTCTAAAACTCTTAACCAACATGTGAATAGGCCATCTAAATATCAAGAATTTACGAGGTGTAACAAAAACCCTCATGCAGTTTATCAGTTCTTACAGTATTCTAGAATTTTCATACTAAATTCAGTATTTGTGACTTCAAATAGGGTCTTTGCATGGTATCTTAGTGTAGTTTATTATTTATCAATATATTATAATGTTTTATTTGACATCTCACATACTTAATACATTTCAAGTACTGATGCATATTTTTTATGCTATATCATTTTATTATTTAGACTCTGGTATCCAGCCTCAGCATCATAGTTAGCTTTACCGATGATATTCAGTAGTATTCTGTTGGTGAGCCCTCATCTTTTAAGGATCGGAGCTATTCTTTCTATTTTAGTAGAGCTAGTTCAGTTTTCCATACTTAGAGTTAGCTGGGGGCTTGTCCCAGCAACTCATCTGTTAGTAGATGCTTTCAAATAGTGTAGTATTAGTTTTAGCTTATATTTATTAGTGTGGTTTAAAACTCCAGTATTTACCAAATTTTATCTTTCTCATAAAACATTGTGTTTACACTTCAGTAGCTTCTACCCAGTTTTCTATTCAATTCTAGTATGTTAGTAATATGCTATGTCATGGGTTAGCTTGGAGTTAGTTGTAACTCTAAGTACCGTGTCGCATCTAGGGTGTAGACTGGAGTCGTGAAAAACTTGGTATCAGAGCCTCAGGTTTAGAGTGTCCTTGGATGTTTGAAAGCCGCGTTAAGTAGATTCTTTTTCGTGGGTGTGAAGCGCGCCACGTTTATGAGGGGGAGGCTACAAAGAGTTTTTAAGAGAACTCTCTTTTCTTTATGATTCTTATCATGCGTGGAGTGTGAAACCCTAAAATTTCCATCTAACTCGTGCTTTGCTGTTTTCAGTTGATAATGCCTCCCAGAAGAGAAAATGGAAGAAGGATTGATAACACCAACCAGCTCCAACAACCCCTCAGGATGATCAGGTGACACCTGTTGAGTTCAGGGTTGCTATTCATATGCTAGCTTCGGCAGTGACTAACCAGGTCAACCAGCAGGCTGTTGTTCCTGCCAATACGAGTGGGCCTATAACTGCTTCTAGAGTCCAAGACGTTACTTGGATGAAACCCCCAGAATTTCATAAGTCTAAGATAGATGAGGACCCATAGGACTTTATCAACGAGGTTCAAAAGATCACCCAAATCATGGGTGTTACCTCTGTCGAAAGTGCAAACTTGGACACCTTATCAATTGAAAGAAGTGGCCAAGATATGGTAGAGGAAATGGAAAGAGGGGAGATGAGTTAGTGTATGTCCGATGAAGTGGGACGAGTTCGTGACTGTGTTTTTGGACAGGTTCTTTGATGTCCTGTGAGTTTACAACACTTTCAATGCTTAAAACTAGAAAATAAGCATGGAATTAGGTGTGTTTATATGGATATGAGGCACTTTTACTTTATTTTTAGGAAAAATAGATGTTGGAGCTGAATTGTGCAAAAGATAGAGAAAAATGCAGAAAAGTGGCTAAGTAAGAATCTCAATACGATCCGTACCATCCTGGTATGAGCCATACTGAGAGTTGTGGAAAAGTCCAAGACTAAAGCATGAGGCAAAGGCAACTTACACTTCATGGTACGAGTTGTACCATCCTGGTACGAGCCATACCATAGCAGTCGTAGTAAATTCCAGAAGGTTTTGCACAGGCCAAGTATCCTGGTACGGGTAGTAACCATGAGTCATGAGACCTACCTAAGACCCACACCAAGGAACCATGGAAAACCCAGAAAAAGAGAAGACTGGCAAAACTCAAGGTACGAGAAGGAGTCACAGATGGTGGAACTTAGGTACAAGTCGTACGAAGCCATCTGTGAAAGTTAACAGAGGATGCTAGCAAGTGCAAGTTCAAGCCATGGGAAGATTATACGACTCATAGTTTCTTGGTACGAGTTGTACCACAAGTCAACACTTACCCAGATTCAGCAGAAGCTAGCCAATGTACGAGTCAAGGTACGACCAATACAATTCTTTTACGGGTCGTATGTGAAGGCGGCGATAGTTTTTGATAGTTTCCCTGTTTACTTAGGAGAAGGTTCCAATTATTTGTATAAATACATTTTAGGTTATTTTTCAGTAAAAATAGTAGATTAAAGAGTCGAACATTAAGTTTTTCTTACATTGAGAGACAAAGTGTTGTGAATTTTAATTCAAGTCTTGGAGATTTTCTTGCTTTGATCTCTTCCTTGTTCTTGAAATATTCAACATCAATTCTTGCAATAATCAAGAAGGTTTTATTTTCAATCATCTTTGTAAATATTCAATTACGTATTTGTCTATGAATGCTAATATGTCATGACCCGAACATAGGCCCGGATTGAGATACGGGACAAGGTGCCCCGAGACATTCCAAGTTGACCATGGCATGAACATACATCTAACTCAATCAATAAAAGTGGAAGACTTAACATAATAAACATAACGGAAGTCTAAACATAACATAACATCAAAACTATAATTTACATCATACACGGCAAGCTGATTACTACGCCAAGTCTGAAAGCCTCTAACACATCTCAAAACTGAAAATACAAAGATAACTTGTAAGAAATGGTCCTCAGGAGATGAGGAATCACCTACTGAGACTGGATGCTAACTCCGAAGAACTGGCTAGTGATGGGGCTGAATCTAAAAATTAGAGCCTATATCATAAAATGATACAGGATAAAATATGCGGTCAGTACGTGGAATGTATCAAGTATGCAGGGTAAATAAAACCTCTTAAGTAAGTAAAATAATTAAAACATGCATAATATAAAACATAATCAAGATAAGAATCTGAGAGTAGGGCTTGCATGCTATTTTCTAAAATCATGATCTGAACATAACTGAACATCATAACTGAATCGAATGACCCAAAGCTGAAATCTGATAATCGTATAAACATTTGGGTCAAACCTACTTTATAACATATATATATATATATATATATATATATATATATATATATATGTATATATCATGAATGATAAACGTGCATAACTGAAATCATGAAGAATAATGGGAGACTCGTCATATAACCGACATTACCACGATAGAGCTTACGTGGTCCTAACTATCACACTCAAGTGGGTAGAGCTGACCAAAGCCTTGCCAGGGCTAAGGACGATACCATGATATCGATATCAACTTTAAGGCCCCTTGGGGCAGGGGAAAGATCCAAGGGAGGTCCCTGATAATGTCCAAACTACACTTTTCTTTTATGAAAAAGCGTAAATGGTCGCTACTCAAAATAAATATTCCCGACGAGTGGCCAGGGTCGTATCCCACGGAGAATTGAGTTGATAATTCAAAAGTTATAAACTAATTCGAACTAGAGCGCATAATTGTTCAACATTTGAAAAGTAAAATTGGGGGGAAATGAAAAGGGAAAATTAACTAACTAATTCTTAACTAAAACTAATTGGGGGAGATTCCAATTGAAGTAATCACAAGTGAGAGGCTAGGGACATTCTATGGGTGAGATCATAATTAAATCGGGAATTTCTTCAATGCCTTAGACGCAAGTATAAATAATCTCGGGAAGTAGGTATCCTCAGCTTCTCAGCCGATTAACTACCCCTAGCTAGAGTTTTCTCAAAATCTACTTGCGATTTAGCTCAACCCGAATTGATTTGGATTTGCAACTTCACTATTCCTAGCTATTAGCTTCCAATTAGGAAGGAGGAAGTAATTTCAGCTATTTCTAGCTTAATTTTACAATCTCCTATCCATACCCACTACTAGATTCCCTTCCAATACTTAATCATTCTCTCCCGATCAACAATCAAGCAAGTATAGATAGACCCATATCATAATCAATGGATCTTCATTAATAGATTGAAGAGAATCTAATAGATTTACACTTAATTGAACAATAGGAAGATGAATCTAGCAACACCCACCTACAATTCAATAAGAATCCAAGAGAAATTTATCAAAACCCAATCAAATTAACAAACCCACCATGAATATACTTCTAACTAGCAAATTAGTAAAGCATATTTAAAGATAAAGAGAAGATACCAAGAGGATTCCCCTAACATTTATTGCATTAGCTTCACAAATCTGTTTCACAAGCTCTTACAACAATGGTGGAATTCCCCCAAAATGGGTTAAAGAAAAAGAAGAAGAAAAGTACTACCTAACTCTACAAAACTATGGAGAAAAGAATCTCCTAAAAATTCTATGAAGAAGATGAAGTTTTGATGAATAAATTATTGGTTGAATGGTTCTCCCCTTTAGTTGGTGTACAATGGAGGTTATATATCTATAGTTTCTAGTATACAACATTCCCCAAATGTCCTTGGATCTTCTAGATGCTTTTATGACCTTTTTGGACCCTTTTACCCTTCATTAGATGGCCTTTCAGGTGAGGAATTGGCGTTTTTCCTGTTGCAATCCGTGGAGCACCAAACTTTAGCCGGTTGAAAACAATGGCCTGGCAGGGGGGAACCGGAGGTTCAGTGGCTTTTACCCAATAAATTCCATGAAGGGCTGGTTGTTCAGCCAGTCTGGGCAGTAGCTTTGGCATTTCGCCCGTGTTTCGCCCTTCCAGATCCGCGTTTAGCGGATTCAAAGCACGTCCTTGCACCTCTTTTTGAGCTCAAATCTTCCCTTATCTTTAGCTTCTCTTCCTCATATGCTAACTCATCAAATTTCTTCTCAAATTCGATGTGTTTTGCTCGATTTTATGCTTTCTTTACTCACATGAGGTACCTACAAAGAATTCAAGAGAAAGGGCATAAAATCCACATAAATGACTCGAAAACTAGGCAAAAACTCATGATTATGAGCCTAATGAGTTGGTAAATTTCCAACTCATCAAACCCCCAAACTTGAACCATTGTTTGTCCTCAAGTAATGCAATTCTTTACAGTTGAGCAAATGAAAAACATGCTATATATATGAGTTTTTTCATCAAGGGCCAATCAATACATTCTTGCACAAGGAAACATTTTTAAGGCTTAGGGCACTATGGTAGTTGTACACAAAATCATCAATCCTCACAACAACCCAAACATTATACACCAATTCAAGAAAAAATAGACACAAACCATGTTGCACAAGCTTCAATAGCTAACCAAAATCATTAAAAATATCTTGCATGAATTTATTTCATTCAAATAAAGGGAATAGTTCCTCAAAATAAGTTCAAATAGCATCTCAAGTCATTGATAATTCACATTCAAAGCTTGCTTTAAAGTTCACTACCCACTTGCCTTAATCATACCTCTCTTTGAAAATAATTTTAAGCATGTACTCCAAGGAAATGATGCCCTTGACAAGAAGAGAGAATCTCATACTCATTTTCGTAGCATTTCACACAATGAGACTATAAGATAAGACAAATGCGCTCACTCTCACAAAGAAATTCAAGTGCACACAAATTGACCCATAGGCTTACCCTTCATGTATATCGCCACTAATGTAGTGTTGCTACACCTAGAATAAATTAGGACTTGTGGGTCATAATGAAGGCTAGGGGTGAGGGTAGGACAATTGTTTAGCTTTAGTGACTAAAGCCTCCCTAATGCCTTTACAAAAGTTTGTAACACCCCATCATCTTATTGAAATTACTCCACCTTATTTCTCCTTGTTCATCATCTTTATCTTTTGTATAACACAATCCACCCTTATAACACCCATGAATTTTACATTTAGCCTTAAATATGCAAGAGATAGCACTTTTTTTCTATTCTTTCTCTTTTGATGATTCGAGATCTTTTAACCAATCGATTCATTCATTTCATCATGATTTTGGTGCTACCTCACATTGACGCTCTCATTTTTCCCCCTTGTCCTGAAAACCCCCAAACTTAGGCTTTTGCCTCATCTCACATTCATTTTGTTATCGTTCCCCATCTCATGGGCTTCACGCCCCATTTTTCAATATTTTATCTCTAGCAATTAGGGAGGATGGGTGCCAAGGAGAAGGATTAAAAATGGTCATTAGGCTTGTAATGGTGGTTTCCAAAGAAAGGGTCCAAGGCTCAAACTTTGGCTATCAAAGATTAATGTTCAAGGAGGTCATTTGGGTGAAGTGACTAACAAAAGAGGGCCTAAGATCATGTTCTAAGTGCAGCCACATCTATCATTTCTCCTTGAATCACAGTTGGGGAAAGTTCTAGACAATCATCCATACACAAGAATTAAGCTAAAAACCTCACTACACAAGGCATCACAATTCAAGGAGTTCACACACTTCCTTTGTCACATTAAGAGGATGACTTTTAACGATCTGGTTATGAACCAACAAGCCAAGCAAGGAATATATAATTCATGAAAAAAGCATGCTCATTTTCATATTTAGAAACCCCTCTTTTCTTCTCAACTCTTATGCACAATGCCAGATAAGAAATATTGGTGGTACCTCCTCAAGCAAGTGCACAAACAACTCAACAAGACTCAAACAACATGGCATTTTCCCTTAAGAATTTTTCCTCTCAATCTATCATTGGAAAGTGCCAACCGAGTTCGACAATAAGAAGAAAAGACAAAGAAATCGCTCCTTGAGAAAGAACCGTAGTATAAAGAAAACCCTTGGAGCTTATTCAAAGACCACTATCTAAAAAGGCGATACAAACTCACAAGTAATGACGATTTACCCTTGAGAATGACATCACCAAATCTATCATAGGGCCATATCGTACATCACTTAACAAGTGGGTTACTCAGACTTCACCCCCTAACAAAAATAATGCATTGTCCTTGATTCCTAAGGTTAAACAAAATGAGGAATGAATGGGTTAGAGGACTCCCTGATACGATGGAGGCATTCATTTTACACGCATTTTCCATGCTCTCCTTTTTCTTTTTCTTCTCTCCCTTTTTGCCATGTTCCACACTTGTTCCATCCCTGTAAAATCAAAGATAACACAAACGTAAAGTAAAAAAAAAAGTAAAAAGTAAAAACAAAAAAAAGCACTTGGGTTGCCTCCCAAGAAGCACCTTAGTTTACTTCGTGGCTCAACGACTCCAACTTCACCACTTCTCTCTCCACTTTGAGCATTTGAATCTCACTCCTAGTTTCTTGTCCATTCTTTCACTCCGCTTTAGGGGTGGTGGTGTAAGCATCAAAGGACAAAGAATGAATGTTGCATCTTGTGTTTCTTTGCCCTTGAAGGAGGGATGTGCTTTAGCCTTGTTGGCATGGCATACTCTAAGATGAAGCCACCTTGATCTTCCTCCTCAATTCCCTTCATCAACTTGGTCTCCTCAGTTTCCATATTGTCAACCAAGGTCAATGTTGAAAAATGATAAGAGGGAGGTTTAAGTCGCTCCCCTTTCAAGCATGCAGTCGCTCCCCTTTCAAGCATGCCTCTTGCTTGCCATCCTCCTCTTCAAGTGCACTAGATTCCTTGAGCATGAATTGTTGGATATCATTTGGAGACCCTACTGTCACTTCTTCAACCTTGGCATCTTTCAATTTTTCAATGTTGGTCGGTTGGTGCACCTCGATAACTTCTTCAAAGTTCACCTTGACTCCTACTTCATCATCATTTTGAGCTTCCTCCCTTGAGTCAAGTTGAGCTACGCCCCATTGTTCACTTCTTCGCTATGCTCCTCAAGGTCTCCTCCACTTCTTCTTTTAGAGATTTACTTCTTTCTTCTAGTGTATTTGATAATTCCATGGGCATAGAGGGGTTGGTATTCTTTTCCGCATTAGACTCCACTCCACAAAGTCTTGGAGCATGGCTTTTAGGCAGCCACATGTGCTTCTCCTTCCCTCACTTGCCATGGCTTCATTTCTTTCTAGCTTGGGAGCACAACTCCTATCATAGCCATTATAGCAGGAAGTGAACCCATTTGGGCATCCATCCCAATGTCTCCTAGGACTACCACATAATGTGCATCTATACCCATCATAGGAAGGAGAAGGTGCACTCATCTCCCTTCTAGGGGCATATTTGCAATCGTGCCAATAGTGTGTTCCTCCGTATTAGGGACATGGGTCATCATAATAAGGGTTGCCACCAGCAAACCTTCTTTCATTCCATAATGCCATCATTCAACTACAAACAAATAAAAACAAAAACAAAAGATAAAATCAAAACAAAATGTAGAACAAAAATGCAAAACTAGTTCGAATCAATAAATAACTAATGGCTTATCACAACTCAATTCCCCAACAATGGCGCCATTTTTTATAATATCCAAAATACACTATTCTTTTATGAAAGAGCATAAACGGTCGCTGCTCCAAACAAATATTCCCGACGGTGGCCGGGGTTGTATCCCACGGAGAATTGAGTTGATAATTCAAAAGTTATAAACTAATTCAAACTAGAGCGAATAATTGTTCAACATTTGAAAAGTAAAATTGGGGGGAAATCAAAAGGAAAATTAACTAACTAATTCTAAACTAAAACTAATTGGGGGAATTCCAATTTGAAGTAATCACAAGTTAGAGGCTAGGGACATTCTATGGGTGAGATCACAAAAAAATCGGAAATTTCTTCAATGCCTTAGACTCAAGAGTAAATAATCTCAGGAAGTAGGTAGCCTCAGCTTCTCAGCCTATTACTACCCCTAGCTAGATTTTTCTCAAAATCTAGCTGTGATTTAGCTCAACTCGAATTGATTTGGATTAGCAACTTCAGTATTCCTAGCTATTAGCTGCCAATTAGGAAGGAGGAAGTAATTTCAGCTATTTCTAGCATAATTTTACAATCTCGTATCCATACCCACTACTAGATTTCCTTCCAATACTTAATCATTCTCTCCTGTGCAACAATCAAGCAAGTATAGATAGACACATATCATAATCAATGGATCTTCATTAATAGATTGAAGAGAATCTAATAGATTTACACCTAATTGAACAATAGGAAGATGAATCTAGCAACACCCACCTACATTTCAATAAGAATCCAAGAGACTTTTATCAAAACCCAATCAAATTAACAAACCCACCACAAATATACTTCTGACTAGCAAATTAGTAAAGCATATTTAAAGATAGAGAGAAGATACCAAGAGGATTCTATTTGGGCCCGCAAGTGTACGGGTCGTGCAAGTAATATTGGCTCTTTTAGAGAACCGGAATGTCGAACCCACAGGGACTAGACCCATTCCTCTAACTATCCATTTCAAGTGTGATCGTAAATACCGAAAGTGTTGGTTATAGAAGTTTTCGAGGGAGATTTTTAATTAAATCTAAATTTGGTCAACGAAATATTCTGAATGCACTCTAGGAGCAACATAGAGTTAAAACTAGATAATCATGCGATGCTACGATTTGCAATGGGTTAAGCATGCAACTATTGATTATTATTTCATATAATTAGAATTGCATGTTCATGGTCTTTCGAGCCTCTAAACACGGCAAACTAGCCTCACTGCATCATTGTGAGTGAGGATGCTAATTTCTAGGTCGCGGGCAATTAATTATGTTGTGGTTTACGGGGAAACGATTGGGGAGTTTCGTGCGTCTAACCATTTAACTCAACTTACCCTCACAACTACTTCTTCGAGTGGTGATGTGATAATCCTAAGTTGGTCTCTTAATAACCCCCGTTTTATCAACCAAGCAAGGTGTTAGGTATATTTCTATCCTAACACGAAATTATATCGTGAGATACAAACATGCTCCTTACATTCTCATGTCCTGACCTAGGTAATTCTTTCTCAAGCAATTGCCCAAGCTAAAGTATATGTTTTCATGGTGATCAATCATAGAAACAACCAACAATCTAGAATGCAAGACGAAAACAACAATCACCAACTTAATTCCAAAATAATTTCACAAAATCACAATCATAATTCATGGCTTCAACCCTAGAGGAAGGGTTCGTGCCATTCATGTTTGTAAAACTACAACTAACTACTACTAAACTAACATACTTACATGAATTTGGTAGATGAGAAGGGAATTTGCCAAACCCTAGATGAGTTCTCCCACTTCTCCATTCACTCCTAGGTAGTTTTCCAGAATAAAATTGTGACCAAATGGTTTTAGGAGTTAAGGGACCTATTTATAGTAAATGGAAAACGTGCATAATTTAGCCTGTCGTGGAACGGCTCCGTGTCACGGAGAGTATCACGGAGCATTGCCTCCGTGACACGGAGGTAACGCGAAAGCTCTCTAGAAATTGCCTCCGGAAGCCAAAACTGCCGAGTGTCACCACGTTGGCAGCATGTCACGCTGCTTGGGCAGCGCGTTGTCACACCCCTGTCGTGCAGCTGGCATGGCGTGGCACGTTGCTAGCGCGCTGGTGCTGCCTGCCTGCCGCATCTGCTCGCGTGCCTAGGATAGGCGTGGCACAGCGCTGGGCGCGGCACACGCACAGCGTGGCACGCTGCCTGGCGCGGCCAGCCTTGCCACGGCCTACTCCTTGCCAACTCTCGCCCATTGCTCCCGACTCCATTCCGCTACTTCACCAACTTATAAATTAGTTCCTCAAAATCATTGAAACCTAGAAAACAAGGACTAATCATGTTGGTTAGCACATATATTCACATTTATATAAAATCACATGAAAATGTATACAATTACTTAGCTAAGCAAGACTGAATTAAATTATGAAGCGTCACTCGAGCATGCTATTTTGCCCGAGATCACAACCCCACACTTAAAGTCTTGTTCGTCCTTGAACAACCTTTTACATCTCATGCATATGGAGACTCACCCATAACTCATTTAGCAGGATTATTCATGCTACGGCTATAATGATTACGTAAGATAACAAGCTAAAAATAGAGCATGCACGATTTGATCATCGAAATGAAGTACAACTATGTTAAGACTTCTTAACCTCAAGAATCGAGTCTCAATCTTAGCAAACTCATGCAAATCAACTGATTAAGAAATCCCACATGAATTATATCCTTCATTCAACATGTGCCCTCACGGAAAGAGAGTTACCCAATTTCATACGCAAAAATAATTTTTAAATCACAGCATGTGTGGGTACTGAATAGAATTACGCTCACTCTCACAAAGAATTCACATGCATCATGTAATGACCCATAAGTTTGCCCTTAGTGTTTTATTCCACTAATTTAAGGATGTATGAATGTAAGATCAAGTAGGACCTTTTAGGTTGTAATGTAACTCAGGTGCGGGTAGGTACTATTATGGCCAGTAATAGTGAGTATCTTTCCTAAGCGCTTTTAATACATCACGCCCTCATTACGAACTTCCCTTCCCTTACTTCACCTTTTTCTCCTTTCAGCTTTCTTCTTCATTTTATGTTCCCCCCTTTATTTAGGCATTTTTAGCTTATTAGTAAGGAGTTCTATAAATAATTTTTCATTAATTTATTTTCTTACTCCTTACTAATAATCAACCATTTTCACACAAGTGCACCTTTGTCCTTTTCTCACTTCTTCAACTTGCTACTTTTCCTTTCTTTTCATTCTTCTCACTCCTTTACTCCTTTGGATTTTTTCACTCAAGCGCTTAGGAGTTTTGGATCAAACTCAAGGCTAATGAAAGAAAAAGGATTCGGCTTGTGTTGCAGCTATCAAAGAATAGGCTCAAGGCTCAATGGGGCTAACTAGGATTAATTTTTTTTTCAGGTAGGTAAAAATGAGGGATAAAAATTAGGTTCATTCAAAGAAATGCCTAAATCATCTCCTACAATTCACATCCTTCATTTCATTTTATAAACACACCAGGCAAGTTCTAGACAATCCACAATAGCACAGAATACTCAAAAACCTTACACTCATGGCACATGCTCAAATCAAGACACATTCAGCAGACCCTTAACTCAGCTAATCACAAGAATTCAGATTAAGCTTCCATCATATTGAGTCAAATTCGAGCCTAAGTGTCTCAAACAAAGTTATACACTTGCATGCTTCACACTGAACATACTTGCATCTTAAAATCACATATAGCACATCACAAGAACATCAAGCACCAATTAGTTATGGTTTCAAAAACCCAAAACCTATCGACTAATTTTTCCTTAAGACGGTCATCATCCATCTATCGTCGGAAACAGTCCCTAACTATGACTAAAAACACTATATACAGACAAAGAAAAGAAAAAGAAAATTTTTATTCTTCGGTTCAAAGGCCCTCCGTCGGAAAAGAACCGAAAAGAAAAACCAACGGGTGATGAAGTCGTGCTTAATTCACAAAAAAAATTTAAAATTTCTCCCAAATTTCACAAAAGCATTACATCCACCAAAAACTTGTTAAGCACAAAAATTTTGAAATTTTTCTCACCCCACACTTAAATTATGCTATGTCCTCATAGCATCAAATTAAAATTTAAAGGATGAGAAATACTCCCTGAGCCTCTATGTCAAGCTAAAAGCATGCTTTCATTTCAAGTTTCCAGAGGTGGGTGTTCGACCCCACACTTCTTCTATTCCATGCTCTTTAGCTTCCACCTTCTCAGTACTCAGACTTCCCTCCATCTGTGCTTAACTTTCCACCAAAACATAAACAAAATGAAAATAACAAAACCAACACAAAATCAAAATTAACAACGTGTACCTGAGGTACCCTTGGGTTGCCTCACAAGAAGCGCCTAATTTTTCATCGCAGCACGACGTGGACTGTCCTTTTCAGGACATCCTCATACCTGGGTTCTCTTTCAAGAACCATCTCCTTTTCTGTTGTTGTTTAGAGGAAACAACCTCCACTCTGTTCCTCTCTTTCTCCAACTTCTTCTCAATTTGAAGCCCTCTATCAAACTTGGGCTGAAGACTTGACATTGCCTTTAGCCGTGCACCTGTGGAATCCTCCACCCCACACTCATCCTCAGCCAACACACAAACCTGACAAAGGTTTCTGTAGTGTGCAGATGGGTTCATTTCTTGGTAAACGTGGAAGATTTCTTCTTCATCCTCAACCCTCATTTTCAGGGTCCCTGCTTTCAAGTCAATCACCGCTCCTCCGGTGGCCAAGAATGGTCGTCCCAAGATCAGGGGTACCTGGTCATCAACCTAAAAATCTAAGACAATAAAATCAGCAGGTATAATAAACTTACCTACTTTGATGAGAATGTCCTCTATTATTCCATCAGGTGTCACTCGTGACTTGTCAGCCAACTGCAGCATCAACCTTGTCGGCCTCGGTTTTCCTAACCCCAGGGTGTTGAATAAGGATAAGGGCATTAGATTAACTGCTGCCCCTAGATCACACAAATCTCGTAGCACCTCATAGCTTTACCAATTTGTATGGGGAGGGTAAAACTCCCTGGGTCTTCGAGCTTCTTCGGCATTTTACTCAATACCCTATGACTGCACTCCTCAGTCAGTGCTATAGTCTGGACATCCACCAATCTAACTTTGTTCGCCGTCACGTCCTTCAAGTATTTAGCATACTTGGGCATTCCCTGCAAGACATCAATAAGAGGCAAATTTATGTGAAGTTCTTTGAAACTTTCAAAGAACTTTTTGAAGCATTCCTCCTCCTTGTTCTTTCTAACTTTCTGAGGGAATGGTGGTGGTGGTCTTTGTGTTGGCTGCAATGCAGGTTGTGCATTTTCTTGCCCAGCACTTTGATTCGCTCCAGTGTCGGTGGATGATCCTGGTCTAACCATCTCCGGCTGCACCTCCTTCCTCAACTCTTTAGGCACTGCATTAGCTAATTGCTTTCCGCTTCTAAGACTGATGGCATTGATTTGCCGGGGGTTAGGATCTACATTGCTTGGTAATCCCCCCCGCGACCTCATGTTCTGAGCAGCTGCTATCTGACCCACTTGTTTTTCTAGATTGCGGGTGGCTACTTGCTGATTCATTAAGTCTGTTGCCATCCTCGCCTGATTTTCCGCTAACTGATTCTGGGTCTCCATAATTTTCTGCAGTGTTTCCTCAATGCTGCTACTCAATTGCCCATCATTCTACCTATTCTGCTGATACTGCTGTTGTTGAGGTTGCATATAATTCTACTTTTGGTTTCCACCCCAAGAAAAATTCGGGTGGCCCTGCCAATTTCTGTTGGAGTTGTTCCCAAAATTCTAATACCTATGCACATTACCAACAAAATTGACTAATTCCAGATTGGCTCCACAAGATTCTGCATTGTGCCCATTATTACCACAAATTTCACACCAACTCAGAGCTTGCTGAACTGCATTAACCTGGCCCTGGTGTTGGTTCATACTCAGTTTATGGAACTGAGTCATCATTTGATGTTGGAACGAAGCTAACTGTGCTGCCAAGGCATTCAAACCATCTACTTCTATCAACCCCGATCTCTTTCCTTCCCCCCTCGATGACTCGCTGTGCCACTCTGGATTTCCTTGTGCAATTCTGTTCAACAAAGTGTACAACTCCTCATATGTCTTCTCCAAGGCTTGCCCACCCGATGTAGAGTCTAGTAATATTTTTGTGTGTGGGTCTAGACTTTCTACAAAGGTATAAGCCAGCACTTCATTTGATTGCTGGTGATGGGGGCAGTCTCTTAACAATGAGTTGAATCTTTCCCAAGCCATATATAAGTTTTCATCAGGCCTCTGCTTGAAACTGAGTATTTCACTTCTCAACTTTGCAGTTTTGCCTGAAGGGAAGAATCTGATAAGGAACTTCTTAGCCAAGTCATTCCATGAAGTTATGGAGTTTGGTGGCTCAGCCTTCAGCCACTTTTTTTCCTCTCTCAATAGTGAAAATGGGAAGAGGGTCAGTCGGACATAATCTGTGGACACGCCTGTGGGGACAAATGTGTCACTAATCTCTAAAAAGCTCTGTAGGTGCTATTGCAGGTCCTCATGTGCCATCCCAGTGAATTGACTACTAGAATGTAACAGCTGCACCATGTTCTGTTTAAGCTCAAAGTGCCCTCCAAGCTCCGGTTTACGGATGCTAGAGGTCACATTCGTCGCTAGTGGGATTGCCACTTCGCGAACTGGTCTTGCTGCCATTGCTTCTGATGACAATTGTGCTTGTCCCGCGGGTGGTTGTTGTTGTACCTTTTCTTGAAGTCTCTTCAGCTTTTGCTCTAGAGCTACTCTCCTTCGCAAATGGATTTGACGTTCAGGTTCCAGCAACGGTTCTACAAGCTCTCTATTTCTAGCCAGCTCGGCAGGACAACCTGTCACCTGCAAATAAACATACTAAGACCAAGTTTCTCAACACTTAAGGAAATCTCAAAAATCACACAAAAAAAGATAAATTATCAAAACTTCGCCGAGTCCCCGGCAACGGCGCCAAAAACTTGTTTTGGCCCGCAAGTGTACGGGTCGTGCAAGTAATATAGTGGCTCTTTTAGAGAACCGGAATGTCGAACCCACAGGGAATGGACCCATTCCTCTAACTATCCATTTCAAGTGTGATCGTAAATACCGAAAGTGTTGGTTATAGAAGTTTTCGAGGGATATTTTTAATTAAGTCTAGATTTGGTCAACGAAATATTCTAAATGCACTCTAGGAGCAACATAGAGTTAAAACCAGATAATCATGCGATGCTACGATTTGCAATGGGTTAAGCATGCAACTATCAATTATTATTTCACATAATTAGAATTGCATGTTCATGGTCTTTCGAGCCTCTAAACACGGCAAACTAGCCTCACTGCATCATTGTGAGTGAGGATGCTAATTTCAAGGTCGCAGGCAATTAATTATGTTGTGGTTTACGGGGAAACGATTAGGGACTTTCGTGCGTCTAACCATTTAACTCAACTTACCCTCACAACTACTTCTTCGAGTGGTGATGTGATAATCCTAAGTTAGTCTCTTAATAACCCCCGTTTTATCAACCAAGCAAGGTGTTAGGTATATTTCTATCCTAACACGAAATTATATCATGAGATACAAACATGCTCCTTACATTCTCATGTCCTGACCTAGGTAATTCTTTCTCAAGCAATTGCCCAAGATAACTTATATGTTTTCATGGTGATCAATCATAAAAACAACCAACAATCCAGAATGCAAGACGAAAACAACAATCAACAACTTAATTCCAAAATAATTTCATAAAATCACAATCATAATTCATGGCTTCAACCCTAGAGGAAGGATTCTTGCCATTCATGTTCGTAAAACTACAACTAACTACTACTAAACTAACATACTTACATGAATTTGGTAGATGAGAAGGGAATTTTCCAAACCCTAGATGAGTTCTCCCACTTCTCCCTTCACTCCTAGGTAGTTTTCCGAAATAAAATCATGACAAATTGGATTTAGGAGCTAAGGGACCTATTTATATTAAATGGAAAACGTGCATAATTTAACCTGTCATGGAACGGCTCCGTGTCACGGAGTGTATCGCGGAGCACTGCCTCCATGACACAGAGGTAACGCGAAAGCTCTTTGGAAATTGCCTCCTGAAGCCAAAACTGCCGATTGTTACCGCGTTGGCAGTGTGTCACGCTGCTTGGGCAGCGCATTGGCGCACCCCTATCGTGCAGCTGGCATGGCATGGCACGTTGCTGGCGCGCTGGTGCTGCCTGCCTGGCGCGGCCAACCTTGCCTTGGCCTACTCCTTGCTGACTCTCGCCCATTGCTCCCGACTCCATTCCGCTACTTCACCGACTTATAAATTAGTTCTTCAAAATCATTGAAACCTACAAAACAAGGACTAATCATGTTGGTTAGCACATATATTCACATTTATATAAAATCACATGAAAATGTATACAATTACTTAGCTAAACAAGACTAAATTAAATTATCAAGCGTCACTCGGGCATGCTATTTTGCCTGAGATCAGATTCTCCTCACATTCATTGCATTAGCTTCACAAATCTACTTCACAAGCTCTTACAACAATGGTGGAATTCCCCAAAATGGGTTAAAGAAAGAGAAGAAGAAAACTACTATCTAACTCTACAAAATTTATGGAGAAAAGAATCTCTTAAAAATTCTATGAAGAAGATGAAGTTTTGATGAATAAATTATAGGTTGAATGGTTGTCCCCTTTAGTTGGTGTACAATGGAGGTTATATATCTGTACTTTCTAGTGTACAACTTTCCCCAAATGTCCTTGGAGCTTCTAGATGCTTTTGAGACCTTTTTGGACCCCTTTTTTACTCTTAGTTAAACGGCCTTTCCGGCGAGGAACCGGCATTTCGCCTATTGCAATCCGTGGAGCATCAAACTTTAGCCCATGGTAGAAACTTAGGAAATTCATGCATTGGGTTAAAAGCACATGGGATCAATATATAGATTTTCTTGAATTAGAGAGGGATTGGGCAGGGGTGTGAACAAATTCACCCATTCATAACCCTACATACCTGAGAAGAACTGATCCTACAACTCCCTTGATTGCCTAATGAAGAATTGAGAAGAACTTGGAAGAAATTGAGCTTGATCACCTCTCTGGACTTCTACACTTGCATGCATGAACAAGAATAGCTTAGAATGAACTTACCCCTCTTAAAACTCGCTATTCATATCTTAAAACAACGTAGTTTAGGCCTTAGGATCATAGAAATTACAGAAAAGCCCTTACTGAATTCGTAGAGAAAAATAGACTTCCAGTCCCAACGAGGGACTGGACGAATCATTGCCATGGACCACGACTCCTCAGAGTCGTTAAGTACACAACCAATTTTCCTCAAAAGGGTCCCCACAAGGGACCTAACGATTCGGCACTGGTGACCACGACTAGTGGTCACCTCTCGTGACTTTCACTGCCCAAAAACATTTAATCCTTAACCCACTGCTGACCAGGACTCGTGGGGTACACTGCCAACTCTTCCTTCATCCTTCAACTGCCCTTGACCACTAGTGACCTAACGGCTCGTGGTCACACCCGTTGTGACCCCAACATGAAAATTTCCAAACAAGTCAAAGCTCCTCACCACGAGTTACTTAACGACTCATGGTCATCCTGATGGGTCACAGGACGACTCATTTTGTGACTTGGTGTAGAAAATTCTGTTTTCTCCATTTCAACTCCTGGGTCTGATCTTAGGGCTTTCGGGATATAAAAATATCTCCTCTATGGGAACATTCATCCTCGAATGCTGAAAAACATACAGAAAAGTAGAGAAATGCCACCATCATACTCAAATACTGATCATATAAGACGAAAACTAATGGAATGATTGACTTTGATTTGAACTACATGACTGAACTGAATTCCCAAACCACACATACATCCATTTACATGAAAGAAACTGAGGTACATGAGATGAACATGAAACTGAATAGAGTTTTAGGTACCTCAAGCTGAAATTGAACCGAAAGGGAATAGATGTCGGTATCTAGCCATCACATCTGTTTCAGCTTCCCACGTAGCTCCCTCAACATGTTGATTCCTCCATAAAACTTTAACTGAAGTTACTTCTTTGTTTCTTAGCCTTCAAACTTGATGATCCAGTATTTCCACCAGAACCTCCTCATAGCTAAGGTTGTCTTTCACACCTACACTCTCCATATAAACAACTAGAGTTGGATCCCTCAAAGGCTTCTTTAAGAGTGATACACGAAAAATAGGATGAAAGGAAGCTAATTCTGAGGGAAACTCCAATTCATATACCACCTTGCCGACCCGTTTCATAATCCGGTATGGGACAACATAATGGGGACTGAGTTTTTCTTTGTTTCCGAACCTCATCACTCCCTTCATGGGAGACACTTTCAGAAACACCCAATCATCAACTTCGAACTCAAGTTCCCTCCTTCTCACATCCACATAGGACTTTTGGCGACTCTGAGCTATTTTCAATCTATCCTCTATGAGATGAACTTTCTCCATGGCCTCATGGACTAAATCTAGTCCTATCATTGTAGCTTCACCGACTTCAAACCAACCAATAAGCGATCTACACCTCCGCCCATAGAGAACCTCAAACGGAGCCATCTGAATGCTGGAATGGTAGTTGTTGTCATATGCAAACTCAATGGGAGGAAAATGAACATCCCAAAAACCCATGAAGTCAATTACGCACGCTCTCAACATGTCCTCATGATTCTGAATAGTCCATTCCTCCTGACCATCGGTTTGCTGGCTAAATGTTGTACTGAGCTTGACTTGAGTATCAAGTCCCTTTTGAAAGACCTCCAAAACTAAGAGATAAACTGAGTACCTCTGTTTGATATGATAGACAAGGGCACTCCATGCAACCAAACTAGCTCTCAAATGTATAGTTTGGCATAATCCTCCATTGAATAAGTGGTTTTGACCGGTAGAAAATGAGCGGCTTTGGTCAATCTGTCCACGACCACCCAAATGGAGTCATACTATCGACGAGTTCGAGGCAACCCTGTTATCATCTTTTTGGCCTTAAGGTAAGAAATGAAATGACCTACAGGCACATCTGAACTACCCTTCCACTCTAAGACTAGCTCACCCAAAAATTTGAACTCTAATGCCCGAGTTCTACAATTAAATGAGGCATAGCATGCAAATAACCAATCTATGCCGAGTGTTCGGGTGTTTGCTATATGGTTAAAAACTGACACGCAAGTGCACGTGGTCAACAAGTAGTAAGTGGCTTAAGTAAGCCAAGTATCGAACCAAGGAGACTCTGGATAAGTAAAAATTGCTCAAGTATACTATATTCTATCTTACTTCTATATATGTTGACAACAAAGTAACCAAAAGTTAAATAATTTGTTTATAAATTATATACTAAAACTATTAACAAATATCTACTTTGAATTGAAACTATGGATATGAGCATGCCAAGGTTAAGAACATGTAATGAACTTGATTATAATCATAATTTGGTTAATATTCTCTTCCAAGTGCTAGCCAAGAACATTAGCCAAGAGATTAAAACTCTCGTATTTAATCTCACTTAAGAATCATAAACCATCCGTCTACATTTTTGTGATCAAATGCAATTTATGACCTAGCAATACAATTCCAGTTACTAAATTGACTAATACGGCTTTCAAGTATATTTCTATCAGGAAAGCACATCAAAACTCAATTTTCCCAAATCAAGTTAAGAACAATACCCTATTAATTCACAACTTTCCAATTTCGTGCTCTCTCGAGTGAAGTCGGACTTTTTAGATGTACATTAATGTCGGCCACACACCAATGCAGTAGAAGCAAGAATTAATAGAACAACATGGAAGAAGAAGATGAAAAACCATATAATTCAATAATCAAAATTCATCACCATTGTTCATAACCTCAGCAAGGAAGAGAATTAGCCACTCATTTGTGGATTAATCATCCTAAAACAAGTGTTAATCATACAAACAATTGATTGAAAGAAGAAAGAAAGAGAGAAAAACCCTGAGCTTTTTTGTCCCTCAACTGCCTGTAACCCACGTGACACGCTACGGACGCGGAAGCCCTCTGGAAATCACCCAAAATTGGCCCGGGCAGCACCCTGCCGCGTTGGCAGCGTGTCACGCTGCTTGGGCAGCGCGTTGGCAGCCCATGGTCGCGGAAGCCACCTGTCGTGGCACGTTGCCAACGCGCAGGTGGGCTTTTGTGAGCGGCCTGCCTGCCGTGGCACCTTGTCGACGCGCTGGTGGGCTGTTTTGTGCCTCCTCTTTGCCGACGTTCGCGTGTTGATTCCGTTTCCAAGCCTCTACCTCACCAACTCATGGATTAGTTGCTCAAAAGTCATCAAAACCTACAAAACAAAGGCTAATCATGTTGGTTAACACATATCTTTACTTTATCTAAAATTACATGAAAATGTATACAATAATCTTAGATAAACAAGACTAATTTAAGTCGTAAAGCGTATCTCGGGCATATATTTTTGCCCGTGATCACAACCCCACACTTAAAGCCTTGTTCGTCCTCGAACAACCTTTTACATATCATGCATATGGAGACTCCCACATAACTAATTTAGCAACAGAATTCCAGTTACGGCTATAATGATTACGTAAGATACAAGCTAAAAATAGAGCATGCCTGATTTGTTCATTGAAATGAAGTACAACTATGTTAAGACTTCTTAACCTCAAGAATCGACTCTCAATTTTAGCAACCTCATGCAAATCAACTGACTAAGAAATTCCACATGATTTATATCCTTCATTCAACATGTGCCCCTCACAGAAAGAGAGTTACCCAATTTCACACGCAAAAACAATTTTTATATCACAACATGTGTGGGTATATGAATAGAATTACGCTCACTCTCACAAAGAATTCACATGCATCATGTAATGACCCATAAGCTTGCCCTTAGTGTTTTATTCCACTAATTTGAGGATGTAAGAGTGTAAGATCAAGTAGGACTTTTTAGGTTGTAATGTAACTCAGGTGCAGGTAGGTACTATTATGATCAGTAATAGTGACTATCTTTCCTAAGCGCTTTTAATGCATCACGCCTTCATTACAAACTTCCCTTCCCTCAGTTCACCTTTTTCTCTTTTCATCTTTCTTTTTCCTCTTTTGTTCCCCCTTTCTTTAGGCACTTTTAGCTTATTAGTAAGGAGTACTTAAGCAATATGTTTCATTCATTTCTTTTCTTACTCCCTACTAATAATCAACCATTTTCCCACAAATGCACCTTTTTCCTTTTCTCAATTATTTACAACTTGCTATTTTTCCTTCTTCCTCCCAATTCTCACTCCTTCACTCTTTCGGATTTTTCCACTTACGCGCTTCGGAGCTTTGGATCAACTTCAAGGCTAATGAAAGAAAAAGGATTAAGCTTATGTTGCAGCTGTCAAAGAATAGGCTCAAGGCTCAATGGGGTTAACTAGGATTAATTTTTCAAGGTAGGTATAATGAGGGCTAAAAGTTTGGTTCATTCAAAGAAATGCCTAAATCATCTCCTACAATTCACATCCTTCATTTCATTTTATATACACACCAGGAAAGTTCTAGACATTTCATAATAGCACAGAATACTCAAAAACCTTACACTCATGGCACATGCTCAAATCAAGACACATTCAGCAGACTCTTACTCAGCTAATCACAAAAATTCAAGATTAAGCTTCAATCATATTGAGTCAAATTCAAGAACCTAAGTGTCTCACACAAAGTTATACACTTGCATGCTTCACACTGAACATACTTGCCTCTTACAACCATGTATAGCACATAACAAGAATATCAAGCCATCAATTAGCTACGGGTCCAAAAACCATCCTACTGACTAATTTTCCTCAAGACGGTCGTCATCCATCCATCGTTGGAAACAGTCTCTAACTACGACTAAAAACATTATATACAGACAAAGAAAAATTTTTATTCTTCGGTTCAAAGACCCCCCGTCGGAAAAGAACCGAAAAGAAAAACCAACGGGTGATGAAGTCATGCTTAATTCACTAAAATTTTTCAAATTTTTCAAATTTCTCACCAACTTTTGCACAAGCATTACATTCACCAAAATCGTTAAGCACAGAAAATTTTGAAATTTTCCTTGAAATTTCCCTCACCCCACACTTAAATCATGCTATGTCCTCATAGCATCAAATTAAAATTTACAAAGGGTGAGAAATACTCCCTGAGGCCTTTAGGCTTAGCTAACAGCATGCGTTTCTTCGAATTTGCACAAGTGGGTGTTCAACCCCACACTTTTTCTCTTCCATGCTTGTTAGCTTCCTCCTCCACGGGTACTCAGACTTCCCCTCCATCTGTGCTTAACTTTCCACCAAAAAAACACAAGATGAAAAATAAATAAAATCTACTTAAATGCAAGAAATTAAAATGGTACCCATGGTACCCTTGGGTTGCCTCCCAAGCAGCGCCTAATTTTACGTCGCGGCACGACGTACCAAGTTTCACCACTTTTTCCTCCACCTTGAGGATATGAATCTCACCCCTAATTTCTTCTCTAATTTCTTCTTATGCTCCAGGGGTGGTGGTGAAAAATTGTAAGGACCAAACAGTAGGTGTTGCCTTTTTACTTTATTGGCCCTCAAGTAAGCGAAGTCATTTTGTCTCTCCGCGTTGGCAAATTTCAAAATATCAAGCACTCCTCTAGACATTTCTCTATAAGCTTGGAAGACTCTCTTTCTATGTTGTCAACCAAATTTAACGTCGAAAAATGCGTAGAGTGTGGTCCAATACACCTCAACTCTGAAATTGCATTTTGCTTGACCTCCTTACTTGTATACTCCTTCTCAGCATCGACATCTATCTCTTCATTAATGTCAAATGGAGGGTACTCTATCTCTTCTTCCATGAATGGATTTTCTATAAGTGTGAGCCCGTCACGGGGACACTCAAGAGATTCTAATTATTGGGCTTCATCCAAAAATTCACCCTTGTCGTCCTCTTGTATTTCCTCTCGAATATCGGCTAAAGTTGTTACCTGCAATTTATCACAAGCTTCAGCTTCAGCGATCATCTCCGTGAATTAGATGCTCATCCTTTCTAGAGCCTCTGCATTCTCTTCTTGCTGAATTCTCAATACTGCCATCGCCTCCTTCATTGCTTCTGATTGCTCCAAGAGTTGTTTCAGCATGTCTTCTATTCGAGCTTGGCGTCCCACGTCCTCATTTTCAGCAAGCCTATATTCAGGAAAAACAACAGAAGGATCATAGTAGGGGCTTGGGGGAGGGGAATATGCATTCGGACAGCTATCCCAATGGCCATCTTGACCACCACATATATTACACGTGTTACATTGTTTCCACAAGTGGTGTCCTCCGCAATTCAGACAAGATTCACTAAAATATGAGTATCCACCATTGAAACCATTTATATTCCACGATGTCATGTCAATAAGGGTATTCGAAAAAGAAAAAGTAAAATGCAAAAGAATTAAAACAAACACTAAGACTAAGTTGTCAGCACTTGAGAAAAATAAAAATACAGTCAATTACTCTTAAAACAAATTCACCTATTGCCAAGTCTCCCTGGCAACGGCGCCAAAAACTTGTTCGGCTGTTTGCTATATGGTTAAACACCGACACGCAAGTGCACGTGGTCAACAAGTAGTAAGTGGCTTAAGTAAGCCAAGTATCGAACCAAGGAGACTCTGGATAAGTAAAAATTGCTCAAGTATACTATATTCTATCTTACTTCTATATATGCTGACAACAAAGTAACCAAAAGTTAAATAATTTGTTTATAAATTATATACTAAAACTATTAACAAATATCTACTTTGAATTGAAACTATGGATATGAGCATGCCAAGGTTAAGAACATGTAATGAACTTGATTATAATCATAATTTGGTTAATCTTATCTTCCAAGTGCTAGCCAAGAACATTAGCCAAGAGATTAAAACTCTCGTATTTAATCTCACTTAAGAATCATAAACTATTCGTCTACATTTCTGTGATCAAATGCAATTTATGACCTAGCAATACAATTCTGGTTCCTAAATTGACTAATACGGCTTTCAAGTATATTTCTATCAGGAAAGCACATCAAAACTCAATTTTCCCAAATCGAGTTAAGAACAATACCCTATTAATTCACAACTTTCCAATTTCATGCTCTCTCGAGTGAAATCAGACTTTTTAGATGTACATTAATGTCGGCCACACACCAATGCAGTAGAAACAAGAATTAATAGAACAACATGGAAGAAGAAGATGAAAAAACATATAATTAAATAATCAAAATTCATCACCATTGTTCATAACCTCAGCAAGGAAGAGAATTAGCCACTCATTTGTGGATTAATCTTACTAAAACAAGTGTTAATCATACAAACAATTGATTGAAAGAAGAAAGAAAGAGAGAAAAACCCTGAGCTTTTTCGTCCCTCAACTGCCTGTAACCCACGTCCTTGCTCCACCAAGTCTGAATTCTGAAAAATAAACCTAAGTGTGCTATTTATAGTAGTAAGACTCTTTCCCGGAATAACAAGCAACGTGTCATGGAGTGCATCGCGGAGCACGGCCTCCGTGACACGCTACAGACGCGGAAGCCCTCTGGAAATCACCCGAAACTGGCCCGGGCAGCACCCTGCCGCGTTGGCAGCGTGTCACGCTGCTTGGGCAGCGCTTTGGCAGCCCTTGGTCGCAGAGGCCACCTGCCGTGGCACGTTGCCAACGTGCAGGTGGGCTGTTATGAGCGGCCTGCCTGCCGTGGCACCTTGTCGACGCGCCGGTGGGCTGTTTTGTGCCTCCTCTTTGCCGACGTTCGCGTGTTGATTCCGTTTCCAAGCCTCTACCTCACCAACTCATGGATTAGTTGCTCAAAAGTCATCAAAACCTACAAAACAAAGGCTAATCATGTTGGTTAACACATATCTTTACTTTATCTAAAATTACATGAAAATGTATACAATAATCTTAGATAAACAAGACTAATTTAAGTCGTAAAGCGTATCTCGGGCATATATTTTTGCCCGTGATCACAACCCCACACTTAAAGCCTTGTTCGTCCTCGAACAACCTTTTACATATCATGCATATGGAGACTCCCACATAACTAATTTAGCAACAGAATTCCAGTTACGGCTATAATGATTACGTAAGATACAAGCTAAAAATAGAGCATGCCTGATTTGTTCATTGAAATGAAGTACAACTATGTTAAGACTTCTTAACCTCAAGAATCGACTCTCAATTTTAGCAACCTCATGCAAATCAACTGACTAAGAAATCCCACATGATTTATATCCTTCATTCAACATGTGCCCCTCACAAAAAGAGAGTTACCCAATTTCACACGCAAAAACAATTTTTATATCACAACATGTGTGGGTATATGAATAGAATTACGCTCACTCTCACAAAGAATTCACATGCATCATGTAATGACCCATAAGCTTGCCCTTAGTGTTTTATTCCACTAATTTGAGGATGTAAGAGTGTAAGATCAAGTAGGACTTTTTAGGTTGTAATGTAACTCAGGTGCGGGTAGGTACTATTATGATCAGTAATAGTGACTATCTTTCCTAAGCGCTTTTAATGCATCACGCCTTCATTACAAACTTCCCTTCCCTCAGTTCACCTTTTTCTCTTTTCATCTTTCTTTTTCCTCTTTTGTTCCCCCCTTTCTTTAGGCACTTTTAGCTTATTAGTAAGGAGTACTTAAGCGATATGTTTCATTCATTTCTTTTCTTACTCCCTACTAATAATCAACCATTTTCACACAAATGCACCTTTTTCCTTTTCTCAATTATTTACAACTTGCTATTTTTCCTTCTTCCTCCCAATTCTCACTCCTTCACTCTTTCGGATTTTTCCACTTACGCGCTTCGGAGCTTTGGATCAACTTCAAGGCTAATGAAAGAAAAAGGATTAAGCTTATGTTGCAGCTGTCAAAGAATAGGCTCAACGCTCAATGGGGTTAACTAGGATTAATTTTTAAAGGTAGGTATAATGAGGGCTAAAAGTTTGGTTCATTCAAAGAAATGCCTAAATCATCTCCTACAATTCACATCCTTCATTTCATTTTATATACACACCAGGCAAGTTCTAGATGGTGTTATGAGCCGTACTAAAGATCGTCCAAAGTTTTAGAAGGCTAAGTATGAAGAGTGTATCCTATGACTCTCAGTACGAGTCGTACAATGCTTGTACGGGCCGTAGTGTAGAAGTCGTGGAAAGATTCAGAAGATTTGCACAAAAGGCTGACTCTTGATACGGATAGATAGTACGAGTTTTGGCTTCAAGGTATGAGTTGTACCATAACACTCGTGAAGAACATCAGAAAAATTGAAAAGTCTCAGAGTCAAACCACGGAAGCACAGTATGACTCTTAGGAAACATGTACGAGTCGAACCAAGGTCCAACACTTAGCCAAATTTCATCCAGCCAATGACATACGGGAAGCAGGTACGACCTGTACAAACCTTCTACAAGTGATAGGATTGGTCGTGACACAGGCAGCATCAGTTATGGAAATTCACCCTATTAGCCTAGGAAAAGGATTAATTATGTCTGTATAAATACGTTTTATATTTTATTTTCATAAGATAATCATTAGACAGCATTGGAGGACGTGAGAATTGAGGGATAGAAGATAAAATTGAGTTGATTGGCTTGTGATCAACCTTTTTCTTGATTTTGTCTTCATCTTCATACTTTGTTCTTGAGGATTTTGCTGATTTATTTAAAGAAGTTTTTCTCTCATTCATTTTTGTAAGTATTGATTTATGTATTTAATTATGAATGCAAATCACAATCTTGCAACTATGAGGCTAAAACCTCCATAGCTAGGGTTGTGGGAACCATGGTGGATTAACAAGTTAGGGTTGTATAAAAGTGATTCAAAACCAATGCAAAACACTTATATTGTATTCTCTTCATGCTTAAACGTTTCTTTAGAGAGGTAGAGATTAGGAAAAGAGAATTACAACAAAACCTTGATCTTGATGATCATTGTATTAACTTGAGTTATGGTTGCAGGATAGTTAAATTTCGGACATATTGATAACGGTTAGTTTGCAATCGCTCATGAGACCTTACCCGGTGATTGAGTATAGTCATTCAATAGGGACGAACCAGTCATTTGGATGAACCTAAGTTATCAGTTCTACAAGTAAACATTGGTGATGATCACGTATGTATACCCGAAGTAGTTATGAACCCATGGAGAACAAAAACCCTAGTTATCTTTCATTCTTAATTTCAACCAAAATTTTAACAGTTGTTTTTAGTTATTGTTTTCTTTGGAACCCCCAATTTGGAGTAACTACCCAATAAGTTAACTTACTGGCTTTAGTCTAGCTCTTCCATTTTCCCTGTGGGTTTGACCCCAACCTCTAGTTGGGTTCTCTATTGACAACGTCCGTTTCATACTTCGGTAGGAGGTATGGTTTAGCGTTATCAAAAAGTGGCGCCGTTGTCAGGGAATACAGATAAGACTAGATTATTTTCTTGTATTTGAATTTTGGTAGTTATGTCCCTTTTTACGCTTTTCTTTGTTTTTCTTTTGTGATTCTCTCAGGATACATCAAGGGAGCAATCCTTCGTTCAAACACCCAGTGGAATGTGATAAGTTATCAATGCTTGTGAAAGAGATGATGACTATTGATACATTAGCAACTGTGATGATGAATTATGAGAGAGACGGGATATCGGAATACACGGAGACGGTGAACGCTTTAAATGGAAGGGGTCATATAACTTGAACCCAAAGAAGTTATACCTGGATCTAAAGAATCGTTCAACGCCGCCGGCCAAGACATCTGTGGAGGTGGCACCAGTCCTTGAGCTGAAAGCACTACCTCCCATCTCAAGTATGCATTCCTCGGTGAAGATAGTACTCTACCTAGAATAATCACAGTAGATCTGATAGAAGATCAGGTGGGAGCTTTGGTCAACATATTAAGGAGGTACAAAAAGGCAATTGGTTGGACCATAGCTGATATCATCGGAATCCCACCAGGCATATGTACTCACAAAATCCACCTCGAGCCAAATTGCAAATCAAGTATAGAACATCAGCACCACTTGAACCCCCCAATGCAAGAAATTGTAAAAAAGGAGATCATCAAGTGGCTAGATGTTGGAGTGATATAGCAAGTGGGAAGGCCAATACAGTGCATACCGAAGAAAGGTGGGATTAGAGTGGTGCCCAATGAAAAGAACGAGTTGATACCGACACGACCAGTCACAGGGTGGCGTGTGTGCATGGATTACAGGAAACTCAACCACTAGACCCAAAAGGACCACTTTCCAATGCCATTCTTGGATTAGATGCTTGAGAGACTGGCAGAAAGAGGTTGGTACTATTTTCTTGACGGATATTCATGATATAACCATCGCTCCAGAAGACCAGGAGAATACGACCTTTACTTGTCCATATGGAACATTCATTTTCAGAAGCATGCCATTTGGATTGTGCAACGCACCAGCCACATTCCAACGCTGCATGATGTCTATATTCTCAGACATGGTGGAGGACACCATTGAAGTATTTATGGATGGCTTTTCTGTTGTAGGTGACTCATTTGAATATTGCCTCGACCATCTGGAAAAGTATTGAAAAGATGTGAAGAAACTATCTATTCCTAAACTGGGAAAAATGTCATTTTATGGTTAAGGAGGGAATAGTGTTGGGTTATAAAATCTCGGGAAAGGGGATTGAGGTGGACAAGGCAAAAATTGAGGTTATAGCAGGTTTTCCACCCCCTATTTCCATAAAAGGGGTTAGGAGCTTTTTAGGGCATGCAAGATTCTACAGACGATTTATCAAGGATTTTTCAAAAATTGCACAGCCATTGTGCAAATTACTTGGGGAGTTAAAGTTCGTGTTCGATGAGGCATGTCTAAGGGCTTTTGAGTTCTTAAAAGAGAAATTCACCACTACTCCTATCATCAAATCTCCAGATTAGTCTCTTCCATTTGAGGTAATGTGTGATGCTAGCGGTGTTGTTGTTGGTGCTATTTTGGGCCAAAGAAGAGTAAAGGTCTTCCATCCGATCTACTACGCTAGTAAAACGCTAAATACAGCCCAGAAAAATTACAAAGCCACAGAACAGGAGCTACTAGCGGTAGTCTTTGCATTCGAAAAATTTCTAGCATACTTTTTTAGAACCAAGGTGATCATTCACGCAGACCATGCCACATTGAGGTACCTGATGTCCAAAAAAGATGCTAAACCCAGATTGAGTCGATGGGTTCTTTTTCTCCAAGAATTTGAGTTTGAGGTTAAAGATCGAAAGGGAACGGAAAATCAGGTAGTGGATCATTTGTCCAGGCTCGAGTCTGAAGCTAGGGCAAGGGAGGAGATTGATATTAATGTGTCATAACCCGAACGGAAGCCCGAATCATAGACACGGACAAGGGGCCCAAAGACAACCCAAGTTGACCAATGGCATAAGCATACAACTAAATCACTCATTAAACTAAAGAAAATATGAATATAATCTCAGTGGAAGTCTAATCAACATCATATCAGAATAACATCCGAAGCTGCACATACATAAGTCTGAAAGCCTCTAATCTGGACGAGTTGATGGGACAAGACCCCAACTAACTCAATAATACTGAAACTGGAAATACATAAAAGAAATGATAGTCTAGTCCTTGAAGGATGAGGATTCACCAATCCAAGTAAATACTAACTCCAAAAAGCTGTCTATGAACGGGGCTGAAGCTGCGAGCCGGGTCCTATATCATGAAATGATACTACATAGAAAGTATGTGGTCAGTACGTGGAATGTACCGAGTATGCAAGGTAAGTAAAATTGCTCAAATAAAGTAATTCATTTAAAACATCATAACATATCATAAGCTTTCAAGTATAAAAAAGACTATATACAATCCTTCTGAAATTGTAATCTTATCATACATGACCATGCATAGCTTTATAACATCATGACTGACTCGAATGACTCAAAGCTAAAACATAACATTTTTATTAAAGCTAAAAAATGAATCAAACCTTGCTTTTAGAACATGCATACGTAAGATAACTTCCATGAGTAACGAATATACAAATCTGAATAGTATAGACAGTGGGATACTCATTACTTAACCAACATACCACGATAGAGCTTACGTGGTCCCAACTATCACACTCAAGTGGGTAGAGCCGTCCATAAACTTGCCAGAGCAATGGACGATACCATGATATCGATATCAAGCTCAAGGGTCGGGAATAGCTCACAAGGGAGGTCCCAATATTATAATAGTATCAATCTACGTTGGCGCATAGTTCTGGGGCATAGGGTGATCGACCCTTAACCCGCTCGGTGCTAGACTCTTCTCCCAAAAATATGCAATGCTCTACATTGTATATAATGAAGCTCAACATTGTCTATTGGCGAAGCGCAAGATGAAATCATGCATAACTCAACGTCATATAAGAATGAAGCTCAACATTGTACTTCGACAAAGCTCAATAATGACATACATCTCAATTATGAATTTATGCATATGAGAAGCTTTATTTTGAAATATACCACAAGCTCAAGTATAAGTAGGAGCATCTACTCCAAATCATGCAGTAAGCTATATGTAGGAATATTTAACTCAACATACCACAAGCTAGAAATTATGAAATTTGGGAGATTTTGCTCCAAATAATGTGGTAAGCTTATTTCGGGAGAATCATCATTTTAAATGAACATGTGGGCATTGCCCAGGCTTTTTCATACTTGGATATACTCAATTTACTTTCAAAACAACTTCATAATCATGGGTAGCTTTAGAAACATGTCTTTCATCATCAAACCTCATTATCATCATTCACCTCTTTTATGAACATTTCATCCATGGGCATTTAAATTTCAAAACTTAGAAAATATGATTTGTATTGAAAACAATTTAAAATCTTCTCAGGCTTCTCAGTTCATCAATTTAAATAGAATCTAATCATGCCCATGTATATAGATTGAAGAATTATGCAATTGGGTAAAAACTACATACTTGATCATAGGAAATTTATCATGATTTGATAGAAATTGGGCATGGGTGTGGAAGGAGACACCCACTCATAACCTTACATACCTGGGAGGGATGATTTTAACACTTCTCTATTTTCCCAAGATGAGATTCCAATGGAAACCTTCAAAACTTATCCTAAATCCTCCCTTCAAGCTCTCAAGTTTGCATGCATGGAATGAACTAGCTTAGAATAGGTTTCCCCTCTTAAAACCCTGTAAAACGAGCCTTAAACGACGTAGTATAGGTCTTAAGAACTTAGGAATTATGAAAAGACCCTTACTGAATTCGCAGGAAACACTGCCAGGTGGTCCTACCGGACGACCTGACAGATCATCACTGGGGGGGACGACTCATCATGTTGCTCGTTGATTCCACTACCTGCATGGACTCCTGAGCTCATAACGACTGATCAAACGACTCGTTACCAGACCCAACGAGTCGTGGTTAGCTTCCTTCAAGTACACTAGTGACCTCTTCAATTTATTCTTCACCCTCACCCCATGGCTGACTTAACGACTCGTGGTTACTGACCACAAGTTGTTCCCACGCCCGTGGGGACCCCTGCACTTCTACTCCTCCAGGCCTCCCCAAGACTCACCTAAAGACTCCTGGTATCTTCTCACGAGTCGTCCAATGACTCGTCCTGCAATTGAAGTACAAATTTCCAGTTTTTCCCCGTTTCAATTCCGAGGTCCGATCCTTGGGTTTTCGGGGTATAACAATATCTCCCCCTTGGGAACATTCATCCTCAAATGTTAGAAACACACAGAAACTCAGAAACATGCAATCATCATATGCACACACTGATCATTTAAACTGACAACTGGAGGAATGAAAACCTTCGAAAGGAACAACATAGTTGAACCGAATTCAGACATCACATGCATCTATCATAACGTAAATCAAACTTGCGCACATGAATTGAACATGGAAACTAATTAGATAATTAGGGAAAAAACTGATACCTCAAACTGAAACTGAGCTGGTAGGGAACAGGTGGGGGTATCTAGCCATCATAGTCGTTTCGTCTTCCCACGTAGCTCCCTCAATATGCTAATTTCTCCACAACACCTTCACTAAAGCTATTTCTTTGTTCCTCAACCTTCGAACCTGACAATCCAAGATTGCAACTGGAATTTCCTCATAACTGAGGCTATTTCCCACACCAACACTTTCCACTAGAACAACTAAAGATATATCACCCAAGCACTTTTTCAAGAGCAATACGTGAAAGACGAGATGAACTGAAGATAACTCTGATGGATAGTCCAACTCATATGCTACCTTACCAACTCTTCTCATAACCCGATAGGGACAATATAGCGGGGACTGAGTTTTCCTTTCTTTCTGAACCGCATGACTCCATTCATGGGGAACACCTTAAGAAACACCCAATCGTCCACGTCGAACTCCAGCTTTCTGCTTTTCACATCCGCATATGACTTTTGACTACTCTGAGCGATTTTCAGCCTATCTTTTATCATCCGAACTTTCACCATGACCTCATGAACCAAATCAGGTCCTATCATAGCTGCCTCACCAACTTCAAACCATCCAATGGGTGATCTACATCTCCACTCGTAAAGAGCCTCAAACGGTGCCATCTGGATGCTGGAGTGATAGCTGTTATTGTAAGCAAACTCGATCAAAGGCAAGTGATCATCCCAACTACCTTTAAAGTCCATCACATAAGCTCTCAACATGTCCTCGAGAGTTTGAATTGTCCGCTCCACTTGACCATCCGTTTGCGGATGGAATGTTGTGTTGAGCTTAACCTGAGTCCCAAGGCCTTTTTGGAAAGACCGACAAAACTGAGAGGTAAATTGAGTACCTCGGTCTGAGATAATAGACAAGGGCACTCCATGAAGTCGAAACAACTCTCGAATATAAATTTTGGCATAATCATCCATTAAATCTATGGTTTTGACCGGTAGGAAGTGTGCAGCCTTGGTCAACCTATCTACTACCATCCAAATAGAATCATAGTGTCGGCGAGTAAGAGATAGGCCTGTAATGAAGTCCATATTAATCTCTTCCCACTTTTAAGTAGGAATGCTAATATCCTACAATACACCTCCCAGCCTTTGATGCTCGACCTTTACTTGCTGACAGTTTGGACACTTGGCTACGAATTTTGCAATATCCTTCTTCATGTCGTTCCACCAATATATCTCCCGCAAATCATGATACATCTTGGTGGCACCTTGATGGATAGAATACCTAGATCCATATGCCTCATGCAATATCTGGTTCCTTAAACTATCAACATCTGGAACACATAGATGACCCTGGTACCGCAGTACACCATCTCCCCTTTAGGAGAAGACCTCCATCTTTTGACTTTGAATGGCTTCCTTCAGTTTTACTAAAATAGGATCCTCATCTTGTCTGACTTTCACATCCGTCGCCAAGGACAATTCTAATCCGTTTTGCACAATAACGCCGCCATCGGTAGAGTCGACCAATCTAACTCCCAACCTCACAAGTCGATAGACATCTTTCACCAACTCCTTCTTTCCCTCATCCATATGGGACACACTCTCCATAGAGATCCTGCTAAGTGCATCCGCTACTACATTAGCCTTACCTGGGTGGTAAAGGACACTTATGTCATAGTCCTTTAGTAGCTCCAACCACCTCCTTTGCCGAAGATTTAGATCTTTCTGCGTAAACACATATTGCAAGCTCTTGTGATCCCTGAATACATCCACATGGATCCCATACAAGTAATGCCGCCATATCTTTAATGTGAACACCACCACGGCCAACTCAAGATCATGGGTCAGATAATTCTTCTCATGGATTTTCAACTATCTCGAGGCATATTCTATCACTTTCCGATGCTGCATCAACACACACCCAAGTCTGATTCTCAAAGCATCACAATACACAACAAAGCCATTCGTACCCTCAGTAGGGTCAACACTAGTGCTGAAGTGAGTCGAGTCTTCAATTCCTGGAAGCTTTTCTCACAAGCCTCCGACCATTGGAACTTTACCTTTTTCTGAGTCAACTTGGTCAATGGTGCTGCAATTGATGAAAATCCCTCAACAAACCTCCGGTAGTAACCTGCTAAGCCCAAGAAGCTCCTGATATCTAATGGGTTCACCGGTCTGGGCCAGTTCTTCACTGCCTCAATTTTATGAGAATCCACCTTTATACCCTCACTCGATACCACATGACCCAAAAATTCCACAGAGTCCAACCAAAAATCAAATTTTCTAAACTTTGCATACAACTGACGATCCTTGAGGGTTTGGAGCACTACTCTCAAGTGAGCGTTGCTCCTCCTCGCTCCGAGTATATATAAGGATGTAATCAATGAATACAATCACGAACATGTCCAAATATTCCTTGAACACCCTGTTCATTAGATCCATAAAAGTTGTAGGGGCATTGGTTAGTCCAAAAGACATAACAATGAATTCGTAGTGACCACACCGAGTCCTGAAAGTGATTTTCAAAATGTCACTCTCCCCAACCCTAAGCTGGTGATACCCGGATCTGAGATCAATCTTGGAGAAACACTTGGCACCCTGAAGCTAGTAAAACAAATCATTGATCCTAGGTAAAGGATATTTGTTCTTAATGGTGACCTTATTCAATTTCCTATAATCAATGCACATCCGAAGAGAACCATCCTTCTTCCAAATGAATAGGACTGGTGCACCCCACGGGAACTTACTCGGCCTAATAAAGCCCTTATCTAATAGGTCCTTCAACTGATCTTTCAACTATTTTAGCTCGGCTGGAGCCATTCCGTAGGACGGGAAAGATATAGGTTGCGTGACGGGAAGAAGATCTATACCGAAATCAATCTCCCACTCGGGAGGGACACCTGGCAAATCATCAGGAAAGACCTATGGTACTCACATACTATAGGTACGTACTGGATGGTCGGGTCTCAGAATCCACATCCTTAACCCTAACTAGATGGTACATGCAACCCTTGGAAATCATCTTCCTGGCCTTAAGGTAGGAAATGAATCGACCTATAAGCATAGCTGAACTACCCTTCCATTCTAAGACTAGCTCACCGAGAAATTTGAACTCTACTACCCGGGTTCTATAATTAACTGAAGCATAGCAAGCAAATATCCTATCCATGCCGAGAATAACATTGAAATCGGTCATGGCTAACTCTATCAAGTCTACTGAGGTGATCTTATGAAGAACTGAGACTAGGCAATCTCTATAAACCCGTCTAGCTATAACTGAGTCACCTACTGGAGTAGAAACTGAGAAGGGATCTGATAAAACATCAGGACAGACTCCGAAGCTATTGGCTACATGAGGTGTCACAAAAGATAGTGTAGCCCCTGGATCTAGCAAAGCATACACCTCTACATGAAAAACTCTCAACATATCGGTGACCACATCTGGTGAGGCCTCCTACTCCTGATGAGTGGCTAAGACATAGAATCTGTTATGGTGTTGCCTACCAGCTGTGCTAGTAGGTGCCCCCTGATGTGTTGTGCGTGGGGAGGGACTGTTGAACTAGAAATTGGGCCTCGGCCCCCAACCTAGTCCTGTCTTGCAGCTGGACAATCTTTAAGCATGTGTCTGGGCTTCCCAAAACAAAAACTAGCTCCTAAACCTTCCAAACACTGCCTGTGTGCCCCCAACCACATCTGCGACAAGCTAGGATGCTGGAATCTATGGGTCTGCTGCTCTGACCCCTCGAGCCTGGCGCTCGCCCTCTCTGATCATGTATGGTTCTAGATGGCACACTCAATGTCGAAGATGTTGGGGCTAATGACCTTTTGTGAGTCTGTTGTCGGTGTCAATCAATGGACCTCTGTTGAGAGAATATGTGACCCTCGGTCATGGCCCTCTTGGCCTCCCTCTCCCTCGAATGTGCCGCTTCCATCTGATGGGATACAACACCATGCGAGGAAAATCCATATCCTGGTGAAGCATAGCAATTCGTACTCCCTGTCCAAATACCCTGTTATACCATGCACAAATCTGCTTACCCACGCCCTCTAGTCATTCACTAACTTCGGGGAATATTTCGATAGGCGAGTGAACTCAAGGGAACACTCCAACACTGTCATCCTTCCTTGCTTCAAGTTTACAAACTCAGCTTCCTTGAGCTCCCTTATGTCCCGAGGGAAGAACCAATCTAGGAATACAACCTGAAACTCCTCCCACGTGATCGGGCCTACTCCTGCAACCCTGTTGTCATTCCATTGGCGGAACCAGATATGCGCAACCCCCTTCAACTGGTAGGAGGCCAACTCTACGCACTCAACACTACTCACCCCCATGACTTGGGTGATCTTGACAATCTCATCAATGAAATCGTGTGGGTCCTCATCTACCTTGGACCCCAAGAACTCCGGAGGGTTCATCCTCAAGAAGTCCCTAACTCGAATCGCCGCTGCATTGCCATTTTACAGAACATGCGCAATGGCCTGCTAATTGACCTGAGCAGTCAAGGCCTGCACAAGAATCTGAATAGCGGCTGGCTGCGGTGCTTGAGGCTCCTAAACTGGTGGGGTTGGCTAATGCCCATAACCATTTCCATTCTCATGGCCTTCACCACCTCCATTCCTCCTTCCTAACATCCTTCTAGGCACCCTGATTCTGCAATTGCGATTAGCACGAATTAGAAGAACAGAAAGACTTCTTATCGCACGACATAGATCATGAAAGAAGGGAACATTTTCTAAACGTCTCGTAGCCTCTTCATCATAAGTGTGGCGCGCTTCACACCCATGAAAAAGACTCTACTTAACACGGCTTTCAGACCCCCTAGGACACTGCAAAACCTATGGCTCTAATACCAAGTTTGTCACGACCCGAACGGAGGCTCGGATCGTAGACACGGGACAAGGGACCCTGAGAGACCCCAGCTTGACCCATGGCATAAGAATACAACTAACTCACTCATCAAACTGAAGAAAACATAAATATAATATCAACGGAAGTCTAATTCAACATCACATCTAAATAACATCTGAAGTTGCGCATACATAAGTCTGAAAGCCTATAATCTGTACGAGTTGATGGAATAAGACCCCAACTAACTCAACAATACTGAAACTGGAAATACATAAAAGAAATGATAGAATAGTCCTCGAAGGATGAGGACTCACCAATCGGAGCAGAAACTAACTCCGAAAAGTTGTCTAAGAAAGGGGCTAAAGCTGCGAGCCGGGTCCTGTATCATTAAATGATATAGCATAGAAAGTATGCGGTCAGTACGTGAAATGTACAGAGTATGCAAGGTAAGTAAAATCTCTCAAGTAAAGTAATTCATTTAAAACATTTCATAATATCTCATAAGCTTTCAAGTATAAAAAAAAGACTACATGCAATCCTTCTGAGATCGTAATCTTATCATACATAACCATGCATAGTTTTATAACATCATGACTAACTCGAATGACTCAAAGCTAAAACATAATATTTATATTAAAGCTAAACAATGAATCAAACCTTGCTTTTAGAACATGCATACGTAAGATAACTTCCACGAGTAACGAATATGCAAATCTGAATAGTATAGACAGTGGGAGACTCGTCAGTTAACCGATATACCACAATAGAGCTTACGTGGTCCCAGCTATCACACTCAAGTGGGTAGAGCCATCCATAACCTTGCCATGGCGATGGACGATACCATGATATTGAAGTCAAGCTTAAGGGACAATTGTGTTGGGAATAGCTCACAAGGGAGGTCTCAATAGTATAATAGTATCAACCTACGTTGATGTGTAGTTCTGGGGCATAGGGTGATCGACCTTAACCCACTCGGTGTTAGATTCTTCTCCCAAAGACATGCAATGCTCTACATCATATATAATGAAGCTCAACATCGTCTATTGACGAAGCTCAAAATGAAATCATGCATAACTCAACACCATATAAGAATGAAGCTCAACATTGTCCTTTGACAAAGCTCAATAATGACATACATCTCAATTATGAATTTATGCATATGAGAAGCTTTATTTTGAAACACACCACAAGCTCAAGTATAAGTAGCAGCATCAACTCCAGATCATATGGTAAGCTATATGTAGGAATATTTAACTCAACATACCACAAGCTAGAAATTATGAAATTTGGGAGATTTTGCTCCAAACAATGTGGTAAGCTTATTTCGGGAGAATCGTCATTTTAAATCAACATGTAGGCATTGCCCAGGGCTTTATCATACTTGGATATACTTAATTTATTTTGAAAACAACTTCATAATCATTGGTAGCTTTAGAAACATGCCTTTCATCATCATTCACCTCTTTTATGAACTTTTCTTCCATGAGCATTTAAATTTCATAACTTAGAAAATATGATTTGTATTGAAACAATTTAAAATATGCCCAAGCTTCTCAATTCATCAATTTAAATAGAATCTGACCATGCCCATGTATATAGATTGACGAATTATGCAATTGGGTAAAAACCACATACTTGATCATAGGAGATTTATCATGATTTAATAGAAATTGGGCATGGGTGTGGAAGGAGATACCCACTCATAAGCTTACATACCTTGGAGGGATGATTTTAACACTTCTCTATTTTCTCGAGATGAGATTCCAATGAAACCTTCAAAACTTGTTCTAAATCCTCCCTTCAAGCTCTCAAGTTTGCACGGATGGAATGAACTAGCTTAGAATAGGTTTTCCCCTCTTAAAATCCTATAAAGCGAGCCTTAAACAATGTAGTACAGGTCTTAGGAACTTAGGAATTATGAAAAGACCCTTACTGAATTCGCAGGAAAACATTGCCAAGTGGTCCTAACGGACGACCTGACCGATCGTCACTTGGGGGGGGACAACTCATCATGTTGCTCGTTGAGTCCACTACCTGCCTGGACTCCTGGGCTCATAACAGCTGACCAAATGACTCTTTACCAAACCCAACGAGTTGTGGTCAGGTTCTGTCAAGTACACTGGTGACCTCTTCAATTTATTCTTCACCCTCACCCCACGGCTGACTTGATGACTTGTGGTGACTGACCACGAGTCATTCCCATGCCCGTGGGGACCCCTACACTTCTATTCCTCCAGGACTCCCCACGAGTCACCTAACGACTCGTGGGATCTTCTACAACTGAAGCACAAATTTCCAGTTTTTCCCTGTTTCAATTCCCGGGTCCGATCCTTGGGTTCCCAGGGTATAACATAATGATGCCTTCCCAGACGAACAGGTACTAGCTGCATCGCAGGATTTCATTCCCTGGTTTTTCGAATTTGCAAATTACTTGGTTGGCGATATGATACCGGCATACCTAACTCCTTCACAAAAGAAAAAGTTTTTATTCGATGCCCGAAGATACTACTGGGATGAGCCATATTTATTTCGCATTTGTGCGATAGGATCATTCATAGGTGTGTGCCTGAAATATAAATGTTGAGTATTCTGGAGGCCGGTCATTCATCTCCTATTGGGGGTCATCACAGTGGTATCAGGACTGTACATAAGATTTTACAATGCAGATATTATTGGCCCTCTATTCACCAAGATGCATATGACTTCGCCAAGTCTTATGATTTTCCATTGACCCCCATCTTGGAAGTTGAGTTGTTTGTTGTGTGGGGCATCGATTTCATGGGCCCATTTGTTATCTCATATGGAATGAAATACATCTTGGTGGCAGTGGATTATGTCTACAAATGGGTGGAGGCAATTGCACTACCAAAGAATGAAGGCAAGAGTGTTATAGCATTCCTTCGGAAGCACATCTTCGCTAGGTTTGGCACTCCCAAAGCTATTATCAGTGATGGTGGATCTCACATCTATAGCTGCCTCTTCAGGACCCTGTTGGAAAAATATGGTGTCAAGCATAAGGTGGCCAAACCTTACCACCCTCAGTCAAGTGGAAAAGTGGAAGTTTTGAACAGGGAAATCAAGACCATCCTGGACAAAACAGTGAATACTAGCTGGACAGATTGGTCTAGGAAGCTCGATGATGCATTGTGGGCTTACCGGAAAACATATAAGACCCCCATTGGTTCATCTCCATACCAACTGGTTTATGGAAAAGCATGTCATTTACCAGTTGAACTGGAGGATAAGGCATTATAGGCTCTGAAAAAGTTGAATATGAACAAGAATGAAGCATCCAAGTTGAGGCTTAACCAGCTTAATGAGTTGGATGAATTCCAACTTAGAGCTTATGAGAGTGCGGCCATTATAAAGAAAGGGTGAATATTTACCATGATAAGAAGATTGCAAAAAGGGAGTTCATCCCAGGTGATTTGGTCCTACTGTTCAACTCAAGACTCCGGTTTCACCCTGGGAAGTTGAAATCTAGATGGATGGGACCCTACAAAGTAGTACATTTATCCCCATACAGTGCAGTGGAACTTGAAAATAAAGAAGGAAAAAGGTTCCAAGTGACCGGGCAAAGAATAAATCTATATCTGGGAGATGTCGAGGAGTTAAGAGGAATAGAGGTAATATACCTTGATGATGCTTGAAGAGTCACAAAATCCACATCTTGCCACGACATTAAATTAGACGTTGCCTGGGAGGCAACCCATGAATGGGAAATCTGAGTAGCCATAGGTATGTTCCCTCCCTTTTGTTCTTGTAGTTCATGCTTTGGGGACAAAGCTCAATTTTCGAAAAGGGAGGGGGTGTACTTGTAATTTTGGGGATTTTTTTTATTCATTTGAGGGTTTTTCTTGCTGTGTTTCTTTTTCCTCGGACATGCTATCTAGTAGAACCGGCATGTTTAGGATTTTATTTTCTAATTTTATGATTTTTGTTTAATTAGGAAATAACTTAGGAGTACACAGCCAATAAAAATGCGCTAGTTTTAATTTTTTGAAAAAAATTGACCCTGTTTAAAAATTTTTGATGCATTAGTTATGTATTTGTGACTGCATGCATAATTTCAATGGATCTTTTGATGTCATTTAGTTTATTAGCATGAGGAGTCTAGTTAATCCATGTGTAAACCAGACAGGTAAGGTGAATATAAGTCATATACCATGAGTGAGTGAGGTGTAATACTTAGCTAAGTACTGTATGGCGGTCAAGGCTTGTGCTAGCATCTGAATGGCTGCCCTGAATTCAACATGGGCAACCAGATCCGGTGCATGGTGCTCATGGGCTGGTGGGGCCTGTTGGTGCCTGTCTCCATTGCCATCCTCGTGTCCATTTCCATTTTCATTCCTTCTACTATTAACTCTGGGGGGGAGGCATGATTCTGAAATTGCGAATAGCACGAGTTAGAAAGATAGAGAGACATTTCACCGCACGACATAGATCATGAAAGAAGGGAACATTTCCTAATCGTCTCGTAGCCTCTTCGTCATAAGTGTGGCGTGCTTCACACCCATGAAAAAGACTCTACTTAACGCGGCTTACAGACACCCTAGGACACATCAAAACCTATTTCTCAGATATCAAGTTTGTCACGACCCGAACATAGGCGCAGATCGAGACACAGGACAAGGAGTCCCGAGAAACTCCAAGTCGACCCATGGCATGAACATACATCTAAATCAATCAATAAAAGCAGAAAACTTAACATAATAAACATAATCGAAGTCTAAAAATAACATAACATCAGAACTATAATTTACATCATACATGACAAGCTGATTACTATGCCAAGTCTGAAAGCCTCTAACATATCTGATGGGTTGATGGAAAAATACACCCAACTAACCAAACAAGTCTAAAAACTGAAAATACAAAGATAACTGGTAAGAAATGATCCTGAGGAGATGAGGACTCACCCACTGAGACTAGATGCTAACTCCAAAGAACTGGCTAGTGATGAGGCTGAGTCTGGAGATCAGAGCCTATATCATAAAACGATACAGCATAGAGTATGCGGTCAGTACGTGGAATGTACCGAGTATGCAGGATAAGTAAAACCACTTAAGTAAATAAAATCATTAAAACATGCATAATATAAAACATAATCAAGATAAGAATATGAAAGTAGGGATTGCACGCTATTTTCTGAAATCATAATCTAAACATAACTGAACATAATAACTAAATTGAATTACCTAAAGCTAAAATATGATAATCATAAGTAAAATTGAACATTTGGGTCAAACCTGCTTTAGAACATATATATATATGTATATATCATGAATGATAAACGTGCATAACTGAAATCATGAGGAACAATGGGAGACTCTTCATAGAACCGACATTACAACGATAGAGCTTATGCGGTCCCAACTATCACACTCAAGTGGGTAGAGCCGACCAAAGCCTTTCCAGGGATAAGGACGATACCATGATATTGATATCAAGCTCACAGACCCTTGGGGGGAGGGTAAAGCTCCAAGGGAGGTCCCAAAATATAAAAGGAAACCTACGTTGGCACGTAGTTCTGAGGCACAGGGTTGACTGACCCATAGCCTACTCGGTGCTAGACACTCCTCCCAAAAACATGCATATGCTTTCCATTGTTATTCAACGAAGCTAAATAACAATATACTTGCATAATCGGAAATCATAACATGAGGAGCCTTGGGTCAAATCATACCACAAGCTAAGCAAAATTGGGAGTCTAGACTCCAAAACCATATGGTAAGCTTATTGACATGAATCATAAATCATACTTGAACATATGGGCTTGCCCAATACTTAAACATACTTGAAAATACTTGATTCACTTGAAAACATGATCATAGACATTGGTAACATGAAAATATGTTTTTCTCATAAATATCTCAACATACTTGAACACACATCATAGGTCTCAACTTTCATGAACTTCTCATGGGTGGGCATTATAATTTATAAAACTTGAAAACATGATTATAATTGAACACGTTGTAAAAGTTTCCCATGAATCATAATTCAATAATAGAAACATTCTTAGATCATACCTATGGTGGAAACTTAGAAAATTCATGCATTGGGTTAAAACCCCATGGGATCAACATGTAGATTTTCATGAATTAGAGAGATTGGGCATGGGTGTGAACAAATTCACCCATTCATAATCCTACATACCTGAGAAAAACTGATCATACAACTCCCTTGATTGCCTAATGAAGAATTGAGCTTGATCACCTTTCTAGACTTCTATAATTGCATCCATGAATAGGAATAGCTTAGAATGAATTTACCCCTCTTAAAACTCAATATTCATAGCTTAAAACGACGTAGTTTAGGCCTTAGGATCATAGAAATTACGGAAAAGCCCTTACTAAATTCACAGAGAAAAATAGACTGCCAGTCCCAACGAGGGACTAGATGAGTCGTTGCCATGGACTATGACTCATGGTCAGAGTCGTTAAGTACACTGCCAGTTTTCCTCAAAAGGGTCCCCAAGAGGGAACTAACAATTCATCACTGGTGACCACGACTTGTGGTCACCTCTAGTGACTTTCACTACCCAAAAACATTTAATCCTTAACCCACTGTCGACTACAACTCACCTAACGAATCGTGGTATTGACCATGACTCATGGTGTCCAGTCGTAGGGTACATTGTTGGCTCTTCTTTCATCCTTCAACTGCCCTTGACAACAGATGTCCTAACGGCAAGTGGGGCTGACCATGACTCATGGTCACACCCGTGGTCACCCAAACTTGAAATTTTTCCACACAAGTAAAAGCTCCTTACCACGAGTCATTTAATGACTCGTGGTCATCCTGGCGGGTCATAGGACGATTCGTTCTGTGACTTGGTGCAGAAAATCCTATTTTCTCCATTTCAACTCGCGCGTCTGATCTTAGGACTTTTGGGTATAACATAATAATGATATTACAATCATGAGAGGCTAAAACCTCCACAACTAGGATTGTGGAAACCATGGTGAATTAACGAACTAAGATTACACAAAGTGATTCTAAACCAATGATAAACATTTGTATTGTATTTTCTCCATCTTTAATGCTTCTTAACAAAGTGAAATAGTAAGACTTGCCCAAATTATTTACTTTCTTGAACCTAGAGAAATAGAGATTAGGAAAAGAGAATCACAACAAAGCCTTGATCTTTACGGGTCATTGTATGACTTGAGCTGCAGTCGCAGGATAGTTAATGTTACACCCCGTAAAAGACAATGATTAGTAAGCATACGCGGGGATTTGTGATGAATAAAGAGAGTATGATGCGTGTAGAGAAGCCTCAGAAGCAGGGTCGGTCGAGGCGAGGCCGTGAAGGGCCAGCGCGATGCGCCAGCCTGCTAGGCACCGGTCAGCACGATGCACCAGCAGCATTGGCGACTTGAGAGGCGCAGCGTGGCAGGGTGACTGGTGTTATGGGCAGCGCAAGGTGCCCCCTTCCACCACCCTAATGTATATATATAGTCCTTAAGTTCAAGTTTAAACCATTTCCTTCAAATAGTTTCGGCCAGAGAGGGATAGGTATGAAGAATTCAAATTAATTTTCGCCCGATTACGCTATCAAATGCCGTCCAAATTTAAATTAACTTCAGGTATGGAGTTCTAAGCCTACAGGAAGCATTACTATGGAGTTAATTTCTCAAAATTCGCGCAAAAAATCATAACCTCATCGAGCAAAAGTTGTCAGAATTGCTCCAAACTGATTTCTATACAATCACAAGCATCAAGTAAGCATTTTTCCCTTTTGAACCCTCGGGAAATTATAGGTTTTCAGTCATATTTTATTTAGTTGAATTATAGTTTCTATTAATATCAAAAGTTATCATTTTAAGCCGTATTTCATATTGAAATTAGTCACTTTCTCCCAGTATTACAATTATATTTGGAAAGAGTTGTTGAATATAAGTTGAAACTCGTCAGTGGTTCAGAAAACAGCAATTGAGGTATGTTAAGGCGAATTCCTTCGACAAGTTAGTTTCCATAGTATTGTAATACAGATTGAATCCCAGTAAGAGAGCCAAAAGTATGTCTATTGTTATTAGATGTTGCTATTAGCTGAGACCAGTAATCTATGTTTAGTTTGGAGTTGACTTGCCCTATAGAGCCTTCCAAAACCAACCCCAGGATTACTAGCTATGTAGATTCCTTCCAGGGGCTAGATGACATCACTCCAAGGAGCGGTATGCTATCCGTGAGGGATGAAGATGAGGTCTGAGGGCCCATACAGTCCATTCCATGGCTTGACTATTTTATGTCGTATAGGCACCACACCCCCGTCGAGCTTGGTGCTCGGGGTGCAGATATCAGGAGTCTACTAGACTCAAGTACAAATACATTTCAGGGGTCGAGCGGGCTCAGTTGCAAACCCAGGGGACTGGTAGGATGACTATAGTTATTAGTTGACTCAGGTGGCCTTTTTAAAGGTATATAGATTGAAGTGTACTCGCCAGGGCTTATGGGGACCAAGTAAGGTTCTTGTTTGGATTATTTATTAGTAGAATTGACAGCAGGAAGTTAAGTTAATCAGGTTATGTCTCTATCCCCTTTCATTCAGTTACTTTCAGTTTTATTTCAAGTATATTCAATTATATCCTGTTACTGCCTTACATATTCGGTACATATTATACTGACGCACACCTTGGGGCGCTGCATTACTTGCCTGCAGATGAGTATAGACACAGATCAGGACCTTTTTAGTTTTCAGTAAGAGTTAGCAGTGCAGGCTCCTTTCCTCCAAAGCTAACAGTTAGAAGGTTTACTCTTTTGATTATACAGTATATGGTAGGTCGCGGCCCTATCGCGGCCATTATTCCACTCCTAGAGGCTTGCAGATTTTACAGTTCCCTGTGGTTAGTTTGTTGTTGGCTGTGTGGGGCCTATATATGCTTTATTTCATGTAATGGCCATGTGGGGCCTTGTTTAGCTGTTAGATAGTGGCCTTGTCGGCCTTAGCATAGATAAGTCCCTGATTTACATTTCAACTATAACTAGACATCATGGTGGTATTGCCAGCCCGCATAGGATTCCCTTTATTTTCCTCTTGTTGGTTAGCTATTTTCTTTACAGGTGGCTATAAGGCCTTGTCGGTCGGAGGTTGTGCTTACAGCTGAGATATAGCCCATTGTTTTCTTAAGATGAGTTGCAGGCTCGCACCAGATGTGCATAAGCCTACCCAGGTCAGTTACATTCCAGTATGGCACTATGTGCCAGTCATGCCTCCCAAGGTTGGGCCTGACAAACTTGGTATCAGAGCAGGCCATATCCCAGGGAGTCTGCAAGCCGTGCTAAGTAGAGTCTTGCCTATGGATGTGTTGTGCACCACATTCTATACACAGGAGGCTACGAGGCATGATAGGATGGTTACTCTTCTTTCTCTTCCAATCGTGTTATAGAGTTGTACAGTATAGGATTAAGTCCCTAAGATTACCATATTATGCTTGTCTACAGAGAAATGCCAGACATGCGACAGACCATGACTAGCAGGAAGTTGGATGTCGCAGCATGAGAGGGCACTAGTTGGGTGCCTCAGTCGGAGTCAGCCTAATTTGAGGGTGATAGGGAGACTCCATCTCGGTCTCCCCAACAGTCTTCGCCCCTTCAGGAGCCGTCCAGGGCGGCAAATGCATCGGCACCACCTCTAGCAGTCCCTATACTGATGCCATCAGATCAAGAGGTTCGGAGTGTTGTTTTTATGTTAGCTCAGATAATGGTTGCACAGCATTAACCAGTGGCACCAATGGTTGTAGAGACTTCGGGAGGACCTGGCAGTTCGAGGGTCCGAGAATTCCTCACTCTGAGTCCCCCGCATTTCACTGGGACAGATCGAGATGAGGACCCTCAGGACTTCCTGGACCAGTTGCAGTGTATCTTCAGGGTGATGCATGCCACACCTGCGGAATTAATTGAGTTAGCGGTATTTCGATTGTGGGACATAGCAATGTTATGGTACAAGAGTTGAGAGAAGTCCCGAGGTAGAGATGTTCCCCCTCCAACTTGGTCCATATTTTCAAAGGCCTTCTTGGACCATTATCTGCCGCGATAAATTCGACAGTCCTGAGTAGATCAGTTTTTGCATCTGGAGTAGGGTTCGATGAGTGTTTGGGGACTATGCTATGAGATTTGACTCCTTGGCCCAATATGCACCAGCTTTTGTAGATAACATGCCATCTAGAATGCACGGATTTATTATGGGGATACTTCCAGAGTACGTAGAAACTTGTATTACGGCTACTCTGCCAGAGGATATGGATATTGCCCGTGTTCAGGCATTTGCTCAGAATATCAAGGGGATCAGGTAGCGACAGCTGAAGATAGAGAGGGAAAATCAAGAGTAGCATTGCAGGGCTAGACCTAGTAACACTCAGGTAGAATTTCAGGGTGGACCCAAGCCACGACTATCAGGAAGGCCATCCAGACCCCCACCTCCACAGCAGCAGCAGGGTAGTAGACCAGGCTATCGGGGGCAGTGAGGACCAGGCGAGAGATCACGGCCATCGGGTTTGCAGCCACAAAGAGGGTTAGAGAAGAGTGGACTTACTATGCCACCTTGTCGTATTTGCAGTCGTCGTCACCTTGGGGCATGCAAGTATGGTTCTATTGCATGTTACACCTATGGACAAGAGGGTCACTTGATGAGGGACTATCCAGCCAGGGGTCAGAGTGATCGGGAACAACAGGACAGATCTTCAGTAGGGTCTCATGCCCCAGCATATCCAGTAGTGCGTAGGCCCTCAGCTCCAGCTAGCAGAGGCCGAGGCAGGCCAGGGGCATCGAGTTCAGGTACCGGTCCAAATTGCACCTATGCTTTACGAGGGCGATAGGAGTCAAAGTCGTTGCCAAATATTGTGACAGGTATGCTAGACATTTGCTCTCATTCATTTTATGTTTTAATAGACCCAGGCTCCACTTTTTCCTATGTGACGCCACTAGTTAACCGAAAATTCGGCATCGCACCAAAATTTCTTCAGCGACCTTTTTCAGTATCCACACCCGTTGATGATTCTATTATAACAAAAAGGATCTATCGAGGCTGCAAAGTAAAGGTTGTTGGTCGACAAATTTTGGTAGATTTAGTGGAACTAGAAATGCTTGACTTTGACGCAATTATGAGCATAGATTGGCTAGCACGATTTTATGCCAATGTAGAATATTGGACCAAAAATATCTGATTCCACTTTCCAGGGGGTAATACAAGAGTGGAAAGGCAATGCAGCCACACCAAAAGGTAGGTGTTTATCATATCTTCGGGCGAGAAAGTTAATAGTAAAGGGTTTTATCTATCATATTGCCAGGGTTCAAGATGTCCAAGATGAATCCCTGACTCTTCAGTCTGTTCTAGTAGTTAATGAATTTCGATATGTGTTCCCAGATGAACTTCTTGGTATCCCCTAGAATGGGAAATCGGTTTTGCTATCGACCTATTACCAGGTACTCATCCTATCTCCATGCCTCCGTACCGAATGGCTCCTGTTAAGCTCAGAGAATTGAAGGAATAGCTTAAACATCTTCTGGATAAGGGTTTTATCAAGTCGAGCATTTCACCATGGGGTGCGCCAATTTTGTTTGTAAGAAAGAAAGATGGCTCCCTCCGTATATGTATAGATTACTGATAGCTAAATAAAGTCACTATCAAAAACAAGTACCTGCTTCCCAGGATAGATGACTTGTTTGATCAGCTACAAGGGGTGAAGTACTTCTCTAAAATTGACTTAAGGTCTGGGTATCACCAAGTTCGAGTTCGAGAGAGAGATATCTTGAAAATGGCTTTCAGGACCAGGCATGACCATTTTGAATTCCTAGTCATGTCCTTCAGGTTGACGAATGCTCCTACAGTGTTCATGGATCTAATGAACAACATCTTCAGGCCGTATCTGGATTTGTTTGTGATAATATTCATTGATGACATTCTGGTGTATTATCGTTCAGAAGCATAACACCGAGATCATTTATGAATAGAACTCCAAATTCTCAGGGATCGCCAGTTATATGCAAAATTTTCTAAATGTAAATTCTGGCTGAATTTGGTAGCCTTTTGGGGTCATATTGTGTCGAATGCTAGTATTCAGGTAGATTCACAGAAGATTGAAGCAGTAAAGACCTGGCCGAGACCCACGACCCCCACTGAGGTACATAGTTTCTTGGGGTTGGTTGGGTACTACAGAAGGTTTGTAGAGAGGTTTTCTACTTTATCAGCACCTTTGACCAAGTTAACTCAGAAAGCATCCAAATTTCATTGGATAAAGCATGTGAACAGAGTTTCCAAGAGCTGAAAAATAGATTGACATCAGCGTCAATACTAGCTTTGCCAGAAGGTTCATAGGGTTATGCAGTGTACTGTGATGCTTCGGGCATCGGGTTAGGGTGTGTTTTGATGCAACATGGTAAGGTAATTGCTTATGCTTCAAGGCAGTTGAGGAAGCATGAAAAGAGCTATCCCACTCACAACCTGGAGTTAACGGCAGTAGTTTACGCCTTAAAATTTTGGAGACATTACCTGTATGGGGTGCACGTGGACATTTTTACTAATCATAAGAGCCTCTAGTACATCTTTACACAGAATTGTTGAAGGACTACGATGTGAATATTTTATATCATCCAGGGAAGGCTAACATCATAGAAGATTCCCTTAGTGTTAGATCAATGGGGAGTTTAGCGCACTTGAGGCCCGAATAACAAGAGATGGCCCGAGAATTGCACCAGTTAGCCAGTTTGGTCATCCGAATAGTAGACTCGGGAGATAATGGGGAAGTGATCCAGAATACCATAGTATATTCCCTGGTTCTAGAAGTAAAAAAGAGGAAGTATGAAGATCCTAACCTAGTACAGTGTTCGGTCTGTTTCGCAACTACACGCAAGTGCACGTGGTCGAACAAGTACTAAAATGGCTAAAGTAAGCCAAGTATCGATCCCACAGGGACTGAACCAAGGTAGTAATCGAATTAAGTGTTAATGAACTCTAACTCTAAAAAAATGCAGACAACAATTTAAAGAAGATTTTGAGAGTTGGTTTCCTAATTTATACTAATCTAAAACAAAATTATACAGTGAGTCTGAACTTTAGTAGTGAGCAAGATGAGGCTAAAACGAACATGTAGGGAAGTAATTTATCGATACAATTCGGTTAATCTTTCCTTCGGTTGCTAGTCAAGAATTATTGCCTATGAGAGAAACTTTCGAATTCTACCCAACTTAAGAATCATGAACCTTCAACCTACATTTCTGTGATAAAAGAATTTCATGTTCTAGCCATACGAAACTGATTCCTTAATTGACTAATATGACTTTCAAATATATTTCTATTCTGAAGGTAAATTAATTCTCAATTTTCCCAAACTAAGAAGTGATCATATCCTACCAATTCACAACTTTCCAATTTCTTTCCTTTTCAAGATAAAATTGATTTTTTTAGATATACATTAACATTGGCCAGACATTAATGCAGTAAGAACAAGAATTGATAGAACAACCATGGAAGAAAAGATGAAAAACCAAAATGATCAACAATTACATTCCACTACAAATGTTCTTAACCTCTGCAAGAAGAGAATTTAGCCAATCATTTGTGGACTAAACATCGTCAAATGAGTATAAGTCATACAAACAATTGAAATAAAGGAGAAAGAGTTAGAGAAGAACCCTAAGATTTTTGTCTCCTCAACTGCCTGTAACCCACGTTCTTGCTCAACTAAGTCAGAATAATTAAAAATAAACCTAAGTGTGTGTATTTATACTAGTGGGAATTTATCCCAGAATAACAAGCAACGTGTCACGGAGTGCATCGCGGAGCACCGCCTCCGTGACACGGTGCAAACGCGGACCCTCATTGGAATTTTATGTTTCAGGTAAATATACGCAACGTGCCACGGCATGTAATGCGGGGCTTGGCCAACGTGCCACGACGCTGTGTGAACCCTTACTGGAATTTGACAAAACAATTCATCCGAGGCAGACTGCCTCCACGATGGCAGCGTGACACGGCTCCATCGCGGAGCCCCTTTATTTGCTGCTTTTCCTTGACCTCTTCCACTGCTCGCTTCCAAGTCCATTCCCAATTTTCACCAACATGCAACTTAGCTTCCTAAAATTACATTTTTCCTGCAAAACAACACTAATCATGTTGGTTAGTATAAATTCACATTTTAACTACAAATCACATGAGAATGTACAAATAACGATAGATAAACAAGACGAAATAGAGCATTTGAGCATCACTTGGGCATATAATTCTGCCCAAGATCATACAGCTTAGAGATAAAGTTCAACGAGGGCAAGTATCAGCTTTTGACGTAATCGAAGATGCGGTCTTGAGATGTAGAGGTCACCTCTACATTCCATATGTGGCAGGACTTCACCAGCAGATCACGGAAGAGGTACATTATTCCCATTATTCTCTTCACCCAGGTTCAACAAAGATGTATCATGACATAAAAGAGACTTACTGATGGCCGAGAATGAAAAAGGATGTAGCAGAATTTGTAGCACAATGCCCTAACTGCCAGCAGGTAAAGGAAGAACATCAAAAATTGGCGGGTTGACACAAGAGATAGCGGTGCCTATGTGGAAATGGGAAGCAATCAACATGGATTTTGTGACAGGGTCTCTCCATACCAAGCGCAGATTTGATTCTATCTGGGTAATTGTCGATATATTGATGAAATCAGCTCATTTTCTGCTAGTCGGGACCACCTTCTCAGCCGAGGACTATGCTGAATTGTATATCAGAGAAATAGTTCGATTGTGTGGTGTCCCGACTTCTATCATCTCTAACAGTGGGGCACAGTTCACAGCCAGATTTTGGTAGTTAATTTAGAAGGGCTTGGGAAGACAGGTTAATGTGAGTACACATTCCACCCTCAAATAGACGGGCAGGCAGAACATACAATTTAGACGCTCGAGGATATGTTACGAGCGTGCGTGTTAGACTTTAGAGGCAGTTGGGATGAGAATTTACCCCTTATTGAATTTTCTTACAATAACAATTATCATTCAGTAATCCAGATGGCACCTTATGAAGCCTTATATGGGCGGAAGTGCAGATCCCCAGTTGGTGGGTTTGAGGCAGCTGAATTAGAGTTAATTGGACCAGACATAATCCACCAGTTAGAAGAGAGTAAAACTTATTAGAGAGCGCTTGCTAACAGCTTAGAGCCGCTAGAAATACTACTCTGATGTGCGGCGTAGGGCCCTGGAATTCAATGTTGGTAATTGGGTGTTTTTGAAAGTTTCGCCCATGAAGGGCGTAATGAGATTTGATAAGAAGGGCAAGCTTAGCCCTAGGTTAATTGGCCCCTATTAGATCCTCCGGAGAATAGGCCAAGTGGCATATGAGTTAGACTTACCTCCAAAGTTGGAATCTGTTCACCCGGTCTTTCATGTGTCGATGCTACGAAAGTGCATTGGGGATCCATCCTGAGTCATGCTAGCTGAGGACGTCCAGGTTACTGAGGAATTAGCCTATGAAGAGTTTCCAGTGGCCATATTTGATCGACAGGTTCACAAGTTGAGAACAAAGGATGTTGCCTTTGTTATAATATTATGGAGGAATGGGAATAGAGACGAGATGACCTAGGAAGCTGAGGATGATATGAAATCTAAGTACCCTCACCTGTTCCAGGACTGATCCAGATTATGCAGTTAAGGTAAGGTTGTTGTTCAATTATTATTTTACTGTGTATGCTATCAATACTGCTATTTAGCTATCCCTTATTATTATGTAGTGGTAGTTGTAGCGTCCTGCGAGGTGCCTATGTTGGACTTTTATGAGTTTCAGGTATCCGGATAGTCCGTATTACAGGGGAGACTCTGCCAAAATTTTTCTAAATCTTGGTTAAGAGAGTTATCTCCTTTGAGTTTAAGAATGACATTCGAGGACAAATGTTCCTAAGGGGGGAGGATGTTGCACCCCATGAAAGTTAACGATTAATAAGCATACGCGAGAATTTGTGATGAATAAAGAGAGTACGATGCATGTAGAGAAGCCTCGGAAGTAGGGTCGACCGAGGCGAGGCCGCAAAGGGTCAACACGACGCGTCAGCCGGTAGGGCATCGGCCAATGCAGAGTGCCAGCAGCATTAGCGCCTTGAGAGGTGCGGCGCGGCAGGGTGACCGGCGCAGGGCGCCCCCCTTCCACTGCCCTAATGTATATATATAGTCCTTAAGTTCAAGTTTAAATCATTTCCTTCAAATAGTTTCGGCCAGAGAAGGAGAGGTACGAAGAATTCAAATTAATTTTTGCCCGATTATGCTATCAAACACCGTCCAAATTCAAATTAACTTTGGGTATGGAGTTATAAGCCTACAGGGAGCATTACTATGGAGTTACTTTCTCGAAATTTGCCCGGAAAATCATAACCCCGCCCAAGCAAAAGTTGTCAGAATTGCTCCAAACTGATTTCTATACGATCACAAGCATCAAGTAAGCATTTTTCCCTTTTGAACCCTCGGGAAATTATAGGTTTTCAGTCGTATTTTACGTAATTGAACTATAGTTGCTATTAATATCGAAAGTTATCATTTTAAGCCGTATTTTGTATTGAAATTAGTCTCTTTTTCCCAATATTATGATTATATTTGGAAAGAGCTGTTGAATACAAGTTGAAACTCGTCAGTGGTTCGGAAAACGGTAATTGAGGTATGTTAAGGTGAATTCCTTCGGCAAGTTAGTTTCCATAGTATTGTACTACAGATTGAATCCAAGTAAGAGAGCCAAAAGTATGTCTATTGTAATTAGCTATTGCTATTAGATGAGACCAGTACTCTATGTTTAGTTTGGGGTTGACTTTGCCCTATATATCCTTCGATAACCAACCCCAGGGTTACTAGTTGTGTCGACGCCAGCCAGGAGCTAGATGACGTCGCTCCAAGGAGCGGTATATCATCCGCGAGGGACAAAGATGAGGCTGAGGGCCCATACAGTCCATTCCATAGCTAGACTATTTTTTTCACACCCCGCCTTGGGGGGTATGACTGGCACCTGGTGCCGTACTGGGACTTGAACTGCTAGATTGCTGAGCCTAAGCACTTCTGGTGCCTGGCTGGCTCTAATTCTGGATTCAAGAAAACGACGGGCTATATAACGGCTGTAAATACAGTCTCCGGCCGACTAGGCCTATAGCCACCTGTAAACAAACAACAGCTAACCAGAACAACAGTAGTATGAAGGAACCTATGCGGGCTGACAAGGCCACCATGCTGTGTAGTTATCTCTAAATCAAGAAAACATGTGCTAAACCGCAACATGAACGACAAAGTCACCACTACCAACTGAATAAGGCCCCACATGGCCATCATAAACAAGCTAAAACATACACACAGCCTCACATGACCGGTATAACTAACCACAGGGAATACACAATCTGCAAGCCTCTAAGAATACTGATAATATGGTTGGGACAGGGCCCCGGCCTACCCATACTATACAACAAAAGAAAAGGGATAAACCTCTATCTATCTAGCTCCGAATGACTGGAGCTGATGACTCTGTGTGCTAGATGGAATCACGAGGGATCGACTCCTCGTCTATGAGTACCTGCAGGCAAGTAATGCAGCACCCCAAACGGGCGTCAGTACTGCTGGTACTGAGTATGTAAAGCAACAACTGGAAAATAACTGAAGACAAGCAATATAACTTAATAGAACTGAAGTAGAAGGAAATAGACTGTAACTGACTGAAAGTATGAGTTCAAGATTGTCCGCAACTATACTGAAAGGAGTAGGAGTCATACCTGGAAATGTAGCATTCTACTGTCGATCTATTCATATCTACCATAACATGGCATAATATAACATAACATAGCATAGCACACATAAACCTTACCCGGCCCCCATAAGCTGGGAGGTACAACCAACACGCAATCTATACCCCTACCCCAGTCATCCCATCTCCCATAGTAACTATAAGCATCCTACCGGTCCCTTGGGTATGCACTTGGGCTCGCTAAGCCCCTGATTATAACTGTACCTGAGTCCGGAGGACTCTTGAATCAACACCCCGGGCGTACCCGCTCGACGGGGGTGTATAAAAGTCAACCAAGGCAAAATATGGGGAAACCGGCATCCAATCTCCGTCCCCTGGGGGACGGCATGCCACTCCATAAAGCGACATATCCTCGCCCTCTAGCGAACGAGTCGATACAGCTATTAACCCTGGGGCGGTCATGAATGCTAGCTAATCCAACCCCAAAACAATACAGTGGTCTCAACTAGTAACACTAACTACATATACCACATGCTGAAACTAGTGACAATAATGTGTATGTATATACCACATGATAAAACTAATGATAGTGATATGTATGTACTTAATACATGCTGAAACGGATAATGGTATATATACAGTCTTCTGTCATACTGTGTTGGGTCTAATGCTGAACAAGATATAGTTTTTCTGTTGGAAATCATGTTGTATAACTGAGTTTCATAGTAACATGATTTACTATTTCTAACATACTTTCTAAACTTCATTTTGGGCTACCATTCTATTTCTAAAATACCTTATAGGAACTTATATTGCTTTACTAAGTTTTGACTGAACACGATAATATCTTAACATACTTTACTAAATCACATACTGGGCATGTTGTACTGTTTTGTACTTTCTACCAGAATTTGCATCGTGCTAGTAAGTTTCACGCTACATATGACATGATGTTGCTAATATCATACTAAAATGCATACTAAACATAATATGCGGTTTCAGAAACATTCTACTGGCACTTGAACTATTTTACTATACCGGAACTACTAACTTGCCTAAGAACTAGCTTTACATACCTCCGTTTCTGATTTTTCCGACTAACTAGCGCAGCTCGGTCAGTATTTTCGCTACTTCTCCCAATTGCATCCATATTTATATCAATTAGGACTAAATACACTAATATTCTGAAAGAAGATAACACTTTTTAATATATATATATAGCCAAAACTTTGACTTATCGGAAAACGGCCGAAAACAAGCTATTTCTCAGAAGTCCAGAAGGGAGAAATACTCACTTTAGGGCTAGAAGTATATTGACACTAATTTGGAGCAATTCCACTTACCTTAGCTCGGTAGCACGACGATTTGCCGGCCGAATTTAGCAAAACTAAACCCGTAGGAATGCTCCTTGCTCCTTAATACCTCGCTACCCAAGGTTATACCAAGTTTGGACCGCGTATAATGGCATAATCAGAAGGAATTTGGTAGGTTTGGTTCGTGTTTCCCTCTCTCTGGTTTTGCCCTCTGTTTCTCACTGGAAATTGTAACAAATTTCACTTAAAACCGAAGTTTGGAGGCTTTTATACTTGGGGCTGCACCTCACCTCCGTTGCACGTTGGCCATCGCGGAGGTGAGCCTCCGTGACACACTGGGTATCGCGGAGGTGAGCCTCTGTGACACACTGGGTATCGCGGAGGTGAGCCTCCGTGACACTCTGGCCATCGTGGAGGAGGTCTGCCAGCCTCCTCTTGTGATGGTTCGACGTGTCGCTTATCCGGTCTTTCCCCGGGCCTTTTCCTAGCATGTATGGCATTCTAAAACTCTTAACCAACATGCGAATAGGCCATCTACATGTAGAGAATTTTACGGGGTGTAACAATTTTATGTCGTATCGGCACCACACCCCCGTCGAGCCTGGTGCCCGGGGTGCAGATATCAGGAGTCCATTAGACTCATATACAGCTACAGTTCAGGGGTCGAGAGGGCTCAGTTGCATACCCAGGGGACTGGTAGGACGGCTATAGTTATTAGTTGACTCGGGTGGCTTTGTTAAAGGTATATAGATTGAAGTGTACTCGTCAGGGCTTACGGGGTCCCTGGGTGGGTTATTATGTGCTGGTTGTACCTTCCGGCTTATGGGTACCAAGTAAGTTTCTTGTTTGCATTATTTATTAGTGGAATTGACAGCAGAAAGTTAAGTTAATCAGGTTATGTCTCTATCCCCTTTCATTCAGTTACTTTTAATTTTATTTCAAGTATATTCAGTTATTTCCAGTTATTGTCTTACATATTCGGTACATATTGTACTGACACCCATCTTGGGGCACTGCATTACTTGCCTGCAGGTGCAGATAGACGTAGATCAAGACCTTCTTAGTTTTCAGCCAGAGTTAGCAGTGCAGTCTGATCCTTTCCTCCGGAGTAAACAGTTTGAAGGTTTACTCTTTTGATTGTATAGTATATAGCTAGGTTGGGGCCCTGTCTCGACCGTTATTCCACTTCTAGTCTTGTAGATTTTATAGTTCCCTGTGGTTGGTTTATTGTTGGCTGTGTAGGGCCTATATATGCTTTATTTTGTGTGGGGCCTTGTTTAGTTGTTAGATAATGGCCTTGTCGGCCTTAGCATAGATTAGTGCCTGATTTACATTTTATCTATAACTAGACATCATGGTGGTTTTGTCGGCCTGCATAGGATTCTCTTTATTTGCCTCTTGCTGGTTAGCTATTTTTTTACAAGTAGCTATAAGGCCTTGTCAGCCAGAGGTTGCATTTACAACCGAGATATAGCCCGTTGTTTTCTTGAGGTGAGTTGCAGGCTCGCACCAGACGTGCATAAGCCTAGCCAGGTCAGTTAGATTCCAGTATGGCACTAGGTTCCAGTCATGCCTCCCGAGGTGTGGCGTGATAGTTAATTTGAAACAATTTGATAATGGTTGAATTGAAATTTCTCATTAGACCTAACCTGGTGTTGAGTATTGTAATCCAATAGGGACGAATCAGCCGTTTGGATGAACCCTAGTTATCAGTTCTACAAGTAAGCATTGGGATAGATCACAAGTGTAAATCTGAAGTAGTTATGAACCCAAAGGGAACATTTACCCTAGTTAATTGCAAATATTGATAAACAACAACCAATTCTCAATCTTGTCTTATAATTTCTTTTATAAACTTCTCTTTTGGAGATAACATACCTAAAAGCTTAAATACCTGTGTTATTCTATATCTCTACCATATTTCCTATGGGATCGACCTCAACTTTTGTTGGATTCTTTATTGACAACATCTGCTTCATTCTTTACCAGGAGTATGAGTTTGAGCATTATCATTCTTTCCCCAAGAGTTAGGAGAAGCAAAGTCCATGGAGTTCATAAATTTGAAACAGAACGACATAACGGTACAGGAGTACGCCTTAAAGTTCACTCAAGTGTCAAAGTATGCTCCGAAGATGGCGGCAGAGCCGAGGGATCACATGCTCAAATTTGTGAGTCTCCGACTTGGTAGTTAAGGAGTGCCGGAATTCTATGCTTATCAGCGACATGGACATCTCCAGGCTTATAATCCATGCACAGTAGATAGAGGCGGAGAAATTGAAAGAGATAGAAAGGGAAAGTATGAGGGTGAGGAAAGGTCAGTTTGAGTATTCCCAGTATAGGTCAGGAGGTAGTAATCGCCCCCAACAGCAGTAACAGAGACCTCCACCATCCTCTTCAGCTAGTGCTCCTTCTTCCAAGCCCCATAATGATTTGTAGGGTGGAGCATCAGGCTCCCAATCTCAAAGCCATGTCTCTAGTAGCTGCACTTTCCTAGTATGTCCCAAGTATGGTAAGAACCATCCTGGTGAGTTTCATCTGGGCAAGGAGCATTGTTTTAGTTGTGGCCAGCTAGGTCACATATTGAGGGATTGCCTGTCACCAGGACAGGGGAAGGCCCAATCCAAAACATCAGCATCTCTCCATGAGGTGCCCCAGTTCTATTCATGCGAAAGAAAGACGGTTCACTCAGAATGTGCATTGACTATCGTCAGTTGAATAAGGTCACAGTTAAGAATAGGTAACCCCTTCCCAATATTGATTAACTATTCGATTAGCTTCAGGGTGCTAGCTGCTTTTCAAAGATATACCTCAGATCAGACTATCATCAGCTTAGATTCAGAGAATGTGACATTTTGAAGACAGCCTTCAGAACTTGATATGATCACTACAAATTTGTAATTATGTATTTTGTAGTAATGAATGCTCGTGCAGCTTGTATGAACTTAATGAACAGGGTATTCAAGCAGTACTTGGACATGTTCATTATTACCTTCATAGAAGATATTTTGGTTTATTCCATAATAGAAGAGGAACATGCAGACCATTTAAGGATAGTTTTGCAGACCCTCAAGGACTACCAATTGTTCGCTAAATTCAGCAAGTGTGAATTCTGGATAAACTCAGTGGCATTCCTTGGTTATGTTGTCTCCAGTGAGGGTATTTAGGTAGATCCTTAAAAGATAGTGGTGGTCAAGGACTGCCCAAGCCCCACTTCTCCATTAGACATCAGGAGTTTCATAGGCCTAGCCGGTTACTATAGACAGTTCAATGAGAGATTCTCCTCCACCATCTCTCCTTTGACTAGACTAACTCAAAAGAAGGTGAAGTTTCAATAGTCTGATGCAGGTGAAAGGAGTTTTCAGTTGTTGAAGACTCAACTCACTACAACCGTAGTTTTGACTTTGCTAGAAGGTTAAGATGCCTCCATAATTGGCCTTGGATGTGTTCGGATGAAATATGGCAAAGTGATAGCATATGCCTCCAGACAGCTCAAAATTCATGAGAAGAACTATCCGACTCACTATCTTGAACTGGCAACAATAGTATTTGCCTTGAAGATTTGGAGGCACTACCTTATGGGGTTTGTGTGGATGTTTTTAGTCATCACAAAAGCGTACAGTATGTGTTTAGTCAAAAGGACCTAAATTTTCATCACAGAAGGTGGTTGGAGTTGTTGAAAGACTACGACATTAGCGTCTTATACCACCCGGGTAAAGCCAATATAGTGGTTGATGCCCTCAGCAAATTATCGATGAATAGTGTTTCTCATATTAAGGATGATAAGAAGGAACTAGTTAGGGAAGTCCACAGGCTGGTACTGTTAGGAGTTTATTTGGTTGACTCAGTAGAAGGTGGAGTTATAGTTCATAATGGGTCAAAATCCTCCCTTGTTGTGGAGGTTAAGTCTTATCAAGATGAAGACCCAATCCTACTTACGTTGAAGGAAGCAGTCCTAAAGAAAGAGGTGGAAGCATTCTCCAAAGGGGGCTATGGTATGCTCCAGTACCATGGCAGATTGTGTATTCCAGATGTAGCTGATTTAAAGCAGCAGATACTAATGGAAACTCACAGCTCCAGGTACTCTATCCACTCAGGTGTTACCAAGATGTATCTGACCTACAGGAAGTCTATTGGTGTAATGGCATGAAGAAGGATATTGCAGAATTTGTGACAAAGTGTCCAAACTTCTAATAGGTCAAGGTTGGACATCAGAGACTTGGAAGTATGACTCAAGATATCAGCATTCCTACTTGGAAGTGGAAAGAAGTAAACAAGGATTTTGTTACAGGTCTATCTCGTACACGCCGGCAGCATGACTCGATTTTGGATGGTTGTAGACCGGATGACTAAGTTAGAATATTTTCTACCAGTTAAGATAATAGATTCAATAGAGGATTAGGCTAGACTATACATCTGAGAGTTAGTCAGTTTCATGGAGTCCCCTTGTCCATCATTTTAGATAGGGGTACTAAGTTCACCTCACACTTTTGAAGTCATTACAAAAGGGACTTGGGACTCAGGTTAAGCTCAACACAGCTTTTCATCCGTAGACAGATGGCTAGGCTGAGCACATTATTCATACTCTAGAGGATATGTTGAGGGTTTGTGTGATCGATTTCAAGGGCAATTGGGATGATCACCTATCTCTCATCAAGTTCGCATACAACAACAGCTACCACTCAAGTATTCAAATGGCCCTATTCGAGGCATTATATGGTAGGAGATGTAGGTCTCCTATAGGGTGGTTCTAGGTTGATGAAGCTACCCTAATAGGGCCGGATTCAATACATGAAGCCATGAAGAAGGTTCAGCTTATCAAAGAACGGCTGAAGATAGCTCAAAGTTGACAAAAATCAGATGCAGATGTAAGGAGGAGAGAGCTGGAGTTTACTATGGATGATTGGGTATATTTGAAAATTTCACCTATGAAAGGGGTGATGAGGTTCAAGAAGAAAGGAAAACTCAGTCCCCGCTATATTATTCCTTACAGAAACCCGAGACGCATTAGAAACGTGGCCTATGAGTTGGATTTTCTTGTGGGTTATTAGCGATTTCATGTGTCTCTGTTGAAGAATTGCATTGGTGATCTGACTTCAGTTGTGCCTTTAGAGAGTATTGGTGTAAAAGATAGTCTCTCCGACGAAGAGGTCCTAGTGCAGATTCTGGACCGTCAGGTTCATAAGTTGAGAAATAAGGAGGTCACTTTAGTAAAATTGTTATGGAGGAATCAGCTAGTGGAGGTAGCTACATGGGAAGCCGAAGCAGATATGATGGATAGATACCCTCACCTTTTTCCTTCCAACTCAGCTTTAGCATCATGTACTAAATTCCTCCTCAGTACTCTATTTAGTTTTAGGTTAGCATCATGCTTTCCAATTATAATCATGTCTTAGAATGCATCCTTGGTGCGTGAGCTTGGTTCAGTAATGTATCTTAGTTCGGAGTCAGTCACTCCATCAGTATTCAGTATATAGTTTTCAATTTTGAAATTACAGTTCCTTCCCTATCTTTCTAGCTTATTTAGTCTCCATTCGAGGACAAATGTTCCCAAGGGAAAGATATTATAACACCTCAAAAGTCCCTAAGACCAAACCCCATACTTGAAATGAAAACAAGAAGGGAACCAAAAAATTGTACCTCAGAACGACTCGTCAAACGAGTTGTTGTCAGAACCAACGACCCATTAGAAGAGTCATTCTTAGCTTTTGTAAATATTTCCCTTAAGAATTAACAAGTGATAGAATGACTCATTAGTACTTGTAGCGAGTCGTCGTACTTAGTTGTTGGTTGAGGATCAAAAATTTGTCTAATTTTTCCCCGAACCAATGAGCCACTTAATGAGTCATTGGAGGAAGTAATGACTCATCTTATGAGCCGTTAGATGAAATTCTAAAAGTGTTCAAAATTCCTCCTGTGACTACGGGTGAAACAATGACCCGTTGTTTAATCTAACGTATCCTTTTGTCTATCCGTTGGGAGAGGCTAAAAAATTATTCAGAATTATTTCAGTGGAAATGGTCGAAATTGATGACCAATCATGTCCTCTAACGAGTTGTCCCTTCCGACTATTGGTGGAATTCTAGAAACTAGATTTTTAGACCCAGGACCAACGACTGGTCCCAAACAAGTCATGGTCATAACCAATGACTCATTGTTTGACCAGTTCGATCTTGACGGCAGTTTTTCAAACATATTCTCCAATGGAATTTTTGTAACTTTTTCACTATTTAAATTCCTAAACTACGTTGTATCGTGATATTTTAAGGGGATTTTAGAGGGGTTAGTCAACCTTCTTCCCTCATTTTCTTCTCACATTCTTAGAATTTCAGCGTAAATCTCAGACAGAATTCTCAAGACAATAGCTAAGGCTCCTACTTCTTCTCAGAAATTTCGAGCTTCTTCTTCTTCAGGAATTTCTCCTACATGTATGTGGGACTTCAACAAGAGTCTCCTTCCATCCTTGTGTCCCAAGAATTTCAAAAACACTAGCAAGTTAAATTCTTTAGAACCCATTTCTTAGGGTTTTCATTCCATGTATGATTTCCCTTACTCTCCCCATGTTTCCAAGGCTCTTATAATGAATAGTATATTATGTTCATGATTTTACTTTAAAGTGCATAATGTATTTCCATGATTTGATACTAGTATGATTTTTGAGGTGCAGCCACGATTAGCATTGTTTTATAGAAAATATGATTTGTTTTGAATATACTATTCTATCATGATTTCAGTATGCATGACTTTCAATATGTATTAAACATATGATTTTTCTCATGATTTCAGTGTGGTCAGCATGTTCAGTGTTCTTTAGACTTTCATGACACTTTCAGATAAAGAAGGTTTGACAAGTCTTAAGACACCAATATTTTCAGTTTTCAGGTCCTTTAGGCCCTTAAAACACTTCCAGATAAGTAGTTTTGACTTAGCCTTAGGACACCAGTTTCATGCTACTCAGTTCAGTTAGATACAATTAGATTTTCAGTTGAGAGTAGTACTTAGCACCGAGTGGGCTGGGGTTCAATGTACCCAAATTCCAAGAACTACATAGCACCATAGGTTATTAGCTTGAATGGGCCCCAAATAGTGATCACTCAGCTCAGCTACTATACTCTGGCAAGGTACAGTGGGCTTTCTTCTATGGAGTGTATACATTGAATTCTACATTTATCTCACTTGGTTATATATTGGTTAGCAAGCTCTCCCATAGTTCAGTATAGTTAAAACCCTCAGTCCAGTTCAGTCTTTCAAATTTTAGAATATGCTTATTACCCTAATGCAGTTTATCAGTTCTTACAGTATTTTCAGATTTTTAGACTAAATTCAGTATTTATGACTTCAAATAGGGTCTTTGCATGGTATCTCAGCATAGTTTATGATTTATCAGTATACTTTTATGTCTTATTTGACATCTCACATACTCAGTACATTTCAAGTACTGACGCATATTTTTTTATGCTATATCATTTTATGATTTAGGCTCAGGTACCCAGCCTCAGCATCGCAGTTAGCTTCACCAGCAATATTCGGTAGTGTTCTATTAGTGAGTCCTCATCTTTTGAGAACCGGAGTTGTCCTTTCTATTTTAGTAGTACTGGTTTAGTTTTTCAAATATAGAGTTAGCTGGCCAGCAACTCATCTGTTAGTAGAGGCTTTCAGACAGTGTAGTATTAGTTTCAACTTATATTTATCACTGTGGTTTAAAAGTCTAGTATTTACCAGATTTTATCTTTCTCGTAAAAGATTATTTTTACACTTCAGTAGCTTCCGCTCGGTTTTCTATTTAATTCTAGTATATCAGTAATATGCTATGTCATGGGTTAGTTTGGGATCACAACTAAGTACCATGTCGCATCCGGGGTGTAGACTCGGTTCGTGATAAAATATTTCTGACTTTTCTTTCAAGAAATAAACCCAAGTCATTCTTGAAAAATTATAAAGTACCTTTGGCTTCCCAAAGATGGAACCTTCATTGGTCCACAAATGTCTGTATGGATTAGTTTCGAAAATACACTTGCTCTCCAAGACTTTCTTTTTGGAAAAGACTTTCTATGTTGCTTTCCCATAATACAACTTTCACATGGATCCACCTCAGTATGCATCTCAATAAGGCCTTGCACCATGTATTTTTTCTTGAGAAGCTTCAAACCATGAAATTTCAAGTGACAAAACCATTTATGCCAAAATCATGAATCATCTACAACTTCATTTTTTAATGCATTATAATGAAGTTGTAAAGGAAAGTTTCTTTTTATCATCTTTACTTCCACAAAGACTTGATTTGGATCAATTTTATCATAAATTCTACAATAATTATCTATAAACACAAGAGAATAATCATTTTCCATGAGCTGACCTACACTAAGAAAAGTTTCTTTCAAGTCAGGAACATACAGAACATCATGAATTTGCTTTTAGGAGGGTTTTCTTCTCCACCAACAAACAAGACGCATGAAAGCGGTTTCCAGCGTTGCTGGGAATGAAGACATGATGGCATGAAACTCGATTACGTACGCTGATTGTTCGTCCACTTCAAACGCTCAAAACAGACCTACTCCGTTTTCTGTTGATCGAAATGGTACATTTACCTTTTGCATCAACTATGGCTCAATTCCTCATTCTCACTTTATAAGTGATATTGTGATTAATTGAGAGGAAAGTCTTTTCATCTTCAGTCATATGATTGGTACAACAACTATCAATATACCATTCATTGTTTTTTTATGCATTAGACTGAGAAATGAAGAAAAGGTTTTCTTTCTTTTCTTCCTCCTTTTCCTTTACATAAATTTGCTTGCTCGCTTTACTTGTGCCTGCAATCCTTCTCAATATGGATAAACTTTTTTATAAAAGTTACATTGGGGATTGCCTTTCTACCAATATTTTTTTGTATTATGAATAGTTTTTTTGTAAATGTTACAAAAAAGACTAGTACTTCTCTCACTTTTTTCTTCAACCTTCTTAGTAGAGCAATCACAATCCTGTTTCTTTTTTGGATTGTACTTTTTTTTTTGTTGATTTTTTGAGAAATTTTGAGAATTCTCGTTGATTCTGGACTAGAAAGTCGTCTCTTTGGTTTGATCTTCATGAAAAAATCTTTGCTTCTCGTGTGCACGAAATGATCCAACTAGCTCTTTGATGGATAAATTAGAATCTTTTCCACAACCTTTTGGTCAGAAATCACCATGATTTCTCATTTTATTAATAATATTCATGACTCTTATACAATATTCACCTATTTTTTCAGATTCTATCATCTTCAAAGCTTGAAACTCTCTTCTAAGAGTTTGAAGATTGATAGTTCGCATCTTTTCATTACCATACACCTCATATTCCCGAGACTCCTAAGCTTTTTTGCAGTCTCACAAGTAGAGATTTTTGCAAAAATGCTCTTGAGATCCCATTTGAATTTTTCTCAAGATTTTTGCATCTTGACGATGCTTAGCCTCGAGATTTTTCTATCTTCACTACTGAAAGATCACCATCGTCTTCTGGTTCTTCATAGACATTTACAGCAATAGTTTACAAACCTTCAACTTCAAATAAGTTCTCATTCTTATCTTCCAGCATTCAAAGTCATTTCCATCAAAAAATAGAGTAAGAACAACTGAAAAATTAGCACCTTCATTTGTTTTAGATGCCATAATATTTTCCTTCACCTAACCCCATATTAAGAACAAAAACTGTTTTGATACCAATTTGTTGAAAAGAAAGGAATATAATATTTTTCTCAGAGGATGCTCAAGTAGTATTAGGCTACTTAAGGCCACTTGATATGATTACAATCATCAATTACATCTCTATTTATACTACTCAAAAACTCAATTCAAAAGTCTTGAACATATAATTAGATACATGTTGATCTTGGGCAGATTTATATGCCCAAGTGATACTCAAAAGTATCATTTGCGCCTTGTTTATCTAGAAATGTGTATACATTTTCATGTAATTGATAATAAAATGTGAATTTATACTAACCAACATGATTAGCATTGTTTTGTAGGTAAAATGTGATTTCGAGAAGCTAAAATGCATGTTGGACGATATCGGAGTTGGACTTGGATGCGAGCAAGGGACAAGGCATTGGACAGCATGATTTAAAGGGGCTCCGCGATGGAGCCGTGTCACGTTGCCATCGCGGAGGCATTCTGCCTGGAGGGTGAAAATTCACCATATTTCCAGTGGAGGTCCGCGTTTGCTCCGTGGCACGGAGCCAGTGCTCCACGATGCACGTCGTGCCACGTTGAGCTTGAATTACCAGACCCCCAGTTCCAGTGAGGGTCCGCGTTCACGGCGTGTCACGGAGGCAGTGCTCCGCGATGCACTCCGTGGCACGTTGCTCATTATTCCGGGAAAAATTCCCACTAGTATAAATAGAACACTTAAGTGTATTTTTCATAATTCAGACTTGGTGGAGCAAGGACGTGGGTTACAGGCAGTTGAGGGATGAAAAGTTCAGGGTTTTTTCTCTCTTCCTTTCTTCTCTAATTCAATTGTTTGTATGATTAACACTCGTTTCATGATGATTAATCCACAAATGAGTGGCTAATTCCCTTCCTTGCTGAGGTTATGAACACTTGTGATGAATTTTGATTATTAATTATATGGTTTTTCATCTTTTTCTTCCATGTTGTTCTATTAATTCTTGTTTCTACTGCATTGGTGTGTGGCCTACATTAATGTACATCTAAAAAGTTCGATTTCACTCGAGAGAGCACGAAATTGGAAAGTTGTGAATTAATATGATATTGTTCTTTACTTGGTTTGGGAAAATTGAGTTTTGATGAACCTTCAGGATAGAAATATACCTGAAAGTCGTATTAGTCAATTTAGGAACCGGAATTGTATGGCTAGAACATGAATTGCATTTGATCACAGAAATGTAGACGGATGGTTCATGATTCTTAAGTGAGATTAAATACGAGAGTTTTAATCTTTTGGCAAATGTTCTTGGCTAGCAACTGGAAGAAAAGATTAACCAATTTATGATGATAATCAATTTCATTACATGTTCTTTAACCTCAGCATGCTTTTATCCATAGTCCAAATTCAAAGTAGATAATTGTTCGTAGATTTAGTATAAAATTTATAAAACAAATTATTCAATTTTTGGTTAATTAGTTGCCAGCATATTTAGAAGTAAAAATATAGTATACTTGAGCAAATTGCACTTAACACAAGTCTCTGTGGGATCGATACTTGGCTTACTAAAGCCACTTACTACTTGTTCGACCACGTGCACTTGCGTGTCGGTTTTATAACCCCAAAACCACCCGAACAAGTTTTTGGCGCCGTTGCCGGGGACTTGGCAATTGGTGAATTTGTTTTAAGTGTTAATTTACTGTATTTTCATTTTCTTAAGTGTTGACAACTTGGTCTTAGCCTGTATTTTGCAGACTTAATTGCTGTGAACACTGGCAAGAGACAAAGAGCTGGTGGAATCTTATATAGAGCCAGAACGTATATTTCACAGTAAACGGAGAGAGGCTCTACAAAGGAAGCTGCAGTTGCTTAGACAGACCATTATGGAGCAACAAAATCCACCAGTTGTAAGGGCAGTGTTAGTGCCCGAAGAAGCAGCAGCAAGGCCGGTTCGCGAGGTGGCAATCCCACATGCCAACAATGTTACATCCAGTATCTGCAAACCAGAGCCTGGAGGGAGATTTGAACTCAAGCAAAATTTGGTGCAATTGTTGCACACAAGCGGGCAATTTACCGGTCTCCCTCATGAAGACCCACAACAGCATCTCCAAAACTTTTTGGAGATAAGCGACACTTACATACCCGCTGGAGTGTCACCTGACTATGTTCGGCTTACATTATTTCCGTTCTCATTACTCGGAGAAGCCAAGAGGTGGTTGAAAGCTGAGCCACCAAATTCTATTTCAACGTGGGATGATCTTGCACGAAAGTTCTTGATAAGGTTTTTTCCCTCTGGTAAAACAGCAAGGCTTAGAAGTCAAATTCTAAGTTTCAAACAGAGGGAGGGAGAAAATTTATATCAAGCCTGGGAGAGATTTAAATCCATGTTGCGGGACTGTCCTCATCATCATCAGTCCAATGAGGTGTTGGTGCACACATTTGTTGAGGGTTTGGAACCCCACACCAAAATATTGCTAGATTCAGCAGCCGGAGGGCAAGCGCTGGAAAAGACTTATGAGGAGTTGTATACCTTGCTAAACCGGATTTCACAGGGCAATCCAGAATGGAATGTTGATTCATCACGAGGTGGGGCAAGGAAAGCAGCAGGAGTGCTTGAAGTGGATGGGTTTACAGCTATCGCTGCACAGATAGCTGCCTTGCAAAATCAATTGAACAACCACTTCAGCAACATGACTTTGAACCAACCGTCAGCTCCAGTTAATGCAGTCCAGCAATTGTGGTGTGAAGTGTGTGGAAGCAGTGAGCACTCAGCTGAGTGTTGTGGAGCCAATCCTGACTCGGTAAACTTTTTGGGGAATGCACAAAGAAATCACCAGCAGTATGGTAGTAGCTACAATTCAAATTGGAGGAATCATCCTAACTTCTCATGGGGTAGCAACAACCATCAAGGCCAAAGTTCGGGTCAGGGTGTGCAAAGGAATCAAGGAGGGCAACAGAACTACCAATCTCAATTTAGAAATAACAATGCACCTCCTCCACCACCATCACCCAGCATTGAGGAGATGTTCAAGACCATGATAGCTAACCAAGCTCAATTACAGGCTGACTATGTGAAATTGGCAGTCGAAGTGAAAAACAATCAGTTAGCTACCAAGGCTCTTGAGTATCAATTTGGGCAATTTGCTAGTGCCCAAAATACAAGGCCTAGAGGAGGACTGCCAAGCGACACGGATCCAAATCCCAAGTAGGTAAATGCAGTGACCACAAGGAGTGGTTTGCAGCTGAAGGAGGTGGAACCAGAAAGACCACCTCAACATTCGGGAGCAGCAGAAGTTGAGGGGGAGAAAAGTTCGGAAAGGGGGAAGACCAAAGAAGCTGAATCAGAAAGACCTCCACCCCCATTCCCTCAACGACTCAAGAAACACAAAGAGGAGGCGTGTTTCAAGAAATTCATGGAGGTACTCAAACAGGTACATGTTAATTTACCTCTTGTTGATGTCTTGCAGGGAGTGCCTAAATATGCCAAATACATAAAGGACATCGTGGCCAACAAAAGTCGGTTGACTGAGTATGCCACGGTGGCTTTAACGGAGGAGTGCACTTCCCGGATCCAAAATAGACTGCCCACAAAGTTAAAAGATCCTGGAAGTTTTACTATCCAGCTTACTATTGGGCAGAGCATCCGAGCTCGTGGATTGTGTGACTTGGGGGCGAGCATATATTTGATGCCATCTTCGGTATTCAGAAAACTGGGTTTAGGGAGTCCTAGACCCACAACGATAATATTGCAGTTGGCGGATCGATCCTTAGCTAGGCCGGATGGCATTGTTGAGGATGTTCTAGTGCAAGTTGGCTCCCTAATTTTTCCCGGTAGATTTTGTTGTGCTGGACTTTGAACCAGACGCGGAAGTCCCATTTATTTTGGGACGACCCTTCTTGGCAACCGAAAAAGCATTAATCGACGTAGCTGCGGGGCAACTGACAATACGAGCACACGACAAGGTAGAGGTGTTCGATGTGTATAAAGCACCCAAGCTCCCGATGGTGCATGAAGAACTCTCGGTGATCAATGTGATTGATCATGGTAATGCTAAGCAGATGAAGGATTCCCGAGAGTTAATGGGAAGACCACCGGATAGGGGTAAGCACTACTGGGGGGAGGACAGTGATCGAGAGAAATCGTCCATCACCCTAGCGGACAATTGAGCTTAAATAACGTCGAGCCGCGACGGTAAACCAGGCGCTGCACGGGAGGCAACTCGTGAAAATTTTTTCTTTCATTTTGCAAAGTGTAAATAGATTTTTCTTTTTCTTTTTCTTGATTGATTACAAAATTTTTCATTTTAGTTAGTATTTTTTATTTTTAGTTAGGTGAACCCTATTATTCTAACCAATTTTATTTAGTGAGATGATTTTCAGGTCAAACGGAGAAAAATGTGCACGGAATCGTGAAGGAAAAGTCGAGGTATGAAAAATTAATAAAATGTAGAAGACAGTGAGCTGGGGCGGTAGCTCCGTGTCACGGAGGAGGACCTCCGCGTTACCCTCCGTGACACGTTGAGGTATAACCCGGAAATTTTAAAAATTTCCAGTATGCTGTCGCGATGGCTCCGTGTCACGGAGGCAGTGCACCGCGATGCACTCCGTGACACGTTGCCTTGTATATGTTGCCGGGTGACCCGCGTGTTTTTTTTTCTACCTTTTAAACCCCGAATTCTTCCCTTTTCCCCTCATTTTCAATTTCCTCCGCGACCAAACATCCCAAAACCCCTCTCCCATCAACGTGCCACGGCTTAAGGCAACAATTTACCGAGTTTTCTTCAATTATTCAACTACAAGGTATGTTTTCCGATTCCCTCTCAAGTTTTTGTCGATTTTCTTTGATTTTAAGCATGGGAGGTGAACTAAATCGCCCTAAGTCGAAATTAAGCATGAATTCGAGTTATTTGTTGATTGATAATTGTTCGGAATGTCGTTATGATTGTTTGAACTTGTCGATTGCATAAAGTATTCAAATTTGATTGCGAAAATCAATTCTAGGGCTTGTTGTTGAATTTGAAGTTGGAAATGGGTTGAAATCATGAAATTTATGCCGGGTCGTACGTGTTGACTGAGATGAGTCTTTGTACAAAGTTTTAGGATGTTAATAGACGACGAATTCTCGGGTTTGGGGGAAATGTTGAAAAATATTTGTATTTGGTTGGTTGGATAGGTTAATGTATATAAATTTTTGTTGTTATTTTTGTTTCTTTGTTTTTCTTTGCTAAGTGTGAGGGTTAAAATGTTAGCGATGGTAGTGATTGTGATTAGCTGTACGAAGTCTGAGCAGTATGCACAAGTTATACCATCGAATTTTTCTTTTTGAACGCACTAAGCATGATTGTATAGCTGGTTGTTTGATGTAAATAAAGTTATTCTTGTCATATTGTTATAACTGTAGCTAAGGAGTAAGTGTGGGGTAACTTAGCGTAAACCGACCTTAGCCGAAGTTAATATTTATTTAGCTTAACATTGAGCTTGTTTACTTGGGTTGACAGGTAAAATGGCAAGCCGGCAAGATAAAGGGAAGGGTGCATCAACTTCAGGCACCGGAAGAAAGCGACTCAGACTGGGCACAGCAGTCCCAGCAACACCGGCAGTTCCACGCGGCCAGCGCCGCCAATATGGAACAAGATGGGTGACGGACGAGGGGAAAAAGTGGTACGCCAAGCACAAAGAGAACAAATATTTCCCCGAGGAGCATATAGAACGGGAGCCATTGGCACGGGAGTTCCCCAGAATAGTTCACCGGATCGAGGCAGCGGGGCTAAAATTCATATTTGAGGAGCCCAAAGAATGCAACCTGCATTTGGTTCGGGAGTTCTATGCCAACTGGAACCCGTCAATCCGAAGCCACACCATCAAAATCAGAGGGCAGATAGTCACTCTAGAGCCCCACCAGCTCAATGCCATCATAGGAGCGCGGGACACAGATGCCCACGTCCTCAGACTGCTGAACATTACCCCACCGTATGCTGACATCAGACGCACACTGTGTGGGGCCCGATCTACAGCTAGATGGAGCAGGCACAAGGAAAGGGGCTACCATCAGACTCTGCCATATTCTCAGATGAACAGGAAAGCCCGAATCTGGCTGAAGATAGTCTGCTCTTGCCTCATCCCGGGGGTACATATGACTGATGTAACCCGGGATCGTGTTTGCCTGGTGTACGCCCTGATGAAAGGGCTGGAGATAAATATCGGGGTGGTTATTATATCCGCCATGAAGAGAGCCCGATTGCATCAGGGGCACAGGTATGGTTTCAGTGGACTACTCACCACCTTTCTCAGGGGCCTCGATGTAGAGGAGGAGGCCCTTGATTATATCCCGCAGTTGGAGCGGCGGGCCTTGGATGTGACCAAAACTAAGGCTCCCGACACCACACACGGGCCAGTACTGACACTTGGCGAGCAACACGCTCGTGATGACCAGTATATGGCGCGGATGTATGGGATGCAGATGCTCCAGCTCAGGATAGGTGGGAGGCCAGCGACGGAGGAGGAGCTATGGCAGCTCGAGCTAGATTACCCATTTGGCAAAAACGCCAGGGCTCTATGCCGAGTAGGGCCAGCCTTTGTAGAGCCCACTGATGATGACATCCCTACGGACGAGGAGACACATCAGGAGGACTCCGATGTGGAGTCCGATGATGACGACGGAGGCGACTCGGACATGGGAGATGAGGCAGCAGCACCTGATGAAGAAGTGGAATACTTTGACTGATCAGGGAGTTCCACCACCCGATTATGTGCTATTTAATTTTTGTGAACACTGGGGACAGTGTTCGGATTAAGTGTGGGGTGGGAGTAGTTAGGTGCTGGGCTGGGCTGTTTTGTTTGGATGTTCTCCTCTGTTATTTAGTATGTTGTGTTTCCCTGTGTCTGTGAATTTTCAAACTGTTCTGTATGTGTAAATATTTGTGGAATTGATGTGTGTTGTTGAATGTTGCCAGCTGATTCTGTAAATATTTTTGTAAATATTTTTTCTTATCGAAATGATCGATATTTTTAAAAATTTTTGATGTTCATATTTCAAATATTTTGTAAATAATTTTTCTATCGAAATGATCGATATTTTGCAAATTTTTCAATTTTTTAATTTTGGGTTTCTCGACGTTTGTTTTCGGTTCTTTTACCGAGAATGGTCCCATTGAACCGACGTCTTAAGTAGTGACCGTTCCCTATGATGGATAGATGACGACCGTCTTAAGGGAAATGTAGTCGGTAGGAGTAGTTTATTTTAATTAGTTTTCAGTTTTTTTCTTGGTGGACTGCATCCAGGAACCTGTAGTTACTATATGGTTGCGAGATTTTGGTTGCGTGTTGTACATAATATTCAAAATGCAAAGGTGATTCGTATGAAAGCATGCAATTTTGTAAATATGTTGAGATACCTAGGCTGTAGAGTTCGATTCGATGTGATTGAGGCTTAATGTTTGAATTCATGTAATTAGCTGATTGAAGAGTCTGTGAATACATCTTGAATCGAGCATGTGCATAAAGTGTGAAGTGAGGTGTTGATATTCCATGCTATTGTGAAGTGTCTAGAACTTGCCTGGTGTGTGTACAAAACGAAATGAAGGAGGTGTATTGTAGGAAAGGATGTAGGCATTTCTATGTTTTAACCGAGAGTTTCTATTTTTTTCTTGTCATACTCCCCCTTTCTGTGATTGTATACCCTAGTCAGCCCTTTGATCCTTTAGCCGATTATTTCTTTCTTTTGTCCAAAAAGTGTAAACTGAGCTTAATTCCTTTTTTTCATTAGCCGTAAAGTCTATACAAAACTCTTAAGCGCTTAAGAAGAGAAAATAATGTTCCCAAAGTGTCAAAGAGTGAGAATGGTGAAAAGAAGAAAAGCAGAGTGATGAAAGGAAAGAAAAGGGTGAAGGTGCACTTGCTATAAATAAACGACAATGAAGGTGCATGAATAACCTTTGTTATTGTGTCAAGTGTGCTTAATGAAATAGGCCATACTAAAGTAAATCATCAAGAATGGGATGATGAAAAAAAAAAGAAAAGAGAGAAACAATGTCCATGAGTTGATGGGAATGTGTTGAAAAGGCGCTTAAGGATGCTAGTGGTTATTATTGGCTAATCCAATATTTACTAGTTCCATAGCTTCCATTACAACCCATTAAAGTCCTACGTGATCTTACATTGCATTTCTTTATATTAGTGGAGTAATACACTAAGGGCAAGCTTATGGGTCATGACATGATGCATGTGAAGTCTTTTGGGAGAGAGAGTGAAATTGTGTTTACATGCCCCTGCTTGAATGATTGTGAGTCATATGAGCAAAAAGGGGAAAATTCTCTTGAGTTGTGAGGGAACATGCTTGATGAAAGATTGATTTTCGTGTCGAATATCTTGATTAGCTGATTTGCATGAGTTTGCCGATATCGAGAGTCGATTCTTAAAGTCTAGGAAGTCTTAATGTATTGAAGGTCATTGCAGTGATAAGACCATGCATGTTTTCTTGATGATTTGCAATATTGAATGATCGGTATGACCGTAACTTAAATTGTCACACCATAGTAGCGAGGGTGGGATGTAAATTGCATGAATTGTATGTTTGTTGTTCGAGGACGAACAAGGATTTAAGTGTGGGGTAAGTGATCTTGGGCAGATTTATATGCCCAAGTGATACTCAAAAGTATCATTTGCGTCTTGTTTATCTAGCAATGTGTATACATTTTCATGTAATTGGTAATAAAATGTGAATTTATACTAACCAACATGATTAGCATTGTTTTGTAGGTAAAATGTGATTTCGAGAAGCTAAAATGCATGTTGGACGATATCGGAGTTGGACTTGGATGCGAGCAAGGGACAAGGCATTGGACAGCATGATTTAAAGGGGCTCCGCGATGAAGCCGTGTCACGTTGCCATCGCGGAGGCATTCTGCCTGGAGGGTGAAAATTCACCATATTTCTAGTGGAGGTCCGCGTTTGCTCCGTGGCACGGAGCCAGTGCTCCGCGATACACGCCGTGCCACGTTGAGCTTGAATTACCGGACCCCCAGTTCCAGTGAGGGTCCGCGTTCACGGCGTGTCACGGAGGCAGTGCTCCGCGATGCACTCCGTGACACGTTGCTCATTATTCCGGGAAAAATTCCCACTAGTATAAATAGAACACTTAAGTGCATTTTTCATAATTCAGACTTGGTGGAGCAAGGACGTGGGTTACAGGCAGTTGAGGGACGAAAAGTTCAGGGTTTTTTCTCTCTTCCTTTCTTCTCTAATTCAATTGTTTGTATGATTAACACTCATTTCATGATGATTAATCCACAAATGAGTGGCTAATTCCCTTCCTTGCTGAGGTTATGAACACTTGTGATGAATTTTGATTATTAATTATATGGTTTTTCATCTTTTTCTTCCATGTTGTTCTATTAATTCTTGTTTCTACTGCATTGGTGTGTGGCCTACATTAATGTACATCTAAAAAGTTCGATTTCACTCGAGAGAGCACGAAATTGGAAAGTTGTGAATTAATAGGATATTGTTCTTTACTTGGTTTGGGAAAATTGAGTTTTGATGAACCTTCAGGATAGAAATATACCTGAAAGTCGTATTAGTCAATTTAGGAACCGGAATTGTATGGCTAGAACATGAATTGCATTTGATCACAGAAATATAGACGGATGGTTCATGATTCTTAAGTGAGATTAAATACGAGAGTTTTAATCTCTTGGCAAATGTTCTTGGCTAGCAACTGGAAGAAAAGATTAACCAATTTATGATGATAATCAGTTTCATTACATGTTCTTTAACCTCAGCATGCTTTTATCCACAGTCCAAATTCAAAGTAGATAATTGTTCGTAGATTTAGTATAAAATTTATAAAATAAATTATTCAATTTTTGGTTAATTAGTTGCCAGCATATTTAGAAGTAAAAATATAGTATACTTGAGCAAATTGCACTTAACCCAAGTCTCTGTGGGATCGATACTTGGCTTACTAAAGCCACTTACTACTTGTTCGACCACGTGCACTTGCGTGTCGGTTTTATAACCCCAAAACCACTCGAACACATGTATCACGATTCACTATATACATATATCACAAACTCCTAAAAGATTTCTTTAAAATCAAGAGAAAATATTGAAAGACTGAATGATATTCTTGAAATAATAAAGTAATCCTAGAAAATATAATAGTCAAGAATAATATTCTTGTGAATGCATTAATTCCAACAATATATGCCAATCTTACATTCTGTTCTTTAAAGAAATAATTTTACTTTAGTACCAACTATTGTCTAGAGGAGTTATGTGTGTTCACTAATATCATGGTCATTTTTCAGATAAATAATGTCGCAATAGTTTACAAACATAGGATATGTTTTAGTTTTTATTGGAGTTTATGTGCATTTTAGTATTAAAATTATAACATTAAAGTGCATTATATCTTGTCATATTAGTAGCCATAATGTGGAGAAAATGGTCATTATTTTTTGTGTAATTTATGTAACCTCCAATGCCATAATCTGCTACTAATTACCCTAGTACAACTCAAATGACTATCCACATTCTTGATATTTACTTATGGAAGAAATCCTCCACCTGTATAAAGGATGTCTTCTTTCTTGTGTTGTAGAATAAAAAATGTAGAGAAAGATGATAAGTGTGAAATATATTGTAGTATGTTTTGAAGTTAGTATAGTGAAAGAGAGAATTGAGACAAAGAAAATATTTTAAGTCTTCAGCTAGTTCACTATACAAAAAGAGAGTAATTTTATGTTGAAGGAAGGTGTTCTTTTGGTGGAGCTTTGAACTCTCAACTAGTCCAGAGATGTTTGAGTTATACGATGTTGTTGGGCTGTTATATCCTGGAGGGAACATGTCAAGAGTATTATTGCTGGATCAGTGAAGATTACACTCCATAGTGGGTCTGAATCTCCTTAAAGAGAGAGAGATATCTACGCCTCAATCTTATTATTTATTTTTGTTCATTTTATTTTTAACTGTAATTTATGTTGTATTCACCAACACTTTTGACACCCATTGACATTAAGTTCTCCTTATTCTTAGGAAAACAAACTATTTTCCAAGAGATTAGAGATACTTTCCTCTTCTTAGTTGAACTCTCCCACAAGTATTCTTTTTACTTTTTGTCTACCTCCTACACTATGCTTTTGGGAAATATGAAAACTTCCCCTAGAAACTGTGGATCAAAATTAATACAACAATGACCACCTGGAGTTTACCAACATAAGAAAGTTTTCTGACATATGAGATTTTAATTATGTTAGTGATCTTATCGCTGAATAGATGACATTTGAGTTTACTCCACTCTTTAGAATAGAGGGACATCCCTGGATATATATCTTATAGAAAAGACATCCTGGGAGAAGTCTGTCAAGGTTAGTAGTTGCTCCTTAGCTTGACCATTCACACCTGCTAAGAAGATACTCAATTTAATCAAATTAGTAACTAATTCAGTAGCAACACTTAAGTGAGTCAAGACTTCTTTATTTCTGGTAGTAGGTCCCATATCTCCTTTTTAAGATGATTAAGTGTGAGGGACTTTCACATTAGGTGAAATTTTTAAAATTAGGCAGTAAGATCATGCATTTTGATACTCTGGACAAATACTCCATAATTAAAATAAACACCAACGCACGGTCACCTTGTCAAGATCTCCCCCCTTCTTTTTTTAAAAAAATATCCATAGCCTTATCCATTAATCTTGACGGTAAACCTGAAAGTTCCAACAGAAGTTACAATCAAATTAGTGAATCTAGGCGAAAAACAAAATCCCAACAAGGCTTCTTCAAGAAATTCCTAACTCACTATTGTCATATGTTTTTTTAAGATCAATCTTCATAAGGCATACATCAGTAGTCTTCCAATTGTGATATCTTAGTAGGTCATGACATCTTAATACATTATAACCATTAGTCTACCATAAAAGTAGTAGTCTGATTATCTACAAAAATATAGCTGACAACTTTTTTAATTTACTACAAATCATTTTTTAAATACACTTATATATCATATTACACCATGAGATGAACTTGTATTGGCTTGCCATTTTTGGATCATCCATTTTAGGAATGAGAGTAACATTAGTAGAGTTAACTTCTTGAGCAGTTTGCCGTTTTGAAAAAACCCTACTACAACCTCAGTGGTATCCTACCACACTATTATCTAAGCTGACTTGAAAAAAATCACTTTTATAATCATCTATCCCTGGAGTTTTGGTGCTATAAACTTTGAAAATTACTAGGCAGAATACCTAGATGCCCCCTTAAACGTAACGTGTTTTCTTTAAATCCCCTCTAAACTATCAGTAGTCTTAATTACCCCCCTAAGATTAACTACTTAATAGCTTTTAACCCCTTAAATGCTAATGTGGCAAAGAGAGTGACTACACTCTCTTTTAAGCATATAAGGATGAAAAAATTAAAAATCAGCTCTCAATTATTTATTTTAATCATGTATTTCTATTTTTTAGGCTAATTTAAAAAAATTGAAGCGACCTCTATCATTCTACAAAAAATAAAATTAATTCTTAAAAAAAATAAAGTTCAACTGTGTATTTTTTATATAAAATACTATTTATTTCAATTGTGTATTTTCTTTTTGGGCCTAAATCAACTAAAAGAATTTTGAGTCCCATTATTTTGATTCACATAAAAAAATAACTTAACCCCAAAAATAGAGTTGTAATTGTATTATTTTTTTATTTCTTGTTAAGATGCAATAACTATTATTTTCTTTCAGGCCAAATCTAGAACAAGAAAAAAATCGGTTATAGCTCCTTTATTTTTAGTGAAATAAAAAGTTTTTGCAAAATAATAAATCTTCAACTATATAACTTTTATTATATTTTACTTAGATATTATGACAATCTATTTCAATAGTGAATTTTTTCTTTTCGAAAAAAATCTGTAAAAAGAAATTGATTATATTTTCATTATTTTTAGCAAAATAATTTATTTGTTTGCTTAAAAAGTAGAATTCTAGCAAGAAAATTTTACTAATTGAAAAATTAAATCTAAAAATTAAAAAATTTTAAAAATTAAAAAATATATTTTTTTAAAATGACACATGGACAAAAAATCTACATAGTAGGAGAGTATATCACACTCTCTTAGGATGAGATGGTGCAAGGAGTTAAAAACTATCAGATAGATAAGTTTAGGGGGGTAATTAAGACTACTGATAATTTAGGGGGGATTTGAAGAAAATACATCAAGTTTAGGAGGGGGTCTTTATGTATTCTGTCAAATTACTACTTTAATGTCCTTTTTTATTAAGGGCATTAGAAATTTCAACTGTTGATTCAAAGTAAGTACTAGATCATTTCTCATAACGTGGAGACTAGCTTTCACCCGTGTTGGTAACTTATTTGCAAAGTAAATCTTCATATTAATTCACAAAAGATTATTCAATAACATCAAGATCAGTCTGTCAGATCCCTTGCCTAGCTTTCCACTGAGTAGCGACTTTCTTAAGTCTTCTATGTTTGGTCATAGAGTAGAAATAACTTGCGTTTTCATCACCTTATCTGAGCTAAGTTACTTTACTTTACTGTTGGAGATACATTTAAACAAAGTAAGAGTAATTCCTGAACATCATATATAACTCTTTTCTGTATGCTAAAAACTGAATTGAAGAGTTGTGACGGCAGTTGGATTTGAGCCTGCTTTAAAGCTTGCTTGTCCTTATCTGCCTCTTGGGCAACATTCCTTAAGTGTTGGGCATTCAACTTCTTCAACTTTTCTTTTAGCAATTTCAACCTCTTGACAACTAATACATCTTACACCCCTAAATAGGAATATCCCAGCCAACTTTCACCAAGTTAAAAAATTGAGAGTATTGTCCCTAAACATTACAGTATTGAAAATCCCTCTTACTCCTTAATCTCTTTTCTACCAATAGCACCTTAGTAGGGTTGTGGTCATTTATTTTCTTACCTTACTTAAAGGCATATTATCTAATCATTCACCATTTATAAAGACCCAATCTATCTTTAAAACAATTCTTTCTTCACTATTTTTTTATTCTAAGTGTATTTTCTACCTTGATGTAGTAGCTCAATGAAAATACATTCATCAACACAATTAACAAAATACACCACTTCAACCCATGAAACAGGATTGCCTCATATCCTATCTTTATCGAAGAACACTAAATTCAAGTCACCCAACAGTAACCATGGCTTCATATATCTCTTGTTCAGATTAAGGAGATTTTTCAAAGAATCCCTCTCCCTTTATATTAAAAGCATACACAAATGACACCATAAAAACAGTTGTTAAAAAATATGAATCATCTCAAAGATAGCAACCTGTAAAGTCATACTAATAGGAACCATTTGGTAGATTCTGACCTCCAAATTATATCATTATAATGGTAGTGTAAATTTATAATGTAATGCCAACCACAAAACAACCTAGCAATTGTTTGGTCTAATATGTTCCTCTTTATTTTTGTCTTAAGAAATTTTATTAATCCAATCCTTTACTCATTATAAAAGATATTGATCTACTTCTACTTATTAGGCGAATTTATCCCCCTAACATTCTAACTAAGAAAACTGACCATTTCCTGAGATAGGAATGGGCTACCCCCTCTTTTTCAACTGATTCTTGACTTATTTGAGTATGTGTATCAGGTAACTTCAGGGCTTGAAATGTGTTTGATATCTAAACCTATTGAGTTTGTTGGTATTAGTTCCTTACATATCTCACAAGGGTAATCCAACCAATGGCATTTTCTTTCCCCCTCTGTGCAACCTTAGTATTGTAAGAAATTTGTTGTCCTCTCCCTACTTTGTTGATAGGTTGTTGGATACCCGTTCCTCAACTAGTTGTTCAGTTTGTTCTTCCTCTAAAGCATTTTGTTTCTCTTGATGATTCATTTGTTTTAAGAATATTTTTCTTTCCGAGTAACCATATTTCTTATAAACCTTGCATAATGTGGGCTTCCACTCATAACTTACCTTCTGCTTAGATGACCCTTTTCATTCTTGAGTAAGACTATTTCTGACAGATTAGCATTCATTTCTATCTCTACTGGTAACTTGTCATAGTTTAAGCCGCTTTTCGCTTAATATTTTGGTCTACCATCAAAGGTTTTCAAACCAAACTTTATGTGTTTCTTAATACCTTAAGAATCAAATACTTGAATTCAAGTCCTGAACATTTAATTCAAATGAAAACCGTATAGAGCTCCTGCCTAGTAAACTCCATGTATCAAATGGGAATCGTATAGAGCTCCTGCCTACTAAACTCTATGTATGATTCCATGTCTTAACAATGAATCATTTGATGCTAAAGTGGTAGATCTCACCTTATATAACAACATCAAACCTTATAAAAATTATCTAATTTTTCAACATTACTATCTTGTTGATGACATGCTCAACCCATAACCTCTACATGAGTACCTTAATCACATTAAAGGGAGGATGAAATCCTAATATGTAAAACACAATAATATTTTTCGAATACTCTATTCGGAACTAATGTCCTCTAATTCAATCTCTACAATGTAAGAGTCACCATGTATGATAGGGGGTATGAGTCACTATGTATGATGGGGGCACATACTCAAGCTTGAAGCCAGCATTCACCACCTTATAAATAGTAAAGCTATCCTAGATGGAGCTCTTCTTTTCCAGCAAACCAAACTCTTTCTCAACTTCGATTACCTAAGATTTCATACTGCCACTTGATGGATTTATCTTCCCACTATTATTTGAAGCTTGTACGACCTCCTTCCACTATCTTTGAGCATCTTTTATTGAATCTGGTCATCAGTTTTAGCGGTTACTAATTCCATTGGATAGAGTTCTAATTAAAACAAACCTAACCTCCACTAGTACCTCTATGTTTCTAGACTTTCAATTTGTTCTTGTTTCGATCTTCGGAAGTTAGTTTGATAGAATTCTTACTAATAGTGTACTCGAATGTGGTTTTCTTTGTTGTAGTTGTCGATTCTGTTGCATGGGTTTTGTAAATTGTTCCTTAGAAGTATCCTTATGATTAAGAGAGTGGATTTGCATTAGATCTGTGTGGTTGTGCGTAAGTTATGTTAAGACTTGTCCATTTCTCTTTTAGCATGTTTTTCCTTATCATGCTTTCGTGACTGTTTGTAGTATCCTTGCGTATTCTACTGTTGGCGATATTCGTATGTGGTATCATGGATTATAATTATTTGAGTAGTTCGGGAGTGAGTATTCTTGTACATGTTGGTGTATAGCGGTGGTGCACATTAAGGTTGTGATTCTAGTGTTGATTGAGAAGTTGGGAGATGGCTTCATGTACTTGTTATGGTGAGTTATTTATTGTGCATATACATATGCATATATTTGTTGCATGCTTATTTTATTTTTTTCACCTTCAAACTTTACAAGGACCTGTAAGGTTGTGAGAGCTTCCAACAGGGTCAGGTCCAGGGCTATGCAGGAACTTATAATGCTGTGAGAACTACTAGAGGGTTATGCTTGTTTATTCTGTTAGCCTATAAGGTCGTGAAAACTTCCGGCATGATTGAATTATTCTATTGTATTTGCATCATATTACATTCATCTAATATGCATATTCTGGTTAGCTAAGTTTTTGACTTCTGACACGATATGAAGTTGGTATTATTGTTATTGTTGTGAGGCTCAGAGCAAGGACAGATAAGGTAGTCTTAAACTGACGTTGTTGTTGTGCACATAGTGGCTAGTGTGTTGGTACTCCTTCGTTTTTGTTTTTATTATATTATCTTTATTCGTTCTATTGCCTTACATAGTCAGTATATTTTTCATACTGACACCCTGAGCTTGGAGGCGCTACATACATGCATGCAGGTGTTGATCGACAATAACTTGTGATCCTGGTAGCTGAGTGGAGTTTCAGCTTTGTGGCAAGATTGATGTCATTCAGAATTACCCTTCTATTTTGCTTTTGTGTACATATACTTTGATGGGTAGGTTGGGGCCCTGTCCGAATTGTTTAACTATTTTCGTACTCTTAGAGACTCGTAGACTTGTTATGATTTATGATGTTTGGTATGGGCCTTTTCAGGTCCCAGTCGTTTAACTATTGTCGTACTCTTAGAGGTTCATAGACTCACTCTAATTTATGATGTTTGGAATGGGCCTTATTGGGACCCAATCATTTAACTATTGTCATACTCCGAGAGGCTCGTAGACTCGCTGTGATTTATGGCGTTTGGCATGGGCCTTTTCAGCCCTATTGTATAGTTTTAGCTTCCACACTTCGCCTTGTTGGTCTGTTATACATAGATGTTGGATTTGTGGGCCAACTTTCATTCTGGTTGTTGTGTTATAGACTCTATTGGTTTGTTTGATTGTGTTTCTAGGTTGTGAGTTAAATTATGGTGACGGGCCTCGTCATCTCAGGCTTGTTGTACGGCTGTGGTATTAGGTGTTGCAGAGTTTGCTCGGTCAAATGCGGCACAGGGTGCCGATCATGCCTCCCCGGATTTTGAATGTGACAAAAAAACATAATTAAAATATCCTTAAGATTGTTGGACAATATTGAAAATCATAGAAACACTCATAACTTGAGGCATGTCAAAGACACTGTCTATAAGGATATTTCTCTCAGTGTAGGTGATACACATATGGAACCTGATGAGGAGAGTGACATGGAAACAAGGCCATCCGGAGACCAAGTGGCAATTGACTCAGCATACGACTCAGCTAAGGCAACTTAGGCATGGGATAATTTTTGGCGGGAAAAGTTGTTAAGTTGTTAGCTGGTTACATTCCATTTTCATCATATTTTCAACATTGTAGTTTACATTTTCCATTTGGCATTTTTTTAGTTCCTATTATAAGTAGTGAGTTGTAACTAGAACAATTATCAGAAATTATATCAACCCAAGTGCTCTTCCCTTGAATTTCCTCTTTCCCCTCTCTTCTTCCTCTACTCTCCTCTTTTTATTCTGAGTATTCACTGATAACATTTTTGAATATCAGTAGGTGTATCATTCAAGATTCAATAGACTCTTCTAATATAAAATTAAGAACACAAAATCTGTTAAAAATTTATTTTGTAGAAAATTCAGCAGAAAGAAGAAGAATATTCTGTCTATTCTTTGTCTCATACACAAAAGATATGTATAGGAGAAGTTTTGACTCTCGGTTTTTTTATATCTTGAAGTGAAAAGAACTTGAGAATTTATAGGCTAGGACATCACTGTGTGAATGTGAACGTCAGAGAAACATCTACATTAATATCATAAAGGCCATTAAAGCTAATTAAAGGGGATATCATTTCCATGTAATAATGATAATAAAGAGGATATAAGGGATTGTAATTTTTTCAACATTAGAATGCAAATAAAACAATCATAAAATGATATACAGATAGAGTTTTTTTTAATACTCCCTCCATTTTAAAATAAGTGGTGTTTCTAGTTTGGACACATCTCTTAAGAAAATTATTCATTCCTAGATAGAATAATATATTTTTACTCAATTAGCCCTAATAAATATATTTGAAAAAGATGTAACTCTTCAATATTTTCTTGATTATATAAAACTGTCTCCATTTAAATAAGGATAGAATTGGAAAAATATTATTAATGTCTTCTTAATTATGTAAAACATCACTTATTTTGACAAAATCAAAAGATTAAAATATCACTTATTTTAAAATGAAGGAAGTAGTATATTACTTTTTCAACAATTTCTCTAATTCCACGACCTAAAAATCCTTTAATGATGCATAGATACTAATCCTATCCACTCTCTAGCCTATTTAGGTAGGTCTTTCAATACTCATAATAATCTATATATATATATATAATACTAATCCTATCCATTCTCTAGCCTATTTAGAGTAGGTCTTTCAATACTCATAATAATCTATACATACATACATACGTACATATATATATACATACATACATATTAGTTCTGAACACGTGCGTTGCACGTTTGTCTCATATAAGTTTGTGCAGATTCGTTAGATGATATATTAGAACGATATATTGTTGCTGACGGATGATAAATGCAATTTATATCAAACAAAATTGACAGAAATTCAAGGTATTACTTTCTGATATGCACCCAAATAAATTATATTAGTTGCTTATATAATTATCATTTATCTAAAAATATTTTATCAAATGGTCATTAATATAAATTTATTACAGAAATGAAAAAAATAATATTCTCTTTAACTCTTATCGAAACTAGATATCATCATACTATACTAAAAGTGGGAAGCCCCAATCTTAAAAGTTGGATTATCATTTTTTTCCTACAATAAATTAAAATATAATAAAATATCTCATTAAATAATAATATTCTATCATTCATTGAATCAAAACCAAATTAAATATTTAATAAAATGATAATATTTTTCATTCATTGAATCAAAACTAAATTAATGTCTATTAATATAGTAATATTTAAATCATATCATATCATATTTAAATATTTAATTAAATAATAATATTTATTATTTATTGAATCAAAACTAAATTAAATATCTAATTAAATAATAACATATGAATCATATCATATCATATTATACTAAAAGTGGAAAGTCCCACATATCAGTCCATCAAATATTGAACGATTATTTCACCCTACATTTAAACAATACTCTTATGATATTTTTTATTGTACCAAACAAAAAAAATCTCATTATATATGTAAATATATATATTTTTTATTTAAAAGTGAATAATAACTCACTAAACTAAAATATATTCGACTATTTTTTTTTAAAAAAAAGAGAAGTTAAATAATGAGTTATAATATTCATATTCAATACATTTATTAAATTATAAAAGTGAAAAGTCACGAAATAAAAATAAATAACTAAAATACCCATCAAATATTAAATGATATTTTTACCATTCAATCAAATAGTATTTTAAAATATTTTAGTAGAAAACATAGATATAAATTTTTAAATAAAATAACAAAAAAATATATATATTAAATGAAAAAAACAATCATGATATTGTGGCTTTGAGTTTTTTTACATTCTAATGAAGATAACAGTAAATAATTATATATTAAATTTGAATAAAGTGAAATAATGTAAATTAAATGAAACTATTAATTCTCTATTATGATAATTATAGATTTCTTTTTTTCTTTAATAGTCTAATAATATTTATTGTAATATACATTTATTTTTTCGTACATAAAATATTATTGAAATAGTTTTAGATCAAAGAGCAAAATGGTAATCCAACTTTTAACTTGAGGGCTTCCCATTTATACAGTATATATATATATATATATATATATATATATATATATATATATATATATATATATATATATATATCTAATAATATTTATTGTAATATATATTTATTTTTTCGTACATAAAATATTATTGAAATAGTTTTAGATCAAAGAGCAAAATGGTAATCCAACTTTTAACTTGAGGGCTTCCCATTTATACAGTATATATATATATATATATATATATATATATACACGTGCTTTGCACATGTGTCTCAGGTAAGTTTGTGCAGATTCGTTAGATGTTATATATAGAACGATATATTGTTGCTGACATATGATAAATGTAATTTATAATCAAATAAAATTGATTGAAATTCAAGGTAGTACTTTCTTATATGCATCCAAACAAATTATATTGGTTCTTATATAATAGTCATTTATCTGAAAATATTTTATCAAATGATCATTAATATAAATTTATTATAAAAATGAGAAAAATAATATTCTCTTTAACTCTTGTTGAAGCTATATAATAATATTTTACCATTCATTGAATCAAAATCAAATTAAATATCTAACAAAATGATAATATTTTATCATTCATTGAATCAAAACTAAATTAAATATCTATTAATATAGTAATATTTAAATCATATTATATTTAAATATTTAATTAAATAATAATATGTTATTATTTATTGAATCAAAACTAAATTAAATATCTAATTAAATAATAGTATTTGAATCATATCATATCATATTATACTAAAAGTGGGAAGTCTCATGTATCAGTCACTCAAATATTGAATGATTATTTTGTCATACATTTAAACAATACTCTTATAATATTTTTTGTACCAAACAGTGAAAAATCTCAATATATATATATATATATATATATATATATATATATATATAAAAAAGATATTTGACTAAATAATATGTTATAATATTCATATTTCAATAGAATTATTATATTATAAAAGTGAAAAGTCACGAAATAAAAAATAAATGATTAAAATACCCATCAAATATTAAACGATATTTTACCCTTCAACCAAATAGTATTTCAAAATATTTTAGTAGAAAACATAGATATAAATCTTTAAAAAAAAATAACAAAAAAATATTAAATGAAAGAAATAATCATGATACAATGGCTTTGAGTTTTTTACATTCTGATGAAGATGATGATAAATAATTATAATTAAATTTGAATAAAGTGAAATAACATAAATTAAATGAAAACATTAATTATCAATTATGACAATTATAGATTTGTTATTTAATTTAATAGTCTAATAATATTTATTGTAATGTATATTTACTTTTTAGTACATAAAATATTATTAAAATAGTTTTAGATTGAAGGGCAAAATGGTAATCCAACTTTTAACTTGAGGGTTTCCCACTTATATAATAATATGATATGTGTGTGTGTGTGCGTGCGTGTGTGTGTGTGTGTGTGTGTATATAAAGTTTATATATATATATATATATAAAGTTATGTCACAACCCGAACGTAGGCCTGGATTGCAGCACGGGACAAGGAGCCTCGAGAGACCCCAAGTCGGCCCATGGCATGAACATTCATCTAACTCAATCAGTAAAATAGAACAATTAACATGATAATCTTAGCGGAAGTCTAAAATAAACATAACATCAGAAAACACACAATTTGAAGCTGAATACATCCCCTTTTTTTATTTGAAAAGCCGCTAAGTCTGATGAGTTGATAGGACAAGGCCCCCAACTAACTCGCTAAAGTGGAAAAACTGAAAATACATAAAAGAAATAATAAAATATGGTCCTCGGGAGATGACGACTCACCAATAGGCATAGGATGCTAACTCTGAAAGACTGGCTAAGGATGGGGCTGAGTCTGAGTGCCGGGGTCTGTATCCTGAAACGATACAATATAGAGTATGCGGTCAGTACGTGGAATGTACTGAGTATGCAAGGTAAGTAAAACCGTTTAGATAAGTAAAATCATTTAAAACATGCATAAATATAAAACATAAACAAATAAGAATCTGAGAGTAGGCTTGCATGCTATTTTTTTTGAAAATATGATGTCAACATAACATAACATCATAACAGATTCGATTGACCCAAAGCTGAAATTTGACAATCATAAATAAAACTGAACATAGGGTCAAACTTGCTTTATATATATATATATATATATATATATATATATATATATATATATATATATATATATATATATATATCATGAATAATGAATATGCACACCTGAAATCATGAGGAACAATGGGAGACTCGTCTTTTAACCGACATACCACGATAGAGCTTACGCGGTCCCAACTATCACACTCAAGTGGGTAGAGTCATCCAAAGCCTTGCCAGGAATAAGAACGATACCATGATATCGATATCAAGCTCGAGGCTCAATCGGGACAGGGGATAGCTCACAAGGGAAGTCCCAAGGTAATATATATATATATATATATATATATATATATATATATATATATATATATATATATATATATATATATATATATATATATATATGTATATATATATATATATATGTATATATATATATATATATATGTATATATATATATATATATGTATAAGTAATAAACTATGTTGGCGCGTAGTTCTGAGGCATAGGGTGATCAACCCTTGGCCTACTCGGTGCTAGACACTACTTCCAAAATCATGCATATGCTCTCCATCGTTTTTCAACGAAGCTCAATAATCAAATAAATCTCAAATATGAAATATTATATATATATATATATATATATATATATATATATATATATATATATATATATATATATATGAGAAGCTTTAGCTCAAAACATACCACAAGCTAAAAATAATTGGGAGTCTTCGCTCCAAAACCATGTGGTAAGCTCAATTCAGAAAATCATAAATCATACTTTAATAGGTGGGCATTACCCAATACTTCAACATGCTTGAAAATACTCAATTCACTCAAAAACATGATTATAAACATGGGTAACTCGAAAACATGCTTTTCATCAATAATATCTCATCATACTCGAACATTCATCATAAATCTCAATTTTCATGAATTTCTCATAAATGAGATTTTGATTTATAAAGCTTGAAACATGATTGTAACTGAAAACAATGTAAAACTTGCCATGAATCATAATTCATTGGTAGAAACATATTTAAACCCAACCCATGTAGAGAATTAAAAATTTCATGCATTGGGTTAAAACCCCATAGAATCAACATAAGAATTTTCATGATTTAGAGAGAAATTGGGCATGGGTGTGAACGAATTCACCCATTCATAACCCTACATACCTGATTATAGCTGATTCTTACACTTCTCTGATTGCCCAAGGAAGAATTGAAGAGAACGTGAAGGAGAACAAGCTTGATCACCTCTCTAACTCTCTAACTTTTCATGCATGAGTAAGAATGACCTAAAATGAACTTAACCCTCTTAAAACTCATTATTCATAACTTAAAACGACGTAGTTTAGGCCCTAGGATCATAAAAATTATGGAAAAACCCTTACTAAATTTGCAGGAAATAACTGACTGTCAGTCCCCACGAGGGACTGGACGACTCGCTACCCCGACTCGTGGCATCAATTGTGAAGTACACTGCCTAAGGGTTCATCTGCAGCTCATCATGGGGGACCTCATGATTCGTTACCGGTGACCACGAGTGATGGTCACCACCCTTTACATGCACTGTCTTAATTTTAAATAATTTCTATCCTGCTGACCACGACCCATCCCACGAATCGTGGTGACTGACCACGACTCGTGGGAACATTCCGTGGGACACACTGTCATTTTTCTTCTCCTTTTCAACATCATTTCCCACGACTGACTCAACGAGTCATGGGGTCTGACCACAACTCGTGGTCACGTCCGTGAGGACCTTAAATCCCAAAATCCAACTCTCATCCTAATCCTCACCACAAATCATCTCACGACTCATAGTCTACCCACGGATCACATAACAACTCGTTCTGTGACTTGATACCAAATTTCTAATTTTTTCTTCGTTTTACTGTCGGGTCTGATCTTTGGGCTTTTGGGGTATTACAAGTTAGGTGTTAAAGAAGTGATGTGGCACTTTCTATGATCTTCGATTGAATTTATCTTTTTTCTTCTTTTTTTCTCCTTTTTTTTTACTCAATTTAATAATTAAATACCCTTTAAAATTCACACAAAATAAATAGTGATATTTAATTCTTAAATCTTTCCATCAAAGTTTAATTCATATATTACCTTTAAGACAATTGAATGGAAGTTCAAAAGTCATATTGATTTCACCTTCCACGCTCATTCTTTCATCTTCATCATTTGTAACAATAATATATTTTAATGTGTATTAATCTCTTCATCATTTGTAACAACAATCTGCTTTACTGTGTATTAATCTCTGAATAATAAAATTGCCAATTTATTTTTGTACCTTTTCATATTCTAATTTGGGCGCTATATATAGATTGAAAATAAATCTTCTGCATGTTGTAACTTGCTTTGTCTATATAGGTTTTAATTGGATTTTTACAACGATATGTTTTTTTCTTTCAGAGTTGGCTGTTGCCCGAGATGATTTCATCATAAGAGTTAGACTTTGCAGAGTGTGGGATGCCATTAATCCTAAGAAAAATGACGAGTTGATTAGTATGGATATGATATTTATTGATGAAAAGGTACTTTATTACATTGACTCGTATTTTTTACTATAAATTTTTCTTTAAAACTTTTAATTCTCAATTCACTTACGACTTATCATCTATTAGAAAAATTTGATGCATGGTATAATTAGAAAACATCAAGTTAACAGGTTCAAAGATAAGTTGAGTGAAGGTTCTCTGGTGGATATAAGATCTGTTGAAAGTCCATTGAAAATTATTTTCTTTGCTTCAACTGCGATCAAGAATTTATCTGAAGACATTGTTGATATTCCTATAAACGGATTTCAGTTTATTAAACCAGACATGATTGACTCAATGGTGAACAACAATATTGTGTTATCAAGTCTATATACTTGTTATTACCAATTTTATCAATAATGTGTTAATCAGGTCTATATACTTATTATTATTATCAATTTTAATAATAAATTATTTTAACATCAATTTATTCTTAAATAGAATACTTCTCCCTCTTTATTTGTAGATTTGTTGATTGTTTATATGGAGTTGGTGATATGAACACATTTATATTAAAATAGTTACAGAAATTTTAACATTGTGACATATTACCTAAACATTAACATAAAACAATATATTAGAATATATGTTACATATTAAATATGCAACCTCATTGCAGTCTCAATAAAAACATGTAGAGACACCAAAAGTTACAATCAAATGCACATTCAGTGAAATAGAAATGAAACAAAATTGACATATTCTTATGTATTCTTTAAGAATGTACTATCCCCCATTAAACATAGACTAAATATGATAAGCTTTATTTTCTAAGAATATTTCAAATAAATCATCATAATATAATAAAATTAAAAGACAACAATACAATCGAACTATAGAATAGATATAAATTTAGTCAAAAATACATAATTATTTTAACAATCGCGTGAAGCACGATCAAATTTTATAATATTTATATAAATAGTGTTAGAATTTAGAGTTAGTTTAAATAATATGTGGACTCGCTTAGTTAACCGTCTTATAAAGGTACTAGACTAAAAAAAATTTCTAACAAAACGAATTTGACCAAATTGAGGGAATAGTTAGCTTTGGACAATTGCTTAGCTTTTAAGTAATAATATAATATTTATAGAGTTAAAGATAATACATCTCGGTTGGCAATTGGCATTTTCAAATGCAAATGAAAGTGAAGCATTAGTCAGATATCAAATTCTTTTGTATAGGAAACAGATAGAGTTATCTACCAATTTCTACAATGTCATCTTGCTGGGTAATGGGGCCATGACTGCCTGTGCATAATTGACTCGTGGATTTTTAGGTTAGACACAAGCTTCACGACCATCAATCCTTGAAGGGGACAATTTATATTTTTATAAATTATCTTACATAATTTAATTAGGTACTAATTTTAAAATATTAAAACTAAAGCTATATAGAACAAACTATACGGTAAAAATTCAATTTAACCCGTTAAATGAATTTAAATAATCGAAACTCTTAAAAGTTTTATAACATATTAATACTACTAAAAAAATATTTATCATTCTATTATTATTAATTACAATAGTATAATTAATATTTTAAAAGATATCGGCATAAGATGAGACGTTCTATCTTACACAAATTAAACGAGACATAAGCCCCAAAAATATTCAATTTTTAATATTTTATAAATTTATAAAATTAACGTATTGATAACAAAAAATATTAGTTACATTAAAAATATATAAAAATCAAGAAAATTAATAAATTAATAGGAAAATGTATATATCTATATAAAACATGCTAATATTACATGAACATTATAAAAAACAAATAATTCTCACTTGAAACAGTACACCTGTATCATCACTATGATAGAACAGTTACAATTATAAAAATAATATTCTAATTCTTAATAATAAATAAAATAAAAATGGCAATAATATAAAGTTATTATTTAAAATATAAAACTAAAAAAATATAACTGATACTCATTATAATATAAATAGATTTTTTTTTTTTTTTTGCAATAGAGACTTCAAAACAATATCTAAACAAGCTTGATATCAAAAAAAATTCTATAACTAAACACTAACTTGAAATGAAATTAAGTTCAAAGTATGAAAAGGTTAAAGTTGATTTTTTTGAAATATCGTAGATTTTTCTAAGTAGAGTTGCTAGAATAGTCTAGTATAGATTCTTGGATAATCATTTTGAGAAATATCTTAGATAATCTAGAAAGTTATAGTGTAGTCTTTTTGACATTTGTACTTAGGAAGAGTCTAGATACTTAGGGAAAATATTTGTTTTATCTAGAATCACCCCTAATTACTAAAATATTTTTTGTAATAGAGACTTCAAAACAATATCTAAACAAGCTTGATATCAAAAGAAATTCTAAAACTAAACACTAACTTGAAGCGAAATTATGCACAAAGTATGAAAAAGTTAAAGTTGGTTTTTTTGAAATATCATAGATTTTTCTAAATAGAGTTGCTAGAATAGTCTAGTATAGATTCTTGAATAATCATTTTGAGAAGTATCTTAGATAATCTTGAAAGTTATAGTGTAGTCTCTTTGACATTTGTACTTAGGAAGAGTCTAGATACATAGGGAAAATATTTGTTTTAATTAGAATCATCCCTAACAAGTATAAATAAGGATGGTCTTTGCCATTTGTAAACAACTGTCACACCCCGCCTTGGGGGGTATGACTGGCACCTGGTGCCCTACTAGGACCTGAACTGCTAGATTGCTGAGCCTGAGCGCATCTGGTGCCTGGCAGGCTCTAACTCAGATTCAGGGAAACAACGGGCTATATGACGGCTGTAAATACAGCCTCCGGCCGACTAGGCCTATAGCCACCTGTACCTGTGCTGACAGCTAACCAGAAACATATCAATATAGGGAAACCTATGCGGGCCGACAAGGCCAACATGTTGTCTAGTTATCTGTGACTCAACAATGAAATACTAGAAGGCTACGTGACCGGCAAGGTCACCACTACTGTCGAGCTATGGCCCCACACGGTCAACATAAAAGAAGTAAAAGTACTAACGGCTATACAACTGCACGGCCTCACACGACTGGCTCAACTGACCACATGAAAATATATACAGACTGCAAGCCTCTAGGAATAACAATAGAAATGATCGGGACAGGGCCCCGACCTACCCGTATTGTACAACAAAGAAAACGAAATACACCTCTGGAATTCAGTCTCCGGATGACAGGAGCTGAATACTCGATCACTGACAGGAATCACGAGGGATCGCCTCCTCGTCTATGAGTACCTGCAGGCAAGTAATGCAGCGCCCCACCGGGCATCAGTACCGCTGGTACTGAGTATGTAAAGAAATAACTGAAAAAAATATCTAAAAACAACGATACAACTGATGAAACTGAAATAGGAAGGAAAAGATTAACTGTCTGATAATGTAGGACTATGCCTACTCTTAACTATACTGGAAGGAGTAGGAGTCATACCTGGAGATTTATCGTTCTACTGTCGATCTACTCGTATCTACTGTAACATGGCATAACATATCATAACATAACATAGCACACACACAAACCTTACCCGGCCCCCATAAGCCGGGAGGTACAACCAGCATAGAATCTATACCCCTACCCTAGTCATCCCATCTCCTATAATAGCTATAAGCATCCTGCCGGTCCCCTGGGTATGCACTTGGGCTCGCTGAGCCCCTGACTATAACTGCATCTGAGTCCGGAGGACTCCTGAATCAACATCCGGGCGTATCCGCTCGACAGGGGTGTGTAAGGGCCGATCAAGGCACAATATGGGGAAAACTAGCATCCCATCTTCGTCCCCTGTAGGACGGCATGCCACTCCGTAGAGTGACGTATCCTCGTCCTCTGGTGGATGAGTCGATACAGCTATCAATCCTGGGGCGGTCATGGATGCTAGGTAATCCAACCCCAAAACAATACAACGGTCTCAACTAGTAATACTATCTGCATATCCCACATACTAAAGCTAATAGTAGCAAAGTATTGTACATACTGAGTGCTGGACTAGTGATAGTAATATGTGCGTACTTAATACATGCTGAGACTGATAATAGTATATATGTGTAAATGTAATCTTCTGCCATACCATGCTGAGTCTAATGCTGAGCAAGTTATAGTCTTTCTGCTGAAAATCATGTTGTATACTGAGTTCCTATAGTAACGCGATTTACTATTTCTAACATGCTTTCTAAACTTCATTTTAACCTATCATTCTACTTCTGAGATGCCTTACAGATATCACATTGCTTTACTGGGTTTCAACTGAATACGATGATATCCTAACATTCTGTACTACATCACATACTGAGCATGTTGTGCAGTTCCTAACACTTGCATTAGAATCTATATCGTGCTAGCAAGTTTCGCGCAAGATATAACGTGATGCTTCTAATATCGTACCAACATTCGTAATAAACATAACACAGGATTTCTGAACATTCTACTGGCCTTTATAATACTTTACTATACCGAGATTACTAACTTGCCGAGGAAACTAGCTTTGCATACCTTATCCTCGAACTATCCGTCTGCCGGACGAGGCTCGGCCAATACTTCAACTATTTCTCCCAACTGCATTCATAAATATGTCAATTAATACCAATTATAGCTTTATTTTAATGAACAACGTCACTTCGATATAATTTTTAGCCTAAACTTAGGCTTATCGAAAGACGGTCAAAAACCCGCTATTTTTCAGAAGTCCAGAAGGGAGAAATGTTCACTTCACAGCTAGGAACACATAGACACTACTTTGGAGCAATTCTACTTACCTTAGCTCGGTAGCTCGACGATTCATCGGCTGTATTTCACGAAACTAAATCCGTAGGAATGCTCTCTGCTGCTAAATACCTCAGTATTTGAGGTTAATTTGAGTTTGGACAACGTTTAGCAGCGTAATCGGATGAAAATTATATTACTCCCTTCGTCCTTTTCTCTTCTCTGCTGTTTCCTCTCTGTTTCACTGGAAATTATAAGTTTTAATGAATTTAAAACCGAAGTGGGGCTTTATATACTTGGGCCTGGACAAGGCCAACGTGTCACGGAGCCAACGCGGAGGCTCCACCTCCGTGACACGTTGCCATCGCGGAGGGGCTCTGCCTTGGCTCCTTCCGCGATGGTTCGACAAGTTTCTCGTCCGATCTTTTCTCGGGTCTTTCTCTAGCACGTAGAGCTTTCAAATATGCTCAATCACCGTGCGAATAGGCCATGTAAGTGTCCAAAATCTTACGGGGTATAACATTCTCCCCCCCTTAAGAACATTCGTCCTCAAAAAATACTGCTATCTAGAGGACTTCTTAACTTACCTGTTTAGAAAAATATTTCGGCAGAGTTTCCCCTGTAATATGGACTATAGCAAAAACTTGAAATGCAGAAAAGTCCAATACAGGTACTGCACACAATATTTTAAGATTTACTGGATAGCTAAGTATCAATCTTTCTCATTTATACATATACAATCATAAGGTATTACATAAGTAATAATACGGACATACCTGTCGCCTGACTAGGCCTGAAATAGGTGAGGATATCTAGCTTTCATATCTTCTTCAGCTTCCCATGTCATTTCCTCACGGTTCCTGTTACGCCACAATACTTTGACAGACGCAACATCTTTAGTCCTCAACCTACGAATCTGTCTGTCTAAGATAGCTACTGGAACCTCTTCATATGCTAACTCTTTTGTGACCTGGACATCCTGAACTGGTACAACTGTGGAAGGGTCTCCTAGGAACTTCCTCAACATAGATACATGGAATACTGGGTGAACAGATGCTAACTCCGGAGGCAAGTTCAATTCGTATGCAACTCGGCCTATTCTTCGCCGAATCTGATATGGCCCAATGAATCTCGGGCTAAGCTTGCCTTTCTTGCCAAATCTCATCACCCCTTTCATCGGAGACACTTTCAGATATACCCAGTCATTTACTGCAAATTCTAGATTTCTGTGCCGCATATCTGCATAAGACTTCTGGCGGCTCTGAGCAGTCAGTAAACGTTCTCGGATAAGCTTTACCTTTTCCTTTGACTGCCGAACAATGTCTGGGCCAACCAACGCTAATTCTCCCACTTCAAACCAGCCCACCGGCGATCTACATTTTCGCCCATATAATGCTTCAAAGGGAACCATCTGGATAGCTGAATGATAACTGTTATTATAAGCAAATTCAATTAACGGCAAATGCTCATCCCAGCTACCACCGAAATCCAGCACACATGCTCGCAACATATCTTCGAGCGTCTGAATTATGCGTTCAGCCTGCCCATCTATCTGAGGATGGAATGTTGTGCTCAAATTAATCTGTGTTCCCAGACCCCTCTGGAATGACTGCCAGAATCTAGCTGTAAACTGTGCTCCCCTATCTGAAATAATGGATACCGGCACGCCATGTAATCTAACTATTTCTCTGATATATAATTCGGCATAATCCTCAGCCGAGAAGGTAGCCTTCACTGGTAGGAAATGAGCTGATTTTGTCAGCCTGTTAATTATTACCCAAATGGAATCATTTCTGCGTCTGGTACGGGGTAATCCTATTACAAAATCCATATTTATCGCTTCCCATTTCCACATAGGCACTGTTATATCTTGCGTCAAACCGCCTGGTTTCTGATGTTCTGCTTTTACTTGTTGGTAGTTAGGACATCTAGACACAAATTCAGCTATTTCAGCTTTCATACCTGGCCACCAGTAGATGTCTCTGATGTCGTGGTATATTTTCGTTGCTCCCAGATGGAGGGAATAGCGAGCGTAATGTACCTCATGCATAATCTGCTGGCGAAGCCCTGAAACATTCGAAATGCAAAGGCGGCCCTTACAGTGTAGCACATCATCCTCAGTCATTTGGAAATCTATCTCCTTACCTTCCTGAACTCTATCTCTGAGCTGGACTAAGTCAGGGTCCTCGTACTGTCGTTCTTTTACCTCTGTAACTAATAATGACACAGCAGAATTCTGAATTACCGCTCTATTATTTTCTGTTTCCATTACTCGAACGGCTAAACCAGCTAACTGATGAATTTCTTTGGCTAACTCCCGCTTCTCAGGTCGCAAATATGCCAAACTCCCCATTGACTTACGGCTCAGGGCATCTGCCACTACATTAGCTTTTCCCGGGTGATATAGAATGTTCACATCATAATCTTTTAACAGCTCCAACCAGCGTCGTTGCCGCAGATTCAACTCCCTCTGAGTGAAGATGTACTATAGGCTCTTGTGATCTGTGAAAATATCAACATGGACGCCGTACAGGTAATGCCTCCACATCTTCAAGGTGTGGATCACTGCGGCTAATTCCAGGTCGTGGGTAGGGTAATTCTTTTCGTGTTTCCTCAGCTGTCTGGAAGCATATGCAATCACTCTACCATGCTGCATCAACACAGAACCTAACCCGACACCTGACGCGTCGCAATAGACCGAATAACCTTTTGTGCCTTCCGGGAATGCTAACACTGGGGCAGAGGTTAATCTGTCTTTCAGTTCCTGGAAGCTCTGCTCGTATGCCTCTGTCCACTGAAACTTTGCTGCTTTCTGTGTCAGTTTGGTCAGAGGTGTCGCAATGGTCGAGAACCCTTCAACGAACCTCCTGAAATATCCTACCAACCCCAGAAAGCTACGAACTTCAGTCGGAGTGGTAGGCCTAGGCCATGACTTAACTGCTTCTATTTTCTGCTTGTCAACTTGTATACCAGCATCCGACACGATATTCCCTAAAAAGGCCACTGAGTTAAGCCAGAATTCACACTTAGAAAATTTAGCATACAACTGGCGGTCCCTGAGAATCTGGAGCACTATCTGCAAATGAGTCCGGTGATCTGCTTCAGAGCGAGAATACACCAGAATGTCATCAATGAATACTATCACGAACAAGTCCAGGAAAGGTCTGAAAATACTGTTCATCAGGTCCATGAAGACTGTCGGGGCATTCGTTAACCCGAAGGACATGACTAGAAATTCAAAATGTCCATATCGAGTCCTGAATGCTGTCTTAGGAATATCCCTCTCACGTACTCGAACCTGGTGATATCCGGACTGCAGGTCAATCTTAGAAAAGTATCTGGCTCCCTGCAACTGATCAAATAAGTCATCAATTCTGGGAAGCGGGTACTTGTTCTTTATTGTAACTTTGTTTAATTGCCGATAATCTATGCACATTCAGAGCGAGCCATCTTTCTTCCTCACAAATAAAACTGGCGCACCCCACGGTGAAGTACTCGGCCTGATAAAACCTTTATCCAACAAATCTTTCAACTGCTCATTTAATTCTCTGAGTTCCGCAGGAGCCATGCGATAAGGAGGAATCGGTATCGGCTGGGTGCCTGGTAATAAATCAATAGCAAAGTCTATTTCCCTTTCTGGGGGAATACCAGGTAACTCATCCGGAAACACATCAAGGAATTCATTCACTATCGGAACAGACTGGAGTGTCGGAGATTCTGCTCGAACATCCTGAACTCTGACCAAATGGTAAATGCATCCCTTAGATATCAATTTCCTCGCCTGAAGGTAGGAAATAAACCTACCTTTTGGCGTAGCGGTGCTGCCCCTCCACTCCTGCACTGCTTCTCCTGGGAAGTGGAATCGGACCGTCTTGGTCCAACATTCAACGTTGGCAAAGCACGGTACTAACCAATCCATACCCATTATGGCATCGAAGTCTATCATTTCTAACTCGACCAGATCTATTGTGGTCTGACGGTCAGCAACCTCTACTGTACACCCGCGGTAGATTCTGCTAGCTATGATAGAGTCACCGACGGGCGTGGATACTAAAAAGGGCTGCCGTAATAATTCTGGTGCAGTATTGAACTTTCGTGCCACAAATGGAGTAATGTAGGACAAAGTAGACCCTGGATCAATCAATACATAAGCAGGGTATGAGCAGATAGTTAGCATACCTGTCACAACATCCGGTGACGCTTTTGAATCTTGCCTCCCTGGTAAGGCATATGTGCGGCTTGGACCCGCACCTATACTGGAGGCCTCTGATCTGCCCCGACCCCTGCCTGCTGAAACTGAGGGCCTGCGCCCTGCCGAGGATGCTGTGGCTCATGACCCTGCAGATGCCCTATCTTGTCTATCCCGGTCCTCTCGACCTCTGGCTGGGCAATCTTTCATCAAATGGCCTTCTTGGCCACAAATATAACATGCGGTGGAACCATACCTGCATGCCCCGGGATGGCGTCGACTGCATATGGGGCAAAGTGGTAGAGTATACCTACTCTGCTCCGCCCTCCTCTGTAATGGTGAATCTGCCATTTGCGAGCCTCTACCAGTCTCTAACTGCCCCCTACGGCTGGATCTGCCTCCCTGCGGCTGTGGCGGAGGCGGGGGCCTGGGCGGCCTGTCTAGCAATCGTGGCCTGGGTCCTCCCCGAGCCTCCCTCTGAAACTCAACTGGCCTGTCCTGGCGGCGCTATTCCTGATTGGCCCTTCTGATCTCCTGATGCCGCTGTCTGATGCCCTCAATATTCTGGGCGAATGCCTGAACCCGAGCAATGTCCATGTCCTCTCGCAGGGTAACCGTAATACAAGTCTCAACATATTCTGGATTCAACCCCATGATAAAGTGGTGTACTCCGGATGCCATGGTATCAACAAACACGGTGCATACCGAGCCAAAGAATCAAACCGCAAGGAATATTCCCGAACACTCATGGCTCCCTACTCCAGATGTAGAAACTGGTCTACCCGGGCCTGTCGAATCTCCCGCGGCAGATAATGATCCAGAAAAGCTCCTGAGAAGCTGGACCAGGTTGGAGGGGAAACATCTCTCCCTCGGGACCTTTCTCAGCTTTCATACCACAACACGGCGATGTCCCGTAATCGAAATGCTGCCAACTCAACTGATTTTGTAGGCGTGGCATGCATAACCCTGAAGATTCTCTGCATTTGATCCAGAAAATCCTGAGGGTCCTCTGTCCGGTACGTACCTGTAAACTGTGGGGGATTCAAAGCCAAGAACTCTCGGACCCTCGAACTGTCGGGCCCCCCTGACGACTCTGCAACTGTAGACGGAATTGGCTGACGCTGAGCAGCCATCATCTGTGCCAACATAACTACCGCACTCCTAACCTCCTGGTCAGAAGGTGTCGGTATAGGGATTGCTAAAGGTAGTGTCGCCCCAAGTGGATCCTGATGTGATGGAGACTGCTGAGAAGGCTTGGACGATGCCTCTGTAGTGCCCTCTGGTCGGGCTATTTCTAAACGAGGGTGAGGCATCCTGCTAGTGCCTTCTCCTACTGCGATATCTAAACTCCGGCCTGTGATAGGATGTCGCTGGTCTGACATTATCTGTAACCAAAGAATACAGTAAGCTTTTAGGGACTCGACCCTATATTGTACCGCTCTACAGCACGACTGAATAAGAATAATAGACAACCATCCTATCATGCCTTGCAGCCTCCTACCCATAGTATGTGGTGCACAACACATCCATGGACAGGACTATACTTAGCACAGCTTGCAGACTCCCTGGGATACGACCTGCTCTGATACCAAGTTTGTCACACCCCGCCTTGGGGGGTATGACTGGCACCTGATGCCCTACTAGGACCTGAACTGCTAGACTGCTGAGCCTGAGCACATCTGGTGCCTGGCAGGCTCTAACTCAGATTCGGAGAAACAACGGGCTATATAACGGTTGTAAATACAGCCTCCAGCCGACTAGGCCTATAGCCACCTGTACCTGTGCTGACAGCTAACCAGAAACATATCAATATAGGGAAACCTATGCGGGCCGACAAGGCCACCATGCTGTCTAGTTATCTGTGACTCAACAATGAAATACTAGAAGGCTACGTGACCGGCAAGGTCACCACTACTGTCGATCTATGGCCCCACACGGCCAACATAAAAGAAGTAAAAGTACTAACGGCTATACAACTGCACGGCCTCACACGACCAGCTCAACTGACCACAGGGAAATATATACAGACTGCAAGCCTCTAGGAATAATAATAGAAATGATCGGGACAGGGCCTCGACCTACCCGTACTGTACAACAAAGAAAACGAAATACACCTCTGAAATTCAATCTCCGGATGACAAGAGCTGAATACTCGATCGCTGACAGGAATCACGAGGAATCACCTCCTCATCTATGAGTACCTGCAGGCAAGTAATGCAGCGCCCCACCGGGCGTCAGTACCGCCGGTACTGAGTATGTAAAGCAATAACTGAAAGAAATATCTGAAAACAACGATACAACTGATGAAACTCAAATAGAAAGAAAAAGATTAACTGTCTGATAATGTAGGACTATGCCTACTCTTAACTATACTGGAAGGAGTAGGAGTCATACCTGGAGATTTATCGTTCTACTGTCGATCTACTCGTATCTACTGTAACATGGCATAACATATCATAACATAACATAGCACACACACAAACCTTACCCGGCCCCCATAAGCCGGAAGGTACAACCAGCACAGAATCTATACCCCTACCCTGGTCATCCCATCTCCTATAATAGCTATAAGCATCCTGCCCGTCCCCTGGGTATGCACTTGGGCTCGCTGAGCCCCTGACTATAACTGCATCTGAGTCCGGAGGACTCCTGAATCAACACCCGGGCGTATCCACTCGACAGGGGTGTGTAAGGGCCGATCAAGGCACAATATGGGGAAAACTGGCATCCCATCTTCGTCCCCTGTGGGATGGCATGCCACTCCGTAGAGCGACGTATCCTTGTCCTCTGGTGGACGAGTCGATACAGCTATCAACCCTGGGGCGGTCATGGATGCTAGGTAATCCAACCCCAAAACAATACAACGGTCTCAACTAGTAATACTATCTGCATATCCCACATACTGAAGCTAATAGTAGCAAAGTATTGTACATACTGAGTGCTGGACTAGTGATAGTAATATGTGCGTACTTTATACATGCTGAGACTGATAATAGTATATATGTGTAAATGTAATCTTCTGCCATACCATGCTGAGTCTAATGCTGAGCAAGTTATAGTCTTTCTGCTGAAAATCATGTTGTATACTGAGTTCCTATAGTAACGCGATTTACTATTTCTAACATGCTTTCTAAACTTCATTTTAACCTATCATTCTACTTCTGAGATGCCTTACAGATATCACATTGCTTTACTGGGTTTCAACTGAATACGATGATATCCTAACATTCTGTACTACATCACATACTGAGCATGTTGTGCAGTTCCTAACACTTGCATTAGAATCTATATCGTGCTAGCAAGTTTCGCGCAAGATATAACGTGATGCTTCTAATATCGTACCAACATTCGTAATAAACATAACACAGGATTTCTGAACATTCTACTGGCCTTTATAATACTTTACTATACCAAGATTACTAACTTGCCGAGGAAACTATCTTTGCATACCTTATCCTCGAACTATCCGTCTGCCGGACGAGGCTCGGCCAATACTTCAACTATTTCTCCCAACTGCATTCATAAATATGTCAATTAATACCAATTATAGCTTTATTTTAATGAACAACATCACTTCGATATAATTTTTAGCCTAAACTTAGGCTTATCGAAAGACGGTCGAAAACCCGCTATTTTTCAGAAGTCCAGAAGGGAGAAATGTTCACTTCACAGCTAGGAACACATAGACACTAGTTTGGAGCAATTCTACTTACCTTAGCTCGGTAGCTCGACGATTCGTCGGCCGTATTTCACGAAACTAAATTCGTAGGAATGCTCTCTGCTGCTAAATACCTCAGTATCTGAGGTTAATTTGAGTTTGGACAACGTTTAGCAGCGTAATCGGATGAAAATTATATTACCCCCTTCGTCCTTTTCTCTTCTCTGCTGTTTCCTCTCTGTTTCACTGGAAATTATAAGTTTTAATGAATTTAAAACAGAAGTGGGGCTTTATATACTTGGGCCTAGACAAGGCCAACGTGTCACGGAGCCAACGCGGAGGCTCCACCTCCGTGACACGTTGCCATCGCGGAGGGGCTCTACCTCGGCTCCTTCCGCGATGGTTCGACAGGGTTCTCGTCCGATCTTTTCCCGGGTCTTTCTCTAGCATGTAGGGCTTTCAAATATACTCAATCACCGTGCGAATAGGCCATCTAAGTGTCGAAAATCTTACGGGGTATAACAACAACCCAAAAAATCAATCAAGATAATATAAGAGAGTCTTCTTCCATTACAAAGTTCTCTACTTAAAATTCTCCTTCTCCTTTCATAACTTCCTTTTCTTTAGTTGAATCTTCCGATCCTAGTTAACGATCTTGGGCTAGCATGTATAGAAGTGACACAAGTCATCCTGCTGATGGACCGAAAAATAGTAGCGCATGCAAGAAGTGAAAGCAGATTAATGCTAAGGCAGAGTTCATCTTAAAGAGGTCTATCTCCTCCAATTTATTTGACCATATCATAAAATGTAAATCAGCTAATGAAATATGGAGGATCCTTGACCAGTCGTTCAATAAAAAGAATGAAGCTCGACTACAGATATATATTGGAGAATAAATTGGCTAATATCGCACAAGGTAAGCTTTAAATTGTTGAATATTTTTTGAAGATTAAAAACTTATTTTCCAAGATCTTATTATTAAATTCGGATGAGGCTATCTCTAAAGCATGAATGAGAAGAATTATCATTCGTGGACTGAAGTCAGTATGTATTTCATTAGTTACATATATTCAATGATAGACTCAACAATCATCCTTGGTGGAGTTTGAGAATTTGTTGTCATCACGGAGCTGCTAGTCAAACAGATGATTGAGGTATCGATGAAAAAGGGAAAGAAAATGTTCTTGTAGCCAATAAAAGGAACTTTAAAGGAAATACAAAAGGTAGGTCGTACTCTCGATCCTCAAGTGGTTCAAGCTCACCAGGAAACAAGGAAGGTCTTCTAATAATCATGATAAGAAACCTCTCAAGTGTTATCGGTATGGCAAAATAGGACATATAAAAAGATATTATCGAGCTAGGGAGAGCATTGTGGCCCAAACCAAGGAAGCTGCGGAAGAAGAAGACTAGGGAAGATGTTTCATAGCTGAGACTCAAGCAGTAAATACCATGACTTTCTAGGAGTGGGCATAAATACCAAAATATCAAAAAATTAAATCGAACCTAATTAAAATTCAATTTTTTTATTTTAATTTTTTGATTTTTCGGTGCGGTTTTGGTTCTTTTCTTCTAAAATTTTGGTATTCAATTCTATTTTCGGTTTTAGAATTTCAAAATTTTGGTTTTTCAGTTTAACCAAAATTTTATATATTTTTTATAAAAAAAATAAAAAATAAGAAATAAAATTATAATTTAATTTTTAAAGAAAAACTACACCCAACCCAAGCTCAGAGCCCATTTAGAAAATTATTTATATAAGTAATACAATTGCTTAAAATTTTTTACAAATAATAAGTTTTATAATAGTTTTAACATGTTAAAAAATTCTCACAATTACTAATACGCTTTGAAAGTGTCATGACTTGAGTTTACACCCTAGCCGTAACACGGGACAAAGAACCACGAGAGTCTCCAAGTCGACCTATGACATAATCATAGCATGATATTAACAAAATATTAACTAACAGAATCATAACTGAGCGGAAGCTAACTGAAATATTCTAAATAAAAAACCGTAAGAACATAGTTTATTAAAACTCTGATTCATAAGCTAAATCTGTCTATACATGTCTGAAAGCTCTACTACACTGATGAGCTGCTGGGACAAGTCCCCACCTAACTCCTAAAGTCTGAAACTGAAATAAAACTAAAATAGTAAAATCATAAATCTTGTCCTCCGTAGATGAGGACTCACCACAATTAGCTGAGATAGGACTAGAGCGTGTCTAACCGCGAGGCTGAGTCTGAAAACCTGAATCTATATCATAAAATGATATAACACATAAAGTATGCGGTCAATACTTGGAATGTACTGAATATATAGGAAATGTAAATGAACTGAAACATGCAAATATACTGAGAGAAAGCAAGCTGACTACGTAACTGAACATATAACTGAGCTGAAGTATAATGAACCTATCTGAAATGTATAGACACCGATGAGATGCGCTTATTGAAAATATTTTAAATAAAATACAAGTAAAGCTGATACATAAGGGTCATATACATGCACTGAGAATTGAACTATAACTGTTATCATACACTGTACTGACTAACTACTGAAAACTAAAATTGAACTCTACTGTGATTGAGCTGAACTGAAGTCTGAAGCTATACTGAGCTGAACTAGAACTGAAGTCATAAACTAAGGGAAACATTCTCTACTATTGAGAATTCTTGACTGAGCTAAGGGAGACATTCTCTACTATTGAGGGTCCCTGACTGAGCTAAGGAAGACATCCTCTATTATTAAGAGGCCCTGACTGAGCTAAGGAAAACATTCTCTACTATTGAGAGTCCCTGACTAAGCTAAGGAAAATATTCTCTACTATTGAGAGTCCCTGACTGAGCTAAGGGAAACATTCTCTGCTATTGAGAATCTCTGACCGATACCATTTGTCTAGTCTAAGCTACTTTAGCTAATCAGAGAACTGAGTGTTCAACCAGTCATAACATACTGAATTCATTAGAATCTGATCAAGGCTACTTTTGTTACACCCCGTAAAATTCCCAACACATAGATGGCCTATTCGCGTGTTGGTTAAGAGTATTTGAAAGCCATACATGCTAGAAAAAGGCCTGGGAAAAGACCGGACGAGAAACCTGTCGAACCATCGCGGAAGGAGCCGGGGCAGAGCCCCTCCGCGATGGCAACATGTCACGGAGGTGGAGCCTCCGCGTTGGCTCCGTGACACATTGGCCCTGTCCAGGCCCAAGTATATAAAGTCTCCACTTCGGTTCATTTCATTATTATATCAAATAATTTCCAGAAGCTCGTGAGAAAACAGAGAGGGTGTGAAAGTATTGTTAAATTATCGCTCGATTACGCCGTCAAATGTAGTCCAAATCCAAATTAACCTTAGATACCGAGGTATTTAGCAGCAAGGAGCATTCCTACAGATTTAGTTTCGCAAAATTCGGCCGATAAATAGTCGTGCTACCGGGCTAAGGTAAGTGGAATTGCTCCAGATTAGTGTCTATGTGCTCCTAGCCTTAAAGTGAATATTTCTCCCTTCTGGACTTTCGAGAAATAGCAAGTTTTTGACCGTCTTTCGATAAGCCAAAGTTTAGGCTATAAATATATCGAAAGTGACGTTTTCTTTTAGAATATTGGTGTATTTAGTTCTAATTGACATATATGTAAATGCAGTTGGGAGAAATAGCTGGAGTACTGACCGAGCTTCGTCCGTTAGTCGGATAAACCGAGGTTAAGGTATGTAAAGCCAGTTTCTTCGGCAAGTTAGTAGTTTTAGCCTTGTATAACACAGTAAACTCCGTAATAGAATTCCCGGAGTTGAATATTGAGTATTGTCCAAGTTCAATAAATTTGGTTTGCGTTGTTATATCATACTCAGTCCGAAAGTTAGTAAAGCATGCGCCAAAATGGCAAGTTAGCATTCCAGACTCAGTATAGCCCAGTATGTGATTAGCAAGCATGTTTCTAGAATAATATGACAGATATTCAGAATAAGAGTTAGTAAAGTAAAATCAGACAGTCAGATAGTATCTTGGCTACAGATTAGCCATACAGACAGATGATATTGTCACGCCCCGCCTTGGGGGCTATGATTGGCACCTGGTGCCCTATTAGGACCTGAATTGCTAGACTACTGAGCCTAAGTACATCTGATGCCTGGCTGGATCTAACTCAAATTCAAGGAAACAACGGGCTATATAACGGCTGTAAATACAGCCTCCGGCCGACTGGGCCTATAGCCACCTGTACTGTATCATCAGCTAACCAGAATCATCTCATATAGGGAAACCTATGCGGGCCGACAAGGCCACCATGTTGTCTAGTTATCTTTAACACAATATAATAGAATACTGAATGACTACGTGACCGGCAAGGTCACCACTACTATCAGTCTATGGCCCCACACGGCCAACACGACTAACCACAAGGAAATATATACAGACTGCAAGCCTCTAGGAATACTGATAAGATGGTCGGGACAGGGCCCCGGCCTACCCATACTATACAATAAAAGAAAATGAAATACACCTCTGAATATCAAGCTTCGGATGACAGAAGATGATGACTCTGCTGACTGGATTACGAGGGATCGACTCCTCGTCTATGTGTATCTGCAGGCAAGCAATGCAGCGCCCCCACGGGCGTCAGTACCAAAGGTACTGAGCATGTAAAGCAAACCGAAACATACAACTGAAATGGGTAGCAACAATAACATGACATATAAGCAGGAAGTAGCTGAGTCTATCTGGCTGAGGATAACTGGGGAGAATTTACCTATTCTGTAACTAAACTGGGCGTATCTGACGACGTGTCGTCCTACTGTCTACCAGTATCTAATAGCACATATAGATATACATATAAATACACACAATACCTGACCGACCCCCATAAGCCGGAAGGTGCCAACCAACAGAACAATCTATTTACCCCTACCCGGGTCTAAACCAACCAAAAATAAGTCATTCCACTCATCTGATAACTGTGAGCTCCTCCTACCGGCCCCCTTGGGTACGTAGCTCAGGCCTTGGCCTCTGACAATAAACTGTGTCTGAGTCCGAAGACTCCTGCCTCTGGGCACAAGCGCTCAACGGGGTAATCTGCTGCTGTATCTGTGACTGAAACTGCCCTTGGGCGTAAACACGCAACAGGGTAATTTTATAAAATTCTGTATCTGAAGCTGCCCCTGGCCACAAGCGCACACAGAGTAGTCTGCCCCTGTAAACAAGGTAATCTGGCTCTGCACAGAGTAAACTGAACTGCCCCTGCAAGTAGGGTAATCTGGACCATATTATTATGGTAGTCGGCCATCATCGTCCTCTAGGCGGACGGCATCGCCCGGCTGGGGGCGGTATCTGAATCTGATATCGACACAGCTATAACCCAGGGGCGGCGGGGATGCTAAGGGACACCCACATGCCATAACAAGTCTCAACATGCAAAACACATACACAGCAAGCATGCTCAAATGAAAAATACTAATGATATTCTCTTCTTTTATTTTAGGGTCAGTCCGTATTAAACAACTGATGCTATATCTTACTTTACACTGTTTCTGATTGCTGGACTAACTACTACCTAGCCCTTATCTGTTTGTCTGATTATTGTTATCCGTGATCTGAAGCTATATCAGTTTCTAGAGTCGTATCTGTTTTTGGAGCTACATCTGTATCTGGAGCTATTTCTATATCTGATTACTGATCTGATTACATCTGGATATAACTCAATAACATAAAATATGCCATCTATAACTGGATATAGCTCAATAACATACGATGTGCCATCTGTTACTAGATACAGTCTCAATAAATGTAATACATGCTATCTGTAATCTTGCTAATTCATTATACTACTTTTACAACTTCCATTCTAGGTATTACATAAGAACATGCTGAGCTACTAGCTGATACCATGTTACTATCTAAAATCATCTGACTATCTGTTATTCTGATTATCGCATGATACGTAATGATATACTAGCATGCTTGCTGGAAATTGTACTAAAATCGTTCATGTATGTTGGATATCTATTAATAGCATTTATTCTATTTATTTTCTAGACTGTACTTCCTGGCTTACCGAAAGAATAGCTTTACATACCTGGTTTCTGAGTACCCGACTGGCCGATGTGATTTCTGTCGGTACTTCTGCTGTTTCTCCCAACTACATTCATATACATTTCAATTAGAACCAAATACACCAATATTTTGAAAGAATACGTCACTTTCGATATATTTATAGTCTAAACTTTGGCTTATCGAAAGACGGTCAAAAACTCGCTATTTCTCGAAAGTCTAGAAGGGAGAAATATTCACTTTAAGGCTAGGAGTATATTGACACTAATTTGGAGCAATTTCACTTACCTTAGTTCGGTAGCATGATGATTCACCGGCCAAATTTCGCGAAACTAAATCCGTAGGAATGCTCCTCACTGCTTAATACCTCGGTATCTGGAGTTAATTTGAGTTTGGACCGTGTTTGACGGCGTAATCAGAAGGAAATTATCCAGAAACCTCGTCTCCCTCTGTTTTCCCTCGACCTTACTGGAAATTATATGAAAAATAACTTTTAAAACCGAAGTGGAGGGCTTATATAGTTGGTCCTAGATAGGGCCAACGTCTCACGGAGCCAACGCGGAGGCTCCACCTCCGTGACACGTTGCCATCGTGGAGGGGCTCTACCCCGGCTCCTCCCGCGATGGTTCGACAGGTTTCTCGTCCGGTCTTGTTCCGGGACTTTTTCTAGCATGTATAACTTTTAAATACTCTTAACCAACATGCAAATAGGCCATCTATGTGTTGGAAATTTTATGGGGTATAACATTCTCCCCCCTTAAGAACATTTGTCCTCGAATGTAAACTTCTATCTAGAGGACTTCTCAAGTTGCTCAACTTGTTTCTAGAAAAATTTCGGCAGAGTTTCCCCTGTAATATGGACTATCCCAAAAACCTGAAATGCAGAAAAGTCCCATACAGGTACTCCACACAATACTGTAGTATTTAAATGACAGATTTAAATAGCCCTTCTCATTTATATATACTATAAGGCACTGCACAAGATAATGATACTAACATACCTGTCGCCTGACTAGGCTTGAAATAAATGAGGGTATCTGGTCTTCATATCTTCCTCCGCTTCCCAAGTCATCTCCTCTCGGTTCCTGTTACGCCACAATACCTTGACAGACGCAATATCTTTAGTTCTCAATCTACGAATTTGTCTGTCTAAGATGGCTACTGGAACCTCTTCATATGCTAACTCTCCTGTCACCTGGATATCCTGAACTGGAACAACTGTGGAAGGGTCCCCTACGAACTTCCTCAACATAGATACATGGAATACTGGGTGAACCGACGCTAACTCTGGAGGCAAGTTCAATTCGTATGCAACTCGGCCTATTCTCCGCCGAATATGATATGGCCCAATGAACCTTGGGCAAAGCTTGCCTTTCTTGCCAAATCTCATCACCCCTTTCACCGGAGATACCTTCAGAAATACCCAGTCATTCACATCAAATTCCAGGTCTCTGCGCCGCACATCAGCATATGATTTCTGGCGGCTCTGTGCAGTCAGTAGGCGTTCCCTGATAAAGTTTATCTTCTTCTCTGACTGTTGAATGATGTTTAGCCCAATCAACGCTGATTCTCCCACTTCAAACCAGCCAACCGACAATCTGCATTTTTGCCCATACAAGGCTTCAAAGGGCGCCATCTGGATGGTTGAGTGATAGCTATTATTATAAGCAAATTCAATTAATGGCAGATGCTCATCCCAGCTACCCCCAAAATCTAGTACACATGCTCGTAGCATATCTTCGAGCATTTGGATAGTTCGTTCTGCTTGCCCGTCTATCTGAGGGTGGAATGCTGTGCTCAAATTAATCTGCGTTCCCAGACCCCTCTAGAACGACTGCCAAAATCTAGCTGTAAATTGTGCTTCTCTGTCTGAAATAATAGACACCAGAACACCGTGCAATCTGACTATCTCTCTGATATACAATTCAGCATAATCCTCAGCAGAGAATGTAGTTTGTACTGGCAGGAAATGGGCTGATTTTGTTAATCTATCAACGATTACCCAAATAGAATCATTTCTATGTCTGGTACGGGGTAACCCTGTTACAAAATCCATATTTATCGCTTCCCATTTCCACAAAGGCACGACTATATCCTGCATCAGACCGCCCGGTTTCTGGTGTTCTGGTTTCACCTGCTGGCAGTTAGGACATCTAGATACAAATTCAGCTATTTCAGCTTTCATACCTGGCCACCAGTAGATGTCTCTGATGTCGTGGTACATTTTCGTTGCTCCTGGATGGAGGGAATAGCGAGCGTAATGTACCTCATGCATGATCTGCTGGCGAAGCCCTAAAACATTCGGGACACATAGGCGGCCCTTACAACGTAGCACTTCATCCTCAGTCACTTGGAAATCTGGCTCCTTACCTTTCTGAACTCTATCTCTGAGCTGGACTAAGTCAGGGTCCTCGTACTGCCGTTCTTTTACCTCTGTAACTAATGATGACACAGCAGAGTTCTGAATTACCGCTCTGTTATTTTTTATCTCTACTACTCAAACGGCTAAACCAGCTAGCTGATGAATTTCCTTAGCTAACTCCCGCTTCTCGGGTCGCAAATACGCTAAACTCCCCGTTGACTTACGACTGAGGGCATCTGCCACTACATTGGCTTTTCCCGGATGATACAGAATGTCCACGTCATAATCTTTCAGCAATTCTAACCAACGACGCTGCCGCAGATTTAACTCCCTCTGTGTGAAAATGTACTGCAGGCTTTTATGATCTGTAAAAATGTCTACATGAACGCCATACAGATAATGCCTCCAGATTTTCAGAGCGTGGATCACTGCGGCCAGTTCCAGGTCATGGGTCGGATAGTTCTTTTCGTGCTTCCTCAGCTGTCTAGAAGCATAAGCAATTACCTTTCCATGCTGCATTAGCACACAACCCAGTCCAATGCCTGAAGCGTCGCAATACACTGAATAACCTTCTGTACCTTCTGGCAACGCTAACACTGGGGCGGAGGTTAATCTGTCTTTTAACTCTTGGAAGCTCTGCTCACATGCCTCTGTCCACTGAAACTTCGATGATTTCTGCGTCAGTTTGGTCAGAGGTGCCTCTATAGTAGAGAATCCCTCAACAAATCTCCGGTAATACCCTGCTAAACCCAGGAAACTGTGAACCTCAGTCGGAGTGGTAGGTCTGGGCCATGTCTTGATCGCCTCTATTTTCTGTGTGTCCACCTGTATACCAGCATCCGACACGATATGCCCCAAAAAGGCAACTGAGTTCAGCCAGAACTGACACTTGGAAAACTTGGCGTACAGCTGACGGTCTCTAAGGATCTGGAGTACTGTTCGCAAATGGTTCTGGTGATCTGTCTCTGAACGAGAATATACCAGAATATCATCGATAAATACTATCATGAACAGATCCAAATACGGTCTGAATATGCTGTTCATCAGGTCCATAAACACTGCGGGAGCATTCGTCAGCCCAAAAGACATGACTAGAAATTCAAAGTGACCATATCCGGTCCTGAAAGCAGTCTTTGGAATGTCCCTCTCACGAACTCAGACCTGGTGGTATCCAGACCTCAAATCTATCTTAGAGAAACATCTGGCCCCCTGCAACTGGTAAAAAAATCATCTATTCTAGGGAGCGAGTATTTGTTTTTAAACGTTACCTTATTCAGCTGCCGATAGTCTATACACATACAGAGTGAGCCATCTTTCTTTCTCACAAACAGAACTGGCGCACCCCACGGGGAAGTACTAGGCCTGTAAAGCCTTTGTCGAGCAAATCTTTTAACTACTCTTTCAGCTCTCTAAGCTCAGCTGGTGCCACGCGATACGGGGGAATGGATATAGGTTAAGCCCCTGGCAACAAGTCAATTGAAAAATCTATATCCCTTTCGGGAGGGATACCAGGCAACTCATCCGAAAATACGTCAGGGAATTCATTGACCACTGGAACAGACTGAAGAGTCGGAGGTTTCACCCGAACATCCTGGACTCTAACTAGGTGGTAAATACATCCCTTTGCTATTAATTTTCTCGCCTGAAGGTAGGAAATAAACCTACCTTTTGGCGTAGCTGTGCTCATTTTCCATTCTCGCACTACTTCCCCCGGAAAGTGAAATCGGACCGTCTTGGTCCAACATTCTAAATTGGCATAGCATGGCACTAACCATTCCATACCCATAATGGCATCGAAGTCGACCATCTCAAGTTCTATCAAGTCTACGGTGGTCTGGTGATCAGCAACCTCTACCGTACACCCTCGGTAAACTCTTTTAGATGTAATCGAGTCACTGACTGGTGTAAGCACTGAAAGGGTTGCTGAAGCAATTCTGGTTCGATACCCAACATTCGGGCCACAGATGGTGTAATATATGACAAGGTAGACCCTGGATCAATCAATACATAAATAGGGTATGAGCAGATAATCAATATACCTGTGACCACGTCGGGAGATGCCTCTGAATCCTGCCTCCCTGGTAATGCATAGGTACGGCTGGGGCCTTCACCTGAGCCAGAGGCTCCTGATCTACCTCGGCCCCTATTTGCTGAACCTGAGGGTCTGCGCCCTGTTGAGGCTGCTGGAGCTCGTGGCCCCATTGATGTTCTATCCAGACTATCCCAGCTACCTGTCCTCTGGCCGGACAATCTCTCATTAAATGCCCTTCCTGTCCGCAGTAATAGCACCCTGAGAAGCCTTTCCTGCAGGCTCCAGAATGGGGTTAGTGGCATATAGGACAAGGGGTAGGTGCAAATCTACTCTGTTCTGCCATCCGTTGCTGAGGTGATGCTACCGTCCGTAAATTGCTACCGGACTCTAACTGACTCCGGCGAACAAATCTGCTTCTCTGCTACTGTACCGGAGGTAAAAATCTAGGTGGCCTATCTGAAAACCATGGTCTCGGCCCCCTAGGGATTTCCCCCTGAATCTCAGCGGGTCTGTTTCTACGGCACTGCTCTGAAGTCGCCTGCCTGTCGCCCCGCTGTCGCTGTCTCAGGCCCTCAATTGTCTGTGCGAAGGCCTATACCCTAGCTATGTCCATGTCCTCTCTCAAAGTAGCCGTCATGCACGCCTCTATGTAATCTGAATTCAGGCCCATAATAAAGCGATGGACTCTGGACGACATAGTGTCCACAAATGCTTGAGCATAGCGGGCTAAGGAGTCGAACTGTAAAGAATACTCACGGACGCTCCTGGCCCCCTGCTCTAAGTGTAAGAACTGGTCCATCCGGGCCTGTCTGACCTCCCGGGGTAAGTAGTGGTCCAGGAAGGCCTCCGAGAAGCTGGACCAGGTCGGAGGGGCAACATCTCTCCCTCGAGACCTTTCCCAACTCTCGTACCGTAATACAGCTATGTCCCACAACCGGAACACTGCTAATTCCACTAATTCTGTTGGGGTTACGTGCATGACTCTAAAGATTCTCTACATCTGGTCCAGAAAGTCCTGAGGGTCCTCCGCTGAATCTGACCCTGTAAACTGAGGGGGTCCCAATGCCAAGAATTCTCTAACCCTGGAACTACCTGGCCCACCTAGAGATTCTGCTGCTACAGGTGGTACTGGCTGACGCTGAGTAGCTAGCATCTGGGTTAACATAATCACCGACCTGGTCCAGCTTCTCGGAGGCCTTCCTGGACCATTATTTTCCACGGGAGATCTGGTAGGCCCGGATGGATCAGTTTTTGCATTTAGAGCAGGGGGCGAGGAGTGTACGAGAATATGCCCTACAGTTTGACTCCCTAGCCCGCTATGCTCCAGCTTTTGTGGACACTATGCCATCCAGAGTCCACTGGTTCATTATGGGTCTGAACCCAGAATATATTGAAGCTTGCATGACGGCTATGTTACGAGAAGATATGGATATTGCCCGAGTACAGGCCTTTGTCCAAACCATTGAGGGCCTTAGACAGCGACAAAAGGGCAGTAGACAGACAAATCAGGAACATTGCCACAGAGACAGATCAGATGGAATGCAGAGGGAGGTTCAGAGAGGACCCAGGCCCGATTGTCAGACAGACCCCCTTGACCCCCACCTCCACCACAGCAGCAGGAGCGAGGTAGATTTGCTCGTCGAGGGCAGTCAGAGTCTGGTGGTAGTTCTCAACAGTAGATTCCCCGCAGCAGAGAAGGGGAGAGCAGAGCAGATTTACACCCCCACCCTGCCCTAATTGCAGCGGACCTCACATCGGAGCTTGTAGATATGGCTCCTCGGGGTGTTATATTTGCGGGCAGGAGGGGCACCGCATGAGAGATTGTCCGGCCAGGGGACAAGAGAGCAGAGATAGTCAGGACAGGGGATCTACAGGGTCACGAGCTCCAGCAGCCTCAGTAGGGCGTAGGCCCTCAGGTACAGCAGGTAGAGGCCGAGGTAGATTAGGAGCCTCCAGTTCAGGTATAGGCTCAAGCCGTACCTACGCATTACCAGGGAGACAGGACTCAGAGGCGTCTCCAGATGTAGTGACAGGTATGATGACTATCTGTTCATGCCCTGCTTATGTACTGATTGATCCAGGGCCCACTCTATCATATATTACCCCATTTGTGGCTCGAAAGTTTAATGTCGCACCAGAGTTATTACAGCAGCCCTTTTCAGTATCTACACCCCCCGGTGACTCTATTATAGCTAGTAGAATTTATCGAGGGTGTACAGTAGAGGTTGCTGATCGTCAGACTATAGTAGATCTGGTAGAGTTGGAAATGATTGATTTCGATGCCATTATGGGTACGGATTGGTTGGTGCCATGCTATGCTAACGTAGAATGTTGGACCAAGACGGTCTGATTCCACTTTCCAGGAGAGGCAGTGCGAGAGTGGAAAGGCAGCACAGCTACTCCAAAAGGTAGGTTTATTTCCTACCTTCAGGCAAGGAAATTGATAACTAAGGGATGTATCTACCACCTAGTCAGGGTTCAGGATGTTCAGGTATAATCTCTGACACTTCAGTCTGTTCCGGTGGTGAATGAATTCCCTGATGTATTTCCAAACGAGTTACCTGGTATTCCCCCAGAAAGGGAGATAGATTTTGCAATTGACTTGCTACCAGGTACTCAGCCAATATCAATTCCCCCGTATCGCATGACTCCTGTTGAACTCAGAGAATTAAAGGAGCAACTGAAGGACCTGCTAGATAAGGGTTTTATCAGGCCGAGTACTTCACTGTGGAGCGCCAGTTCTATTTGTGAGAAAGAAGGATGGCTCGCTCCGCATGTGTATAGATTACCGGCAGCTGAATAAAGTTACAGTAAAGAATAAGTATCCGCTTCCCAGAATAGATTATTTGTTTGATCAGTTACAGGGGGCCAGATATTTCTCCAAGATTGACTTGCGGTCCGGATATCATCAGGTTCGAGTCCGTGAAAGAGACATTCCCAAAATGGCTTTCAAGACCCGATATGGACAATTTGAATTCCTAGTTATGTCTTTTGGGTTGACGAATGCCCCAGCAATATTCATGGACCTGATGAATAGCATTTTTAGACCATACCTGGACCTGTTCGTGATAGTGTCTATTGATGATATTCTGGTGTATTCACGCTCTGAAGCAGATCACCAGGCTCATTTACGAACAGTGCTCCAGATTCTCAAGGACCGTCAATTATATGCTAAGTTCTCCAAGTGTGAATTTTGGCTGAACTCAGTAGCCTTCTTGGGGCATATTGTGTCGGATGCTGGTATACAAGTTGACACGCAGAAGATAGCAGCAGTTAAAACCTGGCCTAGGCCTACCACTCCGACCGAAGTCTGTAGTTTTCTGGGGTTAGCGGGATATTACAGGAGATTTGTTGAGGGATTCTCTACTATAGCGGCACCTCTGACCAAACTGACGCAGAAAGCAGCGAAGTTTCAGTGGACAGAGGCATGTGAGCAGAACTTCCAGGAGTTAAAAGACAGATTAACCTCCGCCCCGATGTTAGCATTGCCGGAAGGTACAAAAGGTTATTCAGTGTATTGCGACGTATCAGGCGTTGGGTTAGGTTGTGTGTTGATGCAGCATGGTAAGGTGATTGCATATGCTTCCAGACAGCTGAGGAAACACGAAAAGAATTACCCTACCCACAACCTAGAGTTAGCCACAGTGATCCACGCCTTAAAGATATGGAGACATTACTTGTATGGAGTCCATGTGGATATTTTTACAGATCATAAGAGCCTACAGTATATCCTCACCCAGAGGGAGTTGAATCTGCGACAGCATTGTTGGTTGGAGCTATTAAAAGATTATTATGTGGATATTCTGTATCATCCGGGAAAAGCCAACGTAGTAGCAGATGCTCTCAGCCGTAAATCCATGGGATGTTTGGCATATTTCCAGCCCAAGCAGCAGGAATTGGTCAGGGAGATACATCAATTAGCCAGCCTAGCCGTTCGTATAGCAGACACAGAGGACAACAGAGCGGTAATTCAGAACACCGCCATGTCATCATTAGTTGTGGAAGTAACGGTAGTATGAGGATCCTGACCTGATCCAGCTCAAAGACAGAATCCAGCAGGGTAAAGCGCCAGATTTTCAGATAACTGAGGAAGAAGTGCTGTTATGTAAAGGCCGCCTCTGTGTTCCAGATGTTTCAGGGCTCCGCCAGCAGATTATGAATGAGGTACATTACGCCCGTTATTTTCTTCACCCCGGTGTGAAGAAAATGTACCATGATATCAAGGAGAATTATTGGTGGCCAGGAATGAAAAGAGAAATTGCCGAATTTGTAGCCCAGTGTCCTAACTGCCAACAGGTAAAAGCGGAACACCAGAAACCAGGCGGGTTAACTCAGGACATAGCTGTGCCTCTCTGGAAATGGGAAGCAGTGAATATAGATTTTGTAGCAGGATTACCCCATACCAGACATAGACACGATTCTATTTGGGTAATAGTTGACAGGCTGACAAAATCAGCTCATTTCCTGCCAGTGAAAGCTACCTTCTCGGCCGAGGATTATGCCGAATTATATATCAGAGAAATAGTTAGATTACATAGAGTGCCAGTATCTATTATTTCAGACAGAGGAGCACAGTTTACAACTAGATTTTGGCAGTCGTTCCAGAGGGGTCTGGGAACGCAGATTAATTTGAGCACAGCATTCCACCCTCAGACAGATGGACAGGCTGAGCGCACTATTCAGACGCTCGAGGACATGCTACGAGCGTGTGTGCTATATTTTGGAGGTAGCTGGGACGAGCATTTGCCGTTAATTGAATTTGCTTATAATAATAGTTATCACTCAGCCATCCAGATGGCGCCCTTTGAAGCCTTGTATGGGCGAAAATGCAGATCGCCGGTTAGCTGGTTTGAAGTGGGAGAATCAGCGTTGATTGGTCCAGACATCATTTAACAGTCAGAGGAGAAGGTAAAGCTTATCAGAGAACGCCTACTGACTCCATAGAGCCGCCAGAAATTATATGTTGATGTGCGGGGCAGAGACCTGGAATTTGATGTGAATGACTGGGTATTTCTGAAAGTATCTCCGATGAAAGGGGTGATGAGATTCGGCAAGAAAGGTAAGCTTAGTCCGAGATTTGGTGGGCCTTATTAGATTTGTTGAAGGATAGGCCGAGTAGCATATGAGTTGAACTTGCCTCCAGAATTGTAATCCATTCATCCGGTCTTTCATGTATCTATGTTGAGGAAATGCATAGGAGACCCATTCAGAGCAGTACCAGTCCAGGATATCCAGGTTACGAAAGAGCTAGCCTATGAAGAGGTTCCAGTAGCCATCTTAGACAGACAGATTCGTAGATTGAGAACAAAAGATATTGCGTCTGTCAAGGTATTGTGGCGTAACAGGAACTGAGAGGAGATGACTTGGGAGGCGGAGGAAGATATGAAGACCAGATACCCTCATTTATTTCAAGCCTAGTCAGGCGACAGGTATATTAGTATTATTATCTTATGCAGTGCCTTATAGTATACATATAAATGAGAAGGTCTATTTTAATCTATCATTTAAATACTATAGTATTGTGTGGAGTACCTGTATGGGACTTTTCTGCATTTCAGGTTTTTGGGATAGTCCATATTACAGGGGAAACTCTGCCGAAAATTTTCTAGAAACAAGTTGAGTAAGTTGAGTAGTCCTTTAGATAGAAGTTTACATTCGAGGACGAATGTTCTTAAGAGGGGGAGAATGTTACACCCCGTAAAATTTCCAACACATAGATGGCCTATTCGCGTGTTGATTAAGAGTATTTGAAAGCCATACATGCTAGAAAAAGGCCCGGGAAAAGACCGGACGAGAAACCTGTCGAACCATCGCGGAAGGAGCTGGGGCAGAGCCCCTCCGCGATGGCAACGTGTCACGGAGGTGGAGCCTCCGCGTTGGCTCCATGACACGTTGGCCCTGTCCAGGCCTAAGTAAATAAAGCCTCCACTTCGGTTCATTTCATTATTATATCAAATAATTTCTATAAGCTCGTGAGAAAACAGAGAGGGTGCGAAAGTATTATTAAATTATCGCTCGATTACGCCGTCAAATGTAGTCCAAATCCAAATTAACCTTAGATACCGAGGTATTTAGCAGCAAGGAGCATTCCTACGGATTTAGTTTCACAAAATTCGGCCAACAAATCGTCGTGCTACCGGGCTAAGGTAAGTGGAATTGCTCTAGATTAGTGTCTATGAGCTCCTAGCCTTAAAGTGAATATTTCTCCCTTCTGGATTTTCGAGAAATAGCAAGTTTTTGACCGTCTTTCGATAAGCCAAAGTTTAGGCTATAAATATATCGAAAGTGACGTTTTCTTTTAGAATATTGGTGTATTTAGTTCTAATTGACATATATGTAAATGCAGTTGGGAGAAATAGCTGGAGTATTGACCGAGCTTCGTCCGTTAGTCGGATAAACCGAGGTTAAGGTATGTAAAGCCAGTTTCTTTGGCAAGTTAGTAGTTTTAGCCTTGTATAACACAGTAAACTCCGTAATAGAATTCCCGGAGTTGAATATTGAGTATTGTCCAAGTTCAATAAATCTGGTTTGCGTTGTTATATCGTACTCAGTCCGAAAGTTAGTAAAGCATGTGCCAAAATGGCAAGTTAGCATTCCAGACTCAGTATAGCCCAGTATGTGATTAGCAAGCATGTTTCTAGAATAATATGACAGATATTCAAAATAAGAGTTAGTAAAGTAAAATCAGACAGTCAGATAGTATCTTGGCTACAGATTAGCCATACAGACAGATGTTATCTTGGCTACAGTATAACCATATAGTTAGATAGTATCTTTGCTACAGATTAGCCATGCAGTTAGATAAAGATCACAGATTCAGTATAAAGCAGTATGAGAATCAGTACAATACAGAAAGAGATCAGAATAAGAAATCAGACTTCAGATAGTATTTTTTCAGTTTAAACATGCTTGCTATATATGTGCTTATTGTTTGTTGAGACTTGGTTGTGTCATGAGGGAACCCTTTTGAGCGTCCTCGCCGCCCCTGGGTTGGTAACTATGTCGCCCACTAAGCGGGTGGGTTTACGTCACTCCAAGGAGTGACATGCCATCCCCAGTTTGGACGAAGATGGGATGAAGCTTTCCCCATATCAGGCTGATCAGCATTACAGAACAGATAACCCTGTTGTGCGCAAGCGCCCAGGGAATAGATTCAGATACAGTTACAGTTACAGATACAGTATAGGAGTCCTCCGGACTCAGACACGGTTATTTATATCAGAGGCTATGGCCCGAGCCGGAGACCCAGGGGGCCGACAGAGGTGCTCATAGTTAGCAGATGAGTGGAGTGACTTATTTTTGGCTGGTTTTGACCCGGGAAGGGGTATATAGATTGTTTGCTTGCTTGGCGTCATCCGACTTATGGGGGTTGGTATTGGCTCTTGTTTGCTGTATATATATATATATATGTATTTATGTGCTATATATTAGTGAATAGACAGCAGGCCGCCGCGTCTACAGGTACGCTCCTGCCCTATCACAACACAGAAAGTCTGATTCAGTTTGTATCAGTTCTTACAGATTCAGTTATCTCCTGCTATTCAGAATTGCTAGTTATGTTATTTTTATTCAGTTATATCCAGTTGCTTTGCATACTCAGTACCAGTGGTACTGATGCCCGTTTGGGGCGCTGCATTACTTGCCTGCAGGTACTCATAGACGAGGAGGCGATCCCTCGTGATTCCAGCCAGCTTATAGAGTTATCAGCTGCTGTCATCCGGAGCTTGATGTTCAGAGGTGTAGTTCATTTCTTTTATTGTACAACATGGGTAGGCCGGGGCCCTGTCCCGACCATTTCATCAGTACTCATAGAGGCTTGCAGATTGTATATATTCATCTCCCTGTGGTTAGCTGTGCCAGTCGTGTGAGGCCGTGCGTTTTGTTTAGCTGTTTAGCATTGTTGATTATGTTGGCCGTGTGGGGCCATAGTCTAATAGTAGTGGTGACCTTGCCGGTCACGTAGTTATTCAGTATTCTATTGTTGAGTTATAGATAACTAGACAGCATGGTGGCCTTATCGGCCCGCATAGGTTTCCCCGTTTGTGAGTATGTTTCTGGTTAGCTGAAGTTTTATACAAGTGGCTATAGGCCCAGTCGGCCGAAGGCTGTGTTTACAGCCGTTATATAGCCCGTTGTTTCCAAAAATCTGAGTTAGAGCTAGCCAGGCACCAGATGTGCTTAGGCTCACCAGTTAGCAGTCTAGGTCCTACTAGGGCACCAGGTGCCAGTCATACCCCCCCCCCCAAGGCGGGGCGTGACAACTTTCTACCGAAGACTTGTCTCAATAACTGAACTGCTACTCGTGATGAGGGACTCCACGACTCGTCTAGTCTCTTAACAGGTCGTGTCATGACTTGTTCTGTGGCAAAAGTTTCACTTTCTAACTGAATTCTTTCTTTAAGTCTGATTTCTAATCTGAGAAACTTTCAAGGTGTTACATAAAGAGATATGAAATATATAATATTTATTTAACAAGAAATTAGGGACCATATACTATTGAAGTTTTTAAAGACTCTTAATTTTTTGTTGGGTTAGTTATAAGGATATTAAGCAGATGAGAAAATTTATTATGAAATGTTATATACGTGCTATTAAATGTAAATCAACTAATCCTGCTAAAAATCTGTAAATAAAAATTTAAAATATTGCCTAGTTATATTTTTTTTTACTTAAAGTTAAGCTTAATTTGAATTAAACTTTAGAATTCAAAACTTAAAATAATTCATTTTGAATCAAAAAAATAAAATAAAATATTTTTAATTAAAAAATTATCTCATATTGTAAGCAGAAAAATAACCCGTTAATTAGGCCCATAGCCGAAAAAACTGAACCAAAATTTTGAAAAATCAAACTGAAAAACTGAATGTCCACCCCTATGACTTTCATCAATTATGAAAAAGATTAGATCATGGATTCAGATATGGACACCATCCCACTTGAGATGAATTTAAATGTTTGAGCTTTGGAGGATACAATGAGAGTAATCTCATTATAATAGCAGATAATACAGTCTATCATATAAAGAAAGAAGATATTGTTGTCATCAACATGAAGCAAAAATATTTTGAAGACGTCCATATTAGTGACGTAGTAGCTGCTATCGAGGAAATTAAAGAAGAAGATCCTGAAACTAGTAACAAAAGTTTGGACATAAAGGATGTTGAAGTAGAACCTGAGCAGGCAGTGCCTGATACTATATATGCTAATGGTACTAACTTCGGAGAAAGCATTGAGGGAGATGAACTAGAAGTTGAAGTCTTTCGTCAATCATCTGCCATATAAAATATAATCACTGGCTCATAGCAAAAACTGAAAGCAAATGGAGAAGCTAAAGAACAAATAGATGAAGAAGCTGATCGTAAAGACTTAATTTCAAATGGAGAGCAAATAGTATGATCTTCGAAAGCTTTAAAGTTGTAAAACAGTCTATTGAGGAGTTGAAAAGGGAATCAGGTGGCGGATCTAAGGCTTCACCGAAAATTGATAGTCAGATTGTTACCAACATAGATAGGAAGACTGATACTAATGAAATTTCCTTGTGTTATGGATTTGCGTCAAAAGGAGAAGGTTCTAAAATCTTGAATTTTAGAGTTCCAAACTTATCCATATCACAGGTATTTCTCCCAATAGTACAGTTATCGGGGAGCTAAGAGAAAGGGAGAGCCTGAAAACTCAAGAACATGAAAATCAACACAAAGATGATTCACGTAGTTCACAAAGGTCAAAGAGGACTATTGTCAAGCCAACTCGCTACATAGATGAAAATTTTGTCAATACGTATTCTTGTTTCTTTGCAGAGTCAATCAATGATGGAAATCTTCATCATTTGCAGAAGAAAGAGGAGTTAGGAAAGAACTGCCGAGATTTCACCAAGGCACAACACAAAAACTTTGTTTGAATTCTTTCGCGACAAACATGGGATAGTATCCCAAAAATTACTTTAAGGGGGAGTGTGAAAAAGTTAAAGTTGATTTTTCAAATATCATAGAGTTTTCTAAGTAAAGATTCTAGATAGTCTAGTGTAGTTTCTTGGATAATTATCTTGAAAAATATTTAGATAATCTAGAAAGTTATATTATAGTCTCTTTGATATTTGTACTTACGAAGAGTCTAGATACTTGAGGAAAATATTTATAAATGGTAAAACAGTCTAGATCTTGTTTTATCTTGAATCATCCCTAACATGTATAAATAGGGGTAACCTTTGTCATATACAAGCAACCCAAAAAATCAAAATCAAGACAATTCAAGAGAATCTTTTTCGATAACAAAGTTCTCTATTCAAAATTCTCCTTCTCCTTTCATAACTTTCTCTTCTTTAATTAAATTTTTTTATCCTAATTAGCGATTTTGGATTAATAAAAAGTCTTTTATTTTCTACTTTTCTTCTACTATTCTATACTTGAAGAGAAAAAAAAATTACAAAAGTAAAACATAAAGAAGGAAGCAGAGCAGAGCAACTACCCGAGGTCAGAGTTCTTGTTTTGTAATTTGCACTTTGCATATAAAGGACCAATAAGTATTCATTACTCAGTAAATAATTTAAAAAATTATAAAATTAGGATAAACCGTTAATCAAGATTTTTTACTTTTTGAGTTTTGAGGTTTTTTTTTTCAAAAATTTAGTAATATGAGTTAACTTTAAAGTATTAAAAAAAAATTATTAAATAATTTTGACTCTAATTTAAAATTTTCCTTATGTCTCATAACAAATGCGCGAAATATTAAAAAGTATTCATATTTAACTGAATGTCCTGAATATTAGGATTTATATTCTGCTAATATATTCGGTGCATTTTGGTGTGTCTTATCTCTGAATTTATTTTGAAAACACTACTTACAATATGATTTGCATGAAAAATAGATTATCAAGTATTTTATTAAAATATTAGCCATTTTTCACCAAGTTTATCAGTTTATGGCTTATTGCCACATTGTATTTTTGAGAATTGAGCGCAAAATTAAGTATTTTCTGAGTTAGCTGAACTCTAAATATGAAAATTTATAGTACATGAAAGTGAATAAATTCGGGAAAAAAAATGAAAGAAGAAAATGGGTGGGATTGGAAATCCAAACTTGTGAAGTAACAAACTATAACAATAATCTCAAGTAAGAAACACTTATTCAGACTCAACTTTTGTATCAAATTAGAATGATAATCTAATCTTAAGAATTATAAGATAACAATTCTTTCCACTTAATTATGTGGAAGTGATTCATGCATATAATTATTTTTTGGCTATCTGAGACTGTTCAAAATCTACATACAAATACAAATGTTTTAATATAAATTTTGTAGAGAAAATACTTTATAATCAATTTGTTATTTTCTTCAAATATCATATTAAAACAATAAATCTAGGAGCTTCCCAAACTTAACGTGTGTAGTTGGCAAAAGGAACAAGTTGAGGGTCAATTGATGTATACTGTAACATACAGGATATCACGCCCTGACGTGTATACCTGGGTTTGTGTGCTCTGGGAAAACAAAAACAGAAACAAGTGAAGGCAATAGCAGATTTTAACAACAATAAATGATCAATCATCAAGTCTCTGATTCACATAACAAGTGAAGTGAAGGCAATCGCACAATTCGAGATAACGCTCCCTGAATTCAATATTTAGACCCATATTGAAAGCACCCATATTCATCACCTTCTCTCTTTCAACAAAAAATGTCAAGCAACGAAGAATCCATGGAAGATAGCAATGGCCATTCATTCGGCAAGGTCAAACAACGTTTCAAAGATCGATCCCAGGTACATATTTCTCTATGTGTCTGTTTTTTCTTCTTGTTTCCATTCTGGGTTCTATTAAATGGGTGGTATCTTATCGGTGTTTGTGTAGAAAACCAAGGAGAAGACCAAACAGATCTTGTCAAAACAAGCCGCACAGATTGCCAAACGGGCCGAGGAACACGAACGATTCATCAACAAGGTTTTCATATCCAAGTTCACTCACACGCAATTTCCAATTACATGCATATACTGCTTTTCTGCTGTTTTATTTGTTTTTATTCCAAATCCTTGTCTCCAATATTATACGCGCTTTCTTTAAAGTTGTATTAATTGGACTCGTGATGTTTGCAGGTGACTCATCTGATGGGTGTTCTTGGGTTTGGGGCATTTTGCTTTATTTTGGGTGCAAGTGAGTGAAACTTCTAGTCTTCGGCTCTTCACTTTATGGAATTTGCTTCTTCGTGAATTTTAATTTTCTTTGACCGTTTAATGGCTGGTTCAATGCTCAGGGCCTAAGGACATTCGATATGTTTACTGTTTGTTCTATGTCATCTTTGTTCCTCTGAGATGGATCTACTATAGATACAAGAAATGGCATTACTATCTTTTGGTAAGCTCTGCTTCAACGGTACAATTTGTGTTTTTCAACTTAATATTTCATAAATGGTAGGAGAAACAAAACAATGTAGTTGAACGCCTATGCAAAGGATATCATGTGGTTATAATTTGCAGTTTGAAATTTTGAGTTGTTGGCTATTGTAATCTCACACTCTTTAAATCTATTTGTTCATTTATTTATTTTAGTTTTGCTAAACAATGCCAGATCTTAAATGAAATGGAATGAAAGAGTATGATTCATAGGAGAAAGGCCAATAACAATTATGACTGATATACCAGCATATTCCTTTGGTGCTTCGGCATTTTGACTTTGCCAAAATAACATCCATGAAACGTTTATGTTATTAATCCCAAATATCAGGTCCTTCTATTTCACTTCCTAGTAGGAATGCAATCTTCAAAGCATGGGAATAGAATTTCTGTTCCTTCCACGTCTAGTTATTCCTGGTCGTTGGGAAAACGATTTGAACTTGGGCTTCTTGTTTTGCAGGACTTCTGTTATTATGCAAACACAATTTTCTTAATCATGCTTCTGTTTTTTCCTACTAAGGAGAAACTATTCATGGTTTGTTTCTCATTCGCAGAGGTAAATATCTTATTTGAAAGGTCCTTAATGCTAACTTTAAGATTTGTCTACTCTTAAGTTTTTATTATTTCATTTAACTGCAGGGACCTCTAGCATGGGCATTGATTGTTTGGCGGTGTAGCTTAGTGTTTAGTTCAGTTGATAAAATTGTCAGTGTCTTCATACATCTTTTACCTGGTAAGTAGGCATTCCTTTTTTTTCCTATTGAGGGCAATAGCAACTTATTCATGCCCACCTTGGAAACTACTTCAGTGGGGTATGGACAAAAGCAACTTCCATTCTAAAAATAAGAGAATGACTTGTTTTAATATACACTCATGCTTATATATAGTTGAGGCCCTGTCATTTCTCCATATTATGGTCGTGGTCTCATTCTAAGGATCTGGGTTTTGAATTCAGTGTTGCTTTATAACTTCTTGTAGATTTCATGTCGGGTTGTCCATTTGAAGTACTCGTTTCTCTGCTCTTTGATTACATAGCTTGGTGTTGGCTATTTTTTGTTTCATTATCAAAGTATTTGTCTCAAGGTGTAATTGCTACTGAGGATTAGTTGCGTAAAAGTTACTTTTAGAAGGAAAAGGAAAAGGAAAAGGAAAAGAAAAAAGGTCATGCGGGCAATGAGGTTTATTGATATTCCCCTCTTGAAGAGCTTGTCTGTTTGCGTCGTGTTTTCCATTTTTGATACGTAATTTTTATTATGATCGGGCCTTCATTAGTGATATTTGATTTGATCAATTTTAGTTTTCCCCTGAATTTCTTGTTTAATTTGCATTGTACAGTATTGGTCAGCAGTAAGTCAATTGTAAAAAGGGTACTTCCAATTTTCTTTTGATGCCTGATACCATGTTTCGTGGGTGTTCAATTCCTTTGAAAGCTACAACTTGTCTGACAGAGTTCCTTACTTGTAATTATCTGGTTGTTCTACTTCTGCTGCAGAAAATCATGTAAAATACTCAGTAACTAATCACCTTTTAGTGCTGCACTCTGAATCACTTAGAAGTAAAGCTAATACTTCAAAGTCTGTCAGATATCTTAGTTGTAATTATCTGGTTGGCCTGCCTCTGCTAAATCATGTAAAACACTCAATGACATTTTTTTGATGTAAAAGTAAAGATATAAGACACGCAATAACTAATCGACCTTTAGTTCTTCACTGTATGAATTACCTAAAAGTAGTAAGCTTTTGGTTCAGAGATCATATGTTTATGTGACCATTGTACTACATATGATATATCTTTTGCAATGAATTAAAAGTGTGCCTAATTTCTCTCCACATTAATTTTACAGAACTCTTTGGTTAGTTTAAATTGATTACCTCCAACTATTTTGATCTGTAGGGTTGGTTTTCTTCACAATTCGCTGGTGGGATCCTGAGTTTTTTGGAGCTATGCATCCTGAAGGGACTCCAGAACGTGCATCATGGCCTTATGTAGAAAGCCAATCCTATCTTTGGACTTGGCTGTTCTGCGTTCCATTAGCTGCATACTTTCTCTGGCAGGTTCTCTATTATCTCATAGTAGATGTCCTACGTCGACAGAGATTTCTGCGAGACCCTGAAGTCATGACATCTTACAGGTAGTCGTTTTAGTGTTCTAACTTTTGCAGCCTCTGATGAAGTCTTTTATTGGTGCATGTACATTTCTTTCTCTATCGGTGCCTCGTGCTAGTTTATGAACGCCACCATGGGTCATTTTGTTTAGTTTGTTCCTGGCTGTTGTATTGTGGTGGGTGTTGATTCTGTTATATTGGTCATTTTGCAGGGAGCTCTCCAAAAAAGCAAAGAAAGCGAACAACATATGGTGGCGCGTTAGTGGTTTGCTCGGGGATCAGAATCGTTTGTTTATGTATATTCTGCTCCAGGCCATATTTACAATAGCAACTACAGCGCTCACAGTGCCAATATTTCTCTCATATAAGTTGCATGTTGTATTCCAAATATTCAAGGTTTCAGCATCTATATGGAATGGTGGAAACTTTATGCTAGATGTGATGCCCAGACAAGTGATTCTCAAGGAGGAAAAGAAAAAATCAAAGATGCCAACCGTCCTCGACCCAAACGGTCAGACTTCTTTGCAGGAGAGCACAACGGAAACTAATAATGCTTCTGAAACAGTCCAGTCTGAATAATGGGACTATCTGAATTGGAGTGTTCGTCATCTGACTTAGCTGTTGTTAACTTTTCGATCTGCTTTACAAATGAATGCAAGAGGTTTAAGTTCGTGACTGACAAGTTGTAGATTTGGTGAAAGGAAAAAATGAACTATCTTCATTCTGTTGTGAAACATATCTGATTTGTTATCTGTGCTCACAATTTTGTTGATTTGGTGAAAAAAGATTAGCCAAGTTCTCTTCTATTGTGAATTTGCAAATTGAATGATAGGCATGAGAGTCGGTCTGTGTACCTAGGTGCCCCCCTGAGCCCATAAATCGCTAGGAATAGTTCATCTTTGTTTTGGTGATTGCGCGAATATTATTAGTGCATGCTTAACGATTTAGGATATGGGTTAAGTAAAAATATATTTAACGTTCAAGTATATGAGTTTAGTAAAAATATATCTGTGTCAAAGAGACCGTAGCGTATGATTAAAGTTGCTCAATAAATAAACACAAATAACTAGTCCATTTGAGTTAATGAAATTGAATGAATGCATAGAGGTAGTGAACTCTTACATTTCTCTTGTATTGATTACAAATTTATTTTTATCATGCTTAGTTTACTTGTTAGTTTATACTTTTAATTGTTCATAATTAAAAAATAATTACTGTGATGATTGCTTTACCTTTTAGGCTGATATCATTGAGTGTTATCAAGAAGCTGAACCAGAAATTGCTAAAGAGCTAGAGAAGTTCGCTGAGGGGGTTGTGACAAAGTCGATACGATGCTCTGTAGCTCAACTTGGTGGATCAGCGATACTTTGTAACTTAACTGTAGGATTGCGGATGTTCATAATATGTAGCGAAAAAAAAAAAGTTTTAGATAATTCTATTTGTTTTTAAAATTTATTTACATTTAAAAGAATAGGTCTCAAGAAAAATTTGGTGACAGTAGTCGTGATTGAAATTCTTCGATAGTACAAAGACTCTATGCATATCCATACCGAGATCGATCTTTGCTATCAATTTCTTGATCAACAGAGCTCGCGAACAAATTAGATTACGAATATTGTGTTGAGATTTTTCTCAAAAATCTCAATCCACAATAAACATAACAAAAAAAATATTTTTTACAATTTTCTTGTTAATAATATTTTATCTCTTGATTTTGATGTAATACTCATGCACTTTTCTTTTTTTAATAAGTAAAACAATTTTATCGATACCAAATTATAAGACCAGGATAGGAGCTGAGCACCTATCTCCTTCTTACCTAACAGGTAAACAACAGTAAGACCACTCCTATACTAAACAACTAGCACATATTAAACTATTACAGAAACTAAGGCATTCTATCAATACTGGCCAAAGTGTTTTTTTTAAACTGTGAACTCAAGGCTCTTTTATTAATAAAGCTGTCCTACATCAATGACCTAAAATAGGTCCAAAAAAAAAATAAAGAGAAAAGACAAAACTACCCTTCCTATCACTTCTCACTTTATATCTACTTTCCAAATCCACATTACTCCACTTTACTCTATATGTCGGTCTTCCTGTTCATCAGGGTTTTCGTTTCATCTTCCACCGCATGCATGTTGTCACTGGTATGTTGAAAGTCTTTTCTATTAATGTGTATGCTTTACTTGATCCAGATGCCATATTATCTTTTGTGACTCCTTAAGTAGCCGTTAAGTTTGGGATCTCCCCATATAGCCTTTCACTATTTCTAATCTGATCGGTTAGTCAATCTTAGCTAAGAGAATCTATAGAGATTGTACAGTTTTAGTCCATTACAAAGATACCACAGTTGGCCTAGTAGAGTTAGACATTTGTACTTTAATGTCATTCTAGGTATAGATTAATTGTATTCATGTTATGCCAAAGTTGATTGTAGGACCAAAGTGTATATCACATTGTTCGAGGAACCCTAGATGCTGTTGGAGTAAAGGATCATCAATAAGGGCGTTCTATTGTGTTTTGGATTCCTAAACAGGACTTATATCATTTGATGATGCCATGTGAATCGCTAGAAATATGTAAAGTGTATAGCTAAACCAATGACGAAAGTTTCATAAAGGGACTCTCTTACCCCCCAAAAGTCCTTAAGACTAGATCCTAGACATGAAGTTAAAATACCAGCAGAAAGTGAAAAGTTTCCCATAGGACGAGTTACAGTACAACTCGTTAGAAAGGACAACAAGTCATGGTCAGACTTGTGGTGGAAAAGCTGTGAGTTTTCATGTTTTAGATGTCACAACTCATGTGACGAGTTATAGGGTCAAGTAACGACCCTTCATGTCCCTCGTCATGAGCAACAATCCAATAAGTTGTCAAGTTTTCCTAAAAAATAACGAGTCAAGTGACGATTTATGGTGTCACCTGATGAGTCGTGGTATGAAGTCATTAGGTGAAGTTCAAAGAAGGTACAAGATTGATCCACTAACCACGAGTCACACGATGACTCGTGGTACCCAGTGATGACTCGGTATGACCACCCGTGATGAGAAGATTAGAAAGTGAAAAATCAGGATCAATAGTGATGGATGGTCACCACGAGTTGTGGTGATAACCAATGACTCGTGGTGTGACCCTTGGTGACAGTTCAACAACTTTAAAGTATCTTTTATGCTTTTAAATCCTAAACCAAGTAATTTGGGTTTTTTAAGGGGGATATTTAAGGGTTTTACTTAGACTAAACTCCTATTCTTATCCCCAAATATCATAGATTGAACATCAAACTCTCAAGGATTTTCAAGGAAGCTAGGGTTCATCTTCTCTAATTCTCTTGGCTCTTAAGTCAAGTCAAGAAATCAGTAAACCTAGTTATGTAGGATCATCAATGGGGGATTTTTTTCACTCTCATGTCCAAACCCAAGCTCAATTTCATGAATACCCCCCTGGGTAGACCCTTTCTATGCAAAAACTCTATATTCTCTTATGGAATTGATTTTCTCATAATTCTACTTATATTCTATGATTATGATTACATGAATTTCTATGAAAAACTCTCATGATTCTCTATTTTCAAGATAGCATGATTTACTCAAGTATGTATGAATCGCATGAATATCAAGTTTATGTATCATGGTTGAATCTTCAGCATTATTTTCATGGCTATTTCACATATATCAAGCACTTTATGATCTACATGGTTTTAACTATACTATGCTAAACCTCCATGTTTTAAGTATGATTATGAGCACTATGTATGTTAAGGTAGTAGAATTTATATCGAGTAGGCCGGGTTTCATCATAGCCAGGTCTCAGAACTATGTGCCACCGTAGGATAAAGGGTCCTCGCTAGTAGAGAGTGTCTTCCTTACCCTTAGATGAGGGGTCCTCAACAATCGAGATTATCTCCCTTCCTCTAACGGGCGCATGAGTGATATCACGTCTTTATGGCTCTTATCCTTGGAAAGGTATGAACACCCTACCAACTAGGGCTATATGTCAGGCTCCATGAGACTCACTTGGAGTATGTCGGTTATAAGAAACTCCTATTGTTCCACATATATTCCATGTTTCTTCATGTTCATGTTTCATGATGTCATGATTTATAGTATTTTTGGCCCATGGATCAACTTATGAGTTTTACTTATGATTTTAAATATATTAAGCTTTATGATATTATTTTAAAAACCTTGGGTCATTATACTTTAGTTTATGATGAGAATTTCATATTTTGGTGACAATATCACTATCATAACTCTTTTTAGCATGTTGTCCTTACCATTACGTTTTACTGTTCCTCCATACTCAATACATTCAAAGTACTAATCACATTTTTTGTGCTATATCATCTCATTATATAAGTGTAGGTGTTCAATCATATCCTTGTTGCTAGACACACTCTCACTCCAGATTCAGCATCAGGTCTTGGTGAGTCCTCATCATCCGAGGATGTCAGTTTTGGTTTATGTTTGCATTTTGTCATTTCAGTTTCATACTTTGTAGTGCTAGTTGAGGGCTTGTTCATTCAGCTCGTGTTATGTTTAGAGGCTTTTCAAACTATGATATATAGATGTTCAGTGGTTTGACTTGTTGTCTCCGTTATACGTTTAATGATATCTCAGGCTTATTTCGCTTATGTTATGTTCCTTGATTTGCTTTCTCCTTCTTTGTATGCTTATGTTATGCATGTACCATGGGTTAGCTTGGAGCCATTCGTAGTTCTAGGCCTCGTGTCACGTCCGGAGTCTATGCTAGAGTCATGACAAACTTGGTATCAGAGCATCAGGTTTAGGTGTGTCCTAGAATGTTTGAATGCTGTGTTAAGTAGCGTCTTTTTCATAGGTGTGAAGCACGCCACACTTATGAGGAAGAGGTTATGAGACGTTTTTAGGAAACTTCCCTTCTTTCATGTTCTTTTTCATGCGATAAAGTCCAACTCTCCTTACTCTTCTAACTCGTGCTATATGCGTTTGTGGAAAATGCCTCCCCGAAGAGCTAACAAAAGGATAAATAACAACGGGAACCAGCTTGCTTCACCAACTCCAGCAGACCTTTTGAATGAACAAGTGACTCATGTAGAGTTCAGGGCTTCCTTCCAGATGTTGGCACAGGCCATGACGGCTCAGGTCAACCAACAGACAATTGCACCTATAAACCCAAATGGGAGTGCTGTAGTGGAAAGGGTGTGAGACTTCACTAGCATGAACCCGCTGATAACATCACAAATTCACTCCTTGTAAAGAGAGAGTAAAAAAGGTTGTTGCCACAACAAATATACCCGATGAGTGTCGGGGTTGAATCCCACAGGGAATAGTACTTAGATGGCAAGAAAGTTGTCTATCAAGTCAAACTAAGAAGCATCATTGTATTTAAAACAAGCAAATAAAAATTTGGGGTTCAAAAGATTGCAATTAGAATGTAAAAACAACTATTGACAATCAACAAGATAACTAACTTGAAATTCTAGGGGTATGCTTTTGAATAGCGTGTCAATTGGATTGGATTTAACTAAACGATCAAATCATAAATATAAATAGCCATGGGGTGGAACTCGATGTTTCTCAACCACGAGGGTGCCTTTTGCCTCTGATTTTCTCAAACCCCAAGGTCCCAAATAATATATCCATTAAGACTTGAGTCAAATTTGAGCTATTTCTAGCCTCAAATCTCTCATGGATGAAGGACTATTGGTTTTAGCTATCTTTAGCCTAACTTCACACAATCAACACCCAATTACCCACTACTGATTTCTCACCCATACTCAATTTCTCTTTTTCAAGTAAAAATAGAGTAAGTAAACATTACCCACATTTGCAACTATGAGTAATTTAATTATAAAGTGAGAAAAAATAGTAGATTTATATTAAATGAATAACTCTAAGATTAATCTAACAACACCCAATTCAATTTAATCCCAGTTCATGCACACACCCCTAGCAAAGAGATTTAGCTACTTATTGATGAAAAATATAACATTAAATCAACAATTAAAATCATGACATTCATCATCAAGAGTTAAATTCAAGCTCACAAATGTCTTCAATGGAGGTTGTTTACCTTGAAGAAGAAGAAGAAAAAGCTACTCAATATTCTATCTCTCTCTAACATTCTACTCTCTACCAATCTGGAAGGAATGATATGACACTTTCTAAAAGAATATACAGAAATAGGTCAAAAAGCTCCTAAATTTCCATGCTAGATGATTTTTCCCTTCATGCAGGCGGTGTCACTTGCGAGTCATCGACGTTTTGTCGGTGCCCATCCGTGGAATGTTGCTTTATCGCAGGTGCTAGGGCAGTGAACCTGGGTCCAACCGGCACTGGCACTGGCAGTTCGCAGATGCTGACCCACATTTCGCTGGTGCTCATTCCACTCTGGTCCAGTAAGCTTCTACGTTCCAGCCGGTATTTCGTCGGCTTCATTCGGTGGAGCGCTGGTCCCATCTGGTCAAGCTTCAGTCCTCTTCTTAAATTTCATGCTTTTGCCCAAGTTCTTTCTTTTTCTCCTTAAATTAAATACCTACAAAACTAGAGATAAAAAGCATAAAATCCTCTTAAATGACTTGAAAACTAAGCAAAAGCTCATGTTTATAAGCTTAATGAGTTGGAAAATTATCAACTCATCAATCCTCCAAACTTGAACCACTGCTTGTCCTCAAGTAATGCAATTCTTTATATATGAACTTAGGAATAAGAATGTCATATGATATTTATGCATAAGGGACCACTACGACCTAGACAACCTGAAGATCGCTCACCAATATAAAGGGAAAAGAGGAGACTCAACACTTTATGCAAATGCTTCAAGAGATAACCACAATTAATTCGACATGATTCACATTTGATTTCTTTATTCAGAACAAGGGGCCTTGATGTTAACAACAAGCTTATAGGGCATCTCAAGTCATTAAAAATTCACATTCAAAGTTTACCTTCAAGCCCACCATAATCTTGTCTTAATCATATCTTTTGGAACGTGCAAGCATGTCCCCCAAGGAGGTGATGCTACTCACAACAAGAGAAAATCCCATTTAGTTATCAAACAATTATCACTCAAAGGATTATAGAATGAAACAATTACACTCACCCTCACAAAGAAATTCTTATGCACATAACTTCATCCATAGGCTTTCCTTTCATGTAACTCGCCACTAATTTAGAGTTGCTACACTTAAAATCAATTAGGACTTGAAGGTCATGATGTAGGCCAGGGGTAAAGGTAGGATGACTTGTCATTTCTAGTGACTAGAACCTCCCTAATGCCCTTTTGTGACTCTTATTGCATGCTCCCTTTTCCTTTTAGATTACCCTTACCTTATCTCTCCTTGACATCATTTTCGCTTTTGAAAAAAGAGTCCTCTTTATCTCTCCTTAGGAACCACTTTTCATCTTATTTAACCAAGAGGCAACACCTTTTATAATTCAATTGTTTTCACTCAAGCAATTCATTATTCTTTTCATGATGTGGTTCTACCTCACATTGAAGTTTGTCACACCCCACCTTGGGGGGTATGACTGGCACCTGGTGCCCTACTAGGACCTGACCTGCTGAACTTGTTAAGCCTGGGCGCATCTGGCGCCTGGCTGGCTCTAACTCACATTTCTGGAAACAAAGGGCTATATAACGGCTGTAAATACAGCCCCCGGCCCATTGGCCTATAGCCTTCTGTACCTGTATTACAGCTGACCAGAAACATGTTAATTCAGGGGAACCTATGCGGGCCGACAAGGCCACCATGCTGTCTAGTTATCTGTAACTCAAACATAACATACTGAAAAGCTACGTGACCGGCAAGGTCACCACTACTGGCAAACTATGGCCCCACACGGCCATTACAAAAGAAAGAAAGGAGTAAAGGAAACTATACAACTGCACGACCTCACACGACCGGCTCATCTGACCACAGGGAATACATACAGACTGCAAGCCTCTAAGAAGAATAATAGAAATGATCGGGACAGGGCCCCGACCTACCCGTACTGTACAACAAAAGGAACTAAACTACACCTCTAGAAATTCAGTCTCCGAATGACAGGAGCTGAATATTCGACCGCTGATGGGGATCACGTGGTATCGCCTGCGCGTCTATGGGTACCTGTAGGCAAGTAATGCAGCGCCCCACTGGGCGTCAGTACCGCTGGTACTGAGTATGTAAAGCAAACTGAATACAGCTGAATACAAGTAATATAACTAAAAATTCTGAATAGCAGGAGATAACTGAATCTGTAAGAACTGAAGGGATATCTGAAATCAATAACATAACTGTCGAAACTGGAATAAGAAGAACTAGATTAACTATCTGATGGTGTAGATCGTACCTGTTCTTAATCATGCTGGAGGGAGTAGGTGTCATTTCTGCAGACGTATCATTCTACTACTAATCTACTCATGTCTAATATAACATAACACAACATACATAACATAACATGGCATACACAACCTTACCCGGCCCCCATAAGCCGGGAGGTACAATCAACACAGAATCTATACCCCTACCCCGGTCATCCCATCTCCTATAGTGGCTGTAAGCATCCCGCCGGTCCCCTGGGTATGCACTTGGGCTCGCTGAGCCCCTGACTATAACTGCATCTGAGTCCGGAGGACTCCTGAATCTGCACCCGGGCGTATCCGCTCGACTGGGGTGTGTAAGGGCCGATCAAGGCACAAGTATGGGGAAAATCTGGCATCCCATCTTCGTCCCCTGGCGGGACGGCATGCCACTCCGTAGAGTGACGTATCCTCGTCCTCTGGCGGACGAGTCGATACAGCTATTAACCCTGGGCGGTCATGGATGCTAGGTAATCCAACCCCAAACAATACAACGGTCTCAACTGATAATACTGTCTGGGTATCTCACATGCTGAGGCTAATAGGGATAAAGTATCATATATATTACATGCTGGGCTACTGATAGTAATTTGTACGTATTTAATACGTGCTGAGGCAAGTAAAGATGTATAAATATGAATATAGTCTCCTGCCGGGCTGTACTGGGCAAATGCTATATAAGATAATGTTTCTGCTGAAAACTCTGCTGTTTGCTAAGTTTCTGTATACACTATATGCTGGGCTAGTGATAGAAATATGTACACACTTGATACATGCTGAGGCTGGAAGTACTATATATATATGTACGAATATAGTCTTTCTGCTGAACTATGCTGTATACTGATTTTCTATAGTAACCTGATTTACTATTCCTGACATGCTTTCTGAACTTCATTTTAGCCTGCTATTCTATTTCTGAAGTGCTTTACGGATACTGTACTACTCCGCGGGGTTTCAGCTGAACACCATAATATCTTAACATGGCATATTACATCACACACTGAATATACTGGACAATCTCTAACGCTTGCGTTAGAATCTATATCATACTGATAGGTTTCATACACATTACAACCCAATGTTTCTCACATCGTACCAACATTCATAATAACGCAACATTTGACTTCTGAACATTCTACTGGTCCGTAATTTGTTACACTACACTGATATTACTTAACTTGCCGAAGGAAACTAACTTTACATACCTTCTCTTTGAATTATTCGTCCGTCGAACGAGGCTCGGCCGGTACTTCAACTATTTTCTCCCAACTGCATTCATAAATACGTCAATTAATACAAAGTACAGCTTTATTGGAAAGAACGACGTTACTTTCGATATAGTTTATAGCCTAAACTTAGGCTTATCGAAATACGGTCGAAAACTCGCTATTTTTCAGCGGCCCAGAAGGGAGAAGTATTCACTTCTCAGCTAGGAACACATAGACATTAATTTAGAGCAATTCTACTTACTTTAGTTCAGTGGCTCGCCGATTCGTCGGCCGTATTTCGTGAAACTAATTCCGTAGAAATGCTCTCTGCTGCTAAATACTCGGGTATCTGGGATTAATTTGAGTTTGGGCAGCGTTTGGCAGTGTAATCAGACGAAAATATTTAATTTTCTTCGTCTTCCTCGGCTTCACTTCGTTTCTCTGGAAATTTATAAGTGTAATATGATTTTAAACCGAAGTGGGGGCTTATATACTTGGGGCTGAACCTGGGCAACGTGTCACAGAGCCATCGCGGAGGCCTCACCTCCGTGACACGCTGCCATCGCGGAGGGGCTCTGCCTCGGCTCCTCCCGCGATGGTTTCGACGGGTTTCTCGTCCGATCTTTTCCCGGACCTTTCCCTAGCACGTATGGCCTTCAAATATACTTAACCAACGTGCGAATAGGTCATCTAAGTGCCGGGAATTCTACGGGGTGTAACATTCTCGCCCCCTTAAGAACATTCGTCCTCGAATGTACACTGTTATCTAAAGGACTGCTTACTTTACTTTCTAGAAAAATTTCAGCAGAGTTTCCTCTGTAATATGGACTATCGCAAAAACCTAAAATGCAGAAAAGTCCTACACAGGCACTGCATATAATATTCTAAGATCCACTGAACAACTAAATATCACTTCTTTCTTTATCATTTACAACATACAACCATAAGGTACTGTATAAATAATGATACTGATATACCTGTCGTCTGACTAGGCCTGAAATAGGTGAGGGTATCTACTTTTCATATCTTCTTCAGCCTCCCACGTCATTTCCTCCCAATTTCTGTTACGCCACAATACTTTGACAGATGCAACATCTTTAGTTCTTAGCCTGCGAACCTGTCTGTCTAAAATAGCTACGGGAACCTCTTCATATGCTAACTCTTCTGTGACCTGGACAATTCTGAACTGGAACTACTGTAGAAGGGTCCCCTACGAACTTCCTTAACATAGAAACATGGAATACTGGGTGAACCGACGCTAACTCTGGAGGCAAGTTCAACTCGTATGCCACGTGGCCTATTCTTCACCGAATCTGATACGGCCCAATGAATCTTGGGCTAAGCTTGCCCTTCTTGCCAAACCTCATTACCCCTTTCATTGGGGACACTTTTAGATATACCCAATCGTTTACCGAAAATTCTAGATCTCTGCGCCGCCTATCTGCGTATGACTTCTGGCGGCTCTGAGCGGTCAGTAAACGTTCTCGGATAAGCTTTATCTTTTCCTCGGACTGCTGAACAATGTCTGGGCCAACTAATGCTGATTCTCCTATCTCAAACCAGCCCACCGGCGATCTACATTTTCGTCCGTACAATGCCTCGAAAGGCGCCATCTGAATAACTGAATGGTAGCTGTTATTATAAGCAAATTCAATTAACGAGAGATGTTCATCCCAGCTACCCCCAAAATCTAACACACACGCTCGCAACATATCTTCGAGCGTCTGAATCGTACGTTCAGCCTGCCCGTCTGTCTGAGGATGAAATGCTGTGCTCAAATTAATCTGCGTCCCCAGACCTTTCTGAAACAACTGCCAGAACCTAGCTGTAAACTGTGCCCCCCTGTCTGAAATGATAGATACCGGCACCCCATGCAATCTAACTATTTCTCTGATATATAATTCGGCATAATCCTCAGCTGAGAAGGTAGCCCTTACTGGCAGGAAATGAGCTGATTTTGTCAGCCTGTCAACTATTACCCAAATGGAATCATTTCTGCGTCTAGTACGGGGTAATCCCGTTACAAAATCCATGTTTATCACTTCCCATTTCCACATAGGTATCATTATCTCTTGAGTCAAACCACCCGGTTTCTGGTGCTCTGCTTTCACCTGCTGACAATTAGCACATCTAGATACAAATTCAGCTATCTCAGTTTTCATACTTAGCCACCAATAGATGTCTCTGGTGTCGTGGTACATTTTTGTCGCCCCTGGGTGAAGGGAATAGCGAGCGTAGTGTACCTCATGCATGATCTGCCCACGAAGTCCTGCGACATTCGGGACACAAAGGCGGCCCTTACAATGTAGCACATCATCCTCGGTTATCTGAAAATCTGGCTCCTTACCTTTCTGAACTCTATCTCTGAGCTGGACTAAATCGGGATCCTCATACTGCCGTTCTTTTACCTCTGTAACTAACGATGACACTGCAGAATTCTGAATTACTGCTTCATTATTTTCTGTTTCTATTACTCGAACGGCTAGATCAACTAACTGATGAATTTCCTTGATTAACTTCCGTTTCTCAGGCCGTAAATACGCCAAACTCCCCATCGACTTACGGCTCAGGGCATCTGCTACAACATTAGCTTTTCCGGGGTGGTATAGAATATTCACATCATAGTCTTTCAACAACTCTAACCAGCGGCGTTGCCGCAGATTCAACTCCCTCTGGGTGAAAATGTACTGTAAGCTCTTATGATCTGTATAAATGTCAACATGGACGCCGTACAGATAATGCCTCCACATCTTCAAGGCATGAATTACTGCGGCCAATTCCAGGTCATGGGTAGGGTAATTCTTTTCGTGTTTTCTCAGCTGTCTGGAGGCATATGCAATTACTCTACCATGCTGCATCAACACACAACCCAATCCGACACCTGACGCATCGCAATAAACTGAATAACCTTCTGTGCCTTCCGGCAATGCTAATACTGGGGCGGAGGTTAACCTGTCTTTCAATTCCTGGAAACTCTGCTCGCATGCCTCCGTCCACTGAAACTTTGCTACTTTCTGTGTCAATTTAGTTAAAGGTGCTGCAATGGTTGAGAATCCCTCAACGAATCTCCGATAATACCCTGCTAACCCCAGAAAGCTATGAACTTCAGTCGGGGTGGTAGGCCTAGGCCATGACTTAACTGCTTCTATCTTCTGCTTATCTACCTGTATACCGGTGTCTGAGACAATATGCCCTAAAAAGGCCACTGAGTTAAGCCAGAATTCACACTTCGAAAACTTAGCATACAACTGGCGGTCCCTGAGAATCTGGAGCACTGTCCGCAAGTGAGTCCGGTGATCTGCTTCAGAGCGAGAATACACCAGAATGTCATCAATGAATACTATCACGAACAAGTCCAGGAAAGGTCTGAAAATACTATTCATCAGGTCCATAAAAACTGCTGGGGAGTTCGTTAGCCCGAAGGACATAACCAGAAATTCAAAATGCCCATATCGGGTCCTGAATGCTGTCTTAGGAATATCTCTTTCACGTACTCGGACCTGGTGGTATCCGGACCGCAAGTCAATCTTAGAAAAGTATCTGGCTCCCTGCAACTGATCAAATAAGTCATCAATTCTGGGGAGCGGATACTTGTTCTTTACTGTAACTTTGTTTAGCTGCCGATAATCTATGCACATTCGGAGCGAGCCATCTTTCTTTCTCACAAACAAGACTGGCGCACCCCATGGGGAAGTACTCGGCCTGATAAAACCTTTATCTAACAAGTCTTTCAACTGCTCCTTTAATTCTCTGAGTTCTGCAGGAGCCATACGATAAGGAGGTATTGATATTGGCTGAGTGCCTGGTAGCAAGTCAATAGCAAAGTCTATTTCCCTTTCTGGGGGAATACCAGGTAACTCATCAGGAAATACATCTGGGAATTCATTTACCACTGGGATAGACTGGAGTGTCGGAGATTCTGCTTGGACATCCTGAACTCTGACAAGATGGTAAATACACCCCTTAGATATCAACTTTCTCGCCTGAAGGTAGGAAATAAACCTACCTTTTGGCGTCACGGTGCTGCCCTTCCACTCCCGTACTACTTCCCCCGGGAAGTGGAATCAGACTGTTTTGGTCCAACATTCAACATTGGCAAAGCATGGCACTAACCAGTCCATACCCATTATGGCATCGAAGTCTATCATTTCTAACTCGACCAGATCTACTGTGGTCTGACGGTCAACAATCTCTACTGTACACCCGCGGTAGATTCGGCTAGCTGTGATAGAGTCACCAACGGGCGTAGATACTAGAAAGGGCTGCTGTAATGATTCTGGTACAATACTAAACTTCCGTGCCACAAATGGAGTAATATAAGACAAAGTAGACCCTGGGTCAATTAGCACATAAGTAGGGTGTGAGCAGATAGTTAGCATACCTGTCACGACATCAGGCGATGCTTCTGAATCTTGTCTCCCTGGTAAAGCATATGTGCGGCTTGGACCCGCACCTGTACTGGAGGCCCCTGATCTGCCCCGACCCCTGCCTGCTGAAACTGAGGGCCTGCGCCCAGTCGAGGATGTTGTGGCTCGTGACCCTGCTGATGTCCTATCCTGTCTATCGCGGTCCTCTCGACCTCTGGCTGGGCAATCTTTCATCAAATGGCCTTCTTGGCCACAAATATAACATGCGGTGGAGCCATATCTGCATGCTCCAGAATGACGTCGATTGCATATAGGGCAAAGTGGTAGGGTATACCTACTCTGCTCTGCCCTCCTCTGTGATAGTGAATCTGCCATCTGCGAGCCTCTACCAGTCCCTGACTGCCCCCTGCGGCTGAATCTACACCCCTGTGACTGTGACGGAGGCGGGGGCCTGGGCGGCCTGTCTGACAATCGGGGCCTGGGTCCTCCCCGGGCCCCTCCCGATAATTCAACTGGCCTGTCCCGGCGATGCTGTTCCTGATTAACCCTTCTGACCTCTCGTTGCCGCTGTCTGATGCCCTCAATATTCTGAGCAAATGCCTGAATGCGAGCAATATCCATATCCTCTCGCAGTGTGGCTGTAGTGCAAATCTCAACATATTCTGGATTCAATCCCGTAATGAAGCGATGCACTCTGGATGCCATAGTATCAACAAAGGCCGGTGCATATCGGGCTAAGGAATCAAACTGCAAAGAATATTCCCGAACACTCACGGCCCCCTGTTCTAGATGTAGGAACTGGTCTACCCGGGCCTGTCGAATCTCCCGCGGCAAATAATGATCCAGAAAGGCTCCTGAAAAGCTGGACTAGGTGGGAGGGGAAACATCTCTCCCTCGGGACCTCTCCCAGCTTTCATACCATAACACCGCAATATCCCATAACTGGAATGCGGCCAACTCGACTGACTCGGTAGACGTGGCGTGCATAACCCTGAAGATTCTCTGCATCTGATCCAGAAAATCCTGGGGGTCCTCTGTTCGGTCCGTGCTTGTGAACTGTGGGGGATTCAGGGCTAAAAACTCTCGGACCCTCGAACTACCGGGCCCTCCTGATGATTCTGCAACTGTAGATGGCATTGGCTGACGCTGAGCAACCATCATCTGTGCTAACAGAACTACAGCACTCCTAACCTCCTGATCAGAAGAAGTCAATATAGGGGCTGCTGAAGGTAATGTCGCCCCAAGTGGCTCCTGATGTGGTGGGGACTGCTGAGGAGGCTGGGATGATGCCTCTGTAGTGCCCTCTGATCGGGCTGTCTCCAAATGAGGGGGAGGCATCCTGCTGGTGCCTTCTCCTGCTGCAATGTCTAAGTTCCGACCTGTAATAGGATGGCGCTGGTCTGACATTATCTGTAACCAAAGAATATGGTAAGATTTTAGGGAATCAACCCTATACTGTACCGCTCTATAGCACGACTGAATCAGAATAAAAGACAACCATCCTATCATGCCTTGCAGCCTCCTACCCATAGTATGTGGTGCGCAACACATCCATGGACAGGACTCTACTTAGCACGGCTTGCAGACTCCCTGGGATACGACCTGCTCTGATACCAAGTTTGTCACACCCCACCTTGGGGGGTATGACTGGCACCTGGTGCCCTACTAGGACCTGACCTGCTGAACTTGTTAAGCCTGGGCGCATCTGGCGCCTGGCTGGCTCTAACTCACATTTCTGGAAACAAAGGGCTATATAACGGCTGTAAATACAGCCCCCGGCCAATTGGCCTATAGCCTTCTGTACCTGTATTACAGCTGACCAGAAACATGTTAATTCAGGGGAACCTATGCGGGCCGACAAGGCCACCATGCTGTCTAGTTATCTGTAACTCAAACATAACATACTGAAAAGCTACGTGACCGGAAAGGTCACCACTACTGGCAAACTATGGCCCCACATGGCCATTACAAAAGAAAGAAAGGAGTAAAGGCAACTATACAACTGCACGGCCTCACACGACCGGCTCATCTGACCACAGGGAATACATACAGACTGCAAGCCTCTAAGAAGAATAATAGAAATGATCGGGACAGGGCCCCGACCTACCCGTACTGTACAACAAAAGGAACTGAACTACACCTCTAGAAATTCAGTATCCGGATGACAGGAGCTGAATATTCGACCGCTGATGGGGATCACGTGGTATCGCCTGCGCGTCTATGGGTACCTGCAGGCAAGTAATGCAGCGCCCCACTGGGCGTCAGTACCGCTGGTACTGAGTATGTAAAGCAAACTGAATACAGCTGAATACAAGTAATATAACTAAAAATTTTGAATAGCAGGAGATAACTGAATATGTAAGAACTGAAGGGATATCTGAAATCAATAACATAACTGTCGAAACTGGAATAAGAAGAACTAGATTAACTATCTGATGGTGTAGATCGTACCTGTTCTTAATCATGCTGGAGGGAGTAGGTGTCATTTCTGCAGACGTATCATTCTACTACTAATCTACTCATGTCTAATATAACATAACAAAACATACATAACATAACATGGCATACACAACCTTACCCGGCCCCCATAAGCCGGGAGGTACAATCAACACAGAATCTATACCCCTACCCCGGTCATCCCATCTCCTATAGTGGCTGTAAGCATCCCGCCGGTCCCCTGGGTATGCACTTGGGCTCGCTGAGCCCCTGACTATAACTGCATCTGAGTCCGGAGGACTCCTGAATCTGCACCCGGGCGTATCCGCTCGACTGGGGTGTGTAAGGGCCGATCAAGACACAAGTATGGGGAAAAACTGGCATCCCATCTTCGTCCCCTGGCGGGACGGCATGCCACTCCGTAGAGTGACGTATCCTCGTCCTCTGGCGGACGAGTCGATACAGCTATTAACCCTGGGCGGTCATGGATGCTAGGTAATCCAACCCCAAACAATACAACGGTCTCAACTGGTAATACTGTCTGGGTATCTCACATGCTGAGGCTAATAGGGATAAAGTATCATATATATTACATGCTGGGCTACTGATAGTAATCTGTACGTATTTAATACGTGCTGAGGCAAGTAAAGATGTATAAATATGAATATAGTCTCCTGCCGGGCTGTACTGGGCAAATGCTATATAAGATAATGTTTCTGCTGAAAACTCTGCTGTTTGCTAAGTTTCTGTATACACTATATGCTGGACTAGTGATAGAAATATGTACACACTTAATACATGCTGAGGCTGGAAGTACTATATATATATGTACGAATATAGTCTTTCTGCTGAACTATGCTGTATACTGATTTTCTATAGTAACCTGATTTACTATTCCTGACATGCTTTCTGAACTTCATTTTAGCCTGCTATTCTATTTCTGAAGTGCTTTACGGATACTGTACTACTCCGCGGGGTTTCAGCTGAACACCATAATATCTTAACATGGCATATTACATCACACACTGAATATACTGGGCAATCTCTAACGCTTGCGTTAGAATCTATATCATACTGATAAGTTTCATACACATTACAACCCAATGTTTCTCACATCGTACCAACATTCATAATAACGCAACATTTGACTTCTGAACATTCTACTGGTCCGTAATTTGTTACACTACACTGATATTACTTAACTTGCCGAAGGAAACTAACTTTACATACCTTCTCTTTGAATTATTCGTCCGTCGAACGAGGCTCGGCCGGTACTTCAACTATTTTCTCCCAACTGCATTCATAAATACGTCAATTAATACTAAGTACAGCTTTATTGTAAAGAACGACGTTACTTTTGATATAGTTTATAACCTAAACTTAGGCTTATCGAAATACGGTCGAAAACTCGCTATTTTTCAGCGGCCCAGAAGGGAGAAGTATTCACTTCTCAGCTAGGAACACATAGACATTAATTTATAGCAATTCTACTTACTTTAGTTCGGTGGCTCGCCGATTCGTCGGCCGTATTTCGTGAAACTAATTCCGTAGAAATGCTCTCTGCTGCTAAATACTCGGGTATTTGGGATTAATTTGAGTTTAGGCAGCGTTTGGCAGCGTAATCGGACGAAAATATTTAATTTTCTTCGTCTTCCTCGGCTTCACTTCGTTTCTCTGGAAATTTATAAGTGTAATATGATTTTAAACCGAAGTGGGGGCTTATATACTTGGGGCTAAACCTGGGAAACGTGTCACGGAGCCATTGCGGAGGCCTCACCTCCGTGACACGCTGCCATCGCGGAGGGGCTCTGCCTCGGCTCCTCCCGCGATGGTTTCGACGGGTTTCTCGTCCGATCTTTTCCCGGACCTTTCCCTAGCACGTATGGCCTTCAAATATACTTAACCAACGTGCGAATAGGTCATCTAAGTGCCAGAAATTCTACGGGGTGTAACAGAAGTTCACATTGTTTTTCCCATTTTCCTTCTTGCAACCCCCAAACTTAGGCTTTTGCCTCATCTTTCCCTTTTCTATTCCCACACTTTTGGTACTTTGGGCATCACTTTTTTTATTTCTTCTCAAAATTAGCCCTAGGGAGGATTGATGCTAAAAAGGAATTACAAAAAAGGGTATTGGGCTTGTAATGTAGTTTCTAAAGAAAAGGATTGAAGGCTCAACATTAGCTAACAAGGATTCATGTTCAAGGAGGTCATATGGGTAAAGTAGCTATTTAAAAGAAATTCTAAAATCATTTTCCAAGTGCAACCACATCTAATATTTCGCCTTGAGTCACACTTGGGGCACGTTCTAGACAATCGTTCATGCAAGAAAATTAATCTATAACCTTTACCACAAAGCATCATCCTCCAAAGGCTTCACACCATTTTCATTACCACATCAAGAGTCATAAAAGAAGATCACATGAGAATCAAGGAGCCAAACAAAGAATGAATAATTTATAACAAAAGTGTACTCAACTTCTCAAATTCAAATGCCCCTTTCTTCTAAAAATTCATTTTTTCAACAGCCATGCCATTTAAGCAAATTTTTCTCTGGTGGTACCTCTCGGAAGTTATTGCAATCATTGGCTCAAAAGAACTTAAACACCGCATTTCCCTTAAGAAAGTCGTCTCTCAATCCATCATTGAAAAATGCTACCCGGTTCGACAATAAAAGAAAATAAAAAAATCGCTCCTTGAGAAAGAACTGTCGTATAAAGAAACCCATAGGATTTTATTCGCTAACTACTATAAACAAAAAGCGATAATTGAAATTTAGTTCGCGAAACATTTGGCAATTTGACAAAGACCCAATCATTGACACTCACAATTTACAAACAATTTTTCATTCATTTTTTTCTTCATTCATCACGAGACTGAAAAAGGCTCAACAACCATCCACATCACAGACAAAATTTTTAAATCAGCCCGACAAGGGCAACAACGTATCAGTCAATGCGCCTGATAAGGGCACAAGAATTCAACAATAACAACCATAAGAGAGACACTCATCCCACCCCAACTAATAGAGAATATTTCCCACAATGTATAAGTTAAAAATAATTAACGAAAATATGGCTCCCTGAATGATCTAGCAAGGGGAATGAGGAATTCAGGAGTAGGTGGCCTCCTCAAACCACCATGTAGCAGTCTCGGATGTGGAGGGCATCAATGGATCAAGTGGAAGTATGAGGGGTTTGTGAGGTGAGGCTACTTCCCAATGGTTTGGGAGGGTTTTCATTGCATGCTAGGAAGTCTCATCCACCCCACCAGGCCGCCAAGATGGATCCACCTCATAGACAATGCACATCCTTGGATGGGGTGGTCTGCTGCGGTATATTTTCTCATCTAATATCACCTCAGACGGGCTATCATAGCCCACACACCAATCATCTAGTGGGTTTCTGCTGCTTGCTAGTTGGGTATCATCAGAGGCTGGTATATTCAAATAGATATCCTCTGGTGGCAGTGCTTCTTTGTGATTGTCAAGTTCTGTCCTTATGTCCGCCACTTCACTTTCCAACACTTCAGCTCTTACTCATAAACCTCTCAATTTTTCAATGACCGATTTCATGGACTTTTTGATGGCTTACTGAATCATCGAGGGAATGACCTTTGCCAATTTCCACAATTGAGCTTCATGAGTCGGAGGCCTTATGTGCTATTTGCAGGATACTCATTGTTGGTGAAGAGGTATCCCTATTGTTTGGTGATGAATTTGTTGCACTTTCATGGGGCCTTAAAGGTGAAGGCATTGTTGGTTCCATGACCAACTTGGGGTATTTTGAACTTGGGGTATCCTTGTCTATTTTAGTTGCCAGAGTAATCACTCCCTTGACCCTTACTGTTTTTTCCAATATCTCCCCTAGATTTTTGTACCATCAATCCATGATGCATGCCACCAGGATGGCAGTCTCAATGGGAAAATGAGTTGTATTCTTGGATGGAATGATATGAGCACAGAGAAAATCGATCCACATTCGTGCTTCAAGTTTGAGATCTTGCCGGTGAAACATGCCCTTTGTTGTAGCCCAATTCAGTTGACCCACAGTAATTATCTCGGCCATCCAGTCAAATTGATCATCTTTGTTGGCCAATTTTCTTTTGAAATCTCTACTTGGATGCCCTGGGTAAGCCTAATAAATAAAGTTGATTTCCTTCAGGGTGATGGGAACTTCTTGGCCCCATATCAGCACCGATGACAAACATGGCATCTTATCAACTCTGCCTTTATGCGTCAAGATATCCCGTCGAGCTCTATAAGAGGCATAAAACTACTTCACTAACTCTGGAAAATAAGGATCCAAGGGCATTGTGAAAGGCTCCCAATATTGAACTTGAAATTGATCATAAATATCTAGAAAGTCATCCTTGAAGGAGTCAACCTCAAATTGAGCTTCTATTGTGATAGACCGGTGCTCCTTACACTAAACATAATAATTCTTCATTTTATTAAGTCCAAAACAGAGTTGATCAATCCGAGTTTCCTCCTCGGACTCTACACCTAGAGTCGTGGCATCCGTTATTGGTGTTTTCCCTTTGCCACATTGTCGAGAGGTGGACATGATGCTTCAAATACATGTTAGTGCCGCAACAAAATAACATTTCTTTTTGTATAATGGAAAAGAAAGAAAACAACAGCTATGTTGAGCTAAGGAACAAAACTCTAAGGATTAAATGTCAAACAAGGTGAAATAGAGAAAACATGCATCTATAGCACCGACAACTCAAGCGGCGAGACGCAAGTGGCAACCTGTGAGACACAACCGAGTCACGGGTATGGGTAGATCTATGTGCCAAACTCTTACCCATCTGGCGCTACACCAATGTTTCACCGGTCGTTATTCACGAAGCGCTAGCTAACCACGGGTGTTGGGCAGTGGCCTGAAGCCTCGAGCCCTTAACTTGTGCTTCAGTCGGCGTTATGCAGGTGACGCACCATCTACCAGCTCTGTCTCAAACCTTTGAGCCAAAATTTCTCTCCAAAAACAAGCCTTAATCACACCCTCTGGCATTCAAATTCATTCATTCAAATAGCGAAATAAACAAAACATGAAGATTTGCCCTCAAGAACAACATCACCCGATCTATCATTGGGCAAATCGTGCCTTTTTAGCCCATAGGGTTACTCAGACTTCACCCTCAACTATTATATCCAACATACCCTTCACCAAAATGAACAATCACAACAACTATATGCAATTAATATTCACCCCTCAATCATCCCCAACATACCCACATAATGAGAAATAGTTCACAAAGCAAAAGCACAAAAATGGGTAATGGGAGAATGACCACTAAAAAATATCAGATGCAACATGATTAACATTCTCAATTAATTTTAAAGCAATGTAAGAGCTCATGAACACATACCAATTTGAGGATTTGAGAAGATGTGCAGAAACTAAAGCTTTGAGCTTGCCCAATAATGGTGATATAAAGAGTGAAAGTTTATGTTGCTAAGAGAGAGTTTGAGTGAGTGGAAGTGAGAATAAGAGAACGAGAATGATAGTATATATAGGTTGAATAGAGGGAGAGTGATTGTGTAGTAGAAAGGTGGGTATTAATGGAGGAAGTTGGGAAGGTGTAGAGTTATGGATAGGTGAATTGTTGGGAAAGAGGGAAAGTGAAAATGAAGGGTTTTTGAGGATTTGATAAAAAGGTTGACCGGTTTTGAAAATCGGGGTCGGATTGGTCAATGGGGAGGTCAAGATTTTAAATGAAATTTGTACCTCTACCGGTGCTAAATCGACAGTGGTCGGTGGTACCGGTGTTTCGTCGCTCCAGACGTAGGCGGCCTCCACTTGTGCCCAGTTCACTGTCTGAAATTTTCTATTCACTGGCGGTTCATAGTTTGTCACCTACGTTCCACTGGTGGATTATAGCTCAATACTCCCTTTGCAGGTACATTGGTTATAACCAACGTTAGACTGGTGATTTGGACAGAGACTCGCGCTTGAGCACCGGCGTTTCATTGGTCTAGCGCAATAGCCCCCCTGTTTTCCTTTTCCTTATTTCTCATCCAATCTCCTACAGAAACAAAATCAACAAAGCATCAAGGTATCAGAACATAAAAACACTTATATTGCCTCCCAAGAAGCGCCTATTTAACGTCGTGGTATGACAAAGGTGTTTTGCTATGGCTCATCAAGATATGAAAGTTCCACCATGTTGATTTCTATCGACACTCCCAAATATTTTTTTACTTGTTTGCCATTCACTTTGAATCTCATCCCATCATCTCTTTCAAGCTTAACAGATCCATTCTCAAAAACTTAGGACACCTTAAAGGGACCCGACCACTTAGATTTAAGCTGTCCAGGAAACAACCTCAGCCTAGAGTTAAAAAGAAGCACCCTATCTCCCAGAGTAAATTCCCTTTTCCAAATTCTGATCATGATAGTACTTCATTCGAGCTTTGTATATTGTACCATTTTCATAAGCTCTCATCCTGAACTCGTCCATCTCATTGAGATTTTCCAGTCGCCCCTGAATAGGCTTCCCCTAATCAAGGTTTAAACTCTTCAAAGCCCACATGGATTTATGCTACAATTCCACCAGTAAATGGAAAGCTTTTCCAAATACCAATTGATATGGGAATATTCGAATTGGAATTTTTTATGTGGTTCGATATTCCCACAAGGCATCATCGAGTTTCCTTGCCCAGTCTATTCTATTAACATTGACTGTCTTAGTCAAGATGGACTTGATTTCCCAATTGGAGACTTCTGCATGGCCACTAGTTTAAGGATGATAAGGGTAACAACTTTGTGCTTCATATCATACTTTTCTAGCAAGGCACTGAACAATCGATTGCAAAAATATGATCCTCCATTGCTGACGATAGCTCTAGGGGTGCCAAACTATGAGAAGATGTGCTTCTTCAAGAAGGTTGTTACACTCCTCCCCTCATTGTTGGCAATGCCACGGCTTCCACCCATTTAGATACATAAGCAATAGCCACCAGAATGTAAGTGTTTTTATAAGAGCTCACAAAAGGGCCCATAAAATCGATTCCCCATACATCAAACAATTTCACCTCTAGGATTGGTGTCAAAGGAAGCTTATGTCTCCTTGAAATACTTCCTGTTCATTGACATTGATCATACTGCTTAACAAAGTCATGGGCATCTTGGTGGAGAGTAGGCCAATAAAATCCACATTGTAGCACTTTTGCCACTATCCTAACACTCCCATAATGGCCTCCGATCGGTGATGAATGACAAGCCTCGAGGATTGGCATCATCTCAACCTCTAGGACACATCGCCGAATTATACCATTAGCACAACTACAGAAGAGGTATAGGTCATCCCAATAAAACTTCCAAACATCATGCATGAATTTCTTCTTCTATTGAAAGGTCAACCCTTCGGGAGTGATGTTGCTTGCCAAATAATTAGCAAAATTTGCAAACCAAGGGGTCAAGTCATGGGATGTAGCCAAAATATGCTCATCAAGGAAGTTATCATTGATCTCCTCATGTACCCCTGACTTACCATCTGTCTCTAAGTGAGAGAGATGGTCAGCCACTTGATTCTCACATCCCTTCCGGTCCTTTACTTCAAAATCAAATTCTTGTAACAAAAAGACCCACACCTAATAAGATGGTTTAGCATATTTCTTTGCCATTAAGTATTTGAGTTCATCATGGTCTGTGTGCACCACCATCTTGGTCCCTAGCAAGTATGCCCAAAAATTTTCAAACGCAAACACCACTGTGAGTAGCTCTTGGTCTGTCACTGTGTAGTTTGCTTGTGCATCATTCACGGCTTTACTTGCATTGTAAATGGGGTGGAAAATCTTTTCCTTCCTCTGTCCAAGAATTTCCCCTAATACTACACCATGGCATCACACATTAATTCAAAGGGTTTAGAGTAGTCCGGTGCGGTGATGATTGGAGCAGATACAAGCTTCTCGTTCAATTCCATAAAAGCCCTCATACAATCCTTATCAAAATTATACTTTGCATTTTTTTCCAACAATCGGAATAAAGGGTGTTCTACCTTGGAGAAGTCTTTGACAAAACGGTGGTAAAATCCCACATTTCCCAAAAAACTACTAATGCCCTTCATAGTTTTTGGCGGAGGTAAATGAGCTGTGGCGTTAATTTTAACTTGGTCCACCTCAATCCCCTTCTCAAAAATCTAGAACAATACCTTATTTTACCATGACGTTACACTTTTCTCAATTAAGTACCAAGTTCGTTTCCTCACATCTTTTCAACACCTCTTCTAGGTGAACCAAATAGTCTTAAAATGAATTTCCTACAACCGAGAAGTTGTCCATGAAGACTTCTATAATTTCCTTTACCATGTCTGAAAAGATTGATATCATACATCTCTAGAAAGTAGCTGGAGCATTTCAAAGCTCGAAAGGCATCCTCTTAAATGCAAAATGTCCATAAGGACATGTAAATATGGTTTTCTCTTGATCTTTCGAAGCAATAGAAATCTGATTGTAGCCTGAGTATCCATCCAAAAAATAATAAGATTCTTTCCCAGCCATGCAATCTAGCATTTGGTCACTGAATGGGACTGGAAAGTGATCCTTCTTGGTCCATGAGTTTAACTTGTGGTAGTCCATACATACCCTCCATCCGGTAACTAGATGTGTTGCAATCAACTCATTCTTATTGTTTGGTACAATTGTTATTCCACCTTTCTTCAACACATATTGGACTGGGCTTACCTAACTGCTATCAGCTATTGGGTACACAACTCCAGCATCTAACCATTTGATAATTTCTTTCTTAAATGCCTCTTCTATCGGTGGATCCAAACGTCTCTAATGCTCATTGAATGGCTACAATCTTTATGAAGGTTGATCTTGTGAGTATAAATACCCGGAGGTATACCAATGGTATAAACTATAGACCACCCTATTGCTCGGATATCCTTCCTGAATACTGCTAAAAGTTCTTCCACTTGTTAGCCATTGAGCTTAGCTGAGATAATCACCAGGAGTGTTGATGAGTTGGTATGTTAATTTACCAACTCATTAGGCTCTTAAGCCTGAGATTTAACTTAGTTTTCAAGTATTTTTGTTGGACTGTATGCCCTTTCTGCATTTTTATGTGCAGGTATCTAATTTGAATAGAAGGAGCATGAATTGGAGTAAAAAAGATGTAATTCAGGTGAAAACTGACGCTCCATCGGAGGACACTAGCGAAATGCCGGTCAACCACAGGCATCCACTAGCTTGATGAGAGACTAGAACCAGCGGCTCATGGAAAGCAACTAGTGATCCGCCGGTTCCACCGCCGACAGGTGTTGGACATAGCTGGACCAATGATGAAATCAATCGGCGGATTGCGAATGGAAACCTGTCACGATCCGAACATGGGCCCGGATCAATACATAAGACAAGGAGCCCCGAGAGACTCCAAGTCAAACCATGGCATGAAAATACATCTAAATCAATCAATAAAAGCGGAAGATCATTCATAATAAACATAGCGAAAGTCTAAACATAACATAACATCTGAACATACAATCGCGAAACTGAAGCTGAATATAAGCTATATCTGAAAAGCCTCTACATTTGATGAATTGATGGAACAAGACCCCAACTAACTCTCTAAGTTTGAAAATGAAAATATGTAAATATAACTAAATAGAAAGGGGCCCTCGACATATGAGGACTCACCAACAGAGACTAGATGCTAACTCTAGAGCTGGCTAGTGATGGGGCTGAGTCTGAGGATCGGAGCTTGTATCATAAAACGATATAACGTAGAGTATGCGGTCAGTACGTGGAATGTACTGAGTATGCAAGGTAAGTAAAACCACTTAAGTAAGTAAAATCATTAAAACATGCAAATATAAAACATAATCAAGATAAGAATTTTGAGAGTAGGGCTTGCATGCTATTTTCTGAAATCATGATCTAAACATAACTGAACATCATAACTGAATCAAAGACCCAAAGCTGAAATCTGATAATCATAAGTAAAACTAGACATTGGGTCAAACCTACTTTAATATATATATATATATATATATATATATATATATATATATATATCATGAATGATAAACATGCATAACTGAAATCATGAGGAACAATGGGAGACTCGTCATATAACCGACATTACCACGATAGAGCTTACGTGGTCCCGACTATCACACTCAAGTGGACAGAGCCGTCCAAAGCCTTGCTAGGGCTAAGGGCGCTACCATGATATTGATATAAAGCTGAAGGCCCCTTGGGGAAGGGGAAAGCTCCAAAGGAGATCCCAAATAATCTGATATACCTACGTTGGCTCGTAGTTCTGAGGCATAGGGTTGACTGACCCTTAGCCTATTCTGTGCTAGACACTAATCCCAAAGATATGCATATGCTCTCCATTATTTTTCAATAAAGCTGACCATCGTCTAGTGACGAAGCTGAATAATCATGTACATATAAAGTCTGAAATCATACATAAGGAGCCTTGGCTCAAACCATACCGCAGGCTGTACATAATTGGGAGTCTTGACTCCAAAACCACGTGGTAAGCTAATTGACATGAAATCATAAATCATACTTGAACATATGGGCTTGCCCAATACTTAAACATGCTTGAAAATACTTGATTCACTTGAAAAAAGGATCATAGACATGGGTAACTTGAAAACATGATTTTCATCGTAAATATCTCATCATACTTGAACATACATCATATATCTCAACTTTCATGACCTTCTCATGAATGGGCATCATAATTTATAAAACTTGAAAGACATGATTTATAATTGAAACATTGTAAAACTTGCCCATGAATCATAATTCAATAATAGAAACATACTTGGATCATACCCATGGTAGAAGCTTAGGAAATTTATGCATTGGGTAAAACCCCATAGGATCAACATATAGATTTTCATGTATTAGAGAGGGATTGGGCATTGGTGTGAACAAATTCACCCATTCATAACCTTACATACCAGGAGAATCTGATTCTACAACTTCTCTGATTGCCCAAGGAAAAATTGAGAAGAATTAGGAAGGAATTAAGCTTGATCACCTCTCTAGCCCTCTAAGTTTGCACGCATGAATAGGAATAGCTTAGAATGAACTTATCCCTCTTAATACTCACTATCCATAGCTTAAAACGTCGTAGTTTAGACCTTTGAATCATAGGAATTACGGAGAAGCCCTTAATAAACTCGTAGGGAAAAACTGACGACCAGTCCCAATGAGGGACTGGAAGAGTCGTTACCTCTGACCACGACTCGTCGCCATAGTCGTCAAGTTCACATGCCATGATTACTCAAAGGGTCCCCACGAGGGACCTAACAATTCGTGACTAGTGACCACGACTCGTGGTCGCCTCTCGTTACCTTCACTGCCCAAAACATTAAATCCTTAACCAACTATTGACCATGACTCACCTAATGAATCGTGGCATTTACCACGACTCGTGGTATCCAATCATTAGGTATAATGCCAGCTCTTCCTTCATCTTTCAACTTCCCTTGACCACGGGTGACCTAATGGCTCGTGGGGCTGACCACGACTCGTGGTCACACCCGTGCTCACCCCAACTTGAAATTTCCAAGCAAGTCAACACTCCTCACCATGAGTCACTTAACGACTCGTGGTCAGCCTGACGGGTCACAAGATGACTCGTACTATGACCTGGTGCAGAAAATCCTTTTATCTCCATTCCAACTCCCAGGTCTAATCTTAGGGATTTTGGGGTATAACAATATCTTCTCCTTGGGAACATTCATCCTTGAATGTAATAACCGAAAGTGACTAAGACTATACCCGGGATTTTAAAATGGAAGTTGGTAGAATCTGGGAAAAATTCCACAGAACGAGTCACCTAACGGACGGTTGGTCCAACCAAAAACCTGTGGGAGGCATCCGTGGTGAGATATTGCAGTGGTGGAGTTGGGAGTAACAGGTTTAGGAACGACCCATTGCCAGATGCAATGAGTTTTTATTTGTGGTCGTGGGGAGGCTGACCCCTGGTCAAGGATGAAGTGACAAGTCTTGGAACGACTCGTTACAGGTAACAATGGGTCATGGTCAATGGCCGTGGGAAGGAGTATTTAAACTTCTAGTCAATGTAACAGAAGGAAATGACGACTCGTTGGAAGGAGGAACAAGTCGTGGTGTGGCTCGTGGGAAGACTTGGTGTAGGTCGTCAAGAGGGAAACAATAGATGACCTAACAGACCATTGTATAAAGTAACGATTCATCTTGTCGAGTTGTGGGATTAAACCTGAGAATATGAACTTGGGCAGTGGACACAACAGATGGATACAATGAGTCGTGGTATCCAAGAACGACCCGTTAGGACGGTCATTGTCACCACCAGTGCAAAAAATTCAGGAATTTCATTAAGGGTATTTTCATCATTTCTAAGCCCTAGGGTCCTAAACTATGTCGTTTAAGGCTCAAAATGTAGTGTTTTATGAGGGTAAAACCTATCCTAGGCTCATTCATATCCATGCATGCAAAATTAGAAAATTAGGGAGGTGATCAAACTTGTTCTTCTTCAAGCATTCTTCAATTTTCCATTGGGCTTTCAAGGAGTGGTGAAATTTGATCTTGCCTAGGTATGTAGGGTATGAATGGGTGAATCCTTTCACACCCATGCCCAATCCCTATCTAAATCATGAATTTCTTATGTCAAATCTATTGGGTTTTAACATAATGCATGAAATTCCCAATTCTCTACTTGGGTATGATTTAAATATGTATATACTATTGAATTACAATTCATGGGCAAGTTTTATGTTATTTCCAATGAAAAATCATGTTCTAAGTTTATTAAATCAAAATTCCCAATTATAGAAAGTTCATGAATGATGAGATTTGTGATGAATGTATGATTATGATGACATATTATGATGAAAAGCATGTTTTCAAGCTACCCATGTTTATAATCATGTTTTCAAAATGAATTGAGTATTTCATAGCATGTTAAGGTATTGGGCAATGCCCACATGTTCAAGTATGATTTATGATTTTCCCAAATTAAGCTTACCACATGGTTTTGGAGCGAAGACTCCCAATTATCTTTCACCTTATGGTATGTTTTGAGCTAAAGCTTCTCATATGCATGATTTCAGATTTGAGATGTATTGATGATGGTAAGCTTCATTGAAAAATGATGGAGAGCATATGCATGTTTTTGGGAGTAGTGTCTAGCACCGAGTAGGCTAAGGAACGACCACCCTATGCCTCAGAATTACGCGCCAACATAGGCTTATTCTTATATATATATATATATATATATATATATATATATATATATTAATTCAGGACCGCCCTTATGAGCTATTCCCTTCCCTATTGGGCCACGAGCTTGATATCGATATCATGGTATCGTCCCTAGCCCTAGCAAGGCTTTGGACAGCTCTTTCTACTTGAGTGTGATAGTTGGGACCACGTAAGCTCTATCGTGGTATGTTAGTTAAAAGATGAGTCCCCCATTGTTCCTCAGGATTTCAATTATGCATAATCATAATTCATGAGATTTATACATCTACATATGTTCTAAAGAAGGTTTGACTCAATGTTCAGTTTTACTCATGACTATCAGATTTCAACTTTGAGTCAATCGATTTAGTTATGATGTTATGATAAGATCATAATTTTAGAAAGAATACATGCAAGCCATACTCTCAGATTCTTATTGCTTATATTTTACATTATGCATGTCTTTAAATGATTTTACTTATTTAAGTGGTTTTACTTACTTTGCATACTCGGTACATTCCACGTACTGACCACATACTCTATGCTGTATCATTTTCTGATACAGGACCCGACACTCAAACTCAGCCCCATTCATAGCCAGTCTTTATAGTTAGCATCTTACACTTGTTGGTGAGTTCTCATCTCCCGAGGACCATGCTTATTCATATTTCTTTATGTATTTTCAGTTTTTATCTTATTCGGGTTAGTTAGGGTCTTGTCCCATCAACTCATTATGTTTAGAGGATTTTCAGACAATAAAGGATATACTCAGCTTCAGATTGTATATTCTAACATTATGTTTATTTCAGACTTCCGCTAAGATCATTACGTTGATTCTTCAGTTTTAGTAATTGAGTTAAATGCATGTTCATGACATGAGTCGACTCGGAGTCTCTCGGGGCTCCTTGTCCCGTGTCTTGATCCGGGCCTCCGTTCGGGTCATGACAAACTTGATATTAGAGCTATAAGTTTGAAGTGTCCTAGGGTGTTTGAAAGCCGAATTAAGTAGAGTCTTTTTCATGGATGTGAAGCGTGCCACACTTATGACAAAGAGGCTATGAAACGTTTAGGAAATGTTCTCTTCTTTCATGATCTATGTCGTGCGATGAAATGTCTACCTATCCTTCTAATTCATTCTATTCGCAATTGCAGAATTATGGCTCCCCAAAAAGTAAATGGTGGAAGGAACAAGAATTGAGATGGCCACGAGGACGACAATGGAAGCGGGCACCAGCAGGACCCACCAGTCAAGGAGCACCATGCATCAGAGCAGGTTGCCCATGCTGAATTTAGGGCAGCTATTCAGATGCTCGCGTAGGCCTTGACTGCTCAGGTCAATCAGAAAGAATTTGTGCATGTACCGCAAAATGACAATGCGGTGGTGGCTTGAGTCAGGGATTTCTGCAGAATGAACCCGCCAGAGATCCTCAAGTCAAAAGTACATGAGGACCCGCATGAGTTCATTGATGAGATTGTGAAGATCACCCAGGTCATGAGGCTGAATGGGGTTGAATGTGCAGAGTTGGCCTCATACCAGCTGAAAGGGGTCGCACACATTTGGTTTATACAATGGAAAGATAGTAGGGCCGCTGGAGCAGGTCCTGTCACTTAGAAGGAGTTCCATGTTGCGTTCTTAGATCGGTTCTTCCCTCGTGAGATGCGGGAGCTGAAGGCAGTCGAGTTCGTGAATCTTAATCAAGGGAGAATGATGATGCAGGAGTATGCCCTTAGTTCACTCGCCTGTTGAAGTATGCCCCGGAGTTAGTGGATGATCAGAGGGCACAGGTGAGCAGATTTGTTCATGGTGTGGCGGGCTATTTGTCACGCCCCGCCCTGGGGGTATGACTGGCACCTGGTGCCCTATTAGGACCTGAACTGCTAGACTACTGAGCCTAAGAACATCTGGTGCCTGACTGGCTCTAACTCAGATTCGAGGAATCAACGGGCTATATAACAACTATAAATACAGCCTCCGGCCGACTAGGCCTATAGCCACCTATACTATAACGACAGCTAACCAGAATCATGTCAATATAAGGGAGCCTATGCGGGCCGACAAGGCCACCATGCTGTCTAGTTGAGTCTAAACCAGTATAACAAATGCTGAACAACTACGTGACCGACAAGGTCACCACTACTGACTGGATAAGGCCTCACACGGCCAACATAAACAACTAAACATATGCATGGCCCCACACGACCGGCACAACTAACCACAGGGAAATATATACAGACTGCAAGCCTCTAGAAATACTGGTAAGATGGTCGGGACAGGGCCCTGACCTACCCGTACTGTACAACAAAAGGAAATTATATAAACCTCTGAAATATCAAGCTCCGGACGACAGGAGCTGATGACTCTGCGCTGGCTAGGATCACTAGGGATCGCCTCCTCGTTTATGAGTACCTGCAGGCAAGTAACGTAGCGCCCCAACGGGCGTCAGTACCATTGGTACCGAGTATGCAAAGCAACTGGATACAACTGAATACGATTAACATAACTAGCAATTCTGAATAGCAGGAGAATACTGAATCTGTAAGAACTGATATGAATTGAATCAGACTTAATAGATAGGGTCTGGTTCCCCGAAACTCTCCTCAGGGCTATCTGAAATCGGAGATGCACCTGTAATAAGATCTATACAGACAGTAATAGATAGGGTCTGGTTCCCCGGAACTCTCCTCAGGGCTATTTGAAACCGGAGCTGCACCTGTAATGCTGATCAGACTGCTATGGGAAAAGCTTCATCCCATCTTCGTCCAAGCTGGGGACGACATGCCACTCCCTTGGAGTGACGTAAATCCACCTGCTCAGTGGGCGACACGAATACCAACCCAGGGGTGGCGGGGACGCTCAATAAGGTGCCCTCACACCACATCAAGTCTCAACAAACAAACAAAACATATAAATAGCAAGCATGTGTAACTGAAAAATACTATCTGAAATCTGATTTCTTATTCTGATCTCTTTCTGTATAATACTGATTCTTTTCTGATTATACTGATTCTGAAATCTTTACTTAACTATTTGGCTAATCTGTAGCTGGGATACTATCTGTCTGAATGGCTAATCTGTAGCCATAAAACTGTCTGTCTATCTGATTTTACTTTACTAACTTTATTCTGAAAATCTGTATCTTTTTATTCTACAACATGCTTGCTAATCATATAATAAGCTATACTGAATCTGGAATGCTACTTCGCCTTTTGGCGCATGCTTTACTAACTTTCGGACTGAATACGATACGACAACACAACTCAAAATCTATTAGACTTACTTAATTCTCGACATTCAACTCCGAGAGTTTCAAATACGGAGTTTACTATGATTTACCAAGCTAAGATTTACTAACTTGTCGAAGAATAACTTCACAGGCCTTAACCTCGAGTTATCTGACTGTCAGACGAGGCTCGGTCAGTATTCCAGCTATTTTTCCCAACTGCATTCATATACACGTTAATTAGTGCTAAATACAACTTTATTCTAAAGGACGACGTCACTTTCGATATAATTATAGCCTAAACTTAGGCTTATCGAAAGACGGTCGAAAACTTGTTATTCCTCGAAAGTCTAGAAGGAAGAAATACTCACTTTAGGGATAGGAGTATATTGACACTAATTTGGAGCAATTCCACTTACCTTAGTTCGGTAGCACGACGATTCGCCGGCCGAATTTCGCGAAACTAAATCCGTAGGAATGCTCCTCACTGCTTAATACCTTAGTATCTGGAGTTAATTTAGATTTGGACTACGTTTGGCAGCATAATCGGATGATAATATGTTAATCCTCTTTGTCTCTCTTTGTTTTCTACGTTTTCTGGAGTTTATCAAAAGATTTTAATGAAAATAAACCGAAGTGGGGCTTTATATACTTAGGCCTGGACAGGCCCAACGTGTCACGCAGCCAACGCGGTGGCCCCGCCTCCGTGACACGCTGCCATCGCGGCAGGGCTCTTCCCCGGCTCCTTCTGCGATGGTTCGACAGGCTACTCGTCCGATCCTTTCCCGGGCCTTTCTCTAGCACGTATGGCTTTCAAATACGCTTAACCAATGAGCGAATAGGTCATCTAGGTGCTGGGTATCTTACGGGGTGTAACACTATTGGACAAGGATTGTGGGGCCACTATGCTCCACCAGGATATGGATTTCCCTCAGATAGTATTGTACACCCAGCAGATGGAGGCGACACATATTAGAGAGAGGGAGGCCAAGAGGGCCAGGACTAATAGTCATAGATTCTCACAGCCGAGGTCAGGTGGTGGGCATCGACAATAGACTCACTAGATATCTTCAGCCCCAGCATCTTCAGCGTTGAGTGTGCCATCCAAACCTAGGCATGATCAGAGGGGGTGAGCATCATGCTTGATGGCTCAGAGCAGTAGGCCCACAAATTCTAGTATCCCAGCTTGCCGTAGATGTGGTTGGGGGCACACAGTCCAGTGCTTGGGTGGTTCAGGTACTTGCTTTGGGTGTGGGAAGCTCAGACACATGTTTAGAGATTGCCCGACAGCGAGACAGGGCCATGATGGGGGTTGAGGCCCAGCTTCTAGTTTAGTAGCCCCACCCGCACTCTCAACACATCAGGGGGCATCTACCAGCATAGGTGGAGGTTAGCGCCAAAATAGATTCTATGCCTTAGCATCTCCCCAGGAGCAGGAGGTCTCCCCGGATGTAGTCACTGGTATGTTATGAGTTTTCATCTTGATGTATATGCTTTGTTAGATACGGGGGCTACCTTGTCTTTTGTGACATCTTATATGGCTAGTAGCTTCAGAGTCAGTCCCAAAGTCTTGTCAAAACCCTTCTCAGTCTCTACTCCAGTAGGTGATTTAGTTGTAGCTAGACGGGTGTATAGAGGTTGCCCAATCTCAGTCCTTTAGAAAGTCACCTCATCAGATTTGATAGAGTTAGCCATGACCAATTTTGATGTTATCTTCAGCATGGATTGGCTATTTGCATGTTATGCCTCAGTTAATTGTAGAACCCAGGCAGTAGAGTTCAGATTTCCGGGAGAGCCAGTCTTATAGTGGAAGGGTAGTTTAGCTGTTCCTGTAGGTCATTTCATTTCCTACCTTAAGGCCAGAAAGATGATTTCTATGGGTTGTGTGTACCATATAATTAGGTTAAGGATGTGGAGTTTGAGACCCCGACTATCCAGTTAGTTCCAGTGGTATTTGAGTATCCAAAGGTCTTTCCTGTTGATCTACTGAGAATCCCTCCCAAGCGGGAGATTGATTTTGGTATTGACCTTCTTCCCCATACGCAACCTATATCTATTCCTCCCTATAGAATGGGTCTAGCCGAGCTAAAGCAGTTGAAGGACAGTTGAAGGACCTGTTAGATAAGGGTTTCATTAGACCAAGCAAGTCCCCATGGGGTGCACCAGTTCTCTTTTTTTTGAAAGAAAGATGGTTCCCTTTGCATGTGTATTGATTATCGGCAATTGGACAAGGTTACCATCAAGAACAGGTATCCTCTACCTAGGATTGATGATTTATTCGACCAGCTTCACGGTGCCAAGTGCTTCTCAAAGATAGACCTCAAGTCCGGGTACCATCAACTTAGAGTTCGGGAGAGCGATTTCCCTAAGACAGCCTTCAGGACGCGGTAAGGTCATTATGAGTTTGTAGTTATGTCTTTTGGACTAACTAATGCTCTTGCAGCTTTTATGGACTTGATGAATAGGGTGTTCAAACCATACTTGGATATGTTCGTGATTGTGTTTATTGATGACATCCTGATATACTCTCGGAGCGAGGAGGAGCACGTCGCTCATTTGAGAGTAGTGCTGCACACTCTCAAGGATAACCAATTATATGTCAAATTGAGCAAGTGTGAGTTTTGGTTGAACTCAGTGGCGTTTTTGGGCCATGTGGTATCAAGTTAAGGCATAAAGGTAGATTCTTAGAAAATAGAAGCGGTGAAGAATTGGCCTAGACCAGTGAATCCTTCAGATATTCGAAGCTTCTTGGGTTTGGATGGCTACTATCGAAGATTTGTGGAAGGTTTCTCATCGATTGTAGCACCTTTGACCAAATTGACCCAGAAGCAGGTGAAATTTCAATGGTCGGAGGCTTATTTAAGGATCGAACTTGGTGTGTATTGATGCAACACAGAAAAGTTATAGAATATGCCTCCAGACAGCTAAAGGTTCATGAGAAGAATTACCCAACCCTTAATCTTGGGCCACGGTAGTATTCGCATTGAAGATATGGTGAAATTATTTGTACGGGGCCCACGTGGATGGGTTTACGGACTGCAAGAGTTTACAATATGTGTTTATCCAGAAGGACCTCAATCTTCAGAAGAGGAGGTGGTTGGACCTACTTACGGACTATGATATGAGTGTGCTTTACCATCTGGGTAAGGACAATGTAGTAGCAGACACACTTAGTAGACTCTCTATGGAGAGTGTGTCTCATGTGAGTGAGGGGAAGAAGGAGCTGGTGAAGGATGTGCATTGGTGATTGATGTAAAAGATTGGGAGTTAGGTTGGTTGACTCGACCGATGGCGGTGTTGTTGTTCAGAATGGATCAGAATCATCATTGGTGATTGATGTAAAAGATAGACAATATGAGGACCCTATTTTTGTAAAGTTGAAGGAAGCGGTTCAAAATCAGAAGGTAGAGGTCTTCTCCAAAGGGGGAGATGATGTGTTTCGATACCAGGGTTGCTTATTTATTCCGGACGTTGATGATTTGAGGAATCGAATGTTGCACGAGGATCATGGATCCAGGTATTCTATCCATCCCGGTGCCACCAAGATGTACGGGGACTTATGGGAAGTCTATTGGTGGAATGACATGAAGAAGGACATAGCATAATTTGTAGCTAAGTATCCACACTGTCAGCAAGTAAAGGTCGAGCATCAGAGATCGGGAGGTGTGCTTTAGGATATCAATATTCCTACTTGTAAATGGGAAGAAATCAACATGGACTTCATCCAAGGGTTGCCTCGCACTCATCGACAATATGACTCCATTTGGGTTGTGGTAGACAGGTTGACCAAGGCCGCTCATTTTCTACTGGTCAAAATCACGGATTCGGTGGAGGACTATGCCAAACTATATATCCGGGAGCTAGTTCGATTGCATAGAATGCCCTTGTCCATCATATCAGATTTAGGTACCCAATTTAACTCTTAGTTTTAGAGGTTGTTTCAAAAAGGACTTGGTACTCAGGTTAAGCTCAGCACAACATTTCACCCGCAAATGGATGGTCAAGCGGAGCAGAAAATTCAGACTCTCAAAGACATGTTCAGAGCATGCGTGATTTACTTTAAGGGTACTTGGGATGATCATTTGCTTCTTATCGAGTTTGCATACAATAACAACTACCATTCCAGTATTCAGATGGCTCCGTTTGAGGCTCTCTATGGGTGGAGATGTAGATCGCCTATTGGCTGGTTCGAAGTTGGTGAAGCAACAATGATAGGACAAAATTCGGTCCATGAGGCTATGGAGAAGGTTCAGCTCATACGGGACAGGTTGAAAACATCTCAAAGTCACCAAAAGTCCTATGCCGATGTGAGAAGGAAATTAGAATTTGAGGTAGATGATTGGATGTTTCTGAAGGTATCTCCCATGAAGGGAGTGATGCGGTTTGGAAAAAAAGGAAAACTCAGCCCTCATTATGTTGGCCCCCACCAGGTTGTGAAACGGGTTGGAAAGGAGGGATATGAATTGGAGTTGCCCTCAGAATTAGCTTCCGTGCATCCTGTTTTCCATGTGTCACTCTTAAAAAAGTGTTTGGGTGATCCAGCTCTAGTTGTCCCGGTGGACAGTGTTGGTGTGAAAGACAGCCTTAGTTATGAGGAGGTTCCGGTGGAAATACTGGGTTTGAAAAGGAACAAGTAAGTAGCTTCAGTTAAAGTTTTATGGAGGAATCAGCACGTTGAAGGATCTATGTGGGAAGCCAAAGCAGACATGATGGCTAAATACCCACATTTATTCTCTACCAGCTCAGTTCCAACTTGACGTATTAGTTTTTGCCCTAAGACTCTTTTTAGTGTTCATGTTCAGTTCATGTGCCCAAGTTTCTTTTATGTATATGGATGTATGCGTGATTCATGAATTCAGTTCAGCTATGTAGTTTGAATCAGAGATAGTCGATCCATCAGTTTTCGATTTAAATAATCTGTGTTTTGGTGTAATGATTGCATTTCTCCATTTTCTGTATGTATTCCCACATTCGAGGAAGAATGTTCCCAAGGGAGAGATATTGTAATACCCTGGAAGTGCCTAAGACTAGACCCGAAAGTTGTCAGAATCCGGGAAAAATTCCACAAAACGGGTCACCTAACGGTACGGAGTTGGGAGTAACGGGTCTAGGAACGACCCGTTTCCAGATGCAACAAGTCATTGTTTGTGGTCGTGGGGAGGCTGACGGATGAAGTAACAAGTCGTGGAACGACCCATTGCAGGTAATAATGGGTCGTGGTCAATGACTGTGGGAAGGAGTATTAAGACTTCCAGTCGATGTAATGGAAGGAAACCACGACTCATTGGAAGGAAGAACGAGTCGTGGTGTGGCTCATGGGAAGACTTGGTGTAGGTCGTCAAGGGGGAAACAACGAATGACCTAACGGACCATTGTATGAAGTAACGACTTATCCTGTCGAGTCGTGGGATTGAACCTGAGAATATGAAGTTGGGAAGTGGACACAACGGATGGATACCACGAATCATGGTATCCATGAACGACCCGTTAGGACAGTCGTTGTCACCACTAGTGCAGAAAATTTAGGAATTTCATTAAGGGTATTTTCATCAATTCTAAGCCCTAGGGTCCTAAACTATGTCGTTTAAGGCACGAAATGCAGTGTTTTATGAGGGTAAAACCTATCCTAGGCTCATTCATATCCAAGCATGCAAAGTTAGAAAATTAGGGAGGTGATCAAACTTGTTCTTCTTCAAGCATTCTTCAATTTTCCATTGGGCTTTTAAGGAGTGAAGAAATTTGATCTTTCCCAGGTATGTAGGATTATGAATGGGTGAATCCTTTCACACCCATGTCCAATCCCTATCTAAATCATGAATTTCCTATGTCAAATCTATGGGGTTTTAACACAATGCATGAAATTCCCAATTCTCTACATGGGTATGATTTTTAAATATGTATATACTATTGAATTACGATTCATGGGGAAGTTTTATGTTATTTCCAATGAAAAATCATGTTCTAAGTTTATTAAATCAAAATGCCCAATTATATAAAGTTCATAAAAGATGAGATTTGTGATGAATGTATTGATTATGATGAGATATTATGATGAAAAGCATGTTTTTAGGCTACCCATGTTTATAATCATGTTTTTAAAATGAATTGAGTATTTCATAGCATGTTAAGGTACTAGGCAATTCCCACATGTTCAAGTATGATTTATGATTTTTCCAAATTAAGCTTACCACATGGTTTTGGAGCGAAGACTCCCAATTATCTTTTAGCTTGTGGTATGTTTTGAGCTAAAGCTTCTCATATGCATGATCTCAGATTTGAGATGTATTTGATTATTGAGCTTCGTTGAAAAAAGATGGAGAGCATATGCATGTTTTTGGAAGTAGTATGTAGCACCGAGTAGGCTAAGGGTCAACCACCCTATGCCTCAGAATTACGCGCCAACATAGGCTTTTTCTTATATATATTACTTCGGGACCTCCCTTGTGAGCTATCCCCTGCCCTATTGGTCCACGAGCTTGATATCGATATCATGGTATTATCCCTAGCCCTGGCAAGGCTTTGTACGACTCTTCCCACTTGAATGTGATAGTTGGGACAACGTAAGTTCTATCGTGGTATGTCGGTTAAAAGACGAGTCTCCCATTATTCCTCATGATTTCAATTATGCATGATCATCATTCATGAGATTTATACACTATATATGTTCTAAAGCAGGTTTGACTCAATGTGTGGTTTTACTCATGACTATTAGATTTCATCTTTGAGTTAATTGATTCAATTATGATGTTATGATGAGATCATGATTTCAAAAAGAATGCTTGCAAGCCCTATTCTCAGATTCTTATTGTTTATGTTTTACATTATGCATGTCTTTAAATGCAGTTTTACTTACCTTGCATACTCGGTACATTCCATGTACTGACCGCATACTCTATACGGTATCGTTTCATGATATAGGACCGACACTCAGACTCAGCCCCGTTCATAGCCAGTCTTCAGAGTTAGCATCTTACACTTGTTGGTGAGTCCTCATCTCCCGAGGACCATGCTTATACAAATTTCTCTATGTATTTTTAGTTTTTAGCTTATTCAAGTTAGTTGGGTTCTTTTCCCATCAACTCATCATGTTTAGAGGATTTTCAGACAAAAAAGGATGTATTCATCTTCAGATTATATTTTCTGACGTTATGCTTATTTCAGACTTCCGCTAATATTATTACATTGATTCTTCAGTTTTAGTAATTGAGTTCGATGTATGTTCATACCATGGATTGACTCGGAGTCTCTCGAGGCACCTTGTCCCGTGTCTTAATCCGAGCCTCCATTTGGGTCGTGACATCGAATGTTGAAAATCATATAGAAAAGTAGAGAAACGTAATCATCATACTCAAATACTGATCATATAAGCTGAAAACTAACAGAATGACTGATTTCGATTAGAACTACATGACTGAACTAAATTCATGAATCATACATATGTACTTTTACATGAAAGAAACTGAGACACATGAACTGAACATGAAACTGAATAGAGTTTTAGGGAAAAACTAATACCTCAAACTGAAACTGAGACAGTAGGGAATATATGTGGGTATCTAGCTATCATATCTGCTTTGGCATCCCACGTAGCTCCCTTGACATGCTGATTACTCCACAAAATCTTAACTGAAGCTACTTCCTTGTTCCTTAGCTTCCGGACTTGACGATCCAATATTTCCACATGAACCTCCTCATAACTAAGGCTATCTTTCACACTGACGTTGTCTACCGGAACAACTAGAGCTAGATCACCCAAACACTTATTTAGAAGCGATACATGAAAAACTGGATGGACTAAAGCTAACTCTGAGGGAAACTCCAATTCATATGCTACCTTGCCAACCCATTTCACAATTTGGTATGGCAACATAACGGGGATTGAGTTTGCCTTTCTTTCCGAATCTCATCACTCCCTTTATGGGAGACACCTTCAGAAACACCCAATCATCAACTTTGAACTCGAGTTCTCTCCTTCTCACATCCGCATAAGAGTTTTGGCGACTCTGAGCGATTTTCAACATATCCCGTAAGAGCTGAACCTTCTCCATGGCCTCATGGATTGAATCTGGTCCTATTATCGCAGCTTCACCGACTTCAAACCAACCAATAGGCGATCTACATCTCCGTCCATAGAGAGCCTCAAACGGAGCCATCTAACTGTTGGAATGGTAGTTGTTGTTATACGCAAACTCAATAAGAGGCAAATGAGCATCCCAACTACCCTTGAAGTCAATCACACACGCTCTCAACATATCCTCGAGAGTCTGAATAGTCCGCTCCGCCTGACCATTGGTTTGCTGGTGAAATGCTGTGCAAAGCTTGACCTGAGTATCTAGTCCTTTTTAAAACGATATCCAAAATTGAGAGGTAAACTGAGTACCTCTATCTGATATAATGGACGAAGGTACTCCATGCAACCAAACTAGCTCGCGGATGTATAGTTTGGCATAATCCTCCGCTAAATCAATAGTTTTGATCGGTAGAAAATTAGCAGCTTTGGTCAACCTTTCCACAACAATCTAAATGGAGTTATATTGTCGATGAGTGTGTGGAAACCCTGTGATGAAGTTCATATTGATCTCCTCCCACTTCCAAGTAGGAATACTGATATCTTGAAGAACATCTCCCAGCTTCTGATGCTCAACCTTCATCTGTTGACAATTGAGACACCTAGCCACAAATTCTGCAATGTCCTTCTTCATGCCATTCCACCAATAGACTTCCTGTAGGTCATGGTACATCTTGGTGCCACCTGGATGCATGGAATACCTGGAACCATGAGCCTCGTGCAACATCTAATTTCTCAAATCATCAATGCCTGGGACACACAAGTGACCATGATATTGAAGCACACCATCTTCCCCTTTGGGGAAGACCTCTACCTTCTGATTCTGAACGACTTCCTTTAACTTTACCAAACGAGGATCCTCGTCTTGTCTATCTTTTACATCAGTCACCAAGGACGATTCTGATCTGTTCTGGACAATAACACCGCCATCAGTAGAGTCAACCAAGAAAACTCCCAACCTTGCAAGTCGATGCACATCCTTCACCAGCTCCTTCCTCCCCTCATCTACATGGGACACACTCTCCATAGAGAGTCTACTAAGTGTGTCTACTACTACATTAGCCTTACTCGGATGGTAAAGGACACCCATATCATAATCATTGAGTAGTTCTAGCCACCTCCTTTGGCGTAGATTAAGATCCTTCTGAGTAAATAGTGTCTCCAAATCTTCAAGGCAAATACCATTGCCGCCAATTCAAGATCATGGGTCGGGTAATTCTTTTCATGAACCTTCAGCTGTCTGGAAGCATATGCTATAACCTTGCCATGTTGCATCAACGCACAACCAAGGACAATCCTCGAGGCATCACAATACACCACAAACCCTTCAGTACCCTCAGGTAGGGTTAACACCGGTGCTGAGGTGAGTCAGGTCTTCAACTCTTTAAAACTCTTCTCGCAAGCCTCCGACCATTGGAACTTCACTTTCTTTTGGGTCAATTTGGTCAATGGCACTGCAATAGATGAAAAACCCTCATAAAATCTCCGATACTACCCAGCTAAACCCATGAAACTCCCGATGTTCGAAGGATTCACCAGTCTAGGCCAATTCTTCACCGCTTCTATATTTTGAGAGTCCACCTTTATACCCTCGCTTGACACATGACCCAAAAATGCCACTGAGTTCAATCAATACTCACACTTGCTGAATTCAACATATAATTGGCAATCCTTGAGAGTCTGTAGCACCATCCTCAAATGAGCGGCATGCTCCTCCTCGCTCCGAGAGTATATCAGGATATCATCGATAAACACAATAACGAACATATCCAAGTATGGCTTGAAGACCCTATTCATCAAATCCATAAAAGCTGCAGGAGCATTTGTTAGTTAAAAAGACATAACTACAAACTCGTAATGACCATACCGAGTCCTAAAGGCTGTCTTCAAAATGTCACTCTCTCGAACCCTGAGCTAATGGTATCCTAATCTGAGATCTATCTTCGAAAAGCACTTGGCACCATGAAGCTGGTAAAAAAAATCATCCGTTCTAGGGAGAGGATACTTGTTATTGATGGTGACATTGTTCAATTGTCGATAATCAATATACATACGAAGAGAACCATCTTTCTTGCGGACAAATAGAACTGGTGCAACCCATGGGGATTTGCTCGGTCTAATAAACCCCTTATCAAAAAGGTCCTTCAACTACTCCTTCAACTCCTTTAACTAGGTTGGGGCCATTCTGTAAGGAGGAATAGATATAGGCTGCGTATCAGGAAGAAGGTTAGTACAAAAATCAATCTCCCGCTCAGGAGGAATTCCAAGTAGATCATCTGGGAAGACTTCTGGATATTCACACACTATTGGAACTAACTGGATAGTCGGGTCTCGAATGTATCATCCTTAACCCTAACTATATGGTACATGAAATAATTAGAGATCATCTTTCTGGCCTTAAGGTAGGAAATAAAATGACCTACAGGAACAACTGAACTACCTTTCCATTCTAAGACTGGCTCACCCGGAAATCGAAACTCTACCACACGGGTTCTACAATTAACTGAAGCATAACATGAAAATAGTCAATCCATGCAGAGGATAACATCAAAATCAGTCATGGGTAACTCTACTAGATCTGCTGAGGTGATTTTCTGAAGAATTATGTCAGGGCACCCTCTATACACCTGTCTAGCTATAATTGGATCACCGACTGGAGTAGATACTGAGAAGGGTTCTGATAGGATTTCGGGACTAACTCTGAAACTACTAGAAATGTAGAGAATCAAAAAAGACAAAGTAGCCCCTGGATCTAACAAAGTATAAACATCAAGGTGGAAAATTCATAACATACTAGTGACTACATCCAGGAGACCTCCTGCTCCTAGCAAGATGCTAAGGCATAGAATCTATTCTGGTGCTGACTGCCACCTGTGCTAGTAGATGCGCCTTACTGAGATGGGTGAGCTGGTGGAGCTGCTGAACTGGAAGCTAGGCCTTGGCCCCTATCATGACCCTATATAGTTGCTGGGCAATCCCTGAGCATATGTACGAGCTTTCCACACCCAAAGAAAGCACCTGAACCCACCAAACACTAACTCGTGTGTCTCCAGCCTCAACGATCGATAGATGCTCATCTTCTCTGGTCGTGCCTAGGTCTAGGTGGCACACTCATCACTGAAGATGCTGGGGCTAAAGATATCTAGTGGGACTATTATCGGTGCCCTCTACCTGGTCTCGGTTGAGAGAACCTATAGCTCTCTGTCCTGGCTCTCTTGGCCTCTCTCTCCCTCAGATGCGCCGCCTCTATATGCTGGGCGTACAAGACTATCTGAGGAAAATTCATATCTTGATGCAGCATGGCAGTCCTGCAATCCTTGTCTAGATAGTCTGCCACCCCATGTACAAACCTGCTCACTCGAGCCCTCTGATCAATAACTCTAGGGCGTACTTGTACATAGAAGTGAATTCTAGGGCATATTCCTGCACTGTCATCTTTCCTTGTTTTAGATTCACAAACTCGTCCGCTTTCAGTTCCCTCATCTCACAAGGAAATAATCAATCTAGAAAAGCAATATGAAATTCATCCTAACTGATAGGGCCTGCTCCGACTGCCCTACTATCTTTCCACTGCTTGAACCAGATATGCGCAACCCCTTTCAGCTGATAAGAGGCTAAGTTGGTGCACTCCTCCCCATTCACCCCCATGACCTGAGTGATCTTTAGAATCTCATCGATAAAACTCATGTGGATCCTCATCCACCTTTGACCCAAGGAACTATTGAGGGTTCATCCTCAAGAAATCTCTGACTCGTGTTGCCACCGCATTCCCATCCCAAGGGACATACGCTACTGCCTATTGATTGACTTGGGTGGTCAAGGCCTATGCTAGCATCTAATATGGCTGCCCGAAATGGGCAACTGACTTTGGTGCATGGTGCTCATGGGCTGGTGGGCCTGTTGGTGCCCATCTCCATTGCCATCCTCATGGCCATTTTCATTTCCATTTCTTTTGCCGTTAACTCTGCGGGGAGGCATGATTCTGCAAATGCGTATAGCATGAGTTAGAAGGATAGAGAGAAATTTCACCACACGACATAGATCATGAAAGAAGGGAACATTTCCTAAACATCTCATAGCCTCTTCGTCATAAGTGTGGCGCGCTTTACAACTATGAAAAAGGCTCTACTTAATGCAACTTTTAGACACCCTAGGACACTTTAAAACCTAATGCTCTGATACCAAGTTTGTCACGACCCAAACATGGTCCGGGGTCAAGACACTGGACAAGGAGACCCGAGAGACTCCAAGTCAACCCATGGCATGAACATACATCTAACTCAATCAATAAAAGCTAAAGATCATTCATAATAAACATAGCATAAGTCTAAACATAACATAACATCAGAACATACAACCGCAAAACTGAAGCTGAATATAATGTATGTCTGAAAAGCCTCTACGTCTTATAAGATAATGGGACAAGACCCCAACTAACTCTCTAAGTCTGAAACTAAAAATACGTAAAATAACTGAATAGAAAGGGGCCCTCAACATATGAGGACTCACCAATAGAGACTGGATACTAACTCTGGAGCTGGCTAGTGACGGGGCTGAGTCTGAAGATCGGAGATTGTATCATAAAATGATTCAACATAGAGTATGTGGTCAGTACGTGGAATGTATCGAGTATGCAAGGTAAGTAAAACCGCTTAAGTAAGTAAAATCATTAAAACATACGCAATATAAAACATAGTTAAGATAATAATATGAGAGTAGGGCTTACATGTGTTTGGTTGGTTTTGTGGGTTATAAAACCGACACGCAAGTGCACGTGGTCGAATAAGTAGTAAGTGGCTTTAGTAAGCCAAGTATCGATCCCACAGAGACTTGGATTAAGCGCAATTTGCTCAAGTATACTATATTTTACTTCTAAATATGCAGACAACAACGTAACCAAAAAGTGGATAGTTTGTTTGATAAATTTTATACTAAAACTAAGAACAATTATCTACTTTGAATCTGAACTATGAATGAAAGCATGCTGACGTTAAACGAACATGTAATGAAACTGATTATCATCATAAATTGGTTAATCTTTTCTTCCTGTTGCTAGCCAAGAACAATTGCCAAGAGATTAAAACTCTCGTATTTAATCTCACTTAAGAATCATGAACCATCCGTCTAAATTTCTATGATCAAATGCAATTCATGTCCTAGCCATACGATTCCGGTTCCTAAATTGACTAATACGACTTTCAGGTATATTTCTATCCTGAAAGCAAATCAAGACCCAATTTTCCCAAATCAAGTAAAGAACATATCCTATTAATTCACAACTTTCCAATTTCGTGCTCTCTCGAGTGAAACCGGACTTTTTAGATGTACATTAATGTAGGCCACACACCAATGCAGTAAGAACAAGAATTAATAGAACAACATAGAAGAAAAGATGAAAAACCAGATAATCAATAATCAAATTTCATCACAATTGCTCATAACCTCAGCAAGGAGAGGAATTAGCCACTCATTTGTGGATTAATCATCATTAAACGAGTGTTAATCATACAAGCAATTGAATTAAAGGAAAAAGAAAGAGAGAAAAAACCCTGAACTTTTTGTCCCTCAATTGCCTGTAACCCACGTCCTTGCTCCACCAAGTCTGAATTATGAAAAATAAACCTAAGTGTGCTATTTATAGTAGTGGGACTTTTTCCCGGAATAACAAGCAACGTGTCACGGAGTGCATCGCGGAGCACTGCCTCCTTGACACGCTACGGACGCGGAGGCTCTCTGGAAATCACCCGAACTTGGCCCCGGCAGTACCCTGCCGCGTTGGCAGCGTGTCACGCTGCTTGGGCAGTGCGTTGGCACCTCTTGGTCGCGTAGCCAACCTGCTGTGGCACGTTGCCAACGCGCAGGTGGGCTGTTGTGGTCGGCCTGTCTGCCGTGGCACGTTGCCAACGCGCAGGTGGGCTGTTTTGTGCCTCCTCTTTGCCGACATTCGCGTGTTAATTCCGTTTCCAAGCATCTACTTCACCAACTCATGGATTAGTTACTCAAAAGTCATTAAAACCTACAAAACAAAGGCTAATCATGTTGGTTATCACATATCTTCACTTCATATAAAATTACATGAAAATGTATACAATAACTTAGATAAACAAGACTAATTTAAGTCATAAAGCGTATCTCGGGCATTCTATTTTTGCCCGTGATCACAACCCCACACTTAAAGCCTTGTTCGTCCTCAAACAACCTTTTACATATCATGCATATGGAGACTCCCGCATAACTAATTTAGCAAGATAATTCAAGTTACGGCTATAATGATTACGTAAGATAACAAGCTACAAATAGAGCATACACGGTTTGATCATTGAAATAAAGTACAACTATGTTAAGACTTCTTAACCTCCAGAATCGACTCTCAATCTTAGCAAACTCATGCAAATCAACTGATTAAGAAATCCCACATGAACTATATCCTTCATTCAACATGTGCCCTCACGGAAAGAGAGTTACCCAATTTCACACGCAAAAACAATTTTTAACTCACAACATGTGTGGGTACATGCATAGAATTACATTCATTCTCACAAAGAATTCACATGCATCATGTAATGACCCATAAGCTTGCCCTTAGTGTTTTATTCCACTACTTTAAGGATGTATGAATGTAAGATCATGTAGGACTTTTTAGGTTGTAATGTAACTCAGGTGCGGGTAAGTACTATTATTGCCAGTAATAGTGACTATCTTTCCTAAGCGCTTTTAATACATCACGCCTTCATTACAAACTTCCCTTCCCCCACTTCACCTTTTTCTCTTTTCATCTTTCTTTTTCCTCTTTTGTTCCCCCTTTCTTTAGGCACTTTTAGCTTATTAGTAAGGAGTTTTATAATTAATTTTTCATTAATTTGTTTTCTTGCTCCTTACTAATAATCAACCCTTTTCACACGAGTGCACCTTTGTCCTTTTCTCACTTCTACAACTTGCCACTTTTCCTTTCTTTTCATTCTTCTCACTCCTTTACTCTTTCGTATTTTTCCTTTAAGCGCTTAGGAGTTTTGGTTCAATTTCAAGGCTAATGAAAGAAAAAGGATTAAGCTTATGTTGCAGCTGTCAAAGAATAGGCTCAAGGCTCAATGGGGTTAACTAGGATTAATTTTTCAAGGTACGTATAATGAGGGATAAAAGTTTGGCTCATTCAAAGAAATGCCTAAATCATCTCCTACAATTCACATCCTTCATTTCGTTTCATATACACACCAGGCAAGTTCTAGACATTTCATAATAGCACAGAATACTCAAAAACCTTACACTCATGGCACATGCTCAAATCAAGACACAATCAGTAGACTCTTACTCAGCTAATCACAAGAATTCAGAATTAAGCTTCCATCATATTGAGTCAAATTCAAGAGCCTAAGTGTCTCAAACAAAGTTATACACTTGCATGCTTCACACTAAACATACTTGCCTCTTACAACCATGTATAGCACATAACAAGAACATCAAGCACCAATTAGTTATGGTTTCAACAACCCAAAACCTATCGAATAATTTTTCCTCAAGACGGTCGTCATCCATCCATCGTTGGAAACAATCCCTAACTATGACTAAAAAAACATTATATACAGACCAAGGAAAGAAAGAAAAAGAAAATTTTTATTCTTTGGTTCAAAGACCCCCCGTCGAAAAAGAACCGAAAAGAAAAACCAACGGGTGATGAATTCATGCTTAACACACTAAAAAGTTTTTTTTTTCAATTTTCTCACAAGCATTACATTCACCAAAAATCGTTAAGCACAAAAATTTGAAATTTCCCTTGAAATTTCCCTCACCCGACGCTTAAATCATGCTATGTCCTCATAGCATCAAATTAAAATCTAAAAAGGGTTAGAAATACTCCCTGAGGCTTTTAGGCCTAGCTAACAAAATGCCTTTCTTCAACTTTGCACCAGTGGGTGTTCGACCCCACACTTTTTCTCTTCCATGCTTGTTAGCTTCCTCCTCCACGGGTACTCAGACTTCCCCTCCATCTGTGCTTAGCTTTCCACCAAAACAACACAAGATGAAAAATAAATAAAATCAACTTAAATGAAAGAAAGTAAAATGGTACGCATGGTACCCTTGGGTTGCCTCCCAAGCAGCACCTAATTTTACGTCGCGGCACGACGTACCAAGTTTCACCACTTTTTCCTCCACCTTGAGGATATGAATCTCACCCCTAATTTCTTCTCTAATTTCCTCTTATGCTCCAGGGGTGGTGGTGAAAAATTGTAAGGACGAAGCAGTAGACATTGCCTTTTGAACTTATTGGCCTTTAAGTAAGCGAAGTCATTTTGTCTCTCTGAGTTAGCAAATTTCAAAATATATGGGGCTTGGTCCTCCTCTAGACATTTCTCTATAAGCTTGGAAGGCTCTATTTCTATGTTTTCAACCAAACTTAATGTCGAAAAATGCTTCGAGTGTGGTCCAATAAACCTCAACTCTGAAACTGCCTTGTGCTTGACCTCCTTACTTGTAAACACCTTCTCAACATCGACATCTATCTCTCCATTAATGTCAAATGGGGGATACTCTATCTCTTCTTCCACGAATGAATTTTCCATAAGTGTGAGCCCATCACAGGGACACTCAAGAGATTCTAATTGTTGGGCTTCATCCAAAAATTCACCCTTGTCTTCCTCTTGTAGTTCCTCTTGAATATCGGCTAAAACTGTCACCTGCAATTTATCACAAGCTTCGGTCTCAGCAATCATCTCCGTGAATTTGATGCTCATCCTTTCTAGAGCCTCTGCATTCTCTTCTTGCTGCATTCTCAATACTGCCATCGCCTCCTTCATTGCTTCTGATTGCTCCAAGAGTTGTTTCAGCATGTCCTCTATTCGAGCTTGGCGTCCCAAGTCCTCATTTTCAGCAGGCCTATATTCAGAAAAAACAACAGAAGGATCATAGTAGGGGCTTGGGAGAGGGGAATATGCATTCGGACAGCCATCCCAATGGCCATCTTGACCACTACATATATTGCACGTGTTACAGTGTTGCCACGAGTGGTGTCCTCCGCAATTCAGACAAGATTCGCTAAAATATGAGTATCCACCATTTATACCATTTGTATTCCACGATGTCATGTCAATAAGGGTATCCGAAAAAGAAGAAAAATAAAATAAGATACAAAAAAGAATTAAAACAAACACTAAGACCAAGTTGTCAACACTAAAAAAAAAATAGTAAATTTACACTTAAAACAAATTCACCAATTGCCAAGTCCCCGGCAACGGCGCCAAAAACTTGTTCGGTTAGTTTTGTGGGTTATAAAACCGACACGCAAGTGCACGTGGTCGAACAAGTAGTAAGTGGCTTTAGTAAGCCAAGTATCGATCGCACAGAGACTTGGATTAAGCGCAATTTGCTCAAGTATACTATATTTTACTTCTAAATATGCAGACAACAACGTAACCAAAAAGTGGATAGTTTGTTAGATAAATTTTATACTAAAACTAAGAACAATTATCTACTTTGAATCTGAACTATGAATGAAAGCATGCTGAGGTTAAACGAACATGTAATGAAACTGATTATCATCATAAATTGGTTAATCTTTTCTTCCTGTTGCTAGCCAAGAACAATTGCCAAGAGATTAAAACTCTCGTATTTAATCTCACTTAAGAATCATGAACCATCCGTCTACATTTCTGTGATCAAATGCAATTCATGTCCTAGCCATAAGATTCCGGTTCCTAAATTGACTAATACGACTTTCAGGTATATTTCTATCCTGAAAGCAAATCAAGACCCAATTTTCCCAAATCAAGTAAAGAACATATCCTATTAATTCACAACTTTCCAATTTCGTGCTCTCTCGAGTGAAACCGGACTTTTTAGATGTACATTAATGTAGGCCACACACCAATGCAGTAAGAATAAGAATTAATAGAACAACATGGAAGAAAAGATGAAAAACCAGATAATCAATAATCAAATTTCATCACAATTGTTCATAACCTCAGCAAGGAGAGGAATTAGCCACTCATTTGTGGATTAATCATCATAAAACGAGTGTTAATCATACAAGCAATTGAATTAAAGAAGAAAGAAAGAGAGAAAAAACCCTGAACTTTTCGTCCCTCAATTGCCTGTAACCCACGTCCTTGCTCCACCAAGTCTGAATTATGAAAAATAAACCTAAGTGTGCTATTTATAGTAGTGGGACTTTTCCCCGAAATAACAAGCAACGTGTCACGGAGTGCATCGCGGAGCACTGCCTCCGTGACACGCTACAGACGCGGAGGCTCTCTGGAAATCACCCGAACATGGCCCCGGCAGCACCCTGCCGCGTTGGCAGCGTGTCACGCTGCTTGGGCAGTGCGTTGGCACCTCTTGGTCGCGCAGCCAACCTACCGTGGCATGTTGCCAATGCGCAGGTGGGCTGTTGTGGTCGGCCTGCCTGCCGTGGCATGTTGCCAACGCGCAGGTGGGCTGTTTTGTGCCTCCTCTTTGCCGACATTCACGTGTTAATTCCGTTTCCGAGCATCTACTTCACCAACTCATGGATTAGTTAGTCAAAAGTCATCAAAACCTATAAAACAAAGGCTAATAATGTTGGTTATCACATATCTTCACTTCATATAAAATTACATGAAAATGTATACGATAACTTAGATAAACAAGACTAATTTAAGTCATAAAGCGTATCTCGGGCATGCTATTTTTGCCCATGATCAACATGCTATTTTCTGAAATCATGATCTGAACATAACTGAATATTATAACTGAATCGAATAATCCAAAGTTGAAATATGATAATCATAAGTAAAATTGGACATTGGGTCAAACCTGCTTTAAAACATATATATATATATCATGAATGATAAACATGCATAAATGAAATCATGAGGAACAATGGGAGACTCGTCATATAACCAACATTACCACGATAAAGCTTACGTTGTCCTGACTAGCACACTAAAGTGGGTAGAACCGTCCAAAGCCTTGCTAGGGCTAAGGGCGCTATCATGATATCGATATCAAGCTGAAGGCCCCTTGGGGTAGTAGAAAGCTCCAAAGGAGGTCCCAAATAATCTGATCATACCTATGTTAGCTCGTAGTTCTGAGGCATAGGGTTTATTGACCCTTAGCCTACTCGGTGCTAGATACTACTCCCAAAGACATGCATATGCTCTCCTTTATTTTTCAACGAAGCTGACCATCGTCTAGTGATGAAAATCATGCATAGATAAAGTCTGAAATCATACATAGGAGCCTTGGCTCAAACCATACCACAAGCTGAACATAATTGGGAGTCTTGACTCCAAAACCATATGGTAAGCTAATTGACATGAAATCATAAACCATACTTGAACATATGAGCTTGCCCAATACTTAAACATGCTTGAAAATACTTGATTCACTTGAAAACATGATCATAGACATGGGTAACTTGCAAATATGGTTTCCATCATAAATATCTCATCATACTTGAACATACATCATAGATATCAACTTTCATGACCTTCTCATGGATGGGCATCATAATTTATAAAACTTAAAAACATGATTTATAATTGAAAACATTGTAAAACTTGCCCATGAATCATAATTCAATAATAGAAACATACTTGGATCATACCCATGGTAAAAGCTTAGGAAATTCATGCATTGGGTAAAACCCCATAGGATCAGCATATAGATTTTCATGTATTAGAGAGGGATAGGGCATGGATGTGAACAAATTCACCCATTCATAACCTTACATACCTGAGAGAATCTGATTCCACAACTTATCTGATTGCCAAAGGAAAAATTGTGAAGAATTTGGAAGGAATTAAGCTTGATCATCTCTCTAGCCCTCTAAGCTTGCATACATGAAGAGGAATAGCTTAGAATGAACTTACACCTCTTAAAATTCACTATCCATATCTTAAAATGATGTATTTTAGGCCTTAGGATTATAGAAATTATGGAAAAACCCTTAATAAACTCACAGGGAAAAACTGACTACCAGTCCCAATGAGGGACTAGACGAGTCGTTACCTCTGACCAAAAATCGTCTCCATAGTCATCAAGTACAGTGGCCATGATTCCTCAATGGGTCCCCATGAGGGACCTAATGATTCGTCACTGGTGACCACGACTTGTGGTCACCTCTCATTACCTTCACTGCCCAAAACCTTAAATCCTTAACCAACTGATGATCACGACTCACCTAATGAATCATGGCATTGATCATGACTTGTGGTGTCCAGTCATGAGGTATACTACCAGCTCTTCCTTCATCTTTCAACTGCCCTTGACCATGGGTGACCTAACAGCTCATGGGGGCTGACCATGACTCGTGGTCACACCCGTGGTCACACCAACTTGAAATTTCCAGGAAAGTCAACACTCCTCACCATGAGTCACTTAATGACTCGTGGTCAGCCTAACGGGTCACAGGATGACTCGTTTTATGACCTGATGTAGAAAATCCTATTTTCTCCATTCCAACTCTTGAGTCTAATTTTAGGGCTTTCAGGTATAACAAAACTGGAGAACCACCGAAGGCATCACCGGATGGCCTTGGAAATTCAGTGGATCGCAGAAAAATATAATCGGTGGCTCTCAAAAAGCAACTGGCGGATCGCCGGCTCCATCACAAGTGAGGTGACGCCTGAACAGGCAAAATTGCCATAGCCTAAAAAAGAGGAGAATGTTTGACCTATTTTTGTTCTAGAAGAAAGTAATCTGAACATATCATTAAATATTCCCTTTACTTTGTAGAGAGAAGAACTCCATTGGAGAGAAAGAAATATTTGAATATTGCTTTTGATCTTCATCTTCTTCTTCAGCAAGGTATAACTATTATTATAGAAGTATTGTGAGTTTGATTTTTCTTACTCCTAATGATTAAATTATTGAGTTTATTAATGAATATACTCTTATGTTTCTCAATTATGAGTAGCGCTAATTGTACAACTAGAGGTGTGTGATGATGGGTGTTTAATTTGATTGGGTATTGCTAGATTTGTCTTGTTATTACTTGATTAATATAAATTTACTAAATTCTCCTCAAATTATAGTTGATTGCTCATAGTTGCAAATGTGTATTTTTTTTACTTGATTTTAGCTTGAAAAAGAAGAATTAAGTAATAGGGGAGAATTCAATAGTGGATTGGGATTGATTATGTGGGGTTGGGCTAGAAATAGCCAAAACCCATGATCATAATCCCTTAAAAGGTTGATGTCTAGAAATAGCTCAGCCCCTAATCCAAACCATATTTGAATAGTTGTATTGTGCCTTGAGATTCAAGAGGACTCGAGGATAAGTAGCCCAAGTGGTTGAGAAACATCGGGATCCATATTTTTCCAAGGTTATTTACACATATTAGTAATCATTTGACTATCTAGTAAATCCCGATTTGATTGACATCCCATCTATACCACACCTCTAGCCTTTGCTTATTATTGTTTCTCAATTTTGGTTATCTTGCTCTCTTAGTTAGCTGATTTTAGAATTCACAATATTTTTGCCTTCACTTCCCCCAAGATTTATATCTATGTTTTCATTGCTTGGATGCGAATCAATTCAATTCACTAAATAACACTTGTGCAAATCATTCTCTAGTCCTTGTGGGATTTGACCCTGACACTCATTGGGTTATTTATTTTAATACAACAATCGGTTACATTTTCTCTAAATGAAGAGTGTAGTTTGAGCATTATTAAAAATAGCGCCGTCGCCGGGGACTAGCTCTTGATATCCTTGAGTTGTTTGTTAATTTGAATTGATCTTGCATCTTAAGGAGTTTAACATTTGTTGTTGCTATTGGCCATCTAGGGTGAATTCACATGATCCAACATTCGCAAGCAAGAGGCAGTTCGTGAAAGGAAATATGGAACATGAAGAGGATAATCCTGTCATTGATAATGCTCAAACTCACACTTCCTGGAAAAGTATGAAGCGGACGTTGTCAATAAAGAATCCAACAAATACGTTGGGGTTTAAATGCCGATACTTAAACCTGTTGGTAAGTTATCTCCAAATTTTGGGGGCTTAAATAAAAACACTACCAAAACAAGATTGTAATTGTGGTTGTTACCAAGATTTGCAAATAACTAGGCTAAGTGTTCTCCATGGGTTCATAACTACTTTGGGTATACACACGTGATCAATCCTAATGCTTACTTGTAGAACTGATAACTAAGGTTCATCCAAACAACTGGTTTGTCCCTATTGATTGACTATACTCAATCACTGAGTCAAATCTCATGAGCCATTTCAAACTACCGTAATCAATATGTTCCAAATTAACTTTTCTGTGACCGCAGCTCAAGTCATACAATGATCATGAAAATCAAGGCTTTGTTTTAATTCTCTTTTTCTAATCTCCACTTCTCTAGGTTCAAGCAAGTAATGAATTCGGGCAAGTCCTAATATTGCGCACTGTTAAGAAACGTTTAAAGATGAAGAGAATACAATACAATCGTTTAGCTCTAATTTTGAATCACTTTTGTGCAACCCTATTTCATTAATCCACCATGGTTCCTACAACCCTAGGTGTGGAGGTTTTAGTCTCTCATAATTGTAAGATTGTTATTAGCATTCATAGACAAACAAATAATTAAATACTTACAGCGATAATTGGAAGAAAACTTGATTTGAATATCAATAAACTAACTCAAGAACAACTGGTAAAATCAAGTGTTGATCCTAAGAGTTGCTCTCCAAAACTTGACAATAATTCAAAAATAAAACTTTTCACATGTCTACTACTTTCTCTCTAGCCGTTCTACTACTAAAAGAAAACATAAAATGATATATATATATATATATATATATATATATATATATATATATATATATATATATATATATATATATATATATATATATATATATCAGAAACCTTTTACTAAGCTAACAGGGAAGTTTTCATATCTGGCACCGACTTGACTCACAACTGGTCATACGACCCGTAATAGGATTGTACGGGTCGTACCTGCCTCTTTTACATCCCTTGGCTGCTACAGATTTGACTAAGAGTTGGCAGCTGTTACGACTCGTACCATTGTCCTACGAGTCGTACAATCCATCCATGACTTGGCCTTGAAAAATTTGACATTCTCTATAGTTTCCTACGAGTGTCGTGGTATGCTTCGTACCTTCCTCCTATGACACGTACTTTCTTGTTGCATTTGGAGTTTTTCCAAGTCTTTAAGAATCACTGAAGCTTCTTATGGTTCATGGTACGGGTCGTAATTAGATGTTACGATTCGTGAGTTCCACCCATTCCAAGAGAATTCCTTGTGTAATTTTATCTAAAGATTTTTATGACTCCAGTTACGGCTCGTACCATCTTTGTATAGCTCATACTAAGAGTCGTACTTTGCCTTCACCTTATTTCAGCCTTCTAAGTTTTTCCATGAGTCTCAGTACGACTCGTACAATCAAGATACGACTCGTACTGACATTAGTACTTGACTGATTTTCTGCACTTTTATGCATCTTTTGCACATTTTTTCTCCAACACCTATTTTCCCTGGAAAAAATTAAAAACACCTCATGTCCGTATAAACATACCTAAGTCTATGCTATTTTCTCAGTCTTAAGCGTAGAAAGTGCTGTAAATCCACAACATATCAACACCCTCAACTTAAGATTTTTGCATGTCCTCAGGCAAATAAAACAAAAAAAACTAAAAACGACGCTTAACTAGAAAATAAACCTAGGATACTACAGCCAACAATCAATCAAAATTTGCATCATAAGCTCAAACAGCTTTTGAACCTTTTTCCCCTGAACCAAATCGGCATATGCACATCAAGCAACCATAAACCATGATAAATAGAGATAAAGATATGTCATCTAGCTATTAACAGATAGTCAAGTCATCACCAATGCTTTTCACACACACAATTGGCAGAATCGAACACAAACCATGTACCGTCACAACAAATGAAGTCCCTACTCTCACAAATATAAGAAAATATGAAATATAGGACTGAACAAGTAAGACTCTCACCCTCACAAAGAAGTTCCAAATACTGCATGCCAGATACCATAGGCTTGCCCTTATTTTCTCTACTTCGGCTTGTCAGATGGTCAAGCTAGGATCACTATAGGACTTGATTCGACTTGTAATGTAGGCTTTCTGGTTGGGTATGGAAAATATGGAATCTTTTTAGTGACTAAACCCTCCTTGGAACTACATACATTTGGATCCATTTTTCACTTCTTTGCCCTTTTTTCTTTTTCAACTTTTTAACTCCCTTTTCACCATTTTATGCAATTCTATGGGTGTGGTGTGTTTTCACAAATTCTCATTCATCTTTCTTTTTTTGTATCTTCTTTTTCAATTTTTCTTTTTCTTCTTTTTGTTTTGTCACACCACACCTTATTTTAACCCTTTTTCTATTCTCTTCCTTTTTCACCTCCCCAAGATTTATGCACCCCTACTATAGCCACCCTCAGCTTAGGCATTTTGCCTATGTTGAAGTTCACAATTTCCAAGGAGGGATTAGGGCCAAAACAAGTTCATTATTAAAACAATGGATACGGTTAATTGGTTAATCAAAGAAAAATGGTTCATTTAAGGCTCAAAATCGGGATTAAGGGAATCATATTATTTTGGTAAGGTCATTTAAGCTAAAAATAGGCTAAAAAAATGACCTATGATCCTTTACTAACCAACCATCTTAAAACCTATGTAAAGACTAACCGGGAAAGTTCTAGATCCTCTACGCAGTATTGAACTAGGTATTAGACCTCACTCACTCATGGTAAATGTCTTGTATTCATTCTAACTGTCTGGTTTATACATGGCTAACACGAACTACTCATGCTAATACAGTAAATGACACAAAAAAGATCCACAGAAATCATGCTTTGCAATCAACAAGTACATAGTGATCTTGGGCAGATTTATATGCCCAAGTGATACTCAAACGTATCATTTTTACCTTGTTTGTTGTGAAATGTGTATATAATATCATGTAATTAGTAATAAAATGCGAATTTATACTAACCAACATGATTAGCATTTGTTTTACAGGTAAATGTGATTTTTAGGAGCTAAAATGCATGTTGGAATTATGTCGGAGTTGGACTTGGATGCGAGCGTGGAAAAGACCTTGGAATGCACATTTTATAGGGGCTCCGCGATGGAGCCGTGCCACGCTACCATCGCGGTAGCACACTGCCTGAACATGAATTAAAATGGCAAATTCCAGTGTGCCTTCGCGTCAGCTCCGTGGCACGGAGAGAGGCCTCCGCGTTGGCCTCTATGCCACGTTGAGGTTAATTTACCGGACCCTGGAAATTCCAGTGAAGGTCTGCGTCTACGCCGTGTCACGGAGGCAGTGCTCCGCGTTGGCCTCCGTGACACGTTGCTTGTTATTCCGGGAAAAATTTCCCACTAGTATAAATAGCACACTTAGGTTTATTTTAATTAGGTTTTGAGTTTTTAGACTGAGTTCAGAAGTGGAGAGCAGGAACGTGGGTTAGTAGCAGTTGAAGAACGAAAAAGCTAAGGAATTTCTTCTCTTCCTTTCTTCTTTCTATCAATTGTACGTATGATTTACACTCATTTTAGGATGATCAATCCAAGAATGAGTGGCTAATTCTCTTCCTTGCTGAGGTTTTGAACATGTGTAATGAATTTTGATTGTAAATGATATGATTTTCTTCTTCTTCTTTAATGTTGTTCTATTAATTCTTGTTTTTACTGCATTAGTGCTTGGCCAACATTAATGTACATCTAAAAAGTCCAATTTCACTCGAAAGAGCAAGAAATTGGAAAGTTGTGAATTAATAGGGTATTGTTCTTAACTTGATTTGGGAAAATTGGGTTTTGATGTGCTTTCCTGATAGAAATATGCTTGAAAGCCGTATTAGTCAATTTAGGAACCGAAATTGTTGTGCTAGGTCATAAATTGCATTTGATCACAGAAATGTAGACGGATGATTTATGATTCTAAAGTGAAATTAAATACGAGAGTTTTAATTTCTAGGGAAATGTTCTTGGCTAGCAACATGAAGAAGAGATTAACCAAATTATCATGATTATCAAGTTCATTACTTGTTCTTAACCTTGGCATGTTCATATCCATTGTCTAAACTCACAAGTAAATAGTTTGTAGTAATTGTAGTATATATAGTTTAGAAACAAAAACTCAAGTAACTCTTGGTTACATTGTTGTTAGCATAATTAGAAGTGAAATAGGAATATAGTAAACTAGGCAATTTTACGTATCTTGAGCCTCCTTGGATCAATACTTGGCTTACTTAGCCACTTTATTACTTGTTTGACCACATGCACTTGCGTGTCGGTTTATAATATATAATACCAACCTGAGCAGAACACCGAGCAAGTTTTTGGCGCCGTTGCCGGCGAGGCTAGGCGATTTGTGAAATTGTGTTAAGTGTAAATTTACTGTATTTTTGTTTTATTTTCTTAAGTGTTGACAACTTGGTCTTAGAATTTGTTTTAATTCTTTGTTCATTTTAATTTTTCTCTCTTTCGGATACCCTCATTAACATGACATCTTGGATTATAAATGGTGGATACGCATATTTTGGCGAATCTTGCATGAATTGCGGAGGACCCCACTTGTGGCAAAACTATAACACGTGCAATATATGTGGGTGTCAATATGGCCATTGGGGTGATTGTCCAAAGGCATATTCCCCTCCCCCAAACCCCTACTATGATCCTTTTGTTGTTTTTGCTGAATATAGGCATGTTGAAAATGAGGACTTGGGACGCCAAGTTCAAATAGAGGACATGATGAAACAACTCCTGGAGCAATCAGAAGCAATGAAGGAGTCGGTGGCAGAATTGATAATTCAGCAAAAGGAGAATGTAGAGGCTGTAAGCAGGATGAGCGTCAAACTCACAGAGATGTGTGCTGAGGCTGAAGCTTGTGATAATTTGCAGGTGACAGTTTTAGCCGATATTCAAGAGGAACTACAAGAGGAATACAAGGGTGAATTTTTGGATGAAGCCCAACAATTTGAATCTCTTGAGTGTCTTCGTGATCGGCTCATACCTATAGAAATTCCCTTCATGGAAGAAGAAAAAGAATATCTCCCATTTGACCTTAATGGAGAAATAGATGTCGATGTTGAAAAGGTGTACACAAGTAAGGAAGTCAAGCACAAAGCAATTTCAGAGTTGAGGTGTATTGGACCACACTCTACGCATTTTTCGACATTAAGTTTGGTTGACAACATAGAAATAGAGTCTTCCAAGTTTATAGAGAAATGTCTAGAGGAGGACCAAGCCCCATATATTCTGAAATTTGCTAACTCAGAGAGACAAAATGACTTCACTTACTCAAGGGCCAATAAGTTCAAAAGAAAGCATCTACTGCTTGGTCCTTACAATTTTTCACCACCACCCCAGGAGCATAAGAGGAAATTAGAGAAGAAATTAGGGGTGAAATTCATATCCTCAAGGCGGAGGAAAAAGCGGTGAAACTTGGGACGTCGAGCCGCGACGGTAAACCAGGCGCTGCACGGGAGGCAACCCGTGAGAAAAATATTTTATTTTTTTTTCTTTTTGCACAGTGTAGTTAATTTTTATCTTTATTTTTGTTTTTATTGTCTATTTCCAAGTTTTAGTTTTCTTTTTCTTTTCTTGATTAGGTTTAGATTTTCATTTTAGTTAATATTTTTTATTTTTAGTTAGGGAAATCTATTAATTTAACCAATTTTTGTTTAGTGAGGTTATTTTCAGGTATAACGGAGGAAATATACATGGAATCGAGAAAATGAGGCAAGGTATGAAAAATCAAATTTATCGAAGAAACAGTGCACTGACGCGTTGGCGCCGTGTCACGGAGGTAAGGCACCGCGTTACCCTCCGTGACACGTTGAAGGCAAAATCTGGATTTTTCAAAAATCCAGTAAGCCAACGCGTTGGCTCCGTGTCACGGAGGAGGGGCTCCGCGTTACCCTCCGTGACACGTTGCCCCTTATTCAGTGCCGGGTCACACCGGGTTGCCGGGTGACCCGCGAGTTTTCTATAAATTAACCCTCGATTTTCGCCCATTTTTCCCCATTTCCCTCTTCCCTCCGCAACCAAACACCCATTTCCCACTCCCCAAGCACCGTGCCACGTTCCTAGGCAAGGAAAAACATCAATTTTCTTCGGTTCTTCAATTCTAAGGTATGTTTTCATCGTCTATCTCAATTTTTTGGCAATTTTTGTCAATTTTGGGCATGTGAGGTGAGATATATCACCCTAGGTAGAAATTAAACATGATGTTGAATTATTTTGTGATTGATTATGTTCGGATTGTTGTAGTTAGCGTTTGAACTTGTCGATTATGTGAATAATTCAAAAATTGATTGTAGAATTATATTCTAGGGCTTGGATTGTTGAATTTGCCTTGGGCACTTGATAATTTGATGAAATCGATGCCGGGTTGTGTTTATTATTTGAGAGAAGTCGTGGTAAATATTGTGTAAATGTTAAAAGACGACTAATTCTCGAACTTTTGTGGTAAAATGCATAAAATGTGTGAATTGGTTAGATTGTTTAGATTAGATTGTATATAGAATGTTTTTATTGTTGTTTTTATTTTGTTGTTGTTTTTGTTGCGAAGTGCGATGGTTGAATTGTTAGCGATAGTAGGATTGGGATTAGCTGTATGAAGTCTGAGTAGTACGCTAACCGTTATGCTGTCGAAATTTTGTTGTGAACGCACTAAGCATGAAGTATATAGTGTTGTCTGTGGTGTAATTAGAGTTATTCTTTGCCGTAATTTTGTAGACGTAGCTAAGGCCTAAGTGTGGGGTAAATGTTTTGTAACCCGACCTTAGCCGAAGTTAACAAGTTTTTAGCTTAACGTTGTGCTTGTTTGTGTAAATTGACAGGTACAATGGCTAGCAGACAAGATAAAGGCAAGGGTGCTTCTACCTCAGGCACAGGTAGGAAACGGATGAGACTGGGCACCGCAGTCCCAGCTGCAACCGCTGTTCCGCACGGCCAACGCCGCCAATACGGAACAAGATGGGTCACCGATGAAGGGAAGAAATGGTACGCGAAACACAAAGAAAACAAGTACTTCCCCGAGGAACATATTGCTCGGGAACCACTTGCACAGGAGTTCCCTCGCATTGTACAGAGAATTGAAGCAGCTGGGCTCAGCTTTATTTTTCAGGAGCCCAAGGAGTGCAACCTTCACTTGGTTCGGGAATTTTATGCAAACTAGAACCCGGCCATTAGGAGCCACACCATAAAAATCAGAGGGCAGATTGTCACTCTGGAACCCCAGTAGCTGAATGCCATCGTTGGAGCGCGGGACACAGACGCCCACGTTCTCCGCCAGCTAAACATCACCCCACCGTACGCCGACATCAGACGTACGTTGTGTGGGGCTCGATCCACAGCCCGATGGAGTAGACATAAGTAGAGGGGTTACCACCAGACTCTACCTTATTCGCAGATGAACAGGGAGGCCAGAATCTGGCTGAAGATTGTATGTTCGTGCTTGATCCCGGGAGTCCATATGACAGATGTGACCCCGGACCGTGTCTGCTTGGTGTATGCCCTTATGAAAGGGCTCGAGATTAATGTGGGGGCGGTCATAATATCCGCCATGAAGAGAGCCAGACTGCACCAGGGCCACAAATACAGGTTTGGCGGACTCATCACCACCTTCCTCCGAGGCCTCGACATTGAGGAAGAAGCCTTGGATTATATTCCGCAGTTGGAGCGGAGGGCCCTCGATGTGACAAAGACTAAGGCCCCCGACACTACACACGGACCGGTGCTGACTTTGGGCGAGCGACATGCTCGTGATGATCAGTACATGGCCCGTATGTTTGGCATGCAGATGCTGCAGCTATGGATTGGTGGGAGACCAGCCACCGAGGAAGAATTATGGCAGCTGAAGCTGGACTACCCCATTGGCGAGAACGCCAGAGCCTTATGTCGGGTAGGGCCAGCCTTCGTGGAACCGACAGATGACGATGTCCCTACTGATGAGGAGACACGTCGTGAGGACTCCGATGTGGAGTCCGAGGATGACGATGGAGCTGATTCAGATATGGGCGACGAGGCCGCAGCACCGGATGAGGACGTCGAATATTTCGACTGAGCAGGGAGTTTCACCACCCAAAATTTTGTGTTTTGTAATTTTTGTGAACACTGGGGACAGTGTTCGATTTAAGTGTGGGGTGGGGAGTAGTTAGGTGCTGGGACATAGGCTCTAAATTGCTGTATATTTTTCCTTGATGTTTATGAATGTTTGCGCTTTCCCTGTTGTGAACTGATTTGTGATGTATGTGTATATATTTGTTTTGTGGCTGATGATGTGTGTTTTTGAAAGTTATGGTTGCTAGTGTAAATATTTTGTAAATATTTTTTTTTTCTATCGACATGATCGATATTTTTCAAAATTTTTGCGAACATATTTTGCAATTATCAAAATCTTGTGTAAATATCTTTCTATCGAAATGATCGATGTGTTGCAAAATTTTTTCGATTTTTATTTTTTTTGGGTTTCTCGGAGTTTGTTTTTGTTTCTTTTACCGAGAATAGTCCCATTGAACCGATGTCATAGTTAGTGACCGTTCCCTATGATGGATGGATGACGACCGTCTTAAGGGAAATGTAGTCGGTAGGAGTAGGATTTTTATTTGTTTTTAGTTTTCTTTGGTGGATTGCATCAATGAACTGTAGTTGCTTATGGTTGCTAAAATTTTGTTGCGTGTTGTAATTGATGTTCAAAATGTGAAAGTGATTCGTTTGAAAGCATGCAATTCTGTAAATACGTTGAGTTACCTAGGCTATAGAATTTGGTTCAGTATGATTGAGGCTTAATCTTGAATTCATGTAATTGACTAATTAAAGAGTTTGTGAATGCATCTTGATTCAAGCATGTGCATGAAGTGTGAAGTGAGGTATTGCTATTCCATGTCATTGTGAATTGTCTAGAACTTGCCTGGTGTGTATACAAAACGAAATGAAGGAGGTGTAGTGTTGGAAAGGATGTAGGCATTTCTTTGTTTTAACCGATAGTTTCCATTTTTTCTTGTCAAATTCTACCTTTTTATATGTTGTATACCCTAGTCAGCCCGTTGAGCCTTTAGCCGATTTCTTTCTTTTGTCCAAAATTGTATAAACTAAGCTTTATTCCTTCTTTTCATTAGCCTTAAAGTCTATAAGAAGCTCTTAAGCGCTCACAAAGCAAAGAAAATGTTTCCCAGAGTGTTAAAGAGTGAAAAGAGTGAAAAGAAAAAGAAAAGCAAAGTGAGGAAAGAAAAGATGATGTTGAAGAGGCACTTGTTGAAATTAAGTGATAGTGAGGGTACATGAAAACCCTCTGTTTTGTGTCAAGTGTGTCTGATGAAATGGGCTGTATGAAAGTAACCCAACATGAATGGGAGAAAAAGAGAAAAGAGAGGAACAATGTCCATGAGTCGATGGAAATGAGTTGAAAAGGCGCTTAAGGATGCTAGCGACTATTATTGGCTAATCCAATATATATATATACTAGATCCATAGCCCCGTTACAACCCATTAAAGTCCTACGTGATCCTATATTGCATTTCTTTATATTAGTGGAGTAGTACACTATGGGCAAGCCTATGGGTCATGACATAAGGCATGTGAATTCTTTTGGGAGAGAGAGTGAAATTAATTTTTATATGCCCCTACTTGCATGTTTGTGTGCTGCATGAACATAAAGGGGAAGTTTCTCTCGAGTTGTGAGGGCACATGATTGATGAAAGATTGATTTTCGTGTTGGATTTCTTGATTAGTTGATTTGCATGAGTTTGCCGATATCAAGAATCAATTCTTAAAGTCTAGGAAGCCTTGATGTATTAAAGGTCATTGTATTGTACGACCAAGCATGTTTTCTTGATGATTTGCGAAAATTGAATTATCGGTATGACCGTAGCGTAAATTGTTGCACCATAGTGACGAAGGTTGGGATGTAATTTGCATGATTTGTGTATGTGTTGTTCGAGGACGAACAAAGATTTAAGTGTGGGGTAAGTGATCTTGGGCAGATTTATATGCCCAAGTGATACTCAAACGTATCATTTTTACCTTGTTTGTTGTGCAATGTGTATATAATATCATGTAATTAGTAATAAAATGCGAATTTATACTAACCAACATGATTAGCATTTGTTTTGCAGGTAAATGTGATTTTTAGGAGCTAAAATGCATGTTGGAATTATGTCGGAGTTGGACTTGGATGCGAGTGTGGAAAAGACCTTGGAATGCACATTTTATAGGGGCTCCACGATGGAGCCGTGCCACGCTACCATCGCGGTAGCACATTGCCTGAACATGAATTAAAATGGCAAATTCCAGTGTGCCTTCGCGTCAGCTCCGTGGCACGGAGAGAGGCCTCCGCGTTGGCCTCCGTGCCACGTTGAGGTTAATTTACCGGACCCTAGAAATTCCAGTGAAGGTCCGCGTCCACGCCGTGTCACGGAGGCAGTGCTCCGCGTTGGCCTCCGTGACACGTTGCTTGTTATTCCGGGAAAAATTTCCCACTAGTATAAATAGCACACTTAGGTTTATTTTAATTAGGTTTTGAGTTTTTAGACTGAGTTCAGAAGTGGAGAGCAGGAACGTGGGTTAGTAGCAGTTGAAGAACGAAAAAGCTAAGGGATTTCTTCTCTTCCTTTCTTCTTTCTATCAATTGTACGTATGATTTACACTCATTTTAGGATGCTCAATCCAAGAATGAGTGGCTAATTCTCTTCCTTGCTGAGGTTTTGAACTTGTGTAATGAATTTTGATTGTAAATGATATGGTTTTCTTCTTCTTCTTTAATGTTGTTCTATTAATTCTTGTTCTTACTGCATTAGTGCTTGGCCAACATTAATGTACATCTAAAAAGTCCAATTTCACTCGAAAGAGCAAGAAATTGGAAAGTTGTGAATTAATAGGGTATTGTTCTTAACTTGATTTGGGAAAATTGGGTTTTGATGTGCTTTCCTGATAGAAATATACTTGAAAGCCGTATTAGTCAATTTGGGAACCGGAATTGTAGTGCTAGGTCATAAATTGCATTTGATCACAGAAATGTAGACGGATGGTTTATGATTCTAAAGTGAAATTAAATACGAGAGTTTTAATTTCTAGGCAAATGTTCTTGGTTAGCAACATGAAGAAGAGATTAACCAAATTATCATGATTATCAAGTTCATTACTTGTTCTTAACCTTGGCATGTTCATATCCATTGTCTAAACTCACAAGTAAATAGTTTGTAGTAATTGTAGTATATATAGTTTAGAAACAAAAACTCAAGTAACTCTTGGTTACATTGTTGTTAGCATAATTAGAAGTGAAATAGGAATATAGTAAACTAGGCAATTTTACGTATCTTGAGCCTCCTTGGATCGATACTTGGCTTACTTAGCCACTTTATTACTTGTTTGACCACGTGCACTTGCATGTCAGTTTATAATATATAATACCAACCTGAGCAGAACACCGAGCACATAGCTAACCATAAATAATATTTAAACAGGTTGAATTTTTCACAACTTCAAAACTAGTGTGCTTTGCTGGTTTAGTATTCCTAAGCTACTTTATAATTAAAAAAGAACACAAAAATAAAATCCTAAACATGCTGGTTTTACTAGATAGCATGTCTGAGGGAAAAGAAATACGACAAGAAAAACCCTCGGACGAATCTGAAAAAAATCTCAAAAATACGAATACACACCCTCCCCTTTTAAAAAGCATGTTTTTTCCCCGAAGCATAGAATGTAAAGCAGTAGGAAGGGAACATACATGTGGCACACTAAGCGCTCTTGTCATCCTACGGAGATGGTACCTCCGCTGCAATCGTTGCGTTGGTGGTGGCTGGCGCACTCAATGGGGTATCAATAGGTAGAATGGTTACCTCTCAGTAGTAGCGGTTGCCTCTACAACCTCTGAAATCATTGGGGCTAAATGTGGCTCGCCCAAGGGTTTGTTGCCACCCACAATCTCTGCATGGGCAGTTGTGGAGCTACCCGCTCCTCTTTCTCTCTCAAGAAGCTCTGGCCTATGCTCGTCGTGAGTCTGTTGGCTCTCTAATCTCGTCCGCTTGCATTCTTTATTTTCTCTCTTTCTCATCTTCTTTAGGGTCTTGTCTCCAACTCAAATACCCTCTTTTTCCTTTTTCCCTTTTTCCCTCTTGGTTCCTGTAGGCTCCTAATATTCTGCCAAATCAAGCTTCTCATCTATGCCAATGTCGAGGTTAGGAAGAGTGGGGGATGCTACAATTGTCAGCTACCATGATAACAACTCAACCACTTGGCTTCGATGATCCCCCAACTCCTCACGGAGGCTGCCCATATCAGTCTGCTCAGCCATCCGGTCATTGAATCTACTCTCAAAGCTATCAAGCCTGGCGTGTAGGACCTATGCAGATGTTTCAATCTCAGCCTTTACCTAAGGTTTGACGTTCTCCATCACAGACTGTACCTTCTTCTCAGCTACAGTCAGTCTCTTGGCCAACTTTTGGAGAAAATCCTGAGGCACTAACATGTACCCTGCTGGAGTTTGGCTCGGAAGGCCCATAGGTGGTGCGGCAGAGGTGCTGGGAGCTACCTTTAAATGACCGGAATCTATAGATAGTGTCTCACCCTACTCTTGTGAAGTGGGGGCATTCACCTGGTTGTCCCCAACTATCCCTGATATTGGGATTGCAGCAGAAAGTCGTGCCTACCTCAGCGGGTTCATTTCATCTCGAATTAAGCCAATATCCGCGATTCGCCGTCTTTTGATCAAGTTCTCCTCACCACGACACACCTTGATATGTACATCTATGCACAGTCTGAATATGAGACTCGAGAATAGTATAGTAGTACTCAATCCTATAGTCCGATGCCGGATCTCCTCCCCAATGACCCTCAGGATATTGATGGGGGTATCTAGACATGATACATGCCACCAAAGCTGCTCTGTCTGTGCTGAGGGTATTGTCATTCACTGTCAATTCCAACCGGTGGTGAACTAACGTCCAACAAGCTTTAGATATGAAGTTCAGGGAATTCTTTATTACCTACATGCATCTAGTGACCCATTCTGCTTCTTCTTTATCCTCAGCAATAGCCCCGAACAACCACTGAATCTTCCTTCGCCTCTCATCAAAACCTAACTGCTTGATCTTTTTCATGGTTTCCATTCGGTAGTCATACTCTAGTGTAGCGTGTGGTGGTATGATTGGGGCCCATATAACACCCAAGCAACAGTGCGCTCGGATATATCAACATTGCAGCCTCGTACCATGATGCTCTCCAGCTTGGGCTAATCTTTCAATTTTTTCCCCTTCTTTGCTTTCTTCCATGGTTGCCAAATAATTGTCATAAAACTCTCAGACAATCTCTGAAGTGTATCGATCCGAGGCTTTAGCCATCCAGTCGAACCCATAAAAGCTGAATATCCGCTTCATCTCCTCCACCTCATTCAGTGTATTGGTGAGGATCTGCAGCTTTTCACACCACCTAGGATTGTTCTTGGCTGTAAGAGCAATACCCTATTCATAAATATCTTGGGCTCTTGGTACTCTCCACCGAATGGTACAATTCTCCCTAGGTAGAGTCTGCTCTTGCTCGGCATTGGCTACCTCCTCCTCAGATCCGTACTCACTGTCTGCATCACCAGATTGGGCCTCCTCGAACCCCTCTTCATCATTAGAGTCTCTTTCGGACTCTTGGGCTCTTTCCTCAGCTCCCTCCTCAGACTTGAGAGCACTAGTAGATATGGTAGCTGCCGCCATGGCCTGGGCTTTAGCTTTTTTCCCTAGTGGTTTGGGTCCCGTTAGTGTCAGATGTGTCAACCCAGTATTCTTCCATTGAACCGCTAGGTGTGTTGCCCGCTTGTTCGGATTCGGTGTATTCATCTATCAATGTCCTCCGAGCAGTTTCTTTGGATGCTTTTCTTTTCTACGTCATTCTACCTGGGGAAAAAAAGGTTAGAATTCCAAACCTGAGAAAAAGAAAGCAAAAAAAGTCCTCTGTAATTTACCACGGGTCTATAATACGAGTCGTATCTTGGAGGTACGATTCATATGAGACTCATAATGATGCATATCAATGTTACGCCTCTGAGGTATGACTCATACTACAAAGGTACAGTTTGTACCATTAGTCGTATGAAGATGCCCCTAGAAAACAAATATTTTGTATTTTCCATGACTCATGGTACGACCAGTATTCCACGAGTCGTAGGAAGGATCGTACTGTCACTTTTGGACTAACCCTTTTTCAGACTCTTGGTATGATTGCTAGATACGACTCATAGCAGGATATTATGAGTCGTACTAGGTTTCGTACCTCTTAATTTTTACATGTTTGGCTTGGGGCAGTCCCAACGAGGGGACAATGACAAATCCTCAATTTCATCTTGTCTAAGATGCTCCATTGTGTCATGAACTACAAGTTAAGCGTTGCCACTCATTCTCAAAGTATATAGCTCTAGTAGTCCTTTCTGCCTATTACACCCCTTCACTCTAGCGATCTTTTCGTATACTACGCTTCTTATCCAGTGTATTGAACTCGTTTATTCCACTCGTCATGGGATGAAACCACAAGTCGTAGGAAGGCTTGTGAAGCCTTTCCCTTCCTAATTTTTGATTCAGTTTGCAGGTGAATTTGATTTTGTGTTGGGTACTCAGAATTCCACAAGTCTAGGCATGCATTCATCATGTTTTAGCAATTACCCATTCCTACCCTTTTTATTCACAACCTGTAACTCATACCCATACTATGACTCGTAGGTCTCTCTTACTTTGAGGTCCATGCCTTGCAAAGTTCATACCCACAGTGAGTACTACGACTCATACGATGAAGTTACGAGTCATAGGACCAACCGTACCCTTAACTCATACACTGAGATACATCTTTGTTTCTCACCACGACTCATACCATGGTCCGTACAATCCTCTTACTAGTCGTACTAAGAACCGTAGCATCAGTTTGTTAAGCAATTCTTCTGCCACCAGTTTTTGTTTCTCCTGCACATAGAACACAGATAAGTCAATAAACTTGGGTTGCCTCCCAAGAAGCACTTGATTTAACATTGCAGCACGATGAAGGTGGTTTGGTTACTTAGAATTCACCAAACCACCATATAGGTTGCCTCCCAAGAAGTGCCTGATTAAATGTCGCAACACGACGCAAGTCTCTTTACTACTTAGACTTCATCAAGGAACTCAGACTTATCCTCGATTGCTAAGACCACTCTATACTCCTTTGATTGCTTCATTGACCGACAACCATTGAAGGTGACTTCCTTTTTATTGAGTCTTTATTTTAACTGGCTAGCCTCCACATCTACAAAAGCCCTCCCAGTGGCAAGGAATGGTCGTCCCAAAATGATGGGGACCTTAAAATCAACCTCGCAATCAAGGATCACAAAGTCCGCTGGGAATATGAATCTATCCACTTTAACATGCATATCAAATAGGATCCCCATAGGCTTCTTCATAGTTCAGTCGGCCATCAGTAGCCGTATGGTAGTTGGTGTGGGGGCTCCCAAGCCCAACTGCTTAAACACAACTAACGACATCAGATTGATGCTTGCTCCCAAGTCGTAGAGTGCCTTCGCAAACTCAACATCACCAATTGTACATGGAATGGTGAAGGCACCTGGATCCTCCTTCTTCTGGGCAAGGACTTGTGAGGCTATAACACTATAATGATGCATGTTATCCACAGGCTCTTAGCTTACAGACCTTTTCTTACTAACAAGGTCCTTCATAAACTTGGTGTATCCCGACATATATTCCAATGCCTCGAGCAATGGTATGTTCACAGATAAATTGTTTTAGTATTGACAGAAAATTTTGAAACTTACCATCCTCCGCCTTCTTCTTCATTCTTTGAGTAAAAAATGGCGGTGGTGGTGGAATAGCCTTGTAAATCTGTGTGGCTCTTTGATTCTCTCCTTGTTCATCCTTAGGCCCCTTTTCAAGAACTGGAGCCTCAGTCAAATCAGCATCCTCAACATGCTCATTCTTAGCAACCTCTTCCTTATCATTGATTATGTTTTCTTTCTTCCTTTGAAGCTCAACTACAATCAGAAGAGGGGGATCAACCACGGTCTTCCACTCCTAGTCATCACAGCTGTGCAGTGGCCATCATTTCTGGATACTGGACTGTGTTGCTAGGTAGTGTACCCTTTTGCCTAGGATTCATGGATGCTGATAGTTGCCCTAGCTATTGTTCAATTTGCTTGATAGTTGTAGCATGTGACTCAAGTCTCTACCCATGTTTGATAGATCCCCACGGATGTCTTTCAGCTGATCAACTATGGATCTAACGTTCTTTAGCATCTCAACCATTACACTCTCCAACATTAACTATCCAGCCTCCCCCTCACGTGTATTCGAAGGCACGAACAATCCCGCTCTGTCATTATAATAATCGTCATCCCTTCTCCATTCTCCCTTGTGCTCACGACCTTGGCTTGTGTCTCTATACCCATTCCAATTGTAATTGTCTCTGTATTGGTTTTGACCTTAGTTTAAAGAACCTTGGCTCCAAGTGTCTTGTCTAGACTTTTGGGTGTTGGCTTAGAAACCCGCCACCTGGTTGTCCAACAGTTTGCCTCCTCCTCAGAATCTGAGTGCTTAGGCCCTGGCTCCTGACCTTGTGTCCCCACCGCATTAACTTTTCTGGCTCTAGCGCCCATGATATGCTTCATGAGTAGGTCTAATGATGTGCGGATATGAGCCAATTCCCGGTCATGTTCTTCCTCCTTCCTTCATTGGTCTGCAGTCAAACCAATAGCATATGTACCAGTCACCGCTTCCACTTTCTGGGTGTGCCATGCTCTGTTTGTTGTGGTCACTCTATCTAGAATAGTGGAAGCTTGCTCCCAACTATGGCTCATCAGTTCTCCTCTCGCCACGGTGTCTACTACAACTTTAGTACTATTATTCAGTGATCTATAGAAAATCTCCAACAGACTGTCATAAGAAATTTTGTGGTTTGGGCACTTGGTCAACTTCTTCTTGAATCTCAACTAGGTTTCATGAAGTGCCTTAGTCTTTAGTTGTCGGAAATTATAGATTTCATCCTTAAGCTGCAACATCTTGGAGGGTGGAAAGAATCTCTCTAGAAAAGCCTGTTTGAGCTCCCTCCAGTTGGTACTGGACTCGTTGGGAATCTCCGATAACCATAAAGTGGCCTCCCCAGACAGAGAGAAGGGGAAGAATCTTTGCCTTAGTGCGTCCTGGCCGACTCCGGGCAACCTGTACGTCTTGTATATTCCAACAAAGTGCATTAAGTATAGATCGGCATCGTCAACTACGTGACCACTAAACACTCCCTTCATGTTCAATAATTGGATCATGGTGCTAGTGATGTCAAATTTTGCCCTAGTAGGCAATGGTGATGGTACAATAGCTCCAGTTGACCCAATTTCATCAATGTCTGGGTCATCCTCATCAAAGAATTGAGGGCAAATCTTTGTCCTTTGTTGCCCCTTCCATGGAGACCACCGTTGAAAACCTCATCTCGAGCATCCTCCGCATCCTAAAGTGCGGCTTGCCGAGCTAGCTCGGCTTGCCTAGGTTCTTTAGCAATACGGGCATCTCTGTGCTCTTATTCTCAATCCTCCGCAATGTTGTTTTGAGTTCAAGATCCAAAGGAATCAGGGGGTTTCCACTCCGATGAGTACTTGGCATTCACCAAGTGACAACCTGTGGATATCCAAAAACAAAAAGAAAAGGTAATTTAGGAAATAACAACAAAAAGTTAAATACAAGCAATTAATCTAATCATAGTCGCATTCCCCGAAACTTTTTGATAATTCTCAAACTCACACTTCATGGAAAAGTATGAAGAAGACCGATGTTGCCCAAATTACACCTCGTGAATGAGATATAAAGCAGTCAATGTGAAATATAGAACCCAATCAGGGTTGGGGTCGAATCCCACGAGGAATATGATGAGAACTTTAGTTAATGCATTTAGCTAGTACTATCGGCTTACTTTTCCTAGAGGAAAAGGTTTGAAACACAAAATAATAAACAAAAGTAGAGACTAGTAGATGACTAAGTCGATTTCATTTGTATTCAATCAACAAAGTGACTAGGATTGTGTTCCCCATGACTTCATAACCACAGGACTTTTATACTAGTGATCTATTCCGGTATTTAGCATGAAATATTGGTAAGTTAAATTCACCTAAATTGTTGGTCACCTATCTATATGATTATCACCACAAAACTTGATCCGTATACGAGTGTATGCTTAATTAACCCTTACCCTTAATATCAGATTATCTATTCCCGAATAAGGTCAAGCTATTAGATGAGGCTTGATAGCCTCAAATCTCCATTGTTAATCCCTTTTTCCATTCATTACTCTCTTGATCTGGTGAGTAAGAATAAGGTAATTTCCAAAGTTTGCAACCGTTAAGAAGTAATTAAAATGAAGGGAAAAACAATACATGCATAAATCCCGTTCAAGATTCACTAAGTATTTTTACCTATGTGTGTTAATTCAGCATGGTTCCAACAATCCTAGTTATGGATTTAGCTACTCATGTTTGAGTAATCACAATTATAACTTAGAGAAGAAATCATAATTGCAACTTACAATGATTCTTAGGAGAAACCACTCGTATTGAATAAATTAGCAAAATCAATGAACAAAAATCCAAGGTTGTTTTAATCCTCCAAATTCAAGAACAAAATTATAAACTTCGTTTCTTGAACCTTGATGGCAGTCAATAACACCCAAAAATACTGTTGTAGGTTGTAAAATTGCGTAACTTGTAAAATAAACCAAAACAAATTATTTATAGACATGAAACAAATCCTTTCCTAAATTAACTAGGATTCTGGTGTCGAAAAGTACCATGGTCCGTTGGTAGCATGAATGGACCATTAGAGTGTCCATTGTTCCATTTGTTACTTCCCTCAAACTTGTCTTCTTTCAGCATCTGGCCTCAAACAATGGCTCATTATGAGTTCCTATGAGCCGTTGGTCTGGTTTGTTGTTTCCTGGCCTCCTAAGTATGGTTTCTGATCCTAGAGGTATGGGTGCTCAGAACGACCCTTCCTCAGAAGGTATGGCCCGTCCTGTCTGTCCGTTAGATGCATCCTGCTCTTAGTCATTCTTCTCTGATTCTTTCCATGACCAGATAGGATGACCCGTTGTAAGTTCACACTATCTGTAGGAACCATTCGTCGATTGAGACTTTATTTTGACATTCTCCCTGTTTCAACCCATGACCATTCAGAACGGTCCTTTGCAAGTTAGTACGATCTGTGGGTTTCAACCGCTGCTTGGTACCCTGCTTAACAGCTTCATTGAATTGGTTCCAATGGCTGACCAGGACGGCCTGTGATAAGGACCAACAATCCGTAGAACAGCTCGTTTGAGGCATTTTTTTTGTTGTTTTATCCTTTTCCTCAGTTTTTATTCCAACAACCTGTTTTACCTGCAAAACTACCAAAACGCGTCATATCCACATAAATATACCTAAAGTCATGCACATTCACAGAGTTTTAAGCATCGCTAGAGCTATAAAATCATGGCACATCATAGACATTGTCAATAAAGAACCCAATAAGGAGGTTGGGGTCAAACCCACAGGGAATAAGGTAAGATCTAGACTAATGCCGGTATTTAAACTTGTTGGTAAGTTATCTCCAAATTAGGGGGTTTAAAGAAAAAAACTATTAAAACAAGATTGTAATTATGGTTGTTATCAAGATTTGTAAATAACAAGGGTAAGTGTTTCCCATGGGTTCATAACTACTTTGGGCCTACACACGTGATCAATCCCAATGCTTACTTGTAGAACTGATAACTAGGGTTCATCCAAATGACTGGTTCTTCCCTATTGGATGATTATACTAAATCACTGGGTCAAGTTTCATGAGCGATTTCAAACTAACCATTATCAATATGTTCCAAATTAACTTTCCTATTACCGCAGCTCAAGTCATACAATGATCATGAAAATCAAGGCTTTATTGTAATTCTATTTTCTTAATCTCTACATCTGTAGGTTCAAGAAAGTAAAGAATTCGGGAAAGTTCTAACGTTGCACACCGTTAAGAAATGTTTAAAGATGAAGAGAATACAATAAAAGCATTTAGCATTGATTTAGAATCACTTTTATGCAACCCTATTTTGTTAATCCACCATGGTTCCAACAATCCTAGTGGTGGAGGTTTTAGCCTCTCACAGTTGTAAGATTGTAATTAACATTTATAGACAAACACATAATTAAATACTTACAATAATAATTGGAAGAAAACCTACTTTGAATATCAATGAACAAACTCAAGAATAATTGATAAAATCAAGTATTGATCCTAAGAATTGCTCTCCAAAACTTGATAATAATTCAAAAATAAAACTTTTCACATGTCTACTACCTTCTCTTTAGTTGCTCTCTACTAAAATAAAACATAAACAATATTTATACATACATCAGAAACCTTTTCCTAAGATAACAAGGAATTTTCCATATCTAGCGCCGGATTGACTCACGACTGATCATACGATCCATAACAGGATTGTACGGGTCGTACCTGCCTCTCGTACATCCCTTGGTTGCTGAAGATTTGACTAAGTGTTGGTAGCTGGTAGGACTCGTACCATTGTCCTACGAGTCGTACAATCCATCTGTGGCTTGGCCTTAAGAACGTTGACATCCTCTGAAGTTTCCTACGAGTGTTGTCGTACTTGCCTCCTACGACTCGTACTTGCTTGTTGTATTTGGAGTTCTGCCAAGTCTTCAAGAATCACTGAATCTTCCCACGGATCATGGTACGGGTTGTGATTAGATGTTACGATCCGTGAGTTCCACCCGTACCAAGAGACTGCCTTGTGCAATTTTCTCTGAAGATTTTCACGACTCTAGTTACGGCTCGTACTGAGAGTCGTACTTTGCCTTCACCTTATTTCAGCCTTTTGATGTTTTTCATGAGTCTCAGTACAACTCGTACATTCAAGGTACGACTCGTACTGAGATTGATACTTGGCGGATGTTTTGCACTTTTATGCATATTTTGCATATGTTTGCTCCAACACCTATTTTCCCTAAAAACAAAGTAAAAGCACCTTATATCCATATCAACATACCTAAGTCCATGCCATTTTCTCAGTTTTAAGCATCAAAAGTGCTGTAAATCTACAACACATCAGTCATGCCTGAGATCGCAGGTGCCATTCGCCTACCAGCTATGGTAGGGAATGTGGTATTTCATGTCAGTAGAATAATATTGCACCAGTTGCAAATGAAAGGGCTCTTCAGGGGTAAACCGAGTGAGGATGTAAACCGCTATTTGAGGAACTTCCTAGAGATTTTCCAACCTTTCAACATAATGAATATAAGCCAAGAGTCTATCAGGTTGAAGCTCTTTCAATTTTCCCTAAGGGGAGAAGCAACTATGTGGTTGGAGGAGTTACCTCTGGGATGCATCACCTCGTGGAAAGAGTTGATAGAAGCATTTTTGGATCGCTTTTTCCCTCCCTCAAAGTGTTGTAGCTGAGGGATGATATTACAAACTGTAGGCAAGAGCCGGATGAGCCTTTGCATGAAGCATGGTTGAGATTCAAGAAAAAAGTGTCTCTTTGTCCTAACCATGATCTTCCCGATGGAGTGCTTCTTCAAAGCTTTTATCGAGCCCTAAACTCCATCAATAAATCAGTTGCCAATAATCTAAATGGAGGATCAATTTGGACCAGACGTATGCTCTAGCTAAAGCCCTCTTGGATAGGATGAAGAAGACGAACAGGGCATGGCATACAAGGTAGGCGAATGTATCTTCATATGATGTTGGTTCTAGTTTGTTAACAGCTGAAATGAGAAAAAGAGATAAAGAGAGAAATGAAAATCTTGCTAAGTTGATGACTCAGCTGGAGTTAATGACTAAGCATGTGGTGGGAGTCGGGCCTAAAGTTGTGAATGCTGTGGGAATGCAAGGTCCAATGCATTTTGAAGGAGAATCTTCGTCACCAAGGTACGAGGAGGAGTTCCAATACATGGAAAACCAAATGGGGGTTTCTCAGCCCAGGTACCAAGGGACTAATCAAGGCCCTTGGCGCCCACGGGAAGAGAACTAAGGTTGGAGGAACCGTGACTTGCAAGGGTGGCCCGATTGAAATGAGAGATAGGGCAATAGAGAGCAAAATCGTGAGGGTGACCTCTATCATAGAAGCATGAATGGATATATTCTTCCTCCTAAAGCTGAGAATGGCCAATCCTAACCAGGTTTGAGTGATGTAGGGAGCTCAAAAATAAAAGAACTGCTGGCAAGGGTTCTCAAGAAAGTTGAATCAACAAATAGTAGGGTCAAAGAACTTAAAGGGGAGGTGTCCAACCTTGCCCAAATAGTAAGTTCACACTCGACCTCTATCAAGCATTTAGAGGCCCAAATGAACTTCATATCTTCCCAAATGAATTCCCGGATGAAGGGAACACTCCCTGGCAATATAATGCCAAATCACAAAAAGTATAGTTAATGCATGGCTATTGTCACTAGGAGTGGTAAGATGCTTGGTGATGCGGGCAGTAAGCCCAAGGAAGTTGGGGACCCTAAAGCAAGTGAGGTGAAAGAATCAGATGAGGTGCCACAAGAACCAAATGGTTGTCTGATGTTGAAGAACAAGGTGAAGGAAATGTTGATGAGATCCGCTCAAATGATGAGGAAGGAGATGCGGGCATGAAGGCCTCAAGTGAGAAAAATCAAGACCCAAGAGTTCCACCTCCTTATACACAGTGGTTAGCCAATAAAAAAAGGATGATCAATTCAACAAGTTTATTGACGTGTTTAGCAAATTGTCCATAAACATGCCATTGGTGGATGCATTACTTCAAATGCCCAAATATACAAAGTTCATGAAAGAGCCGCTGAAGAAGAAGAAGGTTGTAGATGTGGGTACTGGAGAGACAACTCATCATTGTAGTGCAATAATGATGAGTAACCTTGCCCCGAAAAGGGAGGATTAGGGAGCTCCATCCCTTGCACTATTGGGTTGTGTGTGTTCAAGAAAGCCCTTTGCGATCTTTGGGCGAGCATAATTTTGATGCCCCTCATAATCTTCAAAACGTTAGGGCTTGGCAACACCAAACCTACTTCAATGAGATTGTTAATGGCTGGTCGCTCTATCAAGAAAAAAGTGGGTGTTTTGGAGGATGTATTAGTAAGGGTGGATAAGTTTATTCGACCAGCTGAATTTGTGGTTCTAGATTGCGACATGGATGTGGAAGTCACAATCATATAAAGGAGACCATTACTTGCTATGGGCAGAGCCTTGGTAGATGTGGAGTTAGGTGAGCTCAAGTTTTGTGTGGGAGGTGAAGAGGTTACCTTCAAGGTATGCCAATCCACGGAACCTCCCGATGAATGCAAGGTGATTAGAGTGTTGAATGATAAGGGCAAAATTGGAGGAGTTGATCTGAAGGAGGATGAGTCGGAGGATAATCCTCCAAAAAATGAAATCCTAAATGAGAGATACGTCATGCCACGACATTAACTAAGGCGCTCCTTGGGAGACAATCCAAGCATTTTCTTTTAAATGTTTTAATGTCTTCGTTGTTTTTGTTTTGTAGGATTAAGTAGGTGTGAAGCAACGAGGAGGAGCACTAAACAAGGACAGGCACTGCGCAAGACCGGTGAACCACCGATCCATATGTGGGAACTACTGTGTCCTTGACTAATGGGGGTAGAAACCTAGGAATAAAATGGCCAGATAGGTGAGTCACCGGTAGAGCGCCAACCCCAATTCACAAACCGCCGAAAGACTGCCAGCTCAGGACAGAATACCTAAGAAGTGGGGCACAAATGGCGGTCCACTGGTGGAGCGCAGAATCCAATCCGCGAACTACCGATCAACTGCCAGACACAAAGCAGAAAATTGGGCACAAATTTAGGACAATAATATTAAGGCAGCGAACCACCACTTCCAATCGGTGACCGCCGGTGAAAAACCGGTACAAGTACGTGCTTTGTTTTAAAATCTTGACCAACCTGACAGACCAGACCCAGATTCCTTTTTAAGCCGCTCAAACTTGATCAATTCCCTTTTTATTCTCCCAAAATCTCCTTTTCCCCACTTTTTAACACTTACCCATACACCTTTTCATCTTCCCAATACTCCACCTTCCCACTCAACTTTCCATATTCCAACACTCCCTTTTTCCCAATTCTTTTTAATTTAAATCACCGTTGAACCCCCACCTTTTCCTCAACCAATATCATTCATCTCCCTTCACTTATAAAAACCCCTATAACCCATTTCCCTAACCTAACTCTCACTCCTTGCTAGCAAGTTTCAATTTTTATCATTATTGAGCAAGCTCAAGCTTCCATATTTCTCTTCTACTTTCATTCTTGTGTTTTAGTAAAGTACTCCTAACACTCTGATATTGTTACAAGTTGTATTCTTGGTGCATATGAACATTGTTATAACATGTCTCTCCCTTCTTTTCACTGCCCCTTTCTCCTAAAATTTCCATTATTGTGAATATACATGATGAATGTTGTTGACTGATATGATGTGAAATTAGTGGGGAGTGGGGTATGATGCTTAAATGGGTGTGGGGAGATTTTTTCTATTGTGTAGTTGAGTTTGGGGTGAAGTTTGAGTAACCTCATGGGATATAAAGGTTTGTCTGATGATAGATCGGGTGACACAATTCTTAAGGGTAAATCGTCATTTTATTCCCTTTTGCTTGTGTAGATAATGCTTATATATGATGTGAGTAAGTACTTTTAGAGTTTGATGTTGGAGTATATTTTGAATCAATGGGGACAATGACCATCGGCTATTCGCCAGTCAGGTCCAGTGAAACGCTGGTTCGGGAAAAAATTGGCTTCGGCCACTGCCTTGAACCCGTGTGGCATCGGCGCTTCGCGGATTGCGGCTGGAAGTTCACCAATGAGTCGCTAGTGGAAAAGTTGTTGACCTAGTATGCTGCCTGTCGCCGGTGGTTCATCAGCGGTCCACAAATCACTTTTTGCGATTCACTGGTGCTACCAGATTTTTCATAATGATTTCTTCTCCTATTTTTCATCTAATCTTTAAAGTAGTTGTTGTTGGTTTATTTATCATTAGAAAAATACAAAAAGAAACATTGTGTATGGCACTAACATCATGTTCGCAGAAAATGTCTTTATCTAGGGACCCCAACAAAGGAAAATCCATCGCCACTTCAAAGACAAAGGGCAATGGTTACGGAAAAGCCACCTTAGCCCTCGCCAACACCACATAGGCGATCATATTTGTGTTCCTAACATGAAGGGGCACTATGCTATTTGTGAGGGCAGCTCCATTACTGTGGAGAAACTCTTTGATTTAGTAGCGCTGAGGGGTGACTTCCCCAACATCACTGTCTAATTCACCGAGCGCCAATGGCATGTCTTCGCCAACCCTCTTCCAGATTTTTATAGGAGCCTAGTCCCGAAATTCTAAGCTTCTTATCAAGCTAGGTAGGAGAGTATGAAACACAGGGGAAAATTTGAGGACTTTCCATGCCTACCCTCAATGTTAGTAAGGGGTGTTGAGGTCGACATCACCCCAGCAGCCATAAACTCATTGTTTTGGGAGGATGAAATTGATGAGGGTACAGAATATTTGGTCCCCCTCACTAACAAAGAGGCCTAGTTCAGTGTTATAGCTCCACTCAATGCTACCGACGCACCACTCTGGGCATATATGGGTGGTGAGATATCTTGTCATGACCTACGCTTTGAGGCCAAGTTGTGGCTAGGCTTCATTTGCGGTAGAATCATGCCCTCCAAGAATGAACAACGGGTGAATTTAGAAGCGGCCATCCTTATTTATTGCATCATGGCAGGGGTCCGGAGATAGTGGACAATTAAATGCGAAGAAAGGCTAGAAAGCCAGCACTTCAATGCCTAACGCGATGCTGATATCACATCTATGCTTGAGAGCAGGAGTACCCCTTTTCCTGGATGAGACCCCTAGCTCTACCTCCGATGTGATCTCCGTTGCCAACAAAAGGGACATTGATGCTCCCAAGAACAAGAGGCAACAGATGCATACTTTTGAGGTTCCAGAAGTGCCCGTCAACCCTAGTTCAGAGCCGACTCCCTATGCCCCCGATCTCAACATGCCACATCTTGAGGCATCGGGGAAAGCTTCTGGAAATGTATCGATTCGAGGCTCCTCACCTTTTCCAACCTCCTCACATCCCAGTGGTATTCAAAATCTTGTAGAAATGACCCACTCACATGAGAGCCAACTCCAACGTCTAGCGAATAGCCTCCCAAAACTTATTATGAAAATAGTTAAAAAGTAGGTGAAGTCAATCAAGGACAGCTTGGGTAAGCTGTGTGCTTGTGTGGATATGGTGGAAGGAGCCGTCACCTCTCTCAAAGATGAGATTCAGTAATGGAAGAACCAAAAACCTATGAAAATAGACGACATGAGTGCTCTTGATGAAGTTATGGCTGCCCCTTCCATAGCTCAAGGCCCTATCGATGATTTGTTTAAGATCTTAGGTGACGAGGATGATGATGGGGATAAGGTTTTCCAAGATGGAGATGATGATGATGATGAAGTTGATATAGAGTGACCACATAGGAAGTCCCTTCCCCCTTTTTTTATTGTCATGCATACATTGGGGAAAATGTAAATTTTTTAGTTGGGGGCCTAGTTGAGTATGGTGGTTTTTGATGAATTTGTGCCCTTGTCAGGCTTATTTTTTATGAAGTTGTGCCCTTGTCGGGTTTGTTATTGATGGTCTAAAAGCCTTTGTCGGGCTTAAAATGAAGTGAATTGTTTTTTATGTTAGTGCTATTGAATGGATCCTTGCTTTAATTGCTAAATATTGCATTGGGACCCAAGTTTGATTTTATTCATTTTTTGTAAATAGTAGATAGTAGTCAAACTCCAAGGGTTTTGTTCATACCATGGTTCTTTCCCAAGGAGCATTTTCTTTTTCTTTTCTTTTTGTTGTCGAACTGGGTTGATATTTCTCAATGATTGATTGTGAGATGACTCTCTTAAGAAAAAATTCCATGTCTTTCTTTGAGTCTTTTGTGGAATTATTTTTGAGAGGTACCACCAGAAACTTTTTGTGTGGCATGAAAAACATGAAAATAGGCATTTGAAAAGAAATGTGTAGCAGTCTCTTGTCATGCATTATATATTCCCTATTTGTCTTGTGAATTTGCATGTTCTCATGTCTTGAATCTAAATCTTGTGACAATGATGACTTTTGTGAACTCTTTGGGTGTGATGTCTTGTGTGATAAGGATTTTTAAATGAATGTTATGCATCTCTTCTTGTCTAGAACTTTCCCTAACTGTGACTCAAGGCGAAATTCTAGATGTAGCTGCACTTATAACATGATTTTAGGCTTTTATTTGACTAATCACTTCACCCAAAATAACCTCTGAAAAATGTCTTCCCTTGTTAGCCAATATTGAGCCTATGGATTGTTTATTCTTGGAAACTACATTACAAGCCAATGTCCTGGCACCCATCATCTCTAATTGATAGTGGTGAGTGAATGAGAATGATGGGGGCTTCAATCCCAAAGATATAGGTAGAGATAAGGCAATTAGTGAGAAAAAGGCAAAAAGCCTAAGTTTAGGGATTTACAAGAAAAGGGAAATATGAGGAGCCTAAATTTGAGGTAGCACCAAATTGTGATCAAAAGGAATGAAATGATGGGTTGAAAAAAACCTTAAGGTACCAAAAGAGAAATGGCTAGTGAAATGGTGTTACCTCTTGCTTAGACAAGGCTTAATGTGATAGCCAAATGAGCTACAAGGAAGACCTTTGAGAAATAAAAGATGAAAATGGTTGCAAAAGGAGGAATAAGGTGGAGTGATCTAAAGAGTTGAATGGGGAGGTTCTAGTCACTGGAGCTAAATAATTGTCCTACCATTACCCCTAGCCTTCATCATGACCCGCAACCTAATTGATTTTGAGTGTAGTTGCTCTACATTAGTGGCTAATTACATGAAGGGAAAGCCTATGGGTCAAGTTGTGTGCATAGAGATTTCTCTTGTGAGAGTGAGTGTGATCAATTTTCTTTGTATAATACCTTATGCGTTCATTGAATTATGATAAAGAGAAGGGATTCTCTCTTTTAGTGAGTGGCATCTCTCCCTTTTGAGGACATACTTGCATTAAGGTAAAGATGTGTGAGGCATGAGCACTGTGAGCTCCAATGAAAACCTTGAATGTGCAAAGATTATGAATTGAGATGCTATGTGCATTTGATTGGAACAAGCTATGCCCTTGTTTTAAAAAATGAAAGCAGTTGTGAATCATGCCTTTGAATTGTAGTTGCCTCTTGAAACTTTTCCACATTGTTAGGGGAGAAATTGCTTCTCTTTTTCAGTGAGTTGGAGAGCATTTTTGGGTTGCCATAATTAAGTGGTCATTGATGCATAGACTCCTGTGGAGTGGCATGTCATTCCTTTTGCTCAAATGAAAAGAATTGCATTACTTGAGGACAAGCAATTGTTCAAGTTTGGGGGTTTGATGAGTTGGTAATTTACCAACTCATTAGGCTCTTAAGCATGAGATTTAGCTTAGTTTTCAAGTCTTTTAGTTGGATTTCATGCCCTTATTTTGAATAGAAGGAGCATGAATTGAAGTTAAAAGGATGTAATTCAAGTGAAAATTAGCTCTCCACCGGAGCACATCGGTGAAACACCGGTCAACCGCAGGCATCCACTGGCTTGATGAGAGACTGCAACCGACGGTTCACGGAAAGCAACCGACGATCCATTGATTCCATCGCCGATAGGTGCTGGATGTGGCTGGACCAACGTTGAGATTAATCGGTGACTTGCGGATGGAAATCGACGAACTTCTGAAGGCATCGCCAGAAGGCCCTAGAAATTTACTGGATCGTAGAAGAAAGCGACCGACAGCTTGCGGATATCAATTGGTGAACCGCCGGATCCATCACAAGTGAGGTGACGCCTGAACAGGTAAAAATCATCAAAGCCTAAAAAAGAGGAGAATGTTTTCCCTATTTTTGTATTTTTTTGTTACACACCGAAATTTTTTTTGTAATTATTTGATTTTTGTATGCTATGTTAAGAGAAGTACCGGTTGTATATTTGCCATAGATGACAAGGGAAATGTGTACGAATGGAAAACCGAAGAGTATGTGAAGTTCATAAGTAAGGATCAACTTTAAATAACCATATCTCCTAGTATATAATGAAGTAGAATCCCAAGACCAATCAAATTAAAGGTCTTTGAGTCTAGTTTTTAGAACATCAAATCGCTCGTCAATCGGAGTTTGGAATAAAAAGTTATAGATGTTTTACGGTAGCACTATGGGGCAGTGACATGGCCACCGCCCAAACACCTTTATATTTTAAGTTTTTGGTTATGAAATCATTTTCAAATTTTCCAGGTTTGAGGTTCTTGATTACCCTCTGAAATATCTCTTTTCCAGTAGCAAATCCTTAGAAACCAAGAGGAAATCCCACAATAAAACACCATCAAAACTCAAGCAAAAGTTGATGGAAGTGAAGACCACATTGCGGTGAAGTTGTTGCTGCCTTGTAGCTTCGTTTTGGCAGTGTTCTTGCAGCGTGTTTGGGACTATTTTGAGCTAATGTTATACTCCATATTAGTAGGAATTGTTCATAAGAAATAGTAAGTCACTTCCCTCATTTGAAATCTCTAATAAGTGTATCAATTTTTGAAGGAAAACTAGAAGAAAGTTATGGTTTGTATGTTGACTTGTTGTAGTTGTTGTGCTGTTATTTTGCTGCGTTTTGGGCAGCAAGATTGCTGCGTTATTGGAAAGTGATTTATAGGAAAATACTCCTATTATATCCAACAATATTCTCATGCCAAGGGTAAGTGTTTCTAATTGCTTAACTTGCCTAAAAATCCTAGCTAAAGCTTGAAGTTGGAGGTTATATTGGGCTGCCGTTGGTATATTGTTGTTGAAGTTCTGCTCGTTTTTGAAGGTTGGAATAGATGTGCTTTGCTGAGAATATACTCTGTATTTGTGGGAGTTTTTCATGAGAAAAGTGAGGTAATTTCATACCTCTATTTTCCCCCAAAGTTGTAGAAACAAGTTGAAATAAGAAATGCTAAGTGTTGCCTTATTTGTTTGTGTTGTGACTGCCTATTGATGTAACATTTTGGCTGGATAAATTGGATTGAAACAGCCTTTTTACTTGGTGATAAACTCAAGTAATTTAAGGGGATAAAGTTATGGTTGTTGAAATAAAGAAACGACATAAGATGGCTCGCCGGAAAAAAAAGGTATGTAAGGCGCTATTTCTCTCTTGATTTTCAAGCCCGAATTCATGCCAAGGATTAATCTGACATTCCCCTGTACTTGAGGTTCTGTAGTAGCATATTATGGTTCTTCTCAGTTGTTAGAATTACTCAGTATTAAGTTGTGTATTTTCTAAAGAGTTGGAACACATAATGTAAAGCGGAGAGGGCAATTGCATTTCATTATGGTCATAGTTGTAAATTGATTCTGAAGTCCCCTCAGTGTGGGCACTGTGAGCTGGTCCTTTACATTACGTTATGTGTTTGTGGTTTCAAAGTTGTTTCACATTATGGTTGCTAAGGAAATTGGTAAACATGGCAAGACGACGACGCGCGGGCAAACCTAATAGTTGAATTAGTTTTAACTCAATAAGGGTTAACGAGGGTAACAAAATGGAATTTCCCTATGACAGTTACCTACCCTCTTATATTCATGTTTTAAGGTGCCTAGGGCCATGATAGGCTTCCTCGATCCCTCCCCCTTTAGCTAAGAGACTAATTAATACATTTCTTAATTAACCGATATGTTAAACTTGGAAGATAGAACCCGAATGGGTAAACTATTGATATTTCTATGGGACTATCTTTATTGGCAGGTTATGCACAATATCTTGATGTTAACATGTTAGACAAAAATCATAATATATATATGTTTATGCTTACATTCAAATTACGCGCTAAAGCGGCAAGGATTGCCTTTAGAAAGTCGCTATATGTTTATTAGACCTCTTGAGTTATCTAGACCTCCTGAGAATTGCAGGCTTTAAGTAGACACGTCGCATGTTCTTTGAAAGTTGTAGATGTGTAAGGAAATTAACCTAAGTATAAAAGTTGAGGCGCTAGTAGCAAAGGAGAGATAAGAATAAATGTTAGACCTTTTAAGGTAATATGTGAGGTATATGCCTTCTGTTAGTAGTTGATTTCAAGAACCTTTGAGCGACGTTAAAATATGAGCAAGACGAGTTTAAGAGAAAAGGTTGGCAATTAGGTAAGAAGGTAAGTGCGTACACGAATTGCTGGAATAGTGAACACGAGAGTAAATAATTAGGTAGGGAATGAGGAATCCTGTTTGGAAAAGAATTTAAGATGAATACGAAAAATAGAGCTAAAGGTTGTTAAATTTGATGATAAGTGTTACGATTGTTAATTAATTAGGCAAATAGCTAGCAAGATTTACACTGTTCTAAAGACGTTTAGCAAAAGAGTTATAAATAAAGTTGTTTATGTCAGGTGTGTTAAGCTAATGAAAGGCCAGTAAAGTGTTAACTCCTTAAGAAATAATTAGAATCGAATATTTTGAGATAGTGACTCAAGTTAAAGAGAATTTCTTCATTGTACTTTTAAACAATTATCTTTGATTATTTGTTCTAAGAGTTGGATTAACTTTTTCAAGTTTTAAAGGATTTTATTTTTCTTGGAAGTTTCTAAACTGTTTATAATGCTGCTAAGCTTTTCTAAGCTCCACGTATATTGCAATGTTTCACATGAGCTTTTCCTATGTTGTCTGAAGAACGACTATAAGTCTTTATTTATCTTAAGGAAACCCCTAGACAGTTGCCTAGCATTTGTATATTAAAGAGCTCCAGGTTTGAGATACACAAGTTATGTCTTCTTGTTCATAAGTTACCTCGAGATGTGATATAATGTGCAATGAATAAGGTATGCTCACAATTCTTGATATGAAAGTATGAAAGTCAAACGAGTATAAGCACGAAATGAATGCTATGATTGTTAATAGAAAATGTTAGGTTAAGTGATTCCTCTCTGCTCCTCGTGTTAGAATTGCTAGGAGATGTTTAAAATCATGAATGTGAGTCTACACATGTCTTTATGATATTCCAGTTCTAGGAACTTCCCTAGAATTAATTCATAGCATATGTATGTATTTAAGTGCTAAATGAAAGACCTATATGTGTATGCATAATTGTAGTATTAGGGGTCATAGTAATATCCTACACATGTTATAGTTACTGATCAACATATTTTATGGTTTCTAGTATTCAGATAGTTTGTATGAGCTCTGTCAGCTCCATTTATGATGGTGATTAAGATTTGTTTTTATTTTACCCCGGTGTGGTATACCAGCTGGAGAACTTTTTATTTTACCCCGGTATGGTACATTGGCTGGAGATATTTTTATTTTACCTCGGTGTGGTACATCGGCCGGAGATATTTTTATTTTACCCCGGTGTGGTACATGGCTGGAGATATTTTTATTTTACCCCGATGTGGTACACCAGCTGGAGATCTCTTTTTACCCCGGTGTGGTACATCAGCTGGAGATATTTTTATTTTACCCCAGTGTGGTACACCGGCTGGACGAATTTTGTATATGGATTTACGGTTGGCTGGTTGCTGGCATTACAGTTATAGCTTCTTTCTTGTGCATTTCTTAATTGCATTTTCATCTCATTATAGAGTTATTATCAGGTTTCAGTTTCCAGGATTCCATGTTGTTACCATTCCTTATTCCTGGTTCAGTTATCATGAGTTCAGTTATGTTATAGTAAGTTGTTATCAATTACAGGTTGCAGAGTTCCAGGTTATATTTATCCTTTATATGTTTATGTGCTAAGTTAGTTATTACAGGATTGTTATCTCATGGTTACAGTTTCAGCCTTACATACCAATACATTTCATTCGTACTGATGTCCCCTTGCTTGGGGACCTGCATTCGTGCCGAAGGTGCAGGTAGAGGTCAGGATGGCTAATTGAGTAGCAGTTCGTGAGATCAACAAAAGGTTGGTATGCTCCGTTCTTCCTGGAGCTAGGGCTTAGTTATTTATGCTTGAGTTTTGAGATGCAGTTATGGGCAGGTTGGAGCCCTGTTCCGACCATCAGTCAGTTTACTCTTTAGAGGCTTTATGGACTTAGTGTATATAGTGTTATTCCGTTTGTGGCCTCGTCAACTTATTGTTGCTTGGTTTAGCACACTAATTGCCTCGGTTGCATTTCGATTGTTTACCCCCTATTGTTGAGACCTTATAGGTCCAGTTTATTCTTCAGTTGATTGTGATAGGTGGCCTGGATGGCCGAAGTGTTACAGTTACAGATGTCATATAGCCGGCTTCTCGATCAATCATGAGTCGAGTGCCAGTTGCGCCTTACCCCAGTTTTGGGGCGTGACAATATTCTTGAAGAAAGTACTTTGACCATATCATTGAATATTCTCTTTACATTTTAGAGAGAAGAACTCCATTGGAGAGAAAGAAATATTTGAATATTGCTTTTTATCTTCATCATATTCTTCAGCAAAGTATAACTATTATTGTAAAAATATTGTGAGTTTGATTTTGCTTACTCCTAATGATGAAATTATTGAGTTTATTAATGAAGCTGCTCTTGTATTTCTCAATTATGAATAGCTAAATCTACAGCTAGAGGTGTGTGATGATAGGTGTTTAATTTGATTGGGTATTGCTAAATTTGTCTTGTTATTGATTAATTTATATAAATCTATTGAATTCTCCTCAAATTATAGTTGATTGCACTATCACGACCCGATAGTACACCCGGATCATAAACACGGGATAAGGAGCCTTGAAAGACCCCAAGTCCACCCATGGCATGAGCATACATTACTATTCACATGAAGCGGAAGACTTAACATAATAACATGAAATAAAGGGAATCATGACATGAAATAGAAAGGACGACGATACAAGATTCATATATAAACGCTGACTACTACATATAGTCTGAAAAGCCTATAGTCATAATAGATGGGTTGGAGGGACAAGACCCCAACTAACCCTACCATACTGAAATTGAAAGAAAGATAAAGTCTGAACATAAGGCCCTTGAAACATGAGGACTCACCAGCTAGAACTGAGGGATGATACCGGAAGAAAGACAGGAGCGAGGCTGAGCCTGAGAACCGGATCCTGTATCATAAAATGATACAACATAGAAAGTATGCGGGTCAGTACTTGGAATGTACCGAGCATGCAAGATAAGTAAAATCAACATTTAAAAACATAAGAGTCATAAGAGTAGGTCATCATGATCATAAATACTGAAATCATAAATATATCATAAGGCTCTAGGTTTTTCTAAAGATTCATAAACCTGTCATAGTCATGACATGAGAGAAAAGCATTTCTTAAACATGTCTTGAGCCAAGAAACATAATCATAACATGCATGAAAATAATGAGGAACAGTTGGAGATTTCTATAACTGACATACCCCATATGAGCACACATGGAGCCTGACCTGTAAACCTAGTTGAGAGGCCGTTCATACCTTGCCAAGGGTAGAACCATGAAAGGCGTGATATCACTCATGAAGACCCCATAGGGCATAGGGGACAGTCACTGAAGAGGTCCCAAACATACCTACGGTGGCACGTAGTTTTGAGATTCGGGGCGTAACTTGGGCCCCGAACCTACTCGGTGTTAAGTACTACTCCCAAAAAATGCATGTGCTCATAGAAATTCATACATGACATGCATGGCTAGTTAAATCGTGATAATCATAACATGCTTGTAAATTTGTAAGACTAGCCATGAAATCAGGCCTGTGAGTCGGCCAAAACCATAATTCATGAATCGTACTCAACATATGGGAATAGCCCAAAACTCATACATGCTTGAAATACTTGAATTTATTGTAAAGATAGTCATAATAACATGGGTAATTGAAAACGTGCTTAAAATTCGAAAATGCATATCATACTTGAAGGATCACTATATTTATGAACTTCAATAGAAACCTCATGATTGGGAACTTGTGATTTTAAACTTTAGATCGTCAAAACATTAAGTAAAACAAATAAAACAGCCCAATGACTTGAAACCCATAATTTAGACATGCTACAACGTATTCATATCGATTTTGGAAGAATCGTGCAATTAGGTTAAAACCCACAAGAATTTAGTAAATCATAACCATGGATTAGGGAGAAATTGGGCATGGGTGCGGACTAAACCACCCATTAAAATCCCCATATACCTGGGACAATTGATTTCTAATCTTCCTTTGAAAGCCTAAGATGAAATTAGAAGAACTTGAAGAAGGAGATCTTGAATCACCCTACAATCTCCTATGTAACTTTTGCATGCATGAATGAGGCCTAACATGAACTAATCCCCCTTAAAAGACCTTATTTAGAGAATAAAATGACGTAATTTGGTCCTTAAAAACATAGAAATTATGAAAATACCCTTATTAAAATGCAAGAATAACACTGTCAGCGCCCCTAACAAGGGACCTCATGAGTTGTTGCCAAGGGGCACGACTCGTGGACAGGACCCCTGAAGTCCGCTGCCTAAAACACTTAGGGGGACCCCACGAGGGACCCTATAAATCGTGGTGGCTGACCACGACTCGTGGTCACCACCCGTGACCCTTATTGCCTCAAAACCTTGACCAACCCTCCAATGCAGACCACGGGTGAACTCACGAGTCGTGAGGTCTAACCACGGCTCGTGGGTAGGCCCGTGGCCTCCTCAACCTGAGCTTGCCCAGCCTGCTGACCACAAGTCACATCACGACTCGTGGTCACTCCTCACGACCCACCTCACGAGTCGTCCGGCAACCTGATGCGAATTTTTAGTTTTTCTCCGTTTTGACTCCTGGGTCTGATCCTTGGGTTCCCAAGGTATAACAATATCTCCCCCTTGGCAACATTTGTCCTCGAATATTAGAAACATGCAGAAAACTCAGAAACAAGCTATCACCATACACAAATGCTGATCATTTAAGTTGAAAACTGATGGAATGACTACCTCCGAAGAGAACTACATAGCTTAACTGAATCCAGACATCACATACATATACCATATCATAAAAAAAACTTGTATGTATGAACTGAACATGAAAAGCTAATTAAAGGTTTAGGGTAAAAACTGATACCTCAAACTGAAACTGGGCCTATAGAGAACAAATGAGGGTATTTAGCTATCATATCTGCTTCGGCTTCCCAAGTAGCTCCCTCAACATGTTGATTTCTCCATAACACCTTCACTGAAGCTACTTCCTTGTTCCTTAGCCTGTGAACCAAGCGATCCAAGATTGCAACTGGAATTTCCTCATAACTGAGGCTATCTCTCACACCAACGCTTTCTACTGGAACAACTAAAGCTAGATCTCCCAAGAACTTTTTCAAGAGTGATACATGAAATATAGGATGAAATGAAGCTAACTCAGAAGGTAGCTCTAACTCATACATTACCCACACATCTCACAATCCAGTATGGGCCAACACAGCGGGGATTGAGTTTCCCTTTCTTGCCAAATCTCATTACTCCCTTCATGGGAGATACCTTCAGAAACACCCAATCATCGATCTCGAACTCAAGCTCTCTTCTCCTCACATCTGCATAAGAATTTTGGCGACTTTGAGCTATTTTTAGCCTTTCCCTTATCAACTGAACTTTCTCCATAGCCTCATGGACTGAATCTGGACCCACCAACGAAGTCTCAACGACTTCAAACCAACCAATGGGAGATTTACATCTCTGTCCATAGAGAGCCTCAAATGGAGCCATCTGGATACTGGAAAGCTAGTTGTTGTTGTAGGCAAACTCAATAAGAGGAAAATGATCATCCCAACTACCCTTGAAATCAATAACGCAAGCTCTCAACATATCCTCAAGAGTCTGAATAGTCTGCTTCGCCTGACCATCTGTTTGCGGATGAAATGTCGTTCTAAGCTTGACCTGAGTACCACATCCCTTTTGAAAAGACCTCAAGAACTGAGAGGTAAACTGAGTACCTCTATCCAATATGATGGACAAGGGAACTCCATGCAATCTAAACAACTTTTGAATGTATAACTTGGCATAATCGTCTACTAAATCGGTGGTTTTGACCGGTAGAAAATGAACAGCCTCTGTTAACCTATCCACCACAACCCAAATGGAGTCATACTATCTATGAGTGCGGGGCAAACCTGTTATGAAGTCCATGTTGATTTCTTCCCACTTCCAAGTAGGAATGTTGATATCCTGAAGTACACCTCCCAATCTCTGATGCTCAACTTTCACTTGTTGGTAATTCGGACATTTGGCTACAAATTCTGCAATATCCCTCTTCATGCCATTCCACCAATGAATTTCCCGCAAGTCATGATACATTTTGGTGGCACCTAGAAGGATAGAATATCTAGAGACATGAGCCTCATTCAACATCCGGCTCCTCAAATCACCCACATCTGGAACACATAGATGACCCTAGTACCGAAGCACACCATCTCCCCCTTTGGAGAAGACCTCTACTTTCTAATTTGGAACAACTTCTTTCAACTTTACCAATATTGGATATTTATCCTATTTAGCCTTTACATCTGTTACCAAGGACGATTTTGATCCATGATGAACAACCACACCACCATCGATCGAGTCAACCAACCTAACTCCTAATCGTGCAAGTCGATGTACCTCCTTCACCAGCTCCTTCTTGCCTTCACCCACATGTGACACACTCTCTATAGAGAGTCTAATAAGGGCATCCACTACCATATTGGCCTAACCCCGGTGGTAAAGGACACTCATGTCATAGTCCTTAAGTAGCTCCAACCACCTCTATTGCCGAAGATTGAGTTCCTTCTGCGTGAACACATATTGCAAACTCTTGTGGTCCGTGAATACATCTACATGAACCCCGTACAAGTAGTATTTCCATATCTTCAAAGAGAATACCACCGCAGCCAACTTAAGATCATGGGTTGGGTAATTCTTCTCATGGATTTTCAGCTGTCTAGAGGCATATGCTATGAATTTCCCACACTACATCAATACACACCCCAGTCAAACCCTAGAAGCATTACAATATACTACAAATCCATCTTTACCCTCGAGTAGGGTCAATATAGGTGCTGAAGTGAGTCGGGTCTTCAATTCCTGGAAACTCTTCTCACATGACTCCGACCATTGAAACTTTACCTTTTTATGCGTCAATTTGGTCAATGGGGCTGTAATGGATGAGAAACCCTCAACGAATCTTCGGTAGTAGCTTGCCAATCCCAGAAAGCTCCTAATCTCTGAAGGATTTACCGGTCTGGGCCAGTTCTTTACCACCTTGATTTTCTGGGAATCTACCTTCATACCTTCGCTTGACACTACGTGCCCCAAGAATACAACTGAATTCAACCAGAACTCGCATTTGCTGAATTTGGCATATAAATGGCTATTCTTGAGGGTCTGGAGGACTACTCTCAGATGAACGACATGCTCCTCCTCGCTCCTGGAGTATATCAATATATCATCAATGAACACAATCACGAACGTGTCCAGATATGCCTTGAACAACCTGTTCATTAGATCCATAAAAGCTACAGGGGCATTGGTTAGTGCAAAAGACATAAGGATGAATTCATAATGGCCATACTAGGTTCTAAAAGAGGTTTTAGGGATGTCGCTCTCTCGAACCCTGAGCTGGTAATACCCAGACCTGAGATCTATCTTGGAGAAACATTTGGCACCCTGAAGCTGATAAAATAGGTCATCAATCCTGGGTAATGGGTATTTATTCTTGACGGTGACCTTGTTCAACTGCCTATAGTCAATACACATCTGAAGAGAACCATGTTTCTTCTAGACGAACAACACTGGTGCACCCCATGGGGACTTGCTTAGTCTAATGAAGCCCTTATTTAGCAAATCCTTCAACTGATCCCTTAACTCTTTTAGCTCAGCTGGAGCCATTCTGTAGGGAGGAAGCGATATAGGCTGAATGTCGAGAAAAAGATCAATCCAAAAATCAATCTCCCTTTCTAGAGGAACACTTGGTAAGTCATCTGGAAATACCTCAGGATACTCACATACCACGGGGACTGACTGAATGGTCGGGGTCTCGGACGTCGTATCCTTAACCCTCACCAGATGATAAATACAACCCTTGGAAATTATTTTCCTAGCCTTGAGATAAGAGATAAAGCAACCTACATGTACTGCTGAACTACCCCTCCATTTTAAAGCTGGTTCACCCGAAAAAAGGAACTCCAATGCTCGGGTTCTACAGTTAATAAAAGCATAACATGCAAACAACCAATGCATGCCTAGAATAACATAAAAATTATTCATAGCTAATTCTACCAAGTCTACGAAGGTGACCTTATGCAATACTGTAATGGGGAAACCTCTATATGCCCGCCTAGCTACAACCCAATTACCAACCAAAGTAGACATAGATAACGGTTCTGACATAGTTTCAGGACTAACTCCAAAGCTACTAGCAATGTAAGGTGTCACAAAAGACAATGTAGCTCCCAGATCTAACAAAGCATAAGCATCAATATGAAAGACTCGCAACATACCCGTGACCATATCGGGAGAAGTCTCTTTCTCCTGTCGAGAGGCAAGTTCATAAAACCAGTTCTGGCACTGGCCGCTAGCCGAACTAGTTGAAGCACCCTACTGAGGAGGACGTGTCACTGGAGCTGCTAAACTAGCTGCTGGGGTATGGGCTCCACCACCCCCTGACCTAGCTGCAGGGCAATCCTTGAGTCTGTGTCCGGGTCTACCACACTCGAGACAAGCATCTAAGCCCACCCAACACCTCCCTGGATGGTTCTTTCCACAACTAGCACAAGATGGGAATGTACGCTACGTGCGCATGCTACTCTGACCCCTCGAACCTGAGGCCCTGCTCCTCTGATCATCTCGAGGCTTGGACGGGGTACTATCTGAAGATAGTGCTGGTGCAGTAGACCTATGCTGAGACTGCTGGTGAGGCCCACCTCCTGGCCTCGGCTGAGAGAACCTGTAGCTATCAGTCCTGGCCCTCTTGGCCTCTCTGTCCCTCATATGGACTACCTCCATCAGCTGGGCATAAAGGACTATATGGGGATAGTCTATATCCTGGTGAAGCATGGCCGTCCTGCAGTCCTTGTCTAGATACTTGGCTACTCCGTGCACAAATCTACTCACTCGCACCCTCTGGTCCACCACTAACTCCGGGGCTACTTTGACAAGCGAGCAAACTCAAGTGAATACTATAACACTTTCATCTTCCCCTGCTTGAGATTGATAAACTCTGCTGCCTTCAACTCCCTCATCTCCCGAGGGAAAAACCTATCAAGGAAGGCCATGTGGAACTCGTCCCAACTAAAGGGCCTGCTCCTGCTGCCTTGTCGTCTCTCCATTGCTTGTATCATATGTGAGCGACCCCCTTGAGCTGATAGGAGGCCAAATCCACACACTCCCCATTTGCAACCCCCATAACTTGGGTGACCTTCAAGATCTCCACGATAAACTCGATGGATCCTCGTCCACCTTAGAATCTGTAAACTCAGGAGGGTTCATCCTCAAGAAATCCCTCACCCTTACTGCCGCCGCATTCCCTTTCTGAGGGTAATGCGCCACTGTCTACTGATGAACTTGGGTAGCTATGGCCTATGCTAGCATCTGAATAGCTGCCCTAAACTCAGCATGGGCAGCTGGCTCTGGTGCGTGCTCCTCGTGAACTGGTGGGGCTGGATGATGCCCATCACCATTGTCTCCCTCATGATCATTGCCATTGCCATTTCTTTGGGTGTTCGCTCAGCGTGGAGGCATGATTTATGCAAACGCAGATAGCATGAATTAGAAGGATGGAAAGACTTTCACCGCATGACATAGATCATGAAAGATGGGAACATTTCCTAAACGTCTAGTAGCCTCTTTGTCATAGGCGTAGCGCGCTTCACACACATGAACAATACTCTACTTAATGCATCTTTCAGACTCACTAGAGCACTTCAAACCTATGTCTCTAATATCAAGTTTTTCATGACCCAAGAGTACACCCGGATAATAAACACAGGAGAAGGAGCCCCGAAAGACCCCAAGTCCACCCATGGAATGAGCATACATCTAAACTATTCACATGAAGTGGAAGACTTAACATAATAACATGAAATAAAGGGAATCTTGACATGAAATAGATAGGACAATGATACAAGATTCATATATAAACGCTGACTACTACATATAGTCTGAAAAGCCTATAGTCATAATAGATGGGTTGGAGGGACAAGACCCCAACTAACTCTACCATACTGAAACTGAAAGAAAGATAAAGTCTGAACATAAGGCCCTTGAAACATGAGGACTCACCAACTAGAACTGAGGGATGATACTGTAAGCAAGCTAGGAGCGAGGCTGAGCTTGACAATTGGATCCTGTACCATAAAATAATACAACATAGAAAGTATACAGGTTAGTACTTGGAATGTACCGAGTATGCAAGGCAAGTAAAATCAAAATTTTAAAACATAAGAGTCATAAGAGTAGGTCATCATGATCATAAATACTGAAATCATAAATATATCATAAGGCTCAAGGTTTTTCTAAACATTCATAAACCTGTCATAGTCATAACATGAGAGAAAAACATTTAATAAACATGTCTTGAGCCGGGAAACACAATCATAATATGCATGAAAACAATGAGGAACAGTGGGAGATTTCTATAACCAACATACCCCATATGAGCACACATGGAGCCCGACCTATAAACCTAGTTAGGAGCCTGTTCATACCTTGCCAAGGGTAGAACCATGAAAGGCGTGATATCACTCATGAAGACCCCATAGGGCATAGGGGACAGTGGTGGCTGACCACACCACCCGTGACCCCTACTGCCTCAAAACCTTGACCAACCCTCCAATGCAGACCATGGGTGACCTCATGAGTCGTGATGTCTGACCATGACCCGTGGTCAGGCCTGTGGCCTCCTGAACCTGAGCTTGCTCTACCTGTGGACCACGAGTCACATCACGACTCGTGGTCACTCTTCACAACCCACCTCACGAGTCATCCTGCAACCTGATGCGAATTTTTAGTTTTTCTCCATTTTGACTCCCGAGTCTGATCCTTGGGTTCTCGGGGTATAACATGCTCATAGTTGCAAATGTGGGTATTGGTTTTTACTTGATTATAGCTTTAAAAAGAAGAATTAAATAATGGGGGAGAAATTAATAGTAGATTGGGATTGATTATGTGGGATTGGGCTAGAAATATCCAAAACTCATGATCATAATCCCTTAAGAGGTTGATGGCTAGAGAATGCTTAGCCCTAATCCAAACCGTATTGTAATAGTTGAATTGTGCCTTGAGATTCGAGAGGACTCGAGGATAAGGAGCCCATGTGGTTGAGAAACATCGGGCTCCATCTTTTTCCAAGGTTATTTACATATATTATTAATAATTTGACCATCTAGTAAATTCCGATTTGATTGACATCCCATCTACACCACACCTCTAGCCTTTGCTCATTATTATTTCTCAATTTTGGTTATGTTTCTCACTTGGTTAGATGATTTTAGAATCCACAATATTTTTTCCTTCACTTCCCCCATAATTTATATTTAAGTTTTCATTGCTTGGATGCGAATCAATTCAATTTACAAAATGACTCTTGTGCAAATCATTCTTTAGTCTTTGTGGGATTCAACCCCGACACTCGTCGGGTTATTTTTTTTAACAATAATCACTTACATTATCTTTATCAAATGCCTCATTTTCCCCTAGATATGCATACTACAAATGGGCAGGTAACGATTTGAACTCTAGAACCGGTGGTAAAATGATGGATGGTTGCGATGGTGGAGTCACCCGATTCTTGAGGTCAAGATCAAGTTTCTTTGGCTGAAAGGAGTAGGTTCCCAACCCCTTGCTAACATGAAACACCTATTCCAATCCTCAACTATTGTCACAACCAAAACATAGGCCTGGATTAAGACACGGGACAAAGAATCCGAGAGGCTCCAAGTAGACCCATGGCATGAACACGACATCTAACTCATTCATATTAAAGCAGAAGATCAACATAATTAACATAGCAGAAGTCTGATAATCTTATAAGATCAGAATACATAACTCATGTTCGAAGCTGATCACATTCTATGTCTGAAAAGCCTCTACTACTGACGAGTTGATGGGACAAGAACCTGACTAACTTATAATATTCTATAATTGAAAATACGAATACGACTGAAAAGAAGGGCCCTCGAAAGATGAGGATGCGCCAACTAAGACCGGGAGATACTGATGCTGAGAATCTGGCTAATGGCGGGACTGAGCCTGAATATCCGAACCTGTACCATGAAACGATACAACATAGAGTATGCGGTCAATACGTGAAATGTATTGAGTATGTAAGGTTTGTAAAACCGCTAAGTAAGTTAAATCATAAATCATGCATATCATAAAAACATAATCAAGATAAGATTCTGGTCTAAAATCATGATCTGGACATAATTGAATATCATAACTGAATCGAATGACTCAAAGCTGAAAAATGATAATCATAAGTAAAACTAATTATTGGGTCAAACCTTCTGAAAATATAATATCATGACTAATGAACATGCATAACTAAAATCATGATGAATAATGGGAGACTTGTCATATAACCTACATTACCACGATAGAACTTACGTGGTCCTGACTATCACACTCAAGTGGGAAAAGTCGTCCAAAGCTTTACCAAGGCTAAGGACACTATCATGATATCGATATCAAGTTGATGACCCCTTGGGGTAGGGAAAGCTCACAACAGAGGTCCCAAATAATCTGAACATACCTACGTTGGCACGTAGTTCTGAGGCATACGGTTGACTGACCGTTAGCCTACTCGTTGCTAGACACTACTCCCAAAAACATGCATATACTCTCCATGGTTTTTCAACGAAGCTGAACCATCATCTAGTGATGAAGCTGAATCATAACATACATGCATAAATCTAAAATCATAACATGAGGAGCCTTGGGCTCAAACCATGCCACACGTTGAAAAATAATGGGAGTCTAGACTCCAAAATCCATATGGTAAGCTAATAACATGAAATTTAGATAAATCATGAAACATACTTGATCATATGGGCTTGCCTAATACTTAAACATGCTTGACATAGAATTGATAATTCGAAACATGAACATATACATGGGTAATTCGAAATCATACTTTCTTCATGTACATCTCATCATGCTTGAATACATATATCATAGATCTAAATTTTTATGAACTTTCATGGATGGGCATCATAACTTATAAAACTTGAAAACATAATTTATAATTGAAAACATTATAATATATACCCATTAATCATAATTCAACATTAGAAACATGCTTAGATCATACCCATGATTAAAACTTAGAGAATTCACATGTTGGGTTAAAACCCCCATAGATTCATCAACTAGAATTTCATGAATTGAAGAGGGATTGGGCATGGGTGTGGATGGATACACCCATTCATAGCCTTACATACCTGTAGAAATCTGATTTCACAACTCCCTTAATTTCCAAATGGAAATTTGGGGAAGAACTTGAGGAATTTAGGCTTGATCACCCTTAGGAGCTTCTAGTGGCATACATGGAAGTGAATAGGCCTAGAATGAACTTACCTATTATACCCCGAAAACCCAAGATTAGACCTGGGATTTGAAATGAAGAAAATTTAAAATCTAGCATCAGGTCAAAGAACGAGTCATTCTGTGACCCGTGGGAGCAGACCACGAGTCATGACGTGACTCGTGGTAAGGATCAGGGTGTTAATTGGATCTTGGGGTTTAAGGTCCCCAAGAATATGACCACGAGTCGTGGTCAGACCCCATGACTCATTGAGTCAGTCCTGGGAATTGGTGACTGAGAAGGATAAGGGAGATGGATGTGTACCCCACGGAAGGACCCCACGAGTCGTGGTCAGTCACCATGATTCGTGGGATGGGTCGTGGTCTGCAAATGGAAATTATTTGAAATTTAGGGCAGTGCATGTGATGGGTGGTGACCACGACTCATGGTCACCAGAAATGAATCATGAAGTCCCTCATGATGAGCCCCAAGCTAACCCTCAGATAGTGTACTTGATGATTGATGCCACGAGTCGTGGCCTGGAGTGATGAGTCGTCCAGTCCCTCGTGGGGACTGGCAGTCAGTTATTTCTTGTGAATTTAGTAAGGGATTTTCTATAATTCCTATGATCCTAAGGCCTAAACTACGCTGTTTTAAGTTATGAATGATGAGTTTTAGGGTTAAGTTCATTTTAGGCAATTCTTATTCATGCATGCAAAGCTAGAGAGTTAGAGAGGTGATCAAGCTTGTTCTCCTTCAAGTTCTTTTCAGTTCTTCCTTGGGCAACTAGAGAAGTGTAAGAATCAGCTATAATCAGGTATGTAGGGTTATGAGTGGGTGAATCCTTTCACACCCATGCCCAATCCCTCTCTAATTCACAAATTTCCTATGTCAATTCTATATGGTTTTAACCTAATGCATGAAATTTATAATTCTTTACATGGGTATGATTTAAATATGTTTCTACTATTGAAGTATGATTCATGGGAAATTTTTACATTGTTTTCAATTGAAATCATGTTTTAAGCTTTATAAATTAAAATACCCAATTATGAGAAGTTCATCAAAGTTGAGATTTATGATTAATGTTCTAGTATGACGAGATATTTATGTTGCAAAGAATGTTATCAAGTTACCCATGTTTATAATCATGTTTTCAATGTGAATTGAATATTTTCAAGTATGTTAAAGTATTGGAAAATGCCCACATGTTCAAGTATGATTTATGATTTCCCCAATTAAGCTTACTATATGGTTTTGGAGCGAAGGCTCCCAATTATTTTTCAGCTTGTGGTATGGTTTGACCTAAAGCTTCTCATATGCATAATGTCATATTTGAGATGTATTTTATTATTGAGCTTCATCAATAGACGATGGTGAGCTTCATTGAAAAATGATGGAGAGCATATGCATATTTTTGGAAGTAGTGTATAGCACCGAGTAGGCTAATGGTCGGTCACCCTATGCCTCAAAACTACGAGCCAACATAGGTTTATACTTTTATATATATATATATATACACACACACACACACTTTAGGGCCTCCCTTGTGAGCTATACCCTGCCCCGATTATGCCTCGAGCTTGATATCTGATGTGCTGTGTATTTACAGCACTATGGACACTCAAAACTAAGAAAATATCATAGACTTAGGTGTGTTTATGTGGATATAAGACACTTTTCCTTTGGTTGCAGGATAAATTAGTGATGAATCTAAAAATTGCAAAAGAAAGCCTGAAAGATGCAAAATATGGTCAGATTGCAGACCACAATACGAGCCGTAGGAAGGACCTACAAGTCGTACTGATGGTTGTGAAAAGCTGCAGAAGGCTAAGTTGAAGAGATGTAATGTACGAGTCTCAGTATGGGTTGTACCAAGCTGGTACGAGTCGTGGTGATGAAACCGTGACAAGATCGGGAAAATTTGCGTAAGGTGCTGACTCCTACTATGGAAAGACAGTACGACCCGTGGGAAGAAGGTACGAGTCGTACCATGATGGTCGTGATGAATTTCAGAAGAATTCCAAAGTTTCAGAATCAAACCACGAGAGCTCAGTACGGGTCGTATGATGGAGGTATGAATCGTACTTGGATCCAACACTTAGCCAAAATTCAGCCAACAATGCCAGGTATGACAGGAAGCTACAGGTCGTAGGAAGCTGCTACGAATCATAAAATGGGTCGTGACGACTGCGGCACCAGATATGGATATTGACCAGTTAGCCTAGGAAAAGGATTCTTGTATCTATATAAATACATTTTAGGTTTTATTTTTCTATAGACAATCATAGACAAGTAAGAAAGACACGAAAAGATAAGGAGAGAAGAGATTTGTAGGGGAATTGAGTTGATTTAACTTGTGATCAACCTTTTCTTGAATTTATCTTGTTCTTGCTACTTGTTCTTCAAGATTTTGCTGAGTTATTAAAGGAAGTGTTTTCCTCATTCATTCTTGTAAGTATTGATTTATGTTCTTAACCATGAATATGATTCACAACCTTACAACTATGAGAGGCTAAAACCTCCATAGCTAGAGTTGTGGGAACCATGATGGATTAACAAGTGAGGGTTACATAAAGTGATTTTAAAACCAATACAAATACTTATATTGTATTCTCTTCATTCTTAAACGTTTCTTAACGGTTCGCAACGTTAGGACTTGCCCAAATTCTTTACTTTCTTTGATCGAAGAGGTAGAGATTAGGAAAAGAGAATAACAACAGAGCCTTGATTTTGATAATCTTTGTATTAACTTGAGCTGTGGTCGCAGGATAGTTAAATATGGAACTTAGTGATAACGGATAGTTTGAAACCGCTTATGAGACTTGGTCGAGTGATTGAGTATAGTCATTCAATAGGGACTGGTCGGTCGTTTAAATGAACCTAAGTTATTAGTTCTATAAGTAAGTATTGGTGATAATCACGAGTGTATACCCAAAGTAGTTATGAACCCATGGGGAACAAAAACCCTAGTTATCCTTTGATATTGACTCAACACTAGAATTTTAATATTTGTTTTTACTAGTGATTTCTTTTAGAATCCCCCTATTTTGAAGTAACTACCTCACAAGTTCAATTACCGGCTATAATCCAGTTCTCCCTATTCCCTGTGGGTTCGACCCCAACCTCTAGTTTTGTTCTTTATTGACAATGTCCGCTTCTCACTTCAGTAAGAGGTGTGGTTTGAGTGTTATCAAAAAGTGGCGCCATTGCCGGGGAATATGGCTGAAACTAGGTTATTAGCTTGTAATTAACTTTTTGGTAGTTATTTCCTTAATTATGTTTATTTTTGTGTTTTTGATACCCACAGGCTATTCTCCGGTTAATGCCAAGCACTCGGAGTAGAGGAGATCCCCTTGTTCCACTAAGTCTAGAAATCAAAAGAGTACTGCATAGAATGGAGAACCACGAGCAAAGAGAAGCCCCCATAGCTGAAGATGCTAGGCAAGCCAAGCTAGCTCGGCAAGCTGCACTACAACATGCAGAAGATGTAAGAGATGAGGTGGTAAATGTTGGGCGACAAGGGAGGGGCAACAGAGCTCATAGATTTTACCCTCATTTCTTTAATGATGATGATGACCCGGACATTGATGAAGTCGGGTCGACTGGAGCAATTGTGCCACCACCACTGCCCGGTGGGGCCAAATTCGACATTGTGCACCATGATTCAGTTGCTAAACATGAAAGGGGTGTTTAGTGGCCACGCAGTGGATGACGCCAACCTGCACTTAATGAACTTCATAGGAATATGTAAGGCGTATAGGTTGCCTAGAGTAAGCCAGGAAGCAATACGACTCAGACTTTTCCCTTTTTCTCTATCAGGGGAAGCTACTTTATGGTTATCGGAGTTTCTCAACGACTCCATAACCAACTGGAGGGAGCTCAAATAGGCCTTTTTGGAGAGATTCTTTCCCCCAGCCAGGATGTTGCAACTAAAGGATTAGATATATAATTTTCGACAGATTTAGACTGAGGCACTTCATGAAACTTGGTTGAGATTCAAAAAGAAGTTGACAAAGTTCCGTAACCACAAAATCCCAGATGATAGTTTGTTGGAAATTTTTTACAGGTCTCTGAACAATAGCACCAAAGATGTAGCAGACACGGTGGCTGGAGGAGCATTGATGGGTCACACCTGGGAGTAAACTTCCACCATTCTTGATAGGGTGACTAAGAAAAACAGGGCCTGGCTTACGAGGGAGGCTGATGCAGTTGCAGGCACATATGCTGTTGGTTTGACTGTAGACCAATGAAGAAAAGAAGAAGAGCGCGACCAGGAGTTGGCTCATATGCGGACATCATTGGACTTGCTGAAAAAGCATATTATGGGAGCCAGAGCCAAACAGGTCAATGCAGTGGGTACTCAAGGAAGGGAGCCAGGAGGTGATCACTCTGATTCTGAGGAGGAGGCCAACATCTTAGATAGCCAGGTGGCGGGCTTCCGAACAAATGCCCAAGCGTCTGGACAAGACAATTGGCACCAAGGTCTTGGAAATCAAGGTCGGAACCAGTATAGAGACAACTACAACAAAAATGGGTTTAGAGACAGGAGCTGAGGTCGTGAGCGCAAAGAAGATTGGAGGAGAAATGATGGATACTGCAATGATCGGGATGGATTCTATGTGCCTCCCAATGCACGAGAAGGGGAGGCTGGGCAATAAAAGTTGGAAAGCATGATGGCCAAGATGTTGAAGAAGGTGAGGTCCACTGATGATTAGCTGAAGGAGATCCGAGGTGACTTGTCAAGTATGGATCAAAAAGCGTAATTTCATGCTACCGCCATCAAGGAGATTGAACTTCAACTTGGGCAACTGTCAGCATCAATGAACCCTAGACAAAAGGGTACACTACCTAGCAACACTGTCCAAAATCCAAAGAACGATGCACATTGTTTGGCGGTGATGACTAGGAGTGGTAAGACCACAGTTGACCCCCTGTTTCCAGTTGAAGTTAAGCGAAAGAAAGAGTGAATAATGGAGGATGATGATACAAGTGCCGAGGGAGAGACCGGTGAGTTGCAAGAGGCCCCAAGAGGTGAGAAGGAACCTGAAATGGATCAAGGGGAAACGCAAATGCATAAAGCTATCCCACGACCACTACCATTATTTCCCTAAAGGATGCAGAAGAAGGTGGAGAATGGTAAGTTCCAGAAATTCCTTTCAATTCTTAAGCAACTGCCTGTGAACATACCATTGGTCAAAACGTTAGAGCAGATGCCAGGATATGCAAAGTTCATGAAGGAACTGGTGATGAATAAGAGATCTGTGAGCTATGATCCTGTTGACAATGTGCATCACTACAGTGCCATAGCTACAAGGGTCCTAGCACAGAAAAAGGAAGACCCAGGTGCCTTCAGTATACCATGTATGATTGGCAATGTTGAGTTCGCAAGGGCACTCTATGATTTGGGAGCTAGCATAAATTTGATGCCCTTGGCTGTGTTCAAGAAATTAGGGTTGGGAGCCCCTACACTGACCAACATATGGCTACTGATGGCCGACAGAACAGTTAAGAAGCCGGTGGGCATCCTGATCGATGTTCTTGTCAAGGTAGATAACTTTATATTCCCAGCAGACTTTGTGATTTTGGATTGCGAGGTTGATTATGAGGTCCCCATCATTTTGGGGCGACCATTCCTTGCAACCGAAAGAGATCTAGTAGATGTGGAAACTGGCCTATTGAAGTTTAGGCTGAATCAAGAAGAGGTTGCATTCAACATGTGCAAGATAATGAAACAACCCAAGGAATTTAGTGTGCTCTCAACATTGGAGGATGAGTATGAATCACTTGACGAATTCTGAGTAGTCAAGAGATTTGCATCGTGCCACGAGGTTAAATCAAGATCTTATTAGGAGGAAACCCAAGTAGTATATTGGTGAAGTTTGAGTAACCAAGCTACCTCCATCATGCCGCGAGATTAAATCAAGCGCTTCTTAGGAGGAAACCCAAGTTATTGAACTAATGTGTGCTCAGTATGCAGGGAAAATTAAAAATAGGAGGCTGAAACATCAGCTGCTATGGCTCTCAGTATGACCCATGATGATATCCTACCAGCCGTAGCAGCAGTCGTGGTGAGGTTCAGAAAAAATAATCCCAAGCTTTGACCTATGATTCACCCTACGGACCGTACCTTGATGGTACGAGTTGTAGGATGCATTCGTAGGTTTCCAGGTAAGCTTACTTCGAACAGGGTTGCATACAATTCCAAGGGACGAGCCATAGGTACTTCCTACAACTCGTGGTACAAGTCATGACGGGTTAAAACTAGAAATCTTACCCGACTCGGCCCAAATTTTTTAAAATTTTCCCTCACCTATTTAAACCCCATAAACACCCTTTCCCACATTTAAACACTCAAAATCATGGCTCAAACCCATTTCTCCTACGCGTAACTCAACACCACTAAAGAAAATCAACCCAAAATCTTGCTCGACCCAAGCTCTGAAAACCTTATTCGGTCATTCACAATTGATGAAGCATCAATCAAGTAAGTTTGTTGTGTTAAACATTGCTAAGAGTTGTATAATAAGATTGATTGTGTGAAAATGTCTGTGAGTCAATCACTAGGCTCAAAACTTGATTTTGAAAATAGACAATGATCAGGGTGTTGTATAATGTGCTTCGTAGACTAAAGAAATGCTAAATTCTTAATGAACTGAGGTGTTGAAGCTTAATGAAGTACGGGTAGTAGGTCAAAAAGGGAGGATTGGGCTTGGGTTAAATTGAGTCAATGATGTTCCTGGACCTGGGGGATATCTGAGTACCCTGAAAATTGAAAATGAACCCTTGCAAACTAAGAAAAGAAAATTTTGAAGGGGTATGAGGCACAGTACGGACCGTAGGTGTCCACTACGAGTCGTACTGACCACTCGTACCACCAAACTGAACATGGTCGCAAAAAAGTGTCCTTCTTACGACTCGTGGAATCGACCTATAGGTCGTACCATGAGTCATGGAAAAATGCAAAAAAATAGTAATGTCGGGCTTCATCAAATGACTCATAGTATGGATCGTTCCTTTATGGTATGGGTCGTACCTGCGAGTCGTACTGACCAATGTTGTAACTCTGGGACTTTTTATGAGTCGTGCGTTCATGGTGCGACCCGTAGTGAGGACCCGTGATGAAATTCAAAATATGTCCTTTCTAATTCTTCTTTTTCAAAAACAGAATGCTAAATTATTTATCTATAGGTACCATGACATACAAACGCAGGGCAGGCAAAACAAAAGCCCAAAGAAGACTGATTAATGAACCAACTGACTCAAAGTCTGACAAGGTAGGAGACTCACCTAGTGGTTTAATTCAGGAGTATCAAGTAGACACCTAGTACACCAATGGAACCAAAACCACTAGGGCAAGAGCAAAGGCCCCAGCTGAAGCAACCACTTCTACATCCGCTCAAGCTCCCAGTCTGAGGAGGGAGTTAGAGAGGAACAACAAAAGTTAGGAAGTGACTCCAATGCTGAAGAAGGGTCAGGGGAGACCCAAAATGGAGAAGAAAGCGGCAGTGAAGAGTTAGAGGAGGAGGCTCCTATTGTTGCACAAGAGAAGACCCCACCCAGGGCAAGCCATACAATCCGGTGGAGGGTGCCAGGAGCTAAAGAAATTTATGAGCAAGGCATCTCTCTCACCACCAAGAATAAGCCAAGGAGAAGCATCCAAGAAGAGCTGCGAATCCTCACAATCTCACTGAACGAAGTTGAGGAGATGAAGCAAATTTTTACCTTATATGTTATTGAGTGGATGGCCAAGAATCCAACACAGTACACAGAAAACATAGTTCGGGAGTTCTATGCCAACTACTTGGCCACCATGGAGGTAAAGGAAAAGGAAGGGCAGAAGATAAAAGACTAGCCTCATTTGGAGAGTGTTATGGTCCGAGGTTGAGAAGTTGATATATCTGAGCGGACCTTGCTTGATGGTTGTACGGACCACAGTTCATGCCTACCAAGATGATGCCAGAGTATGATTACAGGGTGGAGAAAATGAAGCAGATTAGATCCCTGGGTATGTTGGAGCGACAGAGGCAACTACAATGGCCAACAAGGGTGATTGCTGCGAACAAAGATGAAGCTGAATGGGTTACAGGTGGAAAGCAGGTGACGAAGAATTCACTGAACTTTATTGCAAAAGCTTGATGGATACTAGTGCGCCATCTGTTAGCACCAACGGTCAACGACAACACTGAGTGTTGACAGAGCGGCTTTGGCTGCATGCCTCATGTCTCGTTACCCCATCAATATTTTGAGGATCATAGAAGATGAGATACGAGACCGGGCGGTGGGAGTAAGTACTACTATCCCATTCCCAAGTCTTGTTTTAAGATTATATATGGAGGCAGAAGTTCCATGGGGTGACGAGTGGTTGATTGGAGGCCAAAGGATTGCAGATATAGGCCTTATTCGGGATGAGATGAACCCGATAAGCAGATATAGAATTCCCATAGCTATCCCAACAGCCTAGCCAGTAGGGGATGCATAGGTGAATGTCCCCATTACACAAGAGCAAAGCGAGACACTGGCTACAGACGCCGGTCATTCAGATTTATCTCCCAGCACCTCAGCTGTACCATTGCCCAGCATGCAGGCCCAGACACTAGCAAGATATACTTTGGTACGACAGGATTTCCTCCAAAATCTAGCAAAACGATTGACCATGGCAGAGTGAAAGATTCAGGCGATGATAGATAATGTAAAACCATGGGTCAAGTCAAAGATAGAGGTAGTAACTCAGGCTCTACATGCTCGCCGAGATAGTTTTGAGAGTTGATTCAATGTGAGGATGGCAGAGCAGACAGATACTAGCAGTATCCGTGCAGAGTTGAGGGCTCTTCAGAGCCAAGTAGTTGAGTTGTCATCATGACAACCAACACTTTTAGCAGCCCCTACTCTTCCGGACCTAGATGCCGAGCTTGACGAGGACATTGATTTGGCGGCATATTACGAGCCGACCACAGTGGTTGATAAAGGTAAGAAGAGAGCTGTTGAGGAGGCTAGCGAGGAAAGTTTGAGAAAGAAGAGAAAGAAAGAGAGAAAAGAGCACAAGAGGACTAGAGCAGAGAGCATGCGGACTCATGACACGCATATTTCTGAGCTGCATGAGAGAGCTAGAGGAGCAGGTGGCTCCACTATACCTCAACTTGAGCTTGCCCGTGGCCATGACCCTTCTGGAGAGCCACATTTAGCCCGAACAATTTCAAAGGCCTTCCAAGCAGCCACAACTACTGGGGGGGGAGGGGCACTCCCCCTATTGACACACAATTGAGCGCGCCGGCTACCACTAGCGCCACCACTACAACGGAGGTATCACCTCCACGAGATGATAGGAGCGCCTGGTGCGCCACATGTATGTTCTCTTCCCTATGTTCTTCTAAATGATGCTTCGGGGACAAAGCTTACTTTTCAAAAAGGGGAGGGGGTGTACTTGTGATTTTTGGTTTGTTTGAGGGTTTCTCTTGCCGTGTTTCTTTTCCCTCAAGTAGAACCGGCATGGGTAGGATTTTTATTTTTTTAGTTTGTGATTTTTGTTTAATTAGAAAGTAGCTTAGGAGTACTCAGCTAATAAAAATGCACTAGTTTTGGTTTTTGAAAAAAAATTTACCATGTTTAAAATAATTTAATGCATTAGCTATATATTTGTGACAACATGCATAATTGATGTGGATCTTTTGATGTCATTTATTTTGTTAACATGAGTAGTTTTTTTAAGCCATGTATAAACCAGACAGTTGAGTTGACAATGGTTCATGTACCATGTGTGAGTGAGGTATAGTAGTCAGTTCGGTATTTTGTTGAAGATCTAGAACTTGCCTGGTTTGTATTTGCATAGGCTAAGGATGGTTGATTAGGATATGATCATCGGCCATTTTTTATTTAGCTCACTTTTTAGCCTATATTACCCTACCAAAAGTTGCATGAATCCCTTAATCCCAAGGTTGAACCTTAATAGACTATGATTTCTTTTATTTACCGATTAATCGTACCTATTCTTTTTCTAATGAACCTATTTTGGCCCTAGTCCTTCCTTGGATATTTTGAAACTCAACATAAGAAAAATTCTTAAGTTGAGGTTGTCTAGAGTAGGGGTGCGTAAAAGGTGGGAACGGAAGAAAGGAGAAGAAAAGAAAAGAAAAAAGTAATGGTGAAGAATGAAGTATGGTGAGATGATGAAAAGAAGAGATGAAAAATGTTGAAAATCTTGAAAAACAAATCCAAAGGAAATTTGAAAATGCTGAAAAAAGTTGAAAACTCACCACACCCATGCAAATATGGATAAAAAGGAGAGAAAGGGAAGAAAAGGGAATGAAAAAAAAAATGAAATAGGTGAATGGTGTAGCCAATGTATGTAGTGCCAAGGAAGGAATAGTCACTTATAAAATATTCCATGTTTACCATGTCCAACCCTAAGCCTACATTAAAAGCCAAATCAAGTCCTATAGTGATCCTAACCCAACCATCTGATAAACTAAAGTAGAGAAAATAAGGGCAAGCCTATGGTATCTGACACATAATACTTGTAACTTCTTTTTGAGAGTGAGTGCCTTACTTGTTTAGTCCCATATTATATTTGACATCTTATATCTGAGTGGAGACTTCATTTGTGAAAGGGTACATGGATTATATTTGCTTTTACCATTAGTCTGTGTGGAAAACATTGGTGATGACTTGATTGTCTGTTGACAGATGAATGACATGTTTTGATCCCTGTTTATGATGTTTTGAGATCGCTTGTAATACATTATCTAATGTTGTTCCATGAGAAAGGGTCAATAGAGTTTGTATAGAAAGTGCAAGTTTGTTTTAGTATTGGCTGTAGTATCTTAAGTCTATTTTCTAGTTGAGCGTCGTTTTTTAGTTTTTCTTTTCTTTGCCTAAGGACATGCAAAAGTCATATGTTGAGGGTGTTGATGTGTTGTGTATTTATAAACTATCGACGCTTAAAACTAAGAAAATAACATAGACTTAGGTGTGTTTATGTGGATATAAGGCATTTTTCCTTTGGTTGCAGGATAAATAAATGTTGAATCTGAAAATTGCAAAAGAAAGCCTGAAAGATGCAAAATATGCTCAGATTGCAGACCATAGTACGAGCCATAAGAAGGAACTACGAGTCGTACTGATGGTTGTGAAAAGCTGTAGAAGGCTAAGTTGAAGAGATGCAATGTACGAGTCTCAATACAGGTCGCACCAAGTTGGTATGAGTCGTGGTGATGAAATCGTGACAAGATCCAGAAAGCATAAGGTGCTGACTCCTGCTACGGAAAAACAATACGACCCGTGGGAAGAAGGTACGAGTCGTACCATGACGGTCGTGATGAATTTCAGAAGAATTTCAAAGTTTTAGAATCAAACCACGGGAGCTCAGTACAGGTTGTATGATGGAGGTACGAATCATACCTGGATCCAGCATTTAGCCAAAATTTAGCCAACAATGCCAGATACGACAGGAAGCTATGGGTCGTAGGAAGCTGCTACGGATCGTAACATGGCTCATGACGACTGCGACACCAGATATGGAAATTCATCCATTTAGTCTAGGAAATGGATTCTTGTGTCTATATAAATACGTTTTAGGTTTTATTTTTTTAAAGACAATTGTAAACAAGTAAGAAAGACATGAAAAGACAAGGAGAGAAGAGATTTATAGTGGAATTGATTTGATTCAACTTGTGATCAACCTTTTCTTGAATTTATCTTGTTCTTGCTACTTGTTCTTCAACATTTTGCTGAGTAATTAAAGAAAGTGTTTTTCTCATTCGTTCTTGTAAGTATTGATTTATGTTCTTAACCATGAATACAATTCACAACTTTACAACTATGAGAGGCTAAAACCTCCATAGCTAGGGTTGTGGGAACCATGGTGGATTAACAAGCTAGGGTTACACAAAGTGATTTTAATACCAATATAAATACTTATATTGTATTCTCTTCATGCGTAAATGTTTATTAATGGTGCGCAATGTTAGGACTTGCCCAAATTCATTACTTGCTTTGGTCGAAGAGGTAGAGATTAAAATAATTACAACAAAGCATTGATTTTGATAATCATTGAATTAACTTGAGTTGTGGTCACAGGATACTTAAATCTGGAACTTAGTGATAACAGATAGTTTGAAACCGCTCATGAGACTTGTTCGAGTGATTGAGTATAGTCATTCAATAAGGATGATCTTGGGCAGAATTAAATGTCCAAGTGAGGCTCAAATGATCTATTTCGTCTTGTTTATCTATCATTATTTGGACATTCTCATGTGATTTATAGTTAAAATATGAATTTATACTAACCAACATGATTAGTGTTGTTTTGCAGGAAGAATGTAATTTTAGGAAGCTAAGTTGCATGTTGGTGAAAATCGGGAATGGACTCGGAAGCGAGCAGTGGAAAAGGTCAAGGAAAAGTAGCAAATAAAGGGGCTCCGCGATGGAGCCGTGTCACGCTGCCATCGTGGAGGCAGTCTACCTCGGATGAGTTATTTTGTCAAATTCCAGTGAAGGTTCGCGTCGGTGCCGTGGCACGTTGTCCAAGCCCCGCGTTACATGCCGTGGCACGTTGCCTATATTTACCTGGAACATAAGATTCCAGTGAGGGTCCGCGTTTGCACCGTGTCACGGAGGCAGTGCTCCGCGATGCACTCCGTGACACGTGGCTTGTTATTCCGGGAAAAATTCTCACTAGTATAAATAGCACATTTAGGTTTATTTTTAATGATTGTGACTTAGTTGAGCAAGAACGTGGGTTACAGGCAGTTGAGGAGACGAAAATCTTAGGGTTCTTCTCTAACTCTTTCCCCTTTATTTCAATTGTTTGTATGATTTATACTCATTTGATGATGTTTAATCCACAAATAAGTGGCTAAATTCACTTCTTGCAGAGGTTAAGAACATTTTTAGTGGAATGTAATTGTTGATCATTTTGGTTTTTCATCTTTTCTTCCATGGTTGTTCTATCAATTCTTGTTTTTACTGCATTAATGTCTGGCCAATGTTAATGTATATCAAAAAAATCCAATTTTATCTTGAAAAGGAAAGAAATTGGAAAGTTGTGAATTGGTAGGATATGATCTCTTCTTAGTTTGGGAAAATTGAGAATTGATTTACCTTCAGAATAGAAATATATCTGAAAGTCGTATTAGTTAATTAAGGAATCGGTTTCGTATGACTAGAACATGAAATTCTTTTATCACAGAAATGTAGGTTGAAGGTTCATGATTCTTAAGTTGGGTAGAATACAAAAGTTTCTCTCCATAGGCAATAATTCTTGACTAGCAACCGAAGGAAAGATTAACCGAATTGTATCGATAAATTACTTCCCTGCATGTTTGTTTTAGCCTCAGCTTGCTCACTACTAAAGTTCAGACTCACTTTATAACTTTGTTTTAGATTAGTATAAATTAGGAAACCAACTGTCAAAATCTTCTTTAAATTGTTGTCTGCATTTTTTAGAGTTAGAGTTAGAGTTCATTAACACTTAATTCGATTATTACCTTGGTTCAGTCCCTGTGGGATCGATACTTGGCTTACTTTAGCCATTTTACTACTTGTTCGAGCACGTGCACTTGCGTGTAGTTGCGAAACACCCCGAACAAGTTTTTGGCGCCGTTGTCGGGGACTGGCAATTGGTAAAATTATTTTCTTAAGTGTTAGTTTACGATTTCTTTATTGTGCTGACAACTTGATCTTAGCCTGTCTTTTGCGGATATTGAATTCTGTTGAACACTGGCAAGAGACAAGAAGCTGGTGGACTAATACTTATAGCCGAAAAGATAATTTCATCGTCAAAGGAGAGAAGCTCTAGAGCGAAAGCTGCAGTTGCTCAGTTAAACAATCCTGGAGCAACAACAGAATCCACCACTTGTAAGGGCAGTATTAGTGCCCGAGGAAATGGCAGCTAGGCCGGTTTGCGAAGTGGCTATCCCACATGCTAACAATGTTACATCAAGCATTCGCAAACCAAAGCCAGGAGGGAGGTTTGAGCTGAAATAGAATATGGTGGAATTGTTGCACACCAGCGGGCAATTCACAGGTTCCCTCACGAGGATCCACAACAACATCTCCAAAACATTTTGGAGATAAGTGACACTTACATCCCCTTTGGAGTATCATCTAATTACGTAAGGCTTACATTGTTCCCATTTTCACTATTGGGAGAAGAAAAGAGGTGGTTGAAAGCTGAGCCACCTAATTCCATCACCACTTGGGATGATCTTGCAAGAAAATTCTTGATACGGTTCTTTCCATCCGGGAAAACAGCAAGACTTAGAAATTAGATTCTAAGTTTTAAACAAAGAGAGGGGGAGAATTTGTATCAAGCTTGGGAAAGATTCAAATCCATGTTATGGGATTGTCCTCACCATCACCAGTCCAATGATGTGCTGGTGTATACTTTCATAGAGGATTTGGAACCCCACACAAAAATTTTGCTAGACTCAGCAACTAGGGGACAAGCATTGGAAAAGACTTATGAGGAGCTGTATACTTTGTTAAATCATATTTTGCAGGGAAATCCAGAGTGGAATGCGGACTCATCTAGAGGAGGAACAAGGAAAGCGGCAGGAGTCTTGGAAGTGGATGGGTTTATAGCTATCGCTGCACAGATAGCTGCGTTGCAAAATCAACTCAACACCCACTTCAGAAACATGAGCTTAAATCAATCTCAAGCCCCAGTTAATGTAGTGCAGCAGATTTGGTGTGAAGTATGCGGTAGGAATGAACACTCAGCTGAGTGTTGTGGTGCAAATCCAGATTCAGTGAACTTTGTTGGTAATGTACAGAGAAATAATCACCAACAGTATGGAAACAACTACAACTCTAATTGGAGGAATCATCCGAATTTCTCCTGGGGTAGTAACAGCCATGAAGGGCAGAGTTCGAATCAGGGTGCACAGAGAAATCAAGGAGGGCAGCAGAACTATCAGACTCAATACAGAAGCAACAATGCACCTCCTCCACCACCACCACCCAGCATTGAGGAAATGTTTAAAACAATGATAGCTAACCAAGTTCAATTGCAGGTTGACTATGTGAAGTTGGCAGCAGATGTAAAGAACAATCAGTTAGCTACAAAGGCGTTGGAGTACCAGTTTGGGCAACTAGCTGGAGCTCAAAACACCAGGCCAAGAGGAGGACTACCGAGTGACACTGACCCGAATCCCAAGCAAGTAAATGTAGTGACCACAAGGAGTGGTTTAAAACTCAAGGAGGTGGAACCAGAAAGACCACCTCAGCAGTCAGGAGCAGTGGAGAAAGAAAGGAAACACGATGATGAGAGGGGAAAGAAAAAGGAAGCTGAACCAGAAAGACCACCACCCACGTTCCCTCAAAGATTAAAGAAACACAAGGAGGAAGCGTGTTTCAAAAAGTTCATGGAGGTGCTTAAACAGGTACACATTAATTTACCTCTTGTTGATGTTTTGCAGGGAGTGCCGAAGTATGCAAAATATATCAAGGACATCGTGGCGAACAAAAGCAGATTAACGGAGTATGCTACGGTGGCGCTTATGGAGGAGTGCACTTCCCGGATACAGAACAGGTTGCCAACAAAGCTCAAGGACCCTGGGAGCTTTACAATTCAAATCACAATTGGGCAAAATACCCGAGCTCGTGGACTATGCGATTTTGGGAGCGAGCATTAACTTGATGCTGACATCGGTATTCCAGAAGTTGGGGCTGGGCAGTCCTAGACCAACTACAGTGATCTTGCAGTTAGCGAATCATTCTTTGGCCAGACCAGATGGCATTGTGGAGGACGTGCTGGTGCAATTGGGCTCCCTTATCTTCCCGGTAGATTTTGTTGTGCTGGATTTTGAGCCGGATGCGGAAGTCCCATTTATTTTGGGACGTCCTTTCTTGGCAACCGGGAAAGCTTTGATTGATGTAGCTGTAGGGCAGCTTACCATGCGGGCGCATGACAAGGTGGAGGTATTTGACGTGTACAAGGCCACGAAGCTTCCGGCCGTATATGAGGAGCTTTCAGTAATGAACGTGCTTGATCAAGAAGATATTGTTTAGATTGTTGATTCTCGAGATCCAGTGGAAAAACAACCGATTGAGGACACCCCGCACGAGGCAGTGGAGTTGTGGCAAGAAGATCGAAGTGCCACATTCTTGGTTAATGGGCAGCGTGTAAGCATTATTGGGGTAAGGATGTTATTCGAGAGAAAACGTCCGTCACTCTAGTGGATGATTGAGCTTTAATGACGTCGAGCCGCGATGGTAAATCAGGCGCTGCACGGGAGGCAACCCGTGAAATTGTTGTAATAGATGAGTAGAAGTAGTTAAAAAGAAAAAAGAAAATAAAAAGAAAATAAAAATAAAAATAAAAATAAAAACAAAAAAAAAATTCATTCGTGTTTGAAACCTATAAATTCTAACCAATTTCTTGTTGTGAGATGATTTTCAGGTGTAACGGAGGGAAAAAATGCAAAGAATCGCAAAGGAAAAAAAATTGAGGTGAGAAAAAATTAAAAAGTGGCAAAACAGTGAGCCTGCACGATGGCTCCGTGTCACGGAGGAGGGCCTCCGCGTTACCCTCCGTGACACGTTGAAGGTGTTTTCAAATTTTTACAAATTCCAGAACCCCTGCGCGATGGCTCCGTGTCACAGAGGGGGTGATCCGCGTTACCCTCCGTGACACGTTGAAGTGTTATTCGCGACGGGTCATACCGGGTCGCCGGGTGACTCGCGCGAAAAATCCTCTTTTTAACCCAGAAAACACCTCATTTTTCCCATTTCTCACTCCCCTCTGCGACAAACTCCCTTAAATCCCCCCTCCCCCAACGTGACACGGACCTAGGATCAAAGTTTCTTCAACTTTTCTTCAAGTTCATCGAATTAAAGGTATGTTCTTGAACTTAACCTCAATTTTTGCCGAAATTTTCAATTTTTGAGCATGTCAGGTGACTAAAGCTTGCCCTAAGTGTAAATTGAGCATGAATTCATTTAAGTTATTGTTGATTAATGTTCGTAGTATCGTTATGAATATATGAACTCGATAAATACATGTTTGATTGAATTTGTGTGAAATTGGTAGCTAGGATTGGAATTTGAATATGAAGAAACTAAATTTGATTGAAAATTCGAAAATAATTGGGTTGTGCATGTTGGGTGATGTAAATGATGTTGTGAATATGGATGAATATTCTAAATAAACAAGGGAATTTTTGGGAAAATGAAATTAGTGAATTGCATAGGTTGTTGTTGAGAAAAATTTTGGCTAAGTGTTATGTGATGTAATGGAATCGATGGTGAAATTGTGATTAGTTGTACGAAGTCTGAGTAGTACTTAGTCATTATTCCCTCGACTTATCTGAATGCACAAGGCATGTTGATTGATAAAAATTGGAAAAGAATGATTGTTTTGCCGAATTATTTCATTGTGGCTAAAGATTAAGTGTGGGGTGGCCTAACTCAATCCAACCTTAATCGAAGCAAATTTTTTACTTGAATAGCATTGGGACTGTCTGTTTGATTTGACAGGAATGATGTCAAGCAGGCAAGACAAAGGAAAGGGCGCATCTACATCAGGCGCCGGGAGAAAAAGGATTAGACTAGGAACTGCAGTCCCAGCAGCACCAGCGGTTCCATGCGGCCAACGCCGTCAATACGGAACCCGATGGGTGACGAATGAAGGGAAGAAATGGTATGCAAAGCACAAGGAGACCAAATACTTCCCTGAGGAGCACATGCAAGGGAGCCACTTGCACAGGAATTCCCCAGAATCGTACACAGGATTGACACTGCCGGGCTAAACTTCATCTTTGAAGAGCCCAAGGAGTAAAATCTCCATTTGATTCGGGAGTTCTACGCAAACTGGAACCCGACACTCTGCAGTCACACCATCAAGATAAGGGGGCACATTGTCACCTTTGAGCCCCATCACCTGAATGCCATCTTGGGGGCGCGGGACACAGACGCCCATGTACTCCGGCAGCTGAACATAACTCCACCTTATGCGGATATCAGATGCACTTTGTGTGGAGCCCGTTCAATAGCACAGTGGAGCAGGCACAAAGAGAGGGGCTATCATCAGACGCCGCCTTACTCTCAAATGAACAGGGAAGTCAGGATTTGACTTAAGATTGTGTGTTCTTCCTGATCCCAGGGGTGCACATGACAGATGTCACCCGGGATCGAGTGTGCTTAGTTTATGCCCTGATGAAAGGGCTGGAGATTAAGGTTGGGGCAGTGATCCTCTCCGCCATGAAGAGAGCCCATTTGCATCAAGGGCACAGGTACGGGTTTGGTGGTTTCTGACCACATTTCTGAGGGGCCTTGACATCGAGGAGGAGGCCCTAGACTACATCCCGCAAATGGATAGGCGTGCCTTGGACGTCACCAAAACCAAGGCACCCGACACCACTCACGGGCCAGTTCTCACACTAGCCGAGCGACATGCTCAGGATGATCAGTATATAGCCCGCATGTACGGGATGCAGATGCTGCAGTTGCGAATAGGAGGGAGGCCAGCAACAGAAGATGAGCTATGGCAGCTCGAGCTAGATTACCTCTTTGGCGAAAATGCCCGGGCTCTATGCTGAGTGGGGCCAGCTTTTATGGAGCCTATAGATGATGATGTCCCCACTAATGAGGAGACACGCCGCGATGACTCAGATGTTGAGTCAGATGAGGATAGCGGGAGCGATTCAAATATGGGGGACGAGGCAACGGCACCTGACGAAGAAGTTGAATACTTTGATTGATCAGGGAGTTTCACCACTCACCTTTGTGATAAATTAAATTTTGTGAACATGGGGACAATGTTCGGTTTATGTGTGGGGTGGGAGTAGTTAGGTGCCAGTTGTTTTGTTGTTGTTTATGTTCATGTCTTGTTGTTGTGCCTGTGAAAAAATTATGACCCTGTGATTTTGTGCGTATGTTTTGTATTGTAATTCGGTGTGTAATGAATGTTAAGCTGTTGTGTGCTGTGTTGAGTTTTTGTTAGCTGGTTGTGTAAATATATTTTTTTGTTTTCTATTGAAATTATCGATATTTTTTTTTTAAAAAAATTTGTTGAATTTTTTATGATTGGGTTGCTCGTCCTTTGTTTTTGGTGCTTTTACCGAGAATAGTCCCATTGAACCGAAGTTGTAAATAGTGACCGTTCCCTATGATGGATGGATGACGACCGTCTTAAGGGAAATGTAGTCGATAGGAGTAGTTTTTCTTTTCTTTTATTTTCTATCTTTTGTTTGGTTCCCAAACGTGTCGCTACTTCATGGTTCGAAATTCTTGTTGCGTGTTGTACATGATATTGAGATGAAAAGATGATTCATATGAAAGCATGCAAATGTGAAACATGTTGAGATACCTAGGCCCTAGAGTTCGATTCAGTGTGATTGATGCTTAATATTGAATTCTTGTAATTAGTTGATTGAAGAGTCTGTAAATAAGTCTTGAGTTGAGTATGTGCAATGAGTGTGAGGTGAGGTTTCGATTCTTCCATGCTATTGTGAAGTGTCTAGAACTTGTCGGGTATGTGTACGAAATGAAATGAAGGATGTGCAGTGTAGGAAAGGATGTAGGCATTTCTTTGATTAAATCGAAAGTTTTTTTTTCCTTATCATACCTACCTTGAATGTACATCCTAGTTAGCCCCATTGAGCCTTTAGCCTATTTTTTTCTTCTTTCATTGAAGAGATAGAAACTGAGCTTAATCCCTTCTTTTCATTAGCTGTGAATTTGATCCAAAACTCTTAAGCGCTCAAGAAAAAATAATTTTCCCACAGTGTCAAGGAGTGAAAAGTGTGAAAAAGAAAGGAAAAGCGGAAGTGGTGAAAGTAAAGATAAGGTCAAAGGTGCACTTGCCGAATTTAAATAAAATGAAGATATATACCTAATATTTGTTATTAAGTCGAGTGTGCTTAAAGAAATGGGAACAAAAATAAAGAAAAACTTCAAGAATGGGAGGATGAAGGAAGAAACAATGCCCATAATGATGGTGGGATGTATTGAAAAGCTCTTAAGGAGGCTAGACGAGATTATTGGTTTTTCCAGTATTTACTAGTTCCTTAGCTTACATTACAACCCGTTAAGTCCTACGTGATCTTACATCACACGTCCTTATATTAGTGAAGTAATACAATAGAGGCAAGCCTATGGTTCATGACATGATGCATGTGAATTCTTTGGGAGAGAGAGCGAAATCGTGTTCATATACCCCTACATGTAATGCTTTGGAAATCATATTGTTGAAAAAGGGGTAATTCTCTTGTGTTGTGAGGGCACATGCTTGACGAGAGATTGAATTTCGTGTCGAATGTCATTGATCAGCTGATTTGCATGAGTTTGCTGAGATCGAGAGCCGATTCTTGAGTCTAGGAGGTCTTAATGTGGTGGATGTCATTGTGTTTATGAAACTATGCATGTTTTCTTGATGATTTGCTATATTAAATAATCGGTATAACCGTAGCTTGAATTGTCAAGCCACAGTAGCTATACGTAGGTGTCAATTGCATGAGATATGAGAGTATTGTTCGAGGACGAACAAGGTTTTAAGTGTGGGGTAAGTGATCTTGGGCAGAATTATATGCCCAAGTGATGCTCAAATGATCTATTTCGTCTTGTTTATCTATCGTTATTTGGACATTCTCATGTGATTTGTAGTTAAAATATGAATTTATACTAACCAACATGATTAGTGTTGTTTTGCAGGAAAAATGTAATTTTAGGAAGCTAAGTTGCATGTTGGTGAAAATCGGGAATGGACTCGGAAGAGAGCAGTGGAAAAGGTCAAGGAAAAGCAGCGAATAAAGGGGCTCCGCGATGGAGCCATGTCACACTGCCATCACAGAGGCAGTCTGCCTCGGATGAGTGATTTTGTCAAATTCCAGTGAAGGTTCACTTCGGCGCCGTGGCACGTTGACCAAGCCCCGCATTACATGCCGTGGCACGTTGCCTATATTTACCTAGAACATAAAATTCCAGTGAGGGTCCACGTTTGCACCGTGTCACGGAGGCAGTGCTCCGCGATGCACTCCGTGACACGTTGCTTGTTATTCCGGGAAAAATTCCCACTAGTATAAATAGCACACTTAGGTTTATTTTTAATGATTGTGACTTAGTTGAGCAAGAACGTGGGTTACAGGCAGTTGAGGAGACGAAAATCTTAGGGTTCTTCTCTAACTCTTTCTCCTTTATTTCAATTGTTTGTATGATTTATACTCATTTGATGATGTTTAATCCACAAATGAGTGGCTAAATTCACTTCTTGTTGAGGTTAAGAACATTTATAGTGGAATGTAATTGTAGATCATTTTGGCTTTTCATCTTTTCTTCCATGGTTATTCTATCAATTCTTGTTCTTACTGCATTAATGTCTGGCCAATGTTAATGTATATCTAAAAAATCCAATTTTATCTTGAAAAGGAAAGAAATTGGAAAGTAGGATATGATCTCTTCTTAGTTTGGGAAAATTGAGAATTGATTTACCTTCAGAATAGAAATATATCTGAAAGTCGTATTAGTTAATTAAGGAATCGGTTTCGAATGGCTAGAACGTGAAATTCTTTTATCACAGAAATGTAGGTTGAAGGTTCATGATTCTTAAGTTGGGTAGAATATGAAAGTTTCTCTCCATAGGAAATAATTCTTGACTAGCAACCGAAGGAAAGATTAACCGAATTGTATCGATAAATTACTTCCCTGCATGTTTGTTTTAGCCTCAGCTTGCTCACTACTAAAGTTCAGACTCACTTTATAACTTTGTTTTAGATTAGTATAAATTAGGAAACCAACTGTCAAAATCTTCTTTAAATTGTTGTCTGCATTTTTTAGAGTTAGAGTTAGAGTTCATTAACACTTAATTCGATTATTACCTTGGTTCAGTCCCTGTGGGATCAATACTTGGCTTACTTTAGCCATTTTACTACTTGTTCGACCACGTGCACTTGCGTGTAGTTGCGAAACACCCCGAACAAGGGACTGGTCGGTCGTTTGAATGAACCTAAGTTATCAGTGCTATAAGTAAGTATTGGTGATAATCACGAGTGTATACCCAAAGCAGTTATAAACCCATGGGGAACACAAACCCTAGTTATCCTTTGATATTGACTCAATACCAGAATTTTAATATTTGTTTTTACTATTGATTTCTTTTAAAATACCCCCTATTTTGAAGTAACTACCTCAAAAGTTCAATTACCGGCTATAATCCAGTTCTCCCTATTCCTTGTGGGTTCGACCCTAACCTCTAGTTGGGTTCTTTATTGACAACGTCCGCTTCTCACTTCAGTAAGAGGCGTGGTTCGAGAGCTATCAATATCAATATTAGGGTATCGTCCTTAGTCTTTTCAAGGCTTTGGACAGTTCTACCCACTTGAGTGTGATAGTTGAGACCGCTTAAGCTCTATCGTGGTATGGCGGTTAAAAGATGAGTCTTCCATTGTTCCTCATGATTTCAATTATGCATGTTATCACTCATGTTATATAAATCTTTATATGTTCTAAAGTAGGTTTGACTCAATGTTTAACTTTATTTACGCCTATCAGACTTCAGCTTTTAGTCAATCGATTTAGTTATGATGTTATGTTATGTTGAGGTCATGATTTCAGAAAAAATAGCATGTAAGCCCTACTCTCAGCTTCCTATTTGTATATGCTTCATATTATGCATGTTTTAAATGATTTTACTTATCTAAGAGGTTTCACTTACCTTGCATACTCGGTACATTCCACGTACTGACCGCATACTCTATGCTATATCATTTCATGATATAGGCCCCCGCACTCAAACTCAGCCCCGTTCTTAGCCAGCTTTTCAAAGTTAGCATCTTACGCTCGTTTGTGAGTCCTCATCTCTCGAGGACCATGCTTTTATCAGATTTCTCCATGTATTTTTAGTTTTTATCTTAGCGAGTTAGTTGGCGTCTTGTCCCATCAACTCATCAGACTTAGTGGCTTTTCAGACAAAAAGGATATATTCATCTTTAGATTGTGTGTATTCTGATGTTATGTTTGATTTTAGACTTCCGCTAACATTATCATGTTATTTCTTCCACTTTAATGATTGTGCTAGATGAATGTTCATGTCATGGGTCGACTTGGAGTCTCTAAGGACTCCTTGTCCCATGTCTCGATCCTAGGGTATTTGAATATCGCGTTGAGTAAAGTCTTTTTCATGGGTGTGAAGTGTGCCACACTTATGACAAAGAGGCTATGAGACATTTAGGAAATGTTCCATCCTTTCATGATCCATGGCGTATGATGAAATGTCTCCCTATCCTTCTAACTCGTGTTATTCGCGATTGCAGAGTCATGGCTCCCAGAGTTAATGGTAAGAGGAATGGGAATGGAGACGACCACAAGGATGCCAATGGAGACGGGCACCAATAAGACCCACCAGTCCAGGAGCACCATGCACCAGAGCCTGTGGCCCATGCCGAGTTTCGGGCAGCTATTTAGATGCTTGCACAAGCCTTGACCGCTCAGGTCAATCAACAGGCAGTGGCACATGTTTTGAAAAATGGAAATGCTGTGGCAGCTCGAATCAGAGATTTCTTGAGTATGAATCCACCAGAGTTCCTCGAGTCAAAAGTAGATGCGGACCCGCATGAGTTCATTGATGAGATTGTGAAGATCACCCAAGTCATGGGGGTGAATGGAGTTGAGTGTGTGGAGTTGGCCTCGTCAGTTGAAAGGGGGCACACACATCTTGTTTCGATAATGGAAAGATAGTAGGGACACCAGAGCAAGTCCTGTCACTTGGGAGGAATTCTATATTGCGTTCCTAGATCGGTTCTTCCCTCGTGAGATGAGGGAGTTGAAGGCAGCCGAGTTCATGAATCTTAAGCAAGGGAGACCGATGGTGCAGGAGTATGCCCTTGAGTTCACTCGCCTATCAAAGTACGCCCTAGAGTTAGTGGCTGATTAGAGGGCAGGGGTGAGCAGGTTTATTCATGGCTAGCGGGCTATTTGGACAAGGATTGCAGGACCACTATGCTCCATCAAGATATGGACTTCCCTCAGATAGTTTTATATGCCAAACAGATGGAGATGACGCATATGAGAGAGAGAGAGGCCAAGAGGGCCAAGACTAATAGTTACAGATTCCCGCAGCCGAGGTCAGGTGGTGGGCATCGATAGTAGACCCACTAGAGATTTTCAGCCCCAGCATCTTCACATTGAGTGTTCCATCCAGGCCTAGGCACGATGAAAGGGGGCGAGCATCAGGCTTTAGGGGTCAATGCAGCAGACCCGTAGATTCTAGCATCCCAACTTGCAGCAGATGTGGTCGGGGGCACACGGGCCAATGGTTAGTAGGTACATGTTCTTGTTTCAGGTGTGGGAAGCCTAGAAACATGCTCATAGATTTCCCAACAGTGAGATAGGACCTTGATGGGGGCAGAGGCCCAACTTCCAGTTTAGCAGCCGCTCCTGCACGCTCAGCATAGTAGGGAGCATCTACTAGCATAGGTTGTGGTCAGCGCCGAAACAGATTCTATGCCTTAGCATCTTGCCAGGAGCAGGAGGCCTCCTCAGATGTAGTCGGGGTTGTTCGATCAAGTAAAGAAAACTGAATGGTATGTTACGAGCTTTCCATCTTGATGTATATTCTTTGTTAGATCTGGGGGCTACCTTGTCTTTGGTGACACCCTACGTGGCTAGTAATTTCAAAGTTAGTCCCAAAGTCTTTTCAGAACCCTTCTTAGTCTCTACTCCAATGGGTGATTCAGTTGTAGCTAGACGGGTGTATTGAGGTTGCCCAGTTACAGTCCTTCAGAATGTCACCTCAGCAGATCTAGTAGAGTTAGCCATGACCAATTTTGGTATTATCCTCAGCATGGATTGGCTATTTTCATGTTATGCCTCACTTAGTTGTAGAACCCGGGCAGTAGAGTTTAGATTTTCGGGTGAGCCAGTTATAGAGTGGAAGGGTAGTTCAGTTGTGCCTATAGGTCATTTCATTTCCTACCTTAAGGATAGAAAGGTGATTTCTAAGGGTTGTTTGTACTATCTAGTTAGGGTTGAGGATGTTGAGTCCGAGACCCAGACGATCTAGTCAGTCCTAGTAGTATGTGAGTATCCAGAGGTCTTCCCAAATGACTTACCAGGAATCCCTTTAGAGCGGGAAATTGATTTTGGTATTGACCTTCTTCCCGATACGCAGCCTATATCTATTCCTCCCTACAAAATGGATCCAGCCGAGCTAAAGAAGCAGTTGAAGGAGTTTTTAGATAAGGGTTTCATTAGATCTAGCAAGTCCCCATGAGGTGCACCAGTTCTCATTGTTCGAAAGAGAGATGGTTCCCTTTGTATGTGCATTGATTATAGGTAATTGAATAAAGTCACCTTCAAGAACAAGTATCCTCTACCTAAGATTGATGATTTTTTTGACTAGCTTCAGGGTGGCAAGTGTTTTTCGAAGATAGATCTCAGATCTGGGTACCATCAACTTAGAGTTCTGGAGAGCGATATCCCAAAGACAGCCTTCAGGACGCGGTATGCTCATTGTGAGTTTGTAATTATGTGTTTTGGACTAACGAATGCTCCTTCAACTTTCAGACTTGATGAATAGGGTGTTCAAGAAATACCTGGATATTTTCGTGATTGTGTTTATTGATGAAATCTTGATATACTCTCGGAGCGAGGAGGAGCATACTATTCATTTGAAAGTGGTGCTACAGACTCTCAATGATCACCAATTGTATTCCAAATTTAGCAAGGCGAGTCTTGGTTGAACTCCATAGCATTTTTGGGCCATGTGGTATCAAGTGAGGGCATGAAGGTGGACTCTCAGAAAATAGAAGCGGTGAAGAATGGGCCTAGAATGGTGAATCCTTCAGGTATTTGGAGCTTCCTAGGTTTAACCGGCTACTATCGGAGATTCTTTGAAGGTTTCTCATCTATTGCAGCACCCTTGATCAAATTCACACAAAAGAAGGTGAAATTCCAATGGTCGGAGGCTTGTGAGAGGAGCTTTCAGGAGTTGAAGACTCGACTTACTTTCGCACCGGTGTTAACCCTAACCGAGGGTACCGATGGGTTCGTTGTGTATTGTGATGCTTGAAGGACCTGACTTGGGTGCGTATTGATGCATCAAGGAAAAGTTATAGCATATTCCTCCAGGCAGCTAAAGCTTCTTGAGAAGAATTACCTGACCCATGATCTTGAATTGGTTGCAGTGTATTCTCCTTGAAGATATGGCGACATTATTTGTACGGGGTCCACGTGAATGTGTTTACGGACCATAAGAGCCTACAATATGTGTTTACCTAGAAGGATCTCAATATTCGACAAAGGAGGTGGTTGGAGCTACTCAAGGACTATGATAAGAGTGTCCTTTACCATCCGGGTAAGACCAATATAGTAGCAAAGGCACTTAATAGACTCTCTAAGGAAAGTGTGTCCCATGTAGATGAGGGAAAGAAGGAGCTGGAGGATGTGCATCGACTCTCAAGATTGGGAGTTCGGTTGGTTGACTCGACTGATGGTGGTGTTATTGTTCAGAATGGATCAGAATCGTCCCTGGTGACTGATGTAAAATCTTGACAAAATGAGGATCGATTTTCGTAAATTAAAGGTAGCCATTTAGAATCAGCAGGTAGAGGTCTTCTCCAAAGGGGGAGATGGTGTGCTTCAGTACTAGGGTCGCTTATGTGTTCCGAATGTTGATGATTTGAGAATTCGAATGTTGCATAAGGATCATGGATTCAGGTAATATATCCATCTAGGTGCCACCAAAATGTACCGTGATTTACGGGAAGTCAATTGCTGGAATGGCATGAATAAGGACATCGCAGAGTTTATAGCTAAGTATCCAAACTGTCAGCAAGTGAAGGTCGAGCATTAGAGATCGGAAGGTGTGCTTCAGGATATTAGTATTCCTACTTGGAAATGGGAATAAATTAATATGGACTTCATCACAGGGTTGCCTTGCACTCATCGACAATATGACTCCATTTGGGTTGTGGTAGACAGCTTGACCAAGGCCGCTCATTTTCTACCGATCAAAACCATGGATTCGGCGGAGGATTATGCTAAGCTATACATCCGAGAGCTAGTTCGATTTCATGGAGTGCCTTTGTCCATCATATCAGATAGAGGTATCTAATTTACCTCTCAGTTTTGGAGGTCGTTTAAAAAAGGACTGGTACTCAGGTTAAGCTCAACACAACATTTAACCCGCAAATGGATGTTCAAGCGGAGCGGACAATTTATACTCTCAAGGGCATATTGAGAGCATGTGTGATTGACTTCAAAGGTAGTTGGGATGATCATTTTCCTCTTATCGAATTTGCATACAATAACAGCTACCATTCCAGTATTCAGATGGCCCCGTTTGAGGCTACCTATGGGCGGAGATGTAGATCGCCTATTGGTTGGTTAGAAGTTGGTGAAGTTGCGATGATAGGACCAGATTCTAACAATGAGGCTATGGAAAAGGTTCAGCTCATACGGGACAGGTTGAAAATAGCTCAAAGTCGCCAAAAGTCCTATGAGAACTCGAGTTCAAAGTGGATGATTGGGTGTTTCTGAAGGTGTCTCCTATGAAGGGAGTGATGTGGTTTGGAAAGAAAGGAAAACTCATCCCTTATTATGTTAGCCCCTACCGAATTGTGAAACGGGTTTCCAAGGTGGCATATGAATTGGAGTTTACCTTAGAATTAGCTTCTGTGCATCCTATATTCCATGTATCACTCTTCAAGAAGTGTTTGGGTGATTCCGCTCTAGTCGTCCCAATGGACAGTGTTGGTGTGAAAGATAGCCTTAGTTGTTAGGAGGTTCTAGTGGAAATACTGGATCGTCAGGTTCGAAGGCTAAGGAACAAGGAAGTAGCTTCTGTCAAGGTTTTGTGGAGGAATCATCATATTGAAGGAGCTACATAGGAAGCCGAAGCAGACATGATGGCTAGATACCCATATTTATTCTCTACCGACTCAGTTCCAGTCTGAGGTATCAGTCTTTGACCTAAAACTCTATTTAGTTTTTAAGTTCAGTTCATGTGCCCGAGTTTCATCTATGTATATGGATGTATGTATGATTTGTGAATTCAGTTCAGCTATGTAGTTTGAATCGGAGATAGCCATTCCATCAGTTTTCAGCTTAAATGATCAGTATTTGAATACAATGATTGCATTTCTCTGCTTTTCTGTATGTTTTACAATATTCAAGGACGAATGTTCCCAAGGGATAGATATTATTATACCTCGAAAGCCCAAAAATCAGACTCGGGAGTTGAAATGGAGAAAATTTGAAATCTAGCATCAGGTCACAGAATGCGTTGTTTTGTGACCTGTGGGAGAAAACCACGTGACGTGATGTGACTCATGATGAGCATCAGGGTGTTAATTGGATTTTGGGGTTTAAGGTCCCCACAGACATGACCACAAGTCGTGGTCAGACCCCACGACTCATTGAGTCGGTCATGGGAAATGGTGACTAAGAAGGAGAAGGAAGATGGCAGTGTACCCCACGAAAGGACCCCATGAGTCATGGTCAATCACCACGATTCGTGGGATGGGTCGTGGTTAGCAAATGGAAATTATTTGAAATTTAGGGTAGTGCATGTGACGGGTGGTGACCACGACTCGTGGTCACCAGCAACGAATCATGAAGTCCCCCGTGATGAGCCCCAGGCAAACCCTCAGGTAGTGTACTTGACGATTGATGCCATGAGTCGTGGCCTGGAGTGACGAGTCATCCAGTCCCTCATAGGGACTAGCAGTCAATTATTTCAAGCAAATTTAGTAAGGGGTTTTCTGTAATTTCTATGATCCTAAGGCCTAAATTACATCTTTTAAGTTATGAATGATGAGTTTTAAGAGGGTTAGGTTCATTTTAGGCCATTCTTGTTCATGCATGCAAAGCTAGAGAGTTAGAGAGGTGATCAAGCTTGTTCTACTTCAAGTTCTTTTCAATTCTTCCTTGGGCAATCAGAGAAGTGTAAGAATCAGCTATAATCAGGTATGTAGGGTTGTGAGTGGGTGAATCCTTTCACAACCATGCCCAATCCCTCTTTCCTTTGTCAATTTTATGGGGTTTTAACCCAATGCATGAAATTCCTAATTCTCTACACGGGTATGATTTAAATATGTTTCTACTATTGAATTATGATTCATGGGTAATTTTTACATTGTTTTCAATTATAATCATGTTTCAAGATTTATAAATTAAAATGCCCAATTATGAGAAGTTCATGAAAGTTGAGATTTATGATGAATGTTCTAGTATGATGAGATATTGATGATGAAAAGCATGTTATCAAGTTACCCATGTTTATAATCATGTTTTCAATGTGAATTGTGTATTTTTCAAGAATATTAAAATATTGGTGAATGCTCACATGTTCAAGTATGATTTATGATTTCCCGAATTAAGCTTACCACATGATTTTGGAGCGAAGACTCCCAATAATTTTTTACCTTGTGGTATGGTTTGAGCTAAAGCTTCTCATATGTATAATGTCTGATTCGGGATGTATTATATTATTGAGCTTCGTCAATAGACGATGGTGAGCTTCGTTGAAAAATGATGGAGAGCATATGCATGTTTTTGGGAGTAGTGTCTAGCACCGAGTAGGCTAATGGTAGGTCACCCTATGCCTCAGAACTACGCGCCAATGTAGGTTTATACTTATATACATATATATATATATTACTTTGGGACCTCCCCTATGAGCCATCCCCTTCCCCGATTGGGCCCCGAGCTTGATATCGATATCATGTATCATCCTTAGTCCTGGCAAGGCTTTGGATGGCTCTAACCACTTGAGTGTGATAGTTGGGACCACGTAAGCTCTATTGTAGTATGTTGGTTAAAAGACGAGTCTCCCATTGTTCCTCATGATTTAAGTTATGCTTGTTATCACTCATGTTATATAAATCTATATATGTTCTAAAGCATGTTTGACTCAATGTTCAGCTTTACTTATGACTATCAGAGTTCAGATTTGAGTCAATCGATTTAGTTATGATGTTATGTTATGTTGAGGTCATGATTTCAGAAAAAAAAGCATACAAGCCCTACTCTCATCTTCCTATTTGTATATGCTTTATATTATGCATGTTTTAAATGATTTTACTTATCTCAGCGGTTTTACTTACCTTGCATACTCGGTACATTCCACGTACTGACCGCATACTCTATGTTGTATTGTTTCATGATACAGGCCCCGACACTCAGACTCAGCCCCGTTCTTAGCCAGCCTTTCAGAGTTAGCATCTTACGCTCGTTGGTGAGTCCTCATATCCCGAGGACCATGCTTTTATCAGATTTCTCCATATATTTTCAATTTTCATCTTAGTGAGTTGGTTGGGGTCTTGTCGCATCAACTCATCAGACTTAGAGGATTTTCAAACAAAAAGGATGTATTCAGCTTTAGATTATGTGTATTCTGATGTTATGTTTGATTTCAGACTTCCTCTAGGATTATCATGTTATTTCTTCCGCTTTAATGATTGTGTTAGATGAATGTTCATGACATGGGTCGACTTGGAGTCTCTCGGGACTCCTTGTCCCCTATCTCGATTCGAGCCTCTGTTCGAGTCATGAAATTACCCCTCTCAAAACACAATATTCTGAGCTTAAAACGACATAGTTTAGGCCTTAGGAACTTACGAATTACGGAAAAGCTCTTAATAAATTCCCAGGAAAATACTCACTGCCAGTCTCCATGAGGGACTGGACGACTCATGCCCCATCACCACGACTCGTGGTCCTCCTCTCGTCGCCTGAACTGGAAATTATTAATACAGTCACCACGAGGGATACCACGAGTCGTTGTGTGCCGGACGACTTAGGGACACTACCAAAACATTCACCCCTCAAACCAAACACTGACCGCGACCCTCTTGACGACTCCTGGTCCCACCCATGGTCAGCCTCAAATCCCAAAACTCAACCAAGTTCAACCTTCTCCCTATGTTTCACTCAATGACTCGTGGTGCACCCAACGGGTCACTGGACGACTCGTCCTATGACCTGGTGTAGAAAATCCTATTTTCTTCATTTCAACTCTCGGATCTGATCCTAGGGCTTTCGGGGTATTACAATATCTCCCTCTTGGGAACATTCATCCTCAAATGTTGAAAATCACACTGAAAAGTATAGAAATGCAATCATCCTACTCAAATGCTGATCATACAAGCTGAAAAATGACAGAGTGACTGATCCGAGCTGAACTACATGACTAAACTGAATTCCTAAATAACACATACATTCATGGACATGAGAGAAACTGGGGTACATGATCTTAACATGAAACTGAATAGAGTACTAAGGAGGAAACTGATACCTCAAGCTGAAACTGAGCTGGAAGAGAAAAGACGTGGGTATTTATCCATCATATCTGCTTCGGCTTCCCATGTAACTCCCTCAATATGCTGGTTCCTCCACAAAACCTTGACTAAAGATATTTCTTGGTTCTTAGCTTCCGAACCTTGGATACTAATGTCTTGGAGCACACCTCCCGGTCTTTGATGTTCCACTTTCACCTGTTGACAATTCAAACACTTAGCCACAAATTCTTCTATGTCCTTCTTCATAGCACTCCACCAATAGACTTCTCATAGGTCACAATACATCTTGGTGGCACCTGCATGTATAGAGTATCTGCAACCATGAGCTTCTTCTAACATCTGATCTCTAAAATCATCAACACTCAGAACACACAAGGGACCTTGATATCAAAGCACACCATCTCCCCCTTTGGAGAAGAGTTCTACCTTATAATTCTGAACGGCTCCCTTCAACTTTACCAAAACAGGATCCTCATCTTGCTTAGCTTTAACTTCGGTCACTAAGGATGATTCTGACCCATTCAAAACAATAACACTACCATCGGTTGATTCCATAAGACGGACTCCTCGCCATGCAAGCCGATGCACATCCTTCACTAATTCTTTCCTTTCCTCATCTACACAGGACACACTCTCCATAGAAAGCCTACTAAGAGCATCTGCCACCATATTAGCGTTGCACAGATGATAGAGGACACTCATATTATAGTACTTCAACACTCCAACCACCTCCTTTGGTGCAGATTTAGATCCTTCTGGGTGAACATGTACTACAGGTTTTTGTGGTCCGTAAACACATCTACATGGACCCCGTATAGATAGTGTCTCCAAATCATCAAGGTAAATACTTCTGCCAACTCGAGATCATGAGTCAGATAGTTCTTTTCATGATCTTTCAGCTGCCTGGAAGCATAGTCTATAACCTTACCATGTTGTATGAGTACACAACCAAGGCCGATCCTCGAGGCATCACAATACACCATAAACCCATTGGTTCCCTCAGGTAGGGTCAACATTGGTGCTAATGTGAGTCGAGTCTTCAACTCTTCGAAGCTCTTCTAACAGGCCTCTGAACATTGAAACTTCACTTTCTTCTGGGTCAGTTTCGTCAATGGTGCTGGAATAGATGAAAACCACTCAACAAACCTCTGATAATAACTAGCTAAACCCAAGAAACTCCTAATATCCTGAGGACTAACTGGACTAGGCCAATTCTTCACTGCTTCTATCTTTTGAGAGTCCACCTGCACACCCTCACTTGACACCACATGACCTAAAAATGCCACTGAGTTCAACGAAAACTCGCATTTACTGAATTTAGCATACAACTGGTGATCTAAGTCTATAGAACCGCCCTCAAATGAGCGGCATATTCATCCTTGCTTCGAGAGTATATAAGAATATCATCTATAAACACAATCACGAACATATCCCAATATGGCTTGAACTCCCTATTCATCAAATCCATAAAAGCTGCATGAGCATTCATTAGTCCAAAAGACATAACTATAAACTCATAGTGACCATAATGAGTCCTGAAGGCTGTTTTTGGAATGTCACTCTCCCGAACCCTGAGCAGATGGTATCCGGATCTGAGATCTATCTTCGAGAAGTTCTTAGCACCCTAAAGCTGGTCAAAAAAAGCATCAATCCTGGGGAGAGGATACCTGTTCTTGATGGTAACTTTTTCAATTGCCGATAATCAATACACATTTAAAGAGAACCATTCTTCTTGCGGATAAAGAGAACTGGTGCACGCCATGGGGATTTGTTAGGTCTGGTGAACCCTTGTCTAGAAGATCCTTCAATTGCTCCTTCAACTCCTTTAGATCTGATAGAGCCATTCTATAAGAAGGAACAAATATAGGATCCGTATCGGGAAGAAGGTCAATACCAAAGTCGATCTCCTGCTCAGGAGGAATTCCCGATAAATCATCTGGAAACACCTATGGATACTCACACACTACAGGAACTGACTGGTAGTCGGGGTTTCAGATGTAGCATCCTTAACCCTAATTAGATGGTACACACAACCTTTAGAAATCATCTTTCTAGCCTTAAGGTAGGAAATGAAGTGACCTACATGCACAACTAAACTACCCTTTCACTCTAGGACTGGCTCACTCAGCAATCTGAACTCTACTGCACGGGTTCTACAATTGACTGAGGCATAACATGCATATATCCAATCCATGCAGAAGATAACATCAAAATTAGTCATGGCTAACTCTACTAAATCTTCTGTGGTGACTTTCTGAAGTACTGTGACAATTTCTATATACCTGTCGAGCTATAACTGAATCACCAATTGAAGTAGAGATTGAGAAGGGTTCTGATAAGATTTCAGGACTGACTCCGAAACTACTAGAAACATAGGGCATCAAAAAAAATAAAGTAGCCCCTGGATATAACAATGCATATGCATCAAGATGGAATACTTGTAATAGATCAGTGACTACATCTGGGGATACCTCCTACTCATGACGGGATGCTAGGGCATAGAATCTATTTTGACGCTATCCACCACCTGCACTAGTAGATGCCCCCTGCTGAGCTGGGCGTGCTGGTGGAGCTGCTGAATTGAAGGCTGGGCCTAGGTCCCTATCATGACCCTGTCTGGCTGCTGGGCAATCCTTAAGCATATGTCCGAGCTTCCTACACCCAAAACTAGCACATGAACTCGCTAAGCACTGACCCACGTGTCTCCGGCCATATCTGCTACACTCTGGAATGCTGGACTCTGCAGGTCTGCTACCATGATCTCTCGAGCCTGATGCTCGTCCCCTCTAATCATGGTTGGATCTAGATGGCACACTCATAGGCGAAGGCGCTGGGGATGAAGATCTCTAGTGGGACTGCTGACGGTGCTCGCTAGGTCTCTGCTGGGAGAATCCGAAGCTATCAGTCCTGGCCCTCTTGGCCTCTCTCTCCCGCTCACTCACCTACACCGCCTCTATTTGCTAGGCATACAGGACTATTTGAGCAAGGTCAATGTCCTGATGAAGCATCGCAGTCCGGCAATCCTTGACTAAGTAGTTACTACTCCATGCACGAACCGACTCACTCTGGCTCTCTGATCTAACACCATCTCAGGTGCATACTTGGACAAGTGAGTGAAATACAAGGAATACTCCTGAACTATCATTTTTCCTTGCTTTAGGTTCACAAACTCAGCTGCTTTAATCTCCCTCATCTCACGAGGGAAGAATCGATCTAGAAATGTGGCATGAAACTCATCCTAACCAATAAGGCCTGCTCCAACTGCCCTGCTATCCTTTCATTGCTTGAATCAGATGCGTGCAACCCCTTTCAACTGATATGAGGCTAGATCGGTGCACTCCTCACCCGTCGCCCCCATGATCTGGGTGATCTTCAAAACCTCATTGATAAACTCGTGTGGATTCTCATCCACTTTTGATCCAAGAAACTCCACAGGGTTCATCCTCAGAAAATCTCTAACTCATGTCATCGCTGCATTCCCGTTCGGAGGGACATGCGCTACCGCCTGTTGGTTGACGTGGAAGGTCAAGGCCTGAGCTAGCATCTAAATGGCTTCGCTGAACTCAATGTGGGCAACCATCTCAAGTACATGCTCCTCATGGGCTAGTAGGGCCTGCTGGTGCCCATCTCCATTGCCATTCTCGTGGCCATTTTCATTTCCATTTCTTCTTCTGTTAATTCAGCGAGGAGGCATGATTCTGCAAGCACGTATAGCATGAGTTGGAAGGATAGAGAGACATTTCATCGCACGACCTAGATCATGAAAGAAGGGAACATTTCCTAAAACATCTCGTAGCCTCTTCGTCATAAGTGTGGCGCACTTCACACCCATGAAAAAGACTCTACTTAATGTGGCTTTCAGACACTCTAAGGCACTTTAAAACCTAACACTCTGATATCAAGTTTGTCACGATCCGAACATAGGCTCGGATTGAGACATGGGACAAAGAACCCCGAGAGGCTCTAAGTCGACCCATGGCATAAACATGACATCTAACTCAATCATAATAAAGAAGAAGATTAACATAATTAACATAGAGAAAGTCTGATAATCTCATAATATCACAATATATAACTCAAGTTTGAAGCTGATCACATTCTATGTCTGAAAAGCTTCTACTACTGATGAGTTGATGGGATAAGACCCCAACTAACTCACTATAGTATGAAACTAAAAATACAAATACGGTTGAAAACAAGGGTCCTCGAAAGATGAGGACTCACCAACTGAGACCAGGAGGTACTAATGCTGAGATTCTGGCTAATGGCGAAATTGAGCCTGAATATCTGAGCCTGTATCATGAAATGATACAACATAGAGTATGCGGTTAGTACGTGGAATATACCAAGTATGTAAGGTAAGTAAAATCGCTAAGTAAGTAAAATCATAAATCATGCATATCATGAAAACATAATCAAGATAAGATTCTGAGAGTAGGCTGGCATGCAATTTTCTAGAATCATGATCTGGACATAATTGAATATCATAACTAAATCGAATGATCCAAAGCTGAAAATTGATAATCATAAGTAAAACTGGACATTGGGTAAAACCTGCTGAAAACATAATATCATGACTGATGAACATGCATAACTAAAATCCTGAGGAATAATGGGAGCCTCATCATATAACCGAAATTACCATGATAGAGCTTACGTGGTCTCGACTATCACATTCAAGTGAGCAAAGCCGTCCAAAGCTTTGCCCGGGCTAAGGATGCTACCATGATATCGATATCAAGTTGAAGGCCCCTTAGGGCAGGGGAAGCTCACAATAGAGGTCCCAAATAATCTGAACATACCTACGTTGGCGAGTAGTTCTGAGGCATACGGTTGACTAACCCTTAGCCTACTCGGTGCTAGACACTACTCCTAAAAAAATCTGCATAAATGTGAAGTTGAACCATCGTCTAGTGACGAAGATGACTCATAACATACATTCATAAATCTGAAATCATAACATGAGGAGCCTCGGGCTCAAACAATATCACACGCTGAACAAAAACCAGTAACATAAAATTTAGATAAATCATGAAACATACTTGGGCATATGGGTTTTCCCAATACTTAAACATGCTTGACATAGACTTGATCATTCGAAACATGAACATAGGCATGCGTAATTCGAAATCATACTTTCTTCATATACATCTCATCATGCTTGAATACATACATCATAGATCTCAACTTTTACGAATTTTCATGGATGGGCATCATAATTTATAAAACTTGAAAACATAATTTATAATTAAAAACATTGAAAAATATTCCCATTAATCATAATTCAACATTAAAAACATTCTTAGATCATATCCATGATTGAAACTTAGAGAATTCACATGTTGGATTAAAACCCCAGAGATTCATCAACTAGAATTTTATGAATTGAAGAGGGATTAGGCATGTATGTGGATGGATACACCCATTCATAGCCTTACATACCTGTAGAAATCTGATTTCACAACTCCCTTAATTGCCCAATGGAAATTTGGGATGAACTTGAGGAATTTAGGCTTGATCACCCTTAGGAGCTTTTAGACTTGCATGCATGGAAGTGAATAAGCCTAGAATGATCTTACCCCTCTTAAAAAACATTACTCTGAGCTTAAAATGACATATTTTAGGCCTTAAAAACATAGAAAATACAGAAAAGACCTTAATAAATTTGTAGAAAAATACTCGCTACCAGTCCCCACGAGGGACTGGATGACTCGTGCCCCATCACAATGACTCTTGGTCCTCCTCTCGTCGCCTGCACTGGAAATTGTTAACACTGGTCACCACGAGGGACACCATAACTCTTGGTGCTCCCGACGACTCGTGGTTACTGGTCATTAGGGACACTGCCAAAACATTCATCCCTCAAACCAAACACTGACCACGACCCTCTTGACGACTCGTGTTGGTGGCCATGGCTCATGGTCCCACCCGTGGTCAGCCTCAAATCCCAAAACTCAACCAAGTCCAACCTTCTCCCTACGAGGCACTCAATGACTCATGGTGTACCCAATGGGTCACTGGACGACTCGTCCTGTGACTTGGTGCAGAAAATCTTGTTTTCTCCATTTCAACCTCCAGGTCTGATCTTAGAGCTTTTGGGGTATTACAACTATTCAAGAGAATGCTTTCAAATGTTTCCTTCAATATTTCTTCTTCCACCCCCATTTTATGACTTCTTCCTCCGCATTGGTTGGGAGTGGTGGGATATTTTCTTCCTTTATCCCCTTTAGGTTTCCATTTGAGATGCTAATAAGTTCATTCTATCTTTTAATCATCTGATGGACACTTCGTGGTCCTTCACCTTTTGAGTGAGGTCTATGAGATCACTTCGCAGCTCCTGAATCCCTGAATCGATCCAAACAACTTGCTCAAGCACAACCTCAAGCATGCTTTCAGTGCGGGATGAGAAGGACTCTTCACTCCCTTGACTACTCGTATCAGCTATACAAACAGAGTTCTGACCTTGATTTTCATTATAAGGATACTAATAGACCTAGTTGGTTTAATGATACCTCATATGAAAACCCATCATACAATTTTCTAACAGCTCGATTTACTTCATCAACACGGTGTCCTTTCTCTCCTCCCTCCTCCACATTTCATCCAACAATCAGAGACTTTCAACATAAGATGCCCCTTCAAAATTCCTAAGTGGCCTTTCAAAAGGGTTCATTATCACATTAATCAACAATTTGACAATGGGAGAATAGAACACAAGATGCTAAATTAATTTAACTCAATAATCAATTAGGGGCTATTAACACCATTACCCGACAACGATGCCATTTTTGATAACGTTCAAACTCACTCCTCATAAAAAGAGAATGCAAATGGTCGTTGGCAAAACAAATATACCCGATGAGTGTTAGGGTCGAATCCCATAAGGAATAGTACTTAGATGACACAAAAGTTGTCTATCAAGTCAAACTAAGAAGCATCATTGTATTTAAAACAAGAAAATAAAAATTTGGGGGTTCAAAAGATTGCAATTAAAATGTAAAAATAATTATTGATCAATCAACAAGATAACCAACTTGAATTAACAAAAGTGAGCAAGAGTTAGGGGTATGCTTTTGAATGAGGTGTCAATTGGATTGAAATTGACTAGACAATCGAATTATTACTCGTAAATATAAATAGCCATGGACGAGGTGGCACTTGATATTTCTCAAAAATGAGGGTACCTTTTGCCTCGGGTTTTCTCAAACCTCAAGTTCCTAAACAATATGCCATTAAGACTTGGGTCAGATTTGAGCTATTTCTAGCCTTAAATCTCTCATGGGTGAATACTTATGGGTTTTAACTATCTCTAGCCTAACCCCACACAATCAACACCCAGTTACCCACCATTTCTCTCTCACCCATACTCAATTTCCCTTTTTCAAGCAAATATAGAGTAAGTAAACATCACCCACATTTGCAACTATGAGTAATTTAATTATAAAGTGGGAGAAAGCAATAGATTTATATTAAATGAGTAACTCTAAGATTAATATAACAACACCCAATCCAATTTAACCTCAATTCATGCACACAGCCCTAGCAAAGAGATTTAGCAACTCATTGATGAGAAATATAACATTAAATCAACAATTCAAATCATGAAATTCATCATTAAAAGTTAAATTCAAGCTCACAAATATCTTCAATGGAGGTTGTTTACATTGAAGAAGAAGAACAAGAAGCTACTCAATATTCTATCTCTCTCTAACTTTATACTCTCTACCAATCTTGCAGGAATGATATGGTACTTTCTAAAAGAATATACAGAAATAGGTCAAAATGCTCTAGATGATTTTGCCCTTCTTGCATGTGGTGTCACTTGCAAGTCACCGGTGTTCCGTTGGTGCCCATCTGTGGAACTCCGCTTTGTCGCAGGTTCTGACCCGCATTCCACCAATGCTCATTCCACTATGGTCCAATAAGCTTCTACGTTCCAGCTGACATTTCACCAGCTTCATCCGGTGGAGCGCTGGTCCCATCTGGTAAAGCTTCATTCCTGTTCTTAAATTCCATGCTTTTGCGCAAGTTCTTGCTTTCTCTCCTTAAATTAAATACCTACAAAAATAAAGAGAAAGAGCACAAAATCCTCTTATATTACTTGAAAACTAAGCTAAAGCTCATCTTTAAAATCCTAACGAGTTGGTAGATTACTAATTCATCACCTACCGAAGTTTCATTGTTCTAAGGTGGACGAGGATCCACATGAGTTCATTAATGAGATCTAGAAGATCACTCAAATTATGGGGATTACTAAAGAGAAGAGTACAGATTTGGCCTCCTATCAGCTGAAAGGGGTAGCTTACTTATGATTCAGGCAGTGAAAAAAAGGTCGTAGGACAGGTGCAACTCTAGTGGATTAGGATAAGTTCATGAAAGCCTCTTTGGACAGATTATTTCCCCAGGAGATGGAAAGCAAAGATTGCATAATTCATCAACCTAAAGCATAATAATATGACAGTTCAGGAGTATGCTTTTAAGTTCACTCAACCGTCCAAGTAAGCTTAATAGCTAATTGCTGAGTCGAGGGCTTGAATGAGCAAGTTTGTATCAGGAGTCTCAGATTTAGTGGCCAAGGAGTGCAGGACCGCTATGCTTATCAGTGATATGGATATCTGTCGACTTATGATTCAAGCATAATAGCTTGAGAAGGAGAAGTTGAAGGATAAGGAAAGGGAGACCAAGACGGCTAAGACAGGGAACTTTGAGTATTCCCAACAGAGGAAAGGCGGTGAACATTGCTCATAGTCCCATTAGAGGTCATCAGCCCCAGTGCCATTATCAGTTAATGTTCCATCAAGGACCAGAGGTGATCAGAAGGGTAGAGCACAAAGCTCTAAGACTCAGAGAAGCATGACTGGAGGATGCACATTCCCAGCTTGGAAGAAGTGTGGTAGGAACCACCCTGGAGAGTGTTTGGTTCTTTAGATGCTTGTTTCGAGTATAGTTAGCCTGGTCACATACTTAGGGATTGTCCTTCAACTAGACAGGGTGACAGTAGAGGCCATGCCCTAGCCACCTCTTCAGCAGCTCTAGTAGCTCGCTCATCCTAACAGGGTCTCTCATCTAGTGCTAGTGGCGGACAGTGCCAGAACCATTTCTATACACTTTCATCACGCTAGGATTAGGACACCCGAAGTGGTCACATATATGTTATGAGTTTTTCACCTTGATATTTATACATTTCTAGATCCAGGGTCCACATTATCCTTTGTGACCCCATATGTTGCTATCAGTTTCGGTGCTAGTTCTGAAATCCTCTCATAATTCTTTTCAGCCTCTACTCCTATATGTGAGTCAGTTTTAGCACAGAGAGTATAAAAAAACTACCCTATTATAGTTCTCTAGAAAGTCACCTTAACTGATCTAGTTAAGTTAGACATGACCAACTTTGATGTTATTTTTAGCATGTATTGGTTGTATTCTGTTATGCCTCAGTCAATTGTAAAATCGGAATAGTAGAATTTCAATTTTTTGAGTGAACCAGTCCTATAATAGAAGGGTAGTTGCATAGTGCATGTAAGTCACATTGTGTCCTATCTTAAGGACAGGAGGATGATTTTCAAGGGCTGTGTATATCATTTAGTTCAAGTTAAGGATTCTAAGTCCAAAAACCCAACTTTTCAATTAATCCCAATTATTTGTGAGTATCCAGAGGTGTTTCTAGATGATCTACTAGAAGTCCCTCCCGAGTGGGAAATTGACTTTGAGATAGACCTTCTCCCTGATACACAACCCATATCTATTCCTCCTTAAGAATGGCTCCAATTGAGATTAAGGAGTTGAAGGAACAGTTGAAAGATCTCCTAGATAAGGGTTTCATTTGTCCTAGTAAGTCCCTATAGGGTGCTCCAGTCTTTTTCGTGCAGAAGAAAGATGGTTCTCTCAAGATGTGCATCAACTACTGCCAATTGAACAAGGTGACAATCAAGAATAATTATCCCACTCCCAAGATTGATGACTTGTTTGTCAGCTTCATGACACTAATTGCTTTTCAAAGATAGACATTAGATATGACTATCACCAGCTTGGAGTCAGAGATTTGACATTTCAAAAATAGCCTTCAGGACTCGATATAGTCACTATGAAATTATGGTTATATCTTTTAGACTAATGAATGCTCCTGCACCTTTTATGGATTTGATGAACAGGGTTTTCAAACAGTACTTGGATATGTTTTTCAATGTCTTCATAGACAATATCCTTGTATACTCTCGGAGTGAGGAGGAGCATGCTGCTCATTTGAGAATTGTGCTGCAAACTCTTAAGGACTGCCAGTTGTTTGCTAAGTTCAGCAAGTGTGCATTTATGTTGAAGTCTGTAGCATTTCTTAGTCATATGGTGTCTAGTGAGGGTGTTCAGATAGACTCTCAAAAGATTGAAGAGGTAAAGAATTGGCTTAGACCTATCACTCCCACTAACATTAGGAGCTTTTTGGGTTTAGATTATTGCTACCAGAGGTTTGTATAGGGATTTTCATCTATTGCATGATCTTTGACCAGGTTGACTCAGAAGAAGGTTACATTTTAGTGGTCCAATGCTTGTGAGAGGAGCTTTTAAGAGATAAAGGCCCGACTCATTCCTGCTCCGATCTTGACCCTGCCAAAGGGCATGGATGGCTTTGTGGTGTATTTTGATGCCTCTAGAGTAGGCCTCAGATGTGTATTGATGCAGCATTGTAAGGTCATCTCTTATGCTTTGATACAACTTAAGGCTTATGAGAAGAATTACTCGACACATGACCTTGAGTTAGCAACATTGGTGTTTGCTTGGAATATCTAGACACACTATTTGTATGGGGCGTATTTTGACATGTTCATGGACCATAAGAGACTTTAATATGTGTTTAGTCAAAAATACCTGAACTTGCAGCAAAGAATATGGCTTGAGCTTCTCAAGGACTACAACATGAGTGTTCTTTATCATATAGGTAAGGCCAATGTAGTGGCTGATGCTCTTAGCAGGTTGTCCTTGGAGAGTGTGGCTCATGTGGAGGATGGGAAGAAGGAGTTGGTTAGAGATGTCCATTGGCTCGCTTATTTAGGAGTTTGCCTTACGAATTCAGTAGATGACAGTGTCATTGTTCAGAATGGTTCAAAATCTTCATTGGTGATAGAGGTTAAGGCGAAACAAGATGAATATCCTATCTTGGCTAAGTTGAAGAAAGCCATTTGAAATTAGAAAGTGGAGGTTTTCTCCCAAAAGGGAGATAGTGTACTCCCCTACCAGGGTCAATTATGTGTTTCAGATGTGTATGATTTAAAGTAGCAGATGTTGAGAGAGGCTCACAGCTCTCGATACTCTATCTACCTTGGTGCCACCAAGATGTACCATGATATATGAGAAGCTTATTGGTGCAATGGAATAAAGAAGGATTTTATGGAATATGTGGCTAAGTGTCCATATTGCCAACAAGTTAAGGTTGAGCATCAGAGATCGGGACGTATGACCCAGGATATTAGTATTCCTACTTGAAAATGGGAAGAGATAAACATGGACTTTATTATAGCTTTAAATATGAACTTTATTATAGGTTTGTCTCGTATGCACTGACAACATGATTCGACATGGGTGATTGTTGACCGGATGACTAAGTCAGCATATTTTATGCCAGTTAAGACTATAGATTCAACCAAGAATTATGCTCGACTTTACATTCGAGAGTTATTCAGGTTGCATGGAGTCCCTTTTTCCATTATTTCTAATAGGGTACTCAGTTTACCTCATAGTTTTAAAAGTCATTTCAGAAGGGTCTTGGAACTTAGGTTATGCTTAGCACAACGTTTCACCCGTACACTGATGGTTAGGCCGAGCGGACCATTCAGACTTCAGAGGAAATTTGGGAAGCTTGTGTGATTGATTTTAAGGGTAGTTGGAATGATCACTTATCTCTCATTGAGTTTTTTTACAACAACAATTACCACTCCAGTGTTTAGATGGTTTCGTTTGAGGCTCTATATGAATGGAGATGTAGATTACCTATTAGATAGTTTGAGGTAGGCGAAGCTATGTTGATAGGGTCAGATTTAGTTCATGAGGCTATGGAGAAGGTTCAACTTATTAGAGAAAAGCTAAAAAGAACACAGAGTCATCAAAAATCCTATGCGGATGTGAGAAGGAGAGAGCTTGAATCCATAGTTGATGATTGGGTGTTTTTGAAGGTGTCACCCACGAAGGCGGTGAAGATATTTGGCAAGGGGAAGCTCAGTACCCAATATATTGGTCCTTAAAGGATTTTAAGACATGTTGGCAATATGGCTAATGAGTTAGAGTTTCTTGTAGAGTTAGCATCAATGCATCTAGTTTTCCATGTGTCCTTGTTAAAGAAGTGCATTAGCAATTTGGCTGTAGTTGTATCAGTAGAAAGTATTAGTGTGAAGGATAGCCTCACCTACGAAGAGGTCCAATTGAGATTCTTGAATATCAGGTTTGTAAGTTGAGGAACAAGGAGGTCGCTTCAATAAAAGTCCTTCAGAGGAATCAGCTTGTAGAGGGAGCTACTTGAGAAGTCAAAGAAGATATGATGGCCAAGTACCCCGACCTTTTCCCATCCAGCTTAGCTCTAGCATGAGGTATAGTTTCTTCCTTAGTACTCTACTCAGTTTTATGTCAGCTTCATGTTCTTAAGTTCCTCTCATATTGTCACGCCTTGAGCGACACCCTGGACATGGCCAGCACTCAGACCACTATGTGGTCTGAGTAAACCCTTGGCCAACTTATTATTAGCTGAGAATACAATAAATTATAACGAAAGTATTTAAATGTACGGGCTTAGTTATAAAATAAGATTTATTATCTGAAACTAATAGAATGTTAAAAAATAACATTTTTTACTCAACTCTAACTCTATCTATGAAGCCTCTATAATTGAAGACGGGTGCCGGACATAGCTCCCATTTCTACCTCAAGCTCTACTAAAATAAAATAACTCAATGACTGGGACACTCAGTAGTAGGAGGCCTCACAAACAACTGAACGAATGTGAGATCCTAGCGCTGCGTCTGCTGCTGATCCTATCTACCTAAGTCTACATCATAAAAAAATGCAGCGCCAAAGGGCAATAATACGTAGAATGAACGGTATATAATAAGGCTGAATGAAACAACAATTAAGTAAGAGAATCTAAACTGAAAGACATATCTAAATGAATAAACATGATTGAAATTGAAGCTCTAAATGATGTATAAAACACAATATGATCAATGCATAAAACAGTTATGCAATAAAACTACGCATCAAAACCATCTCTAAAAATACATATTAAAATGCATAACTTTAACTTGCATGGGAGTTTCTCATAACCAACACCATCATAAATGAGCACACGTTACCTAACTATCTCGCTCAAGTTGGCAAAGCCGCTCAAAGCCTTGCCAGGGCAGAGAATGTTCACAATCTATGGATCCATAACTTAAGTTCTTACCAGGGACTATCTTTGAGCAGTCACAGTACATAGTTCTGAAGCTTATGAATTATCTAAACTCTTCACTCACTCAGTGCTAAATAATCCTCTCAAACCATATACTCATATACTTATGCCTATTTGAGGCATCTGAAAATATCTTTTATAAAGCACTTTAACTACATTTTTTATAGATGTTTAAAACTCTTGTTGAGACTTTTGCTCAAAACCTCTTTGCATTAAATGAAGATCTTTTTTCTTAAAATATTCTTTCAAGAACTTGGGAGTTCCTATACTCCAAACATCTCTTTGAAAACGGGTGAGCCTCTATGCTCAAAGCATTTGATGAGTTCCAAAAATAAGACCTCGCTTTAGCTTTTGAAATTCATGCTTAAATCATGCTTTCTTTCTCAAAATATCTTCATGAGAACTCTTCTAAAAATCTGGTCAACTTTGTGAAAACAATGGGCACAACTCAAATCACAATGCTTTCAAAATCATGACTTTATGCAATAGGGTTCATGGGATAAGAGACATGAACCATCAACAATCAATAACTCAAGTAAATATCATCAATCAACATCAAGAGAATGATATCCAATAACGAAGAGATACGATTCAATAGTGATAACTCAATAATGAACAATTCAATATGTAGAGAAGAAGTCAATTCAAGAATGTGAGTAAGAACCCTAGCTTTAATATCTATGAATTCTTGCACAGATTTATGGCATAAGGATGAATAGAAATCCTTATTTAGGTTAGCCTTAATGTCATGCGAGTCTACATCCTAGACATGACACGGTGCCTAGAGCCACAGATGACCCTAAGCTAACTCGTGGCATAGGCATAATTCTAAAATACTGCAACTTATAGGAAATTCAAAAAGGAAGCTATTTGAAAATAAATTGTTCTCTTATGTAAAAGGATAATAGCTGATAAAAAGCTGAAGTTTTAAAACAACAATGGAAATATAAAGCTGAAACTAATACACTCTGTCTGAAAGACTTCTAAAACTAATGAGCTGCTAGGAAAAGTCCCCAGCTAACTCCAAAGTCTAGAAACTGAAAATGACAAACAACTGAAATAAGAAAGATACTCTAGTCCTCGAAAGATGAGGACTCACCACTGTCAGTCTACTAGATATTGTTGGAAATGATCTAGTTGTGATGCTAAGTTTGGGTACCTGAGTCTATATTATAAAATGATATAAATAGCGAGTATGCAGTCAGTACTTTAAATGTACTGAGCATTGTGAGATATGCAACTAAAAACATAGGCGTGCTAGTAAAAGTTGAAGATATAGATGAGCTAACATGCGATGATCCTATCTGAATGCATAAATACTGAAGTAACATGAAAATCTAAAAATACTATAAATGCTAGTAAAATTGGTTTTAGGGTCATGCACATATACTGATGTCAGAAAACTGAGACGAAATTAAAGACTGTAACTGTACCATGGGAGAGTCTGTTAACCAACATATAATCACATGAGCTAGACATGGAGTTCAATGTATATTCCCTATTGATGGGACCAAATAGAACTTTCCATGGTATAAAGGCATGGCCATGTATCACTAAATTGAGGCCCATTTGAGCTAATAGCCTATGGTGGTAGATAGTTTTAGAAAACTAGGTGCGTTGAACTCTAGTCCACTCGGTGCTAACAAGTACTACTCCTAATTGAAGACATAATTATATATATAACCATACTAATAGCTCGAAATTGATTTCCTAAGATTAAGTTAGAACTACTTATCCGAAAATGTCCTGAAAGTATAAAGGACCTGATAAATGTAATGCCCCAGGAATTTAAAATCAAATTCCAAGACTTAAATAAGAAAATCTGAAAAATGGTAGAAACATTGCAGGACGGCCCACCTGAAGAGTCGTTAAGAAACCTCACGAATCTTTAGATGAGCCGTGAGGAGAAGGCGAGATAATGTAAAGGAGGGAGGCAGTGTACCTAACAAGGGACGTCACGAGTCGTGGTCACTGACCACGACCCGTTAAGTCACTCGTGGTCAGGTCTAAGTTGGGAATATTTTGAGTCGACTAGTGTACTTGACGAGTGGGTGAAATAAGCCGTCACATGTGGAAACGACTCGTTAAGTGACTCGTTACCTAGTCTAGAGTTAAATCTTTAGCAGTGAACCAATGTGGTCCACGATCGGTGACCACGAGTTGTGGTCAGTGACCACCACTCGCTAGGTCCCTCATGGTGACCTACTGAGGATCCCAGGTAGTGTACCTGATAGGAGTGATCACGAGTCATGGTCAGTCACCACGATCCGTTAGGGGCACCTGACAGTGTTTTCCAGCAATTTCCTAAGGGCTATTCAGTAATTTCCTATTCTCCTAAGCTTTAAACTACGACATTTTGGTTGAAAAATCAGACTTATTAGAGGGATTGGACAGTTCCTCCCCTCATTCTCACGTTTATTCTCAGGAAACTTATCGAAAGTCATCTCAAGAAACTCTCAAGCAAGCTTAGGGTTCTCATCTATTGCAGCATTTCAAGTCCCCTTCTTTGGGTGAATTTTAGTCAGGTATGTAGGAATTCAATAAGGGAATTGTCCTTCCCTTGTTTCCCCCAATTTCCTCCCATAACTTCCCTATCAGTTTAGCCTTGAGATTTTCAAATATGCAGAGAATTTCATATTGGTTTTCATTAATTTCAATTGTTTATTATCCATGTTTATTATCCATATGATTTCTGTCAATTTATAGATAAATTGTTGTTGTTCTGGCCAAGATGATTTACAGCCCTAAATTTTTTAGTATGGATTATTACATATCAAATTCCGTCTATTTTTGTGAAGTACATTTTCGGCTATTTTTCCTAGAAATTTGTATTGTAAATATTTGTGGAGAAATTATTCCACTAATGAGAATGATTTAGCCCTGCTAGATGAGATTCCTTTAATTCTTGAAACTTCGCTATATTATGAAATTGTTTGTGTCATCGGAATGAATGAGTTCTCTATTAGCTGCTTAGTAGTCTAGTCAGCTAGAACACAAAACTTTCTCTTTCAAAACTACTCAGAAAGGGTCAACTGATCATTTTGACTTCAGTCTTATTTCGAGGTGTTAGTGGTGCCTCTCAGTTATCAGACTCAGATTATAGTTTTTGGTCCATTAGGTGGTCATGACATTCTAGTATATAGCTCTGACCAGACCCAGGACCCCAGTTCAGTTACAGCTTGTTCTTAGATGATTACGATGGTTCTAGACAAGCAGCTCTGGCCAGTCTAGAACCCAGTTTTAGAATCTTGTCCGATAAGAATCTTAGGGTACATGCTGTTATACGTTCTGACTGTTGACACCCAATTTTGACCTCCCTACGCCCGTATATGCTGCTTATATATATATATATATATTATTTACCTTTACGCAAAAATTTCGGCTTGCATTTATATTGATCAAATAATTTATTATCGTAATGTTGCGAAAATTATTTCAAATTATATATATATATATATATATATATATATATAATTTTTATTAATTTTACTTTTAAATAATTATTTCGTATTAATATACGCCCTTATTTTTGAAATATATATTTTATTTTTATCCTTATAAACTATTTACACAATTTTTACTAAATTTATTTTCGTAATAATATTACTCAAATTTATAAATTATTTATGTTAATAATATAATTTTTTATAATATTCGATAACTTAATTTTATTTTTTAGTCATAAAATTATTTATAAATATAATAATTTAATTACATAATTTACACAAGTCTACTAAGATTTAGGATTTATTTATTAATAATAATGTTTATATGATTTTCCTATAATTTAAACTATTTTATCATCTATTTATTAAATTATTTACAAGTGTAGTATATTTATTAATTTAATAGCAGCTAAGTTCAATTCCATCTAATTTATTTAAATTCTAGCCACTTTTATATAACTCATACCAATTATGACAAATTCTATCTATTTTATTTCAATTTTAGCCATTTTAATCAAAATCTGGCCACGTTTTAAATTTTATTTGAATTTCAATTTAACCCTACCCATTAACCCCATCCGGACGACCCGTGTACCATCCGAACCTGACCCATTTCATTTTAAAACTAATCTCAACCCTTCATCTTATCTAATCCTACGGTTGAGATTAAATCCTAACATATTTCCTATTTAATCAATTACCCCCCTAAAACCCTACTTTCATTTTCATTTTCCTCCTCTCACTAACCCTAGCGACACAGCCCCCTTTCCCTTTCCCCTCTCTTCTTCTTCCTCACTCCTCTCCCCTCTTCTTCTTCTCCTCGTCCTCTCCGGCGAGCACAGCTGCCTCCCTCCCTTTTCCTCTTTCCCCTTCTTCTCTCCCTTCTTCCCTCACCTTTCCCCTCACCCGAACAACACCAAACCAGCCACCACCGCTGCTGTTCCTTTCCCCTCTCTTCTTCTCCCTAGCTGCCAATCGGAAACAACCACCACCACAAAACAGCAGCCTTTCCCCTCACCAGAGGCAAACCACCCAATCTCCCTCTCCTCTTTATTTTCTCCGCCGGCAACCAAAACCACCCGCTCTCCATAACTTCCGGCGAACCGCCGAACACCACCAAGCATCGGAAACCACCATTTTCCGAAAACCACCACTTTCCTTTCACCACTGACCCACAGGAAACCAACCCCTGCCTCTCCGAACACCTCCCAGCCGACTGCATCCCGGACAGATCTGTGAAGATCTATCCGTATATTTTTCTTTATCTTTATTTTATCTTATTTTTTTATGTTTGTTTTGTTTATATATATGTAATAAATATAATATATAGACACACACACACACACACACACACACATATAATAGATATGTATATATAAATAATATATATAATATAATATATATATATATATATATATATATATATATATATATATATGTAATATATATTATTTTCCTTTCTGTTTCATTTATATATAATAATATATAATATATTTATATATCATTCTTCCTTTTGTTTCATTTATATATATATATATATATATATATAATAAATATCTATTAATTAATTAATCATGCCCGTTTGATTGGTATGTTTGTTCATGAGTTTTGTTCTTGTCATACTTTAATCTGGCTGAATACGCTTGAAAAATCAGTACCCTTAGAATATATGTGTATCACAGCTCTTGTTGATATTTTGGAGTAAGTAATTCGATATTTGATTTTTCGGTAATCATGTGTATGCATACATATCCACATGAAATCACTAATTTTTTTTATCTTGTATTATTTAATATGCACAAATACATGTATATATATATATATATATATATATATATATATATATGTATATATATATGTATATTATGGTAAACATATGACTGTTAGTTGAGTATCTCCCATTTAATTTATTTGACAGTAATTGATATTCTTCCTCTTCCGTATTTAGATGGAGGATTACTTGATTATTTAGGAAAAGTTGTAACCTGATTGTGCAACTTTAAGGACTGATTTATGATTTAAAGGAATTTCTTATCTATCTTGGTAATTCAGTGATTTATTTTCTCTCCAATATTGAGTGATCATATTCAGCAGGCCAGTTATTATATAATAACCTTGAGATTTATTTAACATTTGATTATTTTAGTTGCCTATTTTGAGACTGATTAATCCTAAAAGTATTTCGTAACGTATCATGTTTGTGAAATTGTGACTTAGGCTAGCCACTTTTGATCTCACCAAGAAAGAAAAAAACCCTCACCATTTGACTTTTCCAATTATTCCTTCCCGTAATTTGAGCATGTGTCTATATATGTTAACTTTACATTGAGTTGAGTTTGCTAATTATTCCCCTCCGTTGATTGATCTAGCGTAAAAAGAATTATGGTAAGATCTGATTTGGTTTTTAAAATCTAGAAGATCTTTGTGTTGATTTAAGTTGATTTATCTAATTAAAACAAGTTATTTTTATGTAGTAAATATTCTATATTATTTTTTCTGTTTTGTTAATTAAGGAAAAATCTTATAATCATTGTTTTTTTTATTTTTCTATTCCCTTATGTGATTTTGGTGAATATTTTCTTCCCTTTTCCTTAAATTATTACGTGTGATTAGTCAGATTCCTGATTTATTTCTGAATGAGTAAATTTAGGATAATTCATAGGAAAATATTTGATTTAATTACTTCTTTCCTTTTGATTTGAATATTCCCCTTCCTGGAACCCCCTTGTCTATTTAACTATATAAAGGGGTATCCTCCCTCTGGTCATTCAGTGGAGACAGTGATAAAATTGCAATACTTGATTTTACGAATATCATTTTTTTCCCACTTTGACGCAAGCACTGCTCGGGATCCAGGAGATCCCCGTGATCTTGACGTGTTGAAATTTTGGGTCTCAAATTTTGGTGAAGTCCTTCTAGATTTTCTAGTTATTGCTCTAATTTGTTGACTGATTAACTGGTTAGTTATTCCTCCCTACTATCTTTCTCTTGATAATAATGTGTAATTAGTACTTGCATCACGTTATGATGAATTGAGTATTCTTGGACGTTATGATATGTGTTTGGATCTTCATAATTGATCTTGGGCAGAATTACATGCCCAAATGATACTCAAATGCTTCATTTCGACTTGTTTATCTATCGTTATGTGTACATTCTCATGTGATTTTTAGTTAAATGTGAATTTATACTAACCAACATGATTAATGTTGTTTTGCAGGTAAAAGGAAATTCTGGAAGCTAATATACATGGTGAAAATCGGGAATTGACTTGGAAACAAGGAGTGGAAAATGACAAGGGAGAGCAGCAAAAATAAGGGCTCCGCGACGGAGCCGTGTCACGCTGCCATCGCAGAGGCATTCTGCCTCGGATGAAATAATTTTGGCAATTTCCAGTGGAGGTTTGTGTTACCTCCGTGACACGGAGGCAGTGCTCCGCGATGCACTCCGTGTCATGTTGAGTACAATTACTTGGAACATCAAGTTCCAGTGAGGGTCCGCAATGCCCCCGTGGCACGGAGGGAGTGCTCCGCGATACACTCCGTGCCACGTTGCTTGTTATTCCGAGAAAAAATTCTCAAGAGTATAAATAGCACACTTAGGTTTTATTTTAAACATTCTGACTTGGTTGAGCAAGAACGTGGGTTACAGGCAGTTGAGAGGACGAAAATTCTAGGGTTCTTCTCTATCTCTTTCTCTTTTATCTCAATTGTTTGTATGAATTCTACTTATTTGATGATGTTTAATCCACAAATGAGTGGCTAAATTCACTTCTTGCTGAGGTTAAGAACAATTGTAGTGGAATGTAATTGTTGTTCATTTCAGTTTTCATCTTTTCTTCAATGGTTGTTCTATCAATTCTTGTTTTTACTGCATTAATGTTTGGCCAATGTTAATGTATATCTAGAAATCCAATTTTGATTTTGAAAAGGAAAGAAATTGGAAATATGTGAATTGGTAGGATATGATCTCTTCTTAGTTTATAAAATTTAGAATTGATTTACATTCAGAATAGAAATATATCTGAAAGTCTTATTAGTTAATTAATGAATCGGTTATGTATGGTTAGAGCATGAAATTCTTTTATCACAGAAATGTAGATTAAGGTTCATGATTCTTAAATTGGATAGGAGTTGAAAGATCGAATCCATAGGCAATAATTCTTGACTAACAACCGAAGAAAAGATTAGCTAAATTGAATCGATAAATTACTTCCTTGCATGTTTGTTTTAACCTCAGCTTGCTCATTGCTATTGTTCAGACTCAAATTATAATATTAACTTAGATTTTTATTACTTAGCAAACTTAACTCTCAAAATATTGTTTAATTGGTTGTCTGCATTCATAAAGACATAGTTCACTGACGCTTAAGTTAATTAGTACCGTAGTTCAGTCGCTGTGGGATCGATACTTGGCTTTAATTAAGCCACTTTACTACTTGTTAGACCACGTGCACTTGCGTGTAGTCACTACAACACCGAACAATAATCCAGTTTGTTTGCATGAATATTTTGTGAAACTAAAATAACTTGCAATTTATGGGTTTCGAATATGTTTGTATGCATGCATTTGTCGTATTACTTGTTAACAGGTTGTTCTTTTGGCATGAAAAATCGACGGGATACGAAGGGGTCTTAAACTTGTTCAAGTAGATATTCTACTTCGTTGTATATATATTTTTTATTTATTTTTATTTTTGTTTTCATTCTTCTCTATTTTCATGAGTTGTAATTGTAATAAACAAGCTACTAATAGTGGAAAGGGGTCTAAGGGGAGCGGGGATTTTATTTTCCTTTACTGTTTTCTCATATGTCGATACCACTTAGAAAACATGCATATAGGATTGACACACAAACAATAGAAATTATGCTCGTAGCAATTTGATTTATATAACTCTAGAAAACATGCCTATAGGAATAACACAAAATTGTTAGAAATCATGCTCATAGGAATTAACAATAATATAAGCGCCGATTAAATGCTGCCCAAAATTCTGTAGGATTTTATGTGATCACGTATGTGCAAATAGGTAAAAAAACCTCGTACGAGTTTTATTTGAAGATCTGTTTGCTTTTAAATTAATGCGTGAAAAAATACCTTTAGTAACAGGTTTATATGACTTATCTTCCAGATTGATTCACGTAATCGTGAAACCCAATCTGATTTATTTTCTCAACCAGAAAATCATGCCCGATTTATTGGTTTTAATATGATTCTTCGTCCGCTACCATAACTTCAATAGATATCATGTCTTTAGGTTCTTAATTTGAAGTATGTTTTATGTTTAGACTTCTTCAACACTGCATGTAGCTATTAGAATAAATCTGATTGCTATAAATTATGCTTATAGAATTTAAATAATGCGTGCAAGATCTCCTTTTTCAACATAGAAATCATGCCTCTAGGTTAAGATATTAATTTGTTTAAATCATACTTTTTGTTTAAACATCACATTATATTCATCTATTTTAAACTGGCTATACCTTTACGTTAAATTTTGTTCTCATTAATCTACATTTCTGCATCCATTTTAGGCTGGTATTACGTTTACATTAAATTTCACTTTCATTAATCTGCATTTCTGAATCTATTTCAAAATTAGCTCTACTTTTACATTAAATTTCATTTTCTTTAATCTACGATTTTGCATCTATTTCAAATTGGTGCTATGTTTTCATATATAAAGTTGGCATATTTTCATTAGAGATAATGTTTATAAGATTCACTTGCACCTATTTAGAAATCATGTTCATAGGTTTAAACGCAGAGGCTTATTTGAAACCTTCATATGCTCGTTGTGCTAATTACTGTTTTGTTTGACGCTTAATCGCCGTTAAAAGCCTTAGGATTTTTAGACCCAAAAATCCGAATAGTTGTCAAACACCTCTTGGACATTGGGTTTGGGACGGGTAGGCAAATGCTAGGGCATCTAGTTTTGTCACCTAGAGTGTTTTAAGTTAAATAACTAATCAATTAGGTGGGTAGATGGGACATTATAGTCCGTGCTCGCTGAATAATATGAACAATCTAAACGGTTGCAAAGTATTATTTAAGTTGCATGGGGTGATCCCATTAGGTTAAAATACCCCCCCCCCTTTAAAAGTAGAACTACGTTTGGCCTGATTCCCTTAAGGGATACGTAGGCGCCTCATCGAGGTTCGACCCCATAATTAAATAAATGTTTGTTTGGTCGTATTTTGTGTAAAATTTTTTTGCTTTGTCCTTTATTGTGTTAACTATTTTTGATTTGCAACATTTATTGTATAAATTCTTGATAAGAAAATAAATTACTTTTTTCAAAAATTCATATTGTCCAAATTCTTTCTTCTCGCTTGTCTACAAGTCTAATTCTTCATTATTTATTTATTTTATCAACCATTTTTAAATACAAATAATATAGGTTAAAATTAGCTTTATTTGTTCACCTAGTTAATTCCCCACATTAATGAATTTGGCCTGGAACCACCTTTGTGGACCTCGAAAGGTGCCTAACACCTTCCTTTTGAGGTTATTTAAGCCCTTCCCGACTCTGGTGACTTAGATAATAAAATAGACCTTTATCTTAGAACGGTGCCCTAACGCACCTTAATCCGTTAGGTGGTGACTCTTCAATTTAATAACCCTAAAAGAGTTGTCACATGTTGTATCCCGTTTTTCGCGAGAAAAATGGGGCGACACAGCATGGCGACTCTGCTGGGGATTTTTAGGCCTTAACCACAACGTGTTCATTAAGTGGGGTTTTATTTGAGTTTAATTTCTGAAATTTGTCAAATATCGAGTTTAAAATCATTTACCCTCATTTATTTCTACCAATATCTATATGATTTTTCCATGAAGTTACTAACCGTTTTTCTTTCCTTTTTTCCCGTTATTATTTATTTTTTTCAATTGTAATACACGATAATTATTCACAAATTGTTGCATTTTATTAAATTGGTATACCGCTCATATTTTTCCCCACTTGGGAATTTCTCACTATCACACACAACAACGATTGCGTGGTTTCACAGCCGTTCACCATTAAAACACCTCGAGGATTGTCTTGTGATTTGATCGATCAGCGGTGCGCCGACGGTCATAAGCTTCTTCACTCTCGAGTTATCCGCTCGAGGGAACCATGTCATACCCACTCTTATTCCTAGATCTTGACCGTGTGCACTTTTAGTAAGGCATACACATCATATTAAACTTAGAAAAATCGCGACATCCATGGTACGTCAAGATTAAAGAGAAAACTTGCCCTAAGTCCTAAGGGATTTTTTAAATCCCGAAAAAGGCGATCCATAAATTATGTGTTTGAGAGAAACAATGTTTAAGTAATGTCATTTTGCTCCCGGGTGGGTAGGTTAGTCTAACTTTCCTTCGTGTTGCAGGTACAATGAGTCTCCCAACCTCTTACCCAAGATTTGGTATGGTTTGCTGCATGCCTGTAGGAATGAAAACATGGTGGTGTGATTTAGGGGATTATGGACAGAATGAGGTGAGAAAAGTGTTGGGACACTTGCCTTCCCTTATGCAAGTTACTCCCTATCGAGAACTCATAGAAGCAGCCACTGCATTCTGGGACGAGAAAAGGGTAGTCTTAAGATTTGGCGATGTCGAAATGACTCCGTTGTTGGAAGAAATTGGTGGGTATGTGGAAAATGTGTCACCCTAGAAGACGCGTGTGACAAGTTGGGATTACAAGGTAGCAACATGGTATCCTTTATAATGAAGGGAAGGATGCTGGGAAAATATTTTCTCAATTGGTTTGGTCATAGTTCTTCTCGAGAAATTTACAAAGAAGAGAGTTCCGATCCAAACTCGTGGACGAGCAAAAGAATTTTTCCTTTCATGGTTTATTTATTAGGGATGGTGGTCTTCCCACAAGGAGCTGAGGAAGACATTGATATTTGCCTTATTTAAGTCGTTTATGCCTTATGCAAAGGTATCGACAAAGGACCTTGCACAATTGTCCCAATGATCGTGGCCGACATTTACCGATCTCCGGGAATGTGCAAAAATGGGTCTAAGCACTTTGAAGGATGTAACTTATTGCTTCAACTCTAGCTTATCGAACATCTTCAAAAGGTGCGTAGCAATCCAAACATGCCTTGGCCTACAGAAACCGATCACATTGCCACTTACCATTACAGGGTCACCATGGGAGATAAACCAATAAAACGGCCCGAGGAGGTAGAGAAATGGGGTCAAATGTTGGGTAATTTGACCGAAGACTCGGTAGAGTGGATGTTCGATTTGTTTCCGAGATCCAACTTTGTGGTGTATACCAAGTCTCGATACTACTTAGTTTTGGTAGGACTTCGAGGTCTTCAACCGACTCTCCAATGCGAACAATGCGGCAGGCTGGAAGGATGCAAATAATACCCAGGGTTGCTGACATGGATGCATACCAAGTGGATTACAAGGATGACTTTGTTCCATACGCTCTGGACATTGCAAAAGCATGGAACAAAAAGATCAACCTAGATGAAAAAAGCATAGAGGGTGACCGATATCAGGAAAGCTACGTAACAGGATATATCGAGTGGCTACATGATGATTGGGTTGGTACTGCAATATCGAGTGTTAAGCGAGGCAAGCATGTAGAGGATAAGGAAGCCCAAGCACAAACTCTCTATTGCCGTTTAAAGAGAAAAGTCCAAGATTCTGAGGCTTGTCACCGACAGTTACACGACGACAATGCCAAAGAAATTGCTGAGATGGGCAAAGAATTGGAATATTGGAAAGACCGAGCCTTAGGTCTAGATTCAAGGATACAGGATTTGCGTGATGAATTCAGCAAACATGGGAAGAATGCCTGAATGGGGGAGCTATGGGGAAAGATCTAGCATTGTCCTATCTTTTTTTCAGTCGCCACCGCTTTGACAAATTGCTAGAAGATCCAAAGAAATCGGACGTCGATGAAGAAATTTTCAAGATTTAATGTTTTTTTTTTAGTTTGTTTCTTGTAATTCTTGGAACTTTTATTGTAATAAAGTTTATTTTGGGGGCAAAATGACAATACCTAACAACATGTTTCTCTCAAACTTGTTAGGCCTACCTCTGGCATAAAAGAGGCCCCAAAATTAGGAAATACTTCATTATTTTTGGTCTTTACTTTAGTCAACCTTATTTCTAACCTCTATTACTAATTATGATTTGTTTGTTGTTGGTCTTATTTTTCCCCTTTCCAAAGGTTCTACTACACAAGGTCAAAAGGGGCTCCTCCTTCTCCTCCTCCCATTCCTAACCGCAATAGGGGAAAGAACAAGATGGATGAGCATAATAGCAGTGGTAGCGATGCACCCAGAGATAAACGGGATAATTTCGAAGGGGTCGGCCCTCCGGGTTACAATGAGGTGATTATGAGGCTCGAGCAGAAAAATTTCAAACTTCAAGAGGAATTAGCACAAGTTCGCAACCTAAATACCCATACAACATTATTTGGGAACCAAGCGGATGCCTCGACTACGAAAGCGCCAGCCAGTCTTCCTATGTCCTCACAACCTGCAGCTCCATCACAAGACACTCCACCCCAACATTACCAATACCCTCCATATACTTATCCCAATCTGCCAGCTCTAGCTACCTCCCATTACCCATCACCAGTTCAAGAAATACCTCCCCCAGCCAATATAAATGCAACCTATGCCCGCACTCACACCAACCCGATCTATGAGGAGACGACGCCTGTAACTCATCATCTGGAGGAATCCGAGCCTTCAGAAAAGGATAGATTGATTCAGACTCTAGCAGAGGAGTTGAAGAAGATAAACAGCAGGTTGCAAAATGTTGAAGGCAACAAGGGAATAACGGGTCTGCATTACGAAGACCTATGCATACATCCGGATGTCGAATTACCGAAGGGGTACAAACCTCCTAAGCTCAAACTATTTAATGGAACCGGTGATCCAAGGGCCCACCTGAGATTATATTGCGACAAATTGGTAGGAGTGGGACGAAATGAGAAGATAAGGATGAAGTTGTTTATGCGAAGTTTGACCGGTGAAGCTCTTAGCTGGTATGTAGAGCAGAATCCGAAGAAATGGTTTACCTGGGAAGAAATGGTTTACCTGGGCAGAAATGGCAGCAGCCTTTGTGGAGCGTTTTGGGTTCAATACAGAAAATTCCCCTGACTTGCATTACATCCAAAACCTCAAGAGAAAGCCCACAGAAACTTTTAGGGAATTCGCAACTCGTTGGAGGACTGAGGCCTCTAGAGTGCGACCCCTAATGGAAGAGTCACAGATGAAGGATATTTTCATGCGGGCTTTGGACCTGCAAGTTTATGACCGATTAATGCTTGTCAGCGAAAAAAGCTTTGCAGAGATTATCAAGCTGGGAGAGAAGATTGAGGACGGTATCAACGATGGTACCATTATTAATTTGAATGCATTACAAGCGGCTAACAAAGTCTTGCAGTCTGGAACTGCTTCAGAAAGCCGCAAGAAGGAAATATGCACCGTTATGATGGCCCAAGGGCTGAAAATTTATGCTTACAGACCCCAGACTCCAACCCCACACTACCAAATGCCAACCCCACACTACCAAACTTCACCCTACCAAACTCCACCTCCACCATATCATGCTCCATCATCACCTTATCAAGCTCCATCACCGTATCAAAATCCCCATTCCTACCAAGCTCCGTATCAAACTCCCCCTCCGGCCCATTTCCAAACACCTCCATCACATTATTGAGCCCCCACTTATCCCGTTATAGCACACAACCTTCTCACTCACAACTTTCTTCCTCACCAAGCCAAAGGCCTAGGGTTCAATTTGAAAGGAGGCCAACAAAAAATTATACCCCATTAGTCGAACTAATTGACCAGCTGTATGTGAGATTGAAAGAAGTTGGTTACATTGAGCCTATCCCTGCGCTCCCGGTCGATACCCAAGCCAAGTGGTATGACCACAAAAAAGTGTGTATGTATCACTCGGGGATAAGGGGGCACATACAGAATCCTGCAGGTCACTGAAGGACAAAATACAAAGGTTGATTGATACAAAATCTTATTCACCTCAAGGATCCGGCACCAAATGTGACAAGTAATCCCCTACCAAACCACCAGGTGAACATGATTTCTTGTGATGAGGCTGAAGACTTGTCGAATACTATTGGGACGATTAAACACAAATCAGGTTCTTCTTCAGACTTATCTAGGAGAGTACAGGTACGTCCTCTATTCGAGGTCGAGATAGCTACACCAAGGCCTCCATTTACTGTGGTAAGAGCTGCTCCTACTTCGTACAAGACAATACCTTGGAGTTACAAAGAAAATGCCTCACAGAAAGCAAAGGTGTTGGAGGCAGATGCGGTACAAGGAGTGACACAGTCTGAAAGAGTATACACTCCTGATACTTTGGTTCAAGGAGCCGATAAAGGAAAGCAGCCAGCGGTGGAAGTAGAAAATAATTGGGTCTGGAAAAGGTGCAAGCGAAAGAATACTCGGTGATAGAACAGTTGAGCAAGACCCCAGCTCAAATTTCTATTTTATCACTTCTGCAGAGCTCTGATCAACACTAAAAGGTTTTGATGAAGGTGTTAGGAGAAGCATACGTTCCGGCAAGCATATCTAGCAGTGAGGTGGCCCATATGGTGGGTCAGGTATTTGAGGCCCAGAAAATATCATTCCATGAAGATGAGTTGCCTGTGGAAGGCGTGGCCCATAACAAAGTGTTGCATATCACAGTGCAGCACTTGGACAAATTCATTACCAAGGTATTGATTGACCCAGGCTCTGGTTTAAATATTTTACCGTTGAATACTTTGACCTAGCTGGAAGTTGACCTCGCCCGAATCAAGCAATGGAAGATGAACGTCAAAGCGTTTGACGGGTCACAAAGGGACACTATTGGGGAAATTGATCTGGACGTGCTAGTTGGACCTACCACATTCACCATGACATTCCAAGTAATGGACATCCCAGCCTCTTACAATCTGCTATTGGGACGCCCATGGATTCATGCTGCAGGAGCGGTGCCTTCAACTCTGCACCAATGCCTGAAGTTTGAGTGGGACCATCAAGAGGTCGTGGTCCACGGGGATGAAAGTCGTCCAATTTACATTGCTCCTATTATCCCTATCATTGAAGGAAAGGGAGGTTTGGATGGGGAGAGTTTCCACACCTTAGAACTTGTCGGTATCGTCGAGGAAGGGAGGTGGTGGAGCGATAAGATCTTGAGTATGCTGCTATGGTTGGGGTTTGAACCGGGCCGGGGTCTTGGAGCCAAATTGCTCGGAATTTCGGAGCCGCTGCAGGTAGCAATACAAAAAACCAATTTCGGATTGGGATATCAACCTACTGAAGAAGAGCTGGACAATTGGAAATATCCCTTGGAAAAGAGAAGTTTTTTGTTGCCAGAACCGCTGCCTTCGCTTCAGCAAACCTTCATTTCTGATGGTTTTCTTGATGTTAAGCGGGCTGAGGAAGACGTCGTGCTGCTCAGTTTGAGGGATTTGTTATTGGATGATAACAGCTGTCACGTCATTATCAATGGGGAGGAAGGAGGGGCCCCACAACAGGAAGCAGGAGTTCAAAAAGGAACCGCCAATTGGAGAGCCACTCCATCCAGAGCTCACCGGGCATCTGGGTAGACTAAAGGATCATTTTTCTACTGTTTCAAAATAAATATTTGTTTTCAAAGTTGTGAAATTTCTTTTGAATATTATGTCAAACTTTTGATCAATTTCTAATTAATGAAATCATTTTCTTTCATATATTTAATTCAATTTTATTTATTTTCAGCATTTCTAATATCGAACGTGTTGAAGGCCATGGCTTGTAATGAAATTGTACGACATAACATAGGCAATTCATTAAAAGCCGAAGAAGATGAGTTACCTACTGAAATTGTCAAGGAAATAGAAGAGTTCGAGGACAAGCCCAAACCAAATCTGACAGAGACCGACGTGGTAACTTTGGAAGATTCAGAAACACCCAAAGAGACTCAAGTAAGCACTCACTTTTCAAAAGATGAGATTGAGGAGTACATAGAATTTCTGAAGGAGTATAAAGACATCTTCTCCTGGTCCTATGCTAATATGACAGGGCTCAGCCATTCCACAGTAGCGCATAGCTTGCCTACTGATCCAGCGTATCCCCCTGTGAAGCAAAAGACGAGAAATACAAGCCTGACATGAGTTTGAAAATCAAAGAAGAGATAGCCAAGTAGATCGACGCCGGAATCCTCAAAGTAGTAGAATATCTCACTTGGTTGGCCAATATCGTGCCAGTACCGAAAAAGGACGGAAAGGTCAGAGTCTGTTTGGATTACAGGGACCTCAACAAGGCCATCCCTAAAGATGATTTTCCATTACCAAATATCCACATCCTTATTGACAACTGTGCCAAGCATGAGACACAGTCATTCGTGGATTGTTTCGCTGGTTATCATCAGATCCGAGTTGTTACACCCCGTAGGATTTCCAGCACCTAGATGACCTATTCGCACGTTGGTTAAGCATATTTGAAGGCCATACGTGCTAAAGAAAGGCCTGGGAAAAAGATCGGACAAGAAACCTGTCGAACCGTCGCGAAAGGAGCCGAGGTAGAGCCCCTCCGCGATGGCAACGTGTCACAGAGGTGGAGCCTCCGCGTTGGCTCCGTGACACGTTGGCCTTGTCCAGGCCCAAGTATAGCTGTTAGTACTTTTACTTCTTTTATGTTGGTCGTGTAGGGCCATAGCTTGACAATAGTGGTGACCTTGCCGGTCACGTAGCCTTCTAGTATTTCATTGTTGAGTTACAGATAACTAGACAGCATGGTGGCCTTGTCGGCCCGCATAGGTTTCCCTATAGTAAGTATGTTTCTGGTTAGCTTTCATTACAAGTATAGGTGGCTATAGGCAATGGGTCGGGGGCTGTGTTTACAGCCGTTATATAGCCCTTTGTTTCCAGAAATGTGAGTTAGAGCCAGCCAGACACCAGATGTGCTTAGGCTCACCAGATAGCAGTCTAGGTCCTACTAGGGCACCAGGTGCCAGTCATACCCCCCCCCCCAAGGCGGGGCGTGAAAAACTTGGTATCAGAGCAGGTCGTATCCCAGGGAGTCTGCAAGCGGTGCTAAGTAGAGTCCTGTCCATAGATGTGTTGTGCACCACATACTATGGGTAGGAGGCTGCAAGGCATGATAGGATGGTTGTCTTTTATTCTTATTCAGTCGTGTTGTAGAGCGGTACAATATAGGGTTGAGTCCCTAAAAGCTTACTATATTCTTTGGTTACAGATAGTGTCAGACCAGCGACATCCTATCACGGGCCGGAGTTTAGATATTGCAGCAGGGGAAGGCACCAGCAGGATGCCTCACCCTCGTTTAGAAACAGCCTGGTCAGAGGGCACTACAGAGGCATCGTCCCAGCCTTCTCAGCAGTCTCCACCACATCAGGAGCCACTTGGGGCGACACTACCTCCAGCAGTCCCTATACCGACACCTTCCGACTAGGAGGTTAGGAGTGCGGTAGTTATGTTAGCACAGATGATGGCTGCTCAGTGTCAGCTGATGCCGTCTACAGTTGCGGAGTCGTCAGGAGGGCCCGGTAGTTCGAGGGTCCGAGAGTTCTTGGCTCTGAATCCCCCACAGTTTACAGGTACGGACCGGACAGAGGTCCCTCAGGATTTTCTGGATCAAATGCAAAGAATTTTCAGGGTTATGCATGTCACGCCTACAAAATCAGTTGAGTTGGCAGCATTTCGGTTACGGGACATCGCCGTATTATGGTATGAAAGCTGGGAAAGGTCCCGAGGGAGAGATGTTTCCCCTCCAACCTGGTCCAGCTTCTCAGGAGCTTTTCTGGACCACTATTTGCCGGGGGAGATTCGACAGGCTCGGGTAGACCAGTTCCTACATCTGGATCAGGGGGCCATGAGTGTTCGGGAATATTCCTTGCGATTTGATTCTTTGGCCCGGTACGCACCAGGCTTTGTTGATACCATGGCATCCAGAGTACACCGCTTTATCATGGGGTTGAATCCAGAATATGTTGAGACTTGTATTACAGCTACACTGCGAGAGGACATGGACATTGCTCGAGTTCAGGCATTCGCCCAGAATATTGAGGGCATCAGACAGCGGCATCGGGAGATCAAAAGGGCTAATCAGGAACAGCGCCGCCGGGATAGGCTAGTTGAGTTACAGAGGGAGGCTCGGGGAGGACCCATGCCACGATTCTTAGATAGGCCGCCCAGGCCCCCGCCCCCACCACAGTTGCAGAGGGGTGGATTTAGCCGCAGGGGGCAGTCAGAGACTGGCAGAGGCTCGCAGATGGCAGATTTACCATTACAGAGGAGGGCGGAGCAGAGTAGGTATACCCTACCACTTTGCCCTATATGCAGCCGACGCCATCCTGGAGCATGCAGGTATGGCTCCACCGCATGTTATATTTGTGGCCAAGAAGGCCAATTGATGAAACATTGCCCAGCTAGAGGTCGAGAGGACCGGGATAGACAGGATAGGGCATCTGCAGGGTCACGAGCCACAGCATCCTCGGCAGGGCGCAGGCCCTCAGTTTCAGCAGGCAGGGGCGGGGCAGATCAGAGGCCTCCAGTACAGGCGCGGGTCCAAGCCGCACATATGCTATACTAGGGAGGCAAGATTCAGAAGCGTCACCTGATGTTGTGACAGGTATGCTAACTATCTGCTCATACCCTGCTTATGTATTGATTAATCCAGGGTCCACTTTGTCCTACATTACTCCATTTGTGGCACGAAAGTTCAATATTGCACCAGAATTATTACAGCAGCCCTTTTCGGTATCCACACCCGTCGGTGACTCGATCGTGGCTAGCCAAATTTACCGGGGGTGTACGGTAGAGGTTGCTGATCGTCAGACCACAGTAGATCTGGTCGAGCTAGAAATGATAGACTTCGACGCCATAATGGGTATGGATTGGCTAGTGCCGTGCTTTGCCAATGTCGAATGTTGGACCAAGATGGTCCGATTCCACTTTCCGGGAGAAGCAGTGCGGGAGTGGAAGGGCAGCACCGCTACGCCAAAAGGTAGGTTTATTTCCTACCTTCAGGCGAGGAAATTGATATCTAAGGGGTGTATTTACCATCTGGTCAGAGTTCAGGATGTCCGAGTAGAATCTCCGACACTCCATTTTGTTCCGGTAGTGAACGCGTTTCCTGATGTGTTTCCTGATGAGTTACCTGGTATTCCCCCAGAAAGGGAGATAGATTTTGCTATTGACCTGTTACCATGCACTCAGCCGATATCAATTCCTCCCTATCGTATGGCTCCTGCAGAACTCAGAGAATTAAAGGAGCAGCTGAAAGACTTGTTAGATAAAGGTTTTATCAGACCTAGTACTTCTCCGTGGGGTGCGCCAGTTCTATTTGTAAGAAAGAAAGATGGCTCACTCCGTATGTGCATAGATTACCGACAACTAAACAAAGTTACAGTAAAGAACAAGTACCCGCTTCCCAGAATTGATGACTTGTTTGACCAGTTGTAGGGGTCCTAATGTTTTTCTAAGATACCTGAGGTCCGGATATCACCAGGTCCGGGTTCGTGAAAAAGATATTCCAAAGACTGCTTTCAGGACCAGGTATGGTCACTTTGAATTTCTGGTCATGTCTTTTTTGCTGACGAACGCTCCCGCAGTGTTTATGGATCTGATGAACAGCATATTCAGACCGTATTTGGATCTATTCATGATAGTATTTATCGATGATATCCTAGTATATTCTCGTTCAGAGAAAGATCACCAGAACCATTTACGAACAGTGCTCCAAATCCTTAGAAACCGTCAGCTATACGCTAAGTTTTCTAAGTGTGAGTTGATCTTGGGCAGATTTATATGCCCAAGTGATACTCAAACGTATTATTTTCATCTTGTTTGTGTGCAATGTGTATATATTCTCATGTAATTGGTAATAAAATGTGAATTTATACTAACCAACATGATTAGCATTTGTTTTGGAGGAAAATATGATTTTTAGGAGCTAAAATGCATGTTGGAACTATATCGGAGTTGGACTTGGATACGAGCGTGGAAAAGACATTGGAATGCACAAATTATAGGGGCTCCGCGATGGAGCCGTGCCACGCTACCATCGCGGAGGCACACTGCCTGGAGAGGGAATTAAATGGCAAATTCCAGTGAGGCCTCGCGACAGCTCCGTGGCACGGAGATAGGCCTCCGCGTTGGCCTCCGTGCCACGTTGAGGCTAATTTACTGGACCCTGGATTTCCAGTGAAGGCCCGCGTCCACGCCGTGTCACGGAGGCAGTGCTCCGCGTTGACCTCCGTGACACGTTGCTTGTTATTCCGGGAAAAATTTCCCTCTAGTATAAATAGCACACTTAGGTTTATTAATTAGTTCAGTTTTAGTTCAGACTTGGTGGAGCTAGGACGTGGGTTAGCAGCAGTTGAGGGACGAAAAAGCTAAGAGATTTCTTCTCTTCCTTTCTTCTTTCAATCAATTATATGTATGATTTACACTTGTTTTAGGATGATCAATCCACAAATGAGTGGCTAATTCTCTTCCTTGCTAAGGTTTTGAACATGTGTAGTGAATTTTGATTGTAAATGATATGGTTTTCTTCTTCTTCTTTCATGTTGTTCTATTAATTCTTGTTCTTACTTCATTAGTGCTTGGACAACATTAATGTACATCTAAAAAGTCCAATTTCACTCGAGAGAGCAAGAAATTGGAAAGTTGTGAATTAATAGGGTATTGTTCTTAACTTGATTTGGGAAAATTGGGTTTTGATGTGCTTTCCTGATAGAAATATACTTGAAAGCCGTATTAGTCAATTGAGGAACCGGAATTGTATTGCTAGGTCATAAATTGCATTTGATCACAGAAATGTAGACGAATGGTTTATGATTCTTAAGTGAAATTAAATACGAGAGTTTTAATTTCTAGGCTAATGTTCTTGGCTAGCAACATGAAGAAGAGATTAACCGAATTATTATTACAATCGAATTCATTACTTGTTCTTAACCTTGGCATGCTCATATCCATAATTTAAATTCATAGTAAATAATTGTTAATAGTTTTGGTATATATTTTATAAACAAAAACTCAATTAACTGTTGGTTACGTTGTTGTTAGCATAGTTAGAAGTAAAATAAGAATATAGTATACTTAGGCAATTTTTACATACCCTGAGCCTCCTTGGATCGATACTTGGCTTACTTAGCCACTTTATTACTTGTTTGACCACGTTCACTTGTGTGTCGGTTTTATAACCCCAACAACGCACCGAACAAGTTTTTGGCGCCGTTACCGGGGAGGCTAGGCAAATTTGTGAAATTGTGTTTAGTGTAAATTTACTGTATTTTTATTTTTATTTTCTTAAGTGTTAACAACTTGGTCTTAGCCTGTATTTTGCAGATTTTGTTTCTGTGAACACTGGCAAGGGACAAGGAGCTGGTGGAATCTTACTTAGAGCCTGAACGTGAATTTCATAGTCAACGTAGAGAAGCTCTACAAAAGAAGCTGCAGTTGTTCCGACAATCTATTATGGAGCAACAAAATCCACCAGTTGTGAGGGCAGTGTTAGTGCCCGATGAAGCAGCAGCAAGGCCGGTTCGCGAGGTAGCAATCCCACACGCTAATAATGTACATTCTAGCATCCACAAACCAGAGCCTGGAGGGAGGTTTGAATTAAAGCAGAATATGGTGCAACTCTTGCACACAAGCGGGCAATTTACCGGTCTCCCTCATGAAGATCCACAACAACATCTCCAAAACTTTTTGGAGATAAGTGACACTTATATACCCGCTGGAGTGTCACCTGATTATGTTCGGCTCACCTTATTTCCGTTTTCCTTACTTGGTGAAGCTAAGAGGTGGTTAAAAGCTGAACCACCCAATTCTATATCAACGTGGGATGATCTTGCATGGAAGTTTTTGATTAGATTTTTCCCTTCTGGTAAAACAGCCAGACTTAGAAGTCAAATTCTAAGTTTTAAATAGAGGGAGGGAGAAAATCTATATCAAGCCTGGGAAAGATTTAAATCCATGTTGCGGGACTGTCCTCATCATCATCAGTCCAATGAGGTGTTGGTACACACATTTATTGAGGGTTTGGAACCCCACACTAAAATTCTGTTAGATTCAGCAGCTGGAGGGCAAGCACTGGAAAAGACTTACGAGGAGCTGTACACTTTGCTCAACCGAATTTCACAAGGCAATCCAGAATGGAATGCGGATTCATCTCGAGGTGGAGCAAGGAAAGCAGCGGGAGTGCTTGAAGTGGATGGATTTACAGCTATCGCTGCACGTATAGCTGCCTTGCAAAATCAGTTAAATAATCACTTCAGCAATATGAACTTGAACCAGCCTTCAGCTTCGGTCAATGCAGTCCAGCAGATGTGGTGTGAAGTGTGTGGTAGTAGTGAGCATTCAGCTGAATGTTGTGGTGCAAATCCTGATTCTGTTAACTTTGTGGGCAATGCACAGAGAAATCAGCAGCAGTTTGGTAGTGGCTACAACTCAAATTGGAGGAACCATCTGAATTTTTCGTGGGGTAGCAACAACCAACAAGGCCAAAGTTCTGGTCAGGGTATGCAGAGAAATCAAGGAGGGCAACAAAACTATCAAGCTCAATTCAGAAATCACAATGCCCCTCCTCCACCACCATCACCGACTATTGAGGAGATGTTCAAGACCATGATCGCTAATCAGGCACAATTGCAGGCTGACTATGTTAAATTGGCAGCCAAAGTGAAGAACAATCAATTGGCGACCAAGGCCCTTGAATATCAGTTTGGGCAATTTGCTAGTGCCTAAAATACAAGACCCAGAGGAGGACTACCTAGCGACACGGATCCTAATCCGAAGCAGGTTAATGCAGTGACCACGAGGAGTGACTTACAGTTGAAGGAGGTGGAATCGGAAAGACCGCCTCAAAAGTCAGGAGCAGCAGATGTTGAGGAGGAACAAAGTTCCGATAGGGGGAAGACTAAAGAAGCAGAATCAGAAAGGCCTCCACCCCCGTTCCCTCAACGACTTAAGAAACACAAGGAGGAGGCGTGTTTCAAGAAATTTATGGAGGTGCTTAAACAGGTACATGTTAACTTACCTCTTGTTGATGTCTTGCAGGGAGTGCCAAAGTATGCAAAATATATTAAAGACATCGTGGCTAACAAAAGTCATTTGACTGAGTATGCCATGGTGGCTTTAACTGAGGAATGCACTTCCCGGATTCAGAATAGACTGCCCACGAAACTGAAAGACCCTGGAAGTTTTACTATCCAGCTGACTATTGGGCAAAGTATCCGAGCTCGTGGATTATGCGACTTGGGGGCAAGTATAAATCTGATGCCATCTTCGGTGTTCAGAAAGTTAGGTCTAGGGAGTCCTAGACCTACCACAGTAATCTTGCAGCTAGCGGACAGGTCCTTAGCTAAACCGGATGGTATTGTTGAGGATGTGTTAGTGCAAGTGGGCTCCCTCATTTTTCCGGTCGATTTTATTGTTCTGGACTTTGAACCAGATGCTGAAGTCCCATTTATTTTGGGACGTCCCTTTTTGGCAACCGGAAAAGCATTAATTGATGTAGCTGCGGGTAAACTTACAATGCGGGCACATGACAAGATAGAAGTATTTGACGTGTACAAAGCACCCAAGCTCACGATTGTAAATGAGGAACTCTCGGTGATCAATGTGATTGATCATGGGAATGCTGATATGATGAATGATTCCCGAGAGTTAACAGGAAGGCCACCAGATGAGGTTGAGAACTACTGGGGGGAGGACAAGGATCGTGAAAAATCGTCCCTCGCCCTAGTAGATAATTGAGCATAATGGACGTCGAGCCACGACGGTAAACCAGGCGCTGCACGGGAGGCAACCCGTGAAAAGAAAAATATTCTATTTTTCTTCTTTTAGTATAGTGTACATAATTTGTATTTTTTATTTTTTATTTTTTATTTTTCTTTTTTTGATTTCGTACAAATTTTTTTCGTTTTAGTTAGTATTGTTTCATGGTAGTTAGGAAAATCTATTAATCTAACCAATTTCGTTTAGTGAGGTGATTTTCAGGTCTAACGGAGAAAAATATGCATGGAAGCGGGAAAAATAAGGCAAGGTATGAAAATAATTTTTATTGAAGAAATAGTGCACTGGGGCGTTGGCTCCGTGTCACGGAGGAGGGGCTCCGCTTTACCCTCCGTGACACGTTGAAGGCAAAATCAGATTTTTTAAAAATTTCCAGAGAGCCAACGCGTTGGCTCCGTGTCACGGAGGAGGGGCTCCGCGTTACCCTCCGTGACACGTTGCCCTTTATTCAGTGCCGGGTCACACCAGGTTGCCGGGTGACCCGCGTGTTTTTCTTTAAATTAACCCCGATTTTGCCTCTTTTCTCCCCATTTCTCTCCTCCTCCGCGACCAAAACACCCAATTCCCCCTCCCCAACCAACGTGCCATGCTAATAGGCAAGGAAAACGTCAAATTTCTTCGGTTCTTCAACTAAAAGGTATGTTTTCATCGTTTCTCTCAAGTTTTTGGCGATTTTAGTCAAATTTGAGCATGTGAGGTGAAATATATCACCCCAAGTAGCAATTAAACATGATGTTGAATTATTTTGTGATTGATTATGTTCGGATTGTTGTAATTAGCGTTTGAACTTGTCGATTATGTGAATAATTCAAATTTGATTGAAATATTGCATTCTAGGGCTTGAGTTATTGAAATTGAATTGGGGAACTTGATAGTTTGATGAATTAGATGCCGGGGTGTGGTTGTAAATTGAGATAAGTCGATGTAAAGATTGTATGAATGTTAAGAGAAGACGAATTCTTGAATTGTTGGGGAAAATGCAAAAATTTTGTAAATTGGTTTGATTATTTAGATTTGTATGTACATAGAATTTTCGTTGTTGTTTTTGTTTTTTTGTTTTGTTGATAAGTGCGATGATTGGATTGCTATCGATAGTAGGACTGGGAGTAGCTGTATGAAGTCTGAGTAGTACGCTAACCGTTATGCTGTCGAAATTTTTCGTGAACGCACTAAGCAATATACCTTATAGTTGTTTGTGTTTGAGGTTGTAAATAGAGTAATCCTTGCCGAAGTATTGTAAATATAGTTAGGTACTAAGTGTGGGGTAAACTTAGTTTAACCCGACCTTAGCCTAAGTTAACTTGTATTTAGCTTAACTTTGTGCTTGTTTATGTATATTGACAGGTACAATGGAAAGTCGACAGGACAAGGGCAAGGGTGCTTCTACCTCAGGCACCGGACGGAAAAGATTGAGGTTGGGCACTGCAGTCTCAGCTACACCAGCTGTTCCGCGCGGCCAACGCCGCCAATACGGAACAAGATGGGTAACCGATGAAGGGAAGAAGTGGTACGCGAAACATAAAGAAAACAAGTACTTCCCCGAGGAACATATTGCACGGGAACCACTTGCACAGGAGTTCCCACGTATTGTGCAGAGAATCGAGGCAGCTGGGCTCAACTTTATCTTTCAGGAGCCCAAGGAGTGCAACCTACATTTGGTCCGGGAATTCTATGCAAACTGGAACCCGGCCATCAGAAGCCACACAATAAAACTCAGAGGGCAGATTGTCACTCTGGAACCCCACCAATTTAATGCCATCGTTGGAGCGCGGGACACAGACGCCCACGTTCTCCGCCAGCTAAACATCACCCCACCGTACGCCGACATCAGACGTACGTTGTGTGGGGCTCGATCCACAGCCCGATGGAGTAGACATAAGGAGAGGGGTTACCACCAGACTCTGCCTTATTCGTAGATGAACAGGGAGGCCAGAATATGGCTGAAGATTGTGTGTTCGTGCTTGATCCCGGGAGTTCACATGACGGATGTGACCCGGGACCGTGTCTGCTTGGTGTATGCCCTTATGAAAGGGCTTGAGATTAATGTTGGGGCGGTCATTATATCCACCATGAAGAGAGCCAGACTGCACCAGGGCCACAGATACGGGTTTGGCGGACTCATCACCACCTTCCTCTGAGGCCTCGACATCGAGGAAGAGGCTTTGGACTATATTCCGCAGTTGGAGCGGAGGGCCCTCGATGTGACAAAAACTAAGGCCCCCGACACCACACACGGGCCAGTGCTGACTTTGGGCGAGCGACATGCTCGTGACGATCAGTACATGGCACGTATGTTCGGCATGCAGATGCTGCAGCTACGGATTGGTGGGAGACCAGCCACCGAGGAAGAATCATGGCAGCTGGAGCTGGATTACCCATTTGGCGAGAATGCCAGAGCCTTATGCCGAGTGGGACCATCCTTTGTGGAGCCGACGGATGACGATGTCCCTACTGATGAGGAGACACGTCGTGAGGACTCCGATGTGGAGTCCGATGACGACGATGGAGTTGACTCGGATATGGGCGACGAGGCAGCAGCACCAGATGAAGAAGTCGAATATTTCGACTGAACAGGGAGTTCCACCACCCGAAATTGTGTTTTGTAATTTTTGTGAACAAAACTGGGGACAGTGTTCGATTTAAGTGTGGGGTGGGGAGTAGCTAGGTGCTGGGACTTGGGCTCTAATTTGCTGTATGTTTTTCCTTGGTTTGTATGTATGTTTGTGCTTTCCCTGTTATGAACTGATTTGTGGTGTATGTGTATATATTTGTTTGTGTGGTTAATGATGTGTGGTATGAAAAGTTATGGTTGCCAGTGTAAATATTTTGTAAATATTTTTTTATTTTTTCTATCGAGATGATCGATATTTTTTTTTCAAAAATTTTCGAGAATATTTTGCACTTGTAAATATTTTCTTTCTATCGAAATGATCGATGTGTTGCAAAAATTTTCGGTTTTTATTTTTTTGGGTTTCTCGGAGTTTGTTTTCGGTTCTTTTACCGAGAATAGTCCCATTGAACCGAATGTCATAGTTAGTGACCGTTCCCTATGATGGATGGATGACGACCGTCTTAAGGGAAATGTAGTCGGTAGGAGTAGGATTTTAATTTGTTTTAAATTTTTCTTTGGTGGATTGCATCAATGAACTGTAGTTGCTTTATGGTTGCAAAAATTTCGTTGCGTGTGTAACTGATGTTCAAAATGTGAAAATGATTCGTTTGAAAGCATGCAATTTGGTAAATATGTTGAGTTACCTAGGCTATAGAAGTTGATTCAGTATGATTGAGGCTTAATTTTGAATTCATGTGTTTGGCTAATTAGAGAGTCTGTGAATGCATCTTGATTCGAGCATGTGCATGAAGTGTGAAGTGAGGTATTGTTATTCCATGCCATTGTGAATTGTCTAGAACTTGCCCGGTGCGTTTACAAAACGAAATGAAGGAGGTGTAGTGTTGGAAAGGATGTAGGCATTTCTTTGTTTTTAACCGATAGTTTCCATTTTTTTCTTGTCAAATTCTACCTTTTTTATATGTTGTATACCCTAGTCAGCCCGTTGAGCCTTTAGCCGATTTCTTTCTTTCTTTTGTCCAAAATTGTATAAACTAAGCTTTATTCCTTCTTTTCATTAGCCTTAAAGTCTATACGAAGCTCTTAAGCGCTTACAAAGAAAAGAAAATGTTTCCCAAAGTGTTAAAGAGTGAAAAGAAAAAGAAAAGCAGAGTGAAGAAAGAAAAGATGATGTTGAAGAGGCACTTGTTGAAATTAAATGATATTGAGGGTACATGAAAACCCTTTGTTTTGTGTCAAGTGTGTTTGATGAAATGGGCAGTACGAAAGTAAACCAGCATGAATGGGAGAAAAAGAGAAAAGAGAGGAACAATGTCCATGAGTCGATGGGAATGTGTCGAAAAGGCGCTTAAGGATGCTAGCGACTATTATTGGCTAATCCAATATATATACTAGATCCATAGCCCCGTTACAACCCATTAAAGTCCTACGTGATCTTACATTGCATGTCTTTATATTAGTGGAGTAATACACTAAGGGCAAGCCTATGGGTCATGACATGATGCATGTGAATTCTTTTGGGAGAGTGAGTGAAATTAATTTTTATATGCCCCTACTTGAATGTTTGTGTGTTGCATGAACAAAAAGGGGAAGATTCTCTTGAGTTGTGAGGGCACATGCTTGATAAAAGATTGATTTTCGTGTCGGATTTCTTGATTAGCTGATTTGCATGAGTTTTCCGATATCAAGAATCAATTCTTAAAGTCTAGGAAGTCTTGATGTATTAAAGGTCATTGTATTGTAAGACCAAGCATGTTTTCGTGATGATTTGCAAAAGATTGAATAATCGGTACGACCGTAGTGTAAATGGTCGCACCATAGTGACGAAGGTTGGGATGTAATTTGCATGAGTTGTGTATGTGTTGTTCGAGGACGAACAAGGATTTAAGTGTGGGGTAAGTGATCTTGGGCAGATTTATATGCCCAAGTGATACTCAAACGTATTATTTTCGCCTTGTTTGTGTGCGATGTGTATATATTCTCATGCAATTGGTAATAAAATGTGAATTTATACTAACCAACATGATTAGCATTTGTTTTGCAGGTAAATATAATTTTTAGGAGCTAAAATGCATGTTGGAACTATATCGGAGTTGGACTTGGATACGAGCGTGGAAAAGACATTGGAATGCACAAATTATAGGGGCTCCGCGATGGAGCCGTGCCACGCTACCATCGCGGAGGCACACTGCCTGGAGAGGGAATTAAATGGCAAATTCCAGTGAGGCCTCGCGACAGCTCCGTGGCACGGAGATAGGCCTCCGCGTTGGCCTCCGTGCCACGTTGAGGCTAATTTACCGGACCCTGGATTTCCAGTGAAGGTCCGCGTCCATGCCGTGTCACGGAGGCAGTGCTCCGCGTTGACCTCCGTGACACGTTGCTTGTTATTCCGGGAAAAATTTCCCTCTAGTATAAATAGCACACTTAGGTTTATTTTAATTAGTTCAGTTTTAGTTCAGACTTGGTGGAGCTAGGACGTGGGTTAGCAGCAGTTGAGGGACGAAAAAGCTAAGAGATTTCTTCTCTTCCTTTCTTCATTCAATCAATTATATGTATGATTTACACTTGTTTTAGGATGATCAATCCACAAATGAGTGGCTAATTCTCTTCCTTGCTAAGGTTTTGAACATGTGTAGTGAATTTTGATTGTAAATGATATGGTTTTCTTCTTCTTCTTTCATGTTGTTCTATTAATTCTTGTTCTTACTGAATTAGTGCTTGGCCAACATTAATGTACATCTAAAAAGTCCAATTTCACTCGAGAGAGCAAGAAATTGGAAAGTTGTGAATTAATAGGGTATTGTTCTTAACTTGATTTGGGAAAATTGGGTTTTGATGTGCTTTCCTGATAGAAATATACTTGAAAGCCGTATTAGTCAATTGAGGAACCGGAATTGTATTGCTAGGTCATAAATTGCATTTGATCACAGAAATGTAGACGAATGGTTTATGATTCTTAAGTGAAATTAAATACGAGAGTTTTAATTTCTAGGCTAATGTTCTTGGCTAGCAACATGAAGAAGAGATTAACCGAATTATTATTACAATCGAATTCATTACTTGTTCTTAACCTTGGCATGCTCATATCCATAGTTTAAATTCATAGTAATAATTGTTAATAGTTTTAGTATATATTTTATAAACAAAAACTCAATTAACTGTTGGTTACGTTGTTGTTAGCATAGTTAGAAGTAAAATAAGAATATAGTATACTTAGGCAATTTTTACATACCCTGAGCCTCCTTGGATCGATACTTGGCTTACTTAGCCACTTTATTACTTGTTTGACCACGTGCACTTGCGTGTCGGTTTTATAACCCCAACAACGCACCGAACATGAGTTCTGGCTGAACTCAGTTGCCTTTTTGGGGCATATCATGTCGGATGCTGGTATACAGGTCGACACACAGAAAATAGAGGCGGTCAAGACATGGCCTAGACCCACCACTCCGACCGAGGTTCGCAGTTTCCTGGGTTTAGCAAGATATTATCGGAGATTTTTTGAAGGATTCTCCACTATAGCAGCGCCTCTGACAAAGCTAACACAGAAAGCAGCGAAATTTCAGTGGACGGAGGCATGTGAGCAGAGTTTCTAAGAATTGAAAGACAGACTGACCTCTGCCCCAGTATTAGCACTGCCAGAGGGAACAGATGGGTACGCGGTGTATTGCGACGCTTCAGAATTGGGACTGGGTTGTGTATTGATGCAGCATGGCAGGGTAATTGCTTATGCTTCCAGACAGCTGAGGAAACACAAAAAGAACTATCCGACCCATGACCTGGAATTGGCTGCAGTGATCCACGCCCTAAAAATTTGGAGGCATTATCTGTATGGCGTCCACATAGACACCTTTACAGATCATAAAAGCCTGCAGTATATTTTCACACAGAGGGAGTTAAATCTGCGGCAGCGTCGCTGGCTAGAATTGTTGAAAGATTATGATGTAAATATTCTCTATCACCCAGGAAAAGCTAATGTAGTGGCAGATGCCCTGAGCCGTAAGTCAATGGGGAGTTTGGCGTATTTGCGACCTGAGAAGTGGGAGTTAGCCAAGGAAATTCATCAGCTAGCTGGTTTAGTCGTTCAAGTAATGGAAACAGAAAATAATAGAGCAGTAATTCAGAATTTTGCTGTGTCATCATTAGTTACAGAGGTAAAAGGACGACAGTACGAGGACCCTGACTTAGTCCAGCTCAGAGATAGAGTTCAGAAAGGTAAGGAGTCAGATTTCCAAATGACTGAGGATGATGTGCTACACTGTAAGGGCCGCCTTTGTGTTCCGAATGTTTCAGGGCTTCGCCAGCAGATTATGCATGAAGTGCATTACGCCCGCTATTCCCTCTATCCAGGAGCAACGAAAATGTACCACGACATCAGAGACATCTACTGGTGGCCAGGTATGAAAGCTGGAATAGCTGAATTTGTATCTAGATGTCTTAACTGTTAGCAGGTGAAAGCGGAGCACCAGAAACCGGGCGGTTTGACACAAGATATAACGGTGCCTACGTGGAAATGGGAAGCAATAAATATGGATTTAGTAATAGGGTTACCCCGTACCAGACGCAGAAATGATTCCATTTGGGTAATAGTTGACAGGCTGACAAAATCAGCTCATTTCCTGCCAGTGAAGGCTACCTTCTCGGCTGAGGATTATGCCGAATTATATATCGGAGAAATAGTTGGATTACATGGAGTGCCGGTATCCATCATTTCAGATAGCGGAGCACAGTTTACAGCTAGATTCTGGCAGTCGTTCCAGAGGGGTTTTGGGAACGCAGATCAATTTGAGCACAACATTCCACCCTCAAACAGATGGGCAGGCTGAGCGGACTATCCAAACGCTCGAAGATATGCTACGAGCGTGTGTACTAGATTTTGAGGGTAGCTGGGATGAGCATTTTTCGTTGATTGAATTTGCTTATAATAACAGTTATCATTCAGCTATCCAGATGGTGCCCTTTGAAGCTTTATATGGGAGAAAATGTAGATCGTCGGTAGGCTGGTTTGAAGTGGGGGAATCAGCGTTGATTGGGCCAGACATCATTCAACAGTCAGAGGAGAAGATAAAGCTTATCAGAGAATGCCTGCTGACTGCTCAGAGCCGCCAGAAGTCTTATGCAGATATACGGCGCAGAAATCTAGAATTTGCGGTAAATGACTAGGTGTACCTGAAAGTGTCTCCGATGAAAGGGGTGATGAGATTTGGCAAGAAAGGCAAGCTTAGCCCGAGATTCATTGGGCCATATCAGATTCAGCGCAGAATAGGCCGAGTTGCATACGAATTGAACTTGCCTCCATAGTTAGCATCTGTTCACCCAGTATTCCATGTATCCATGTTGAGGAAGTTCGTAGGAGACCCTTCCACGGTTGTTCTAGTTCAGGATGTCCAGGTCACAGAAGAGTTAGCATATGAAGAGGTTCCAGTAGCTATCTTAGACAGACAGATTCGCAGGTTGAGGACTAAAGATATCGCGTCTGTCAAAGTGTTGTGGCGTAATAGGAACCGTGAGGAGATGACGTGGGAAGCTGAAGAAGAAATGAAAGCTAGATATCCTCACCTATTTCAGGCCTAGTCAGGCGACAGGTATGTCCGTATTACTAATTATGTAGTACCTTATTGTTGTATATGTATAAATGATAAAGATTGATACTTAGCGATCCAGTGAATCTTAAAATATTGCGTGCAGTACCTGTTTTGGACTTTTCTGCATTTCAGGTTTTTGCTATAGTCCATATTACAGGGGAAACTCTGCCGAAATTTTTCTAGATAGTAGGTTGAGAAGTCCTCTAAATAAAAGTTTACATTCGAGGACGAATGTTCTTAAGGGTGGAGAATGTTATACCCCGTAGGATTTCCAGCACCTAGATGACCTATTCGCATGTTGGTTAAGCGTATTTGAAGGCCATACGTGCTAAAGAAAGGCCCGGGAAAAAGATCGGACGAGAAACCTGTCGAACCGTCGCGAAAGGAGCCAAGGCAGAGCCCCTCCGCGATGGCAACGTGTCACGGAGCTGGAGCCTCCGCGTTGGCTCTGTGACACGTTGGCCTTGTCCAGGCCCAAGTATATAAAGCCCCACTTCGGTTTTAGATCATTTTAAACTTATAAATTTCCGGTGAAACAGAGGGGAAAAACCAGAGGAAGAAAAGGAACGAAGAGGGTAATATAATTTTCATCCGATTACACTGCTAAACGTTGTCCAAACTCAAATTAACCTCAGATACTGAGGTATTTAGCAGCAGAGAGCATTCCTACGGATTTAATTTCGTGAAATACGGCCGACGAATCGTCGATCCACCGAGCTAAGGTGAGTAGAATTGCTCCAAACTAGTGTCTATGTGTTCCTAGCTGTGAAGTGAATATTTCTCCCTTCTGGACCTCTGAAAAATAGCGAGTTTTCGACCGTCTTTCGATAAGCCTAAGTTTAGGCTATAAATTACATCGAAGTGATGTTGTTCATTAAAATAAAGCTATATTTGGTATTAATTGACATATTTATGAATGCAGTTGGGAGAAATAGTTGAAGTATTGGCCGGGCCCCGTCCGACAGACGGATAGTTCGAGGATAAGGTATGTAAAGCTAGTTTCCTCGGCAAGTTAGTAAGCTCAGTATAGTAAAGTAATTTAAAGGTCAGTAGAATATTCAGAAGTCATGTGTTATGTTTATTACGAATGTTGGTACGATATTAGAAGCATCATGTTATGATTAGCACGAGACTTGCTAGCACGATATAGATTCTAATATAAGTGTTAGGAACTGCACAGCATGCTCAGTATGTGATGTAATACAGAATGTTAGGATATTATCGTATTCAGTTGAAACCCAGTAAAACAATGTAATATCTGTAAGGCATCTCAGAAATAGAATGATAGGTTAAAAATGAAGTTTAGGAAGCATGTCAGAAATAGTAAATCATGTTATTACAGAAACTCAGTATACAACACAGTATGGCAGAAGATTATATTTATACATATATACTATTATCAGTCTCAGCATGTATTAAGTACGTATACATTACCATTACTAGTTCAGTACACAGTATGTACGGATACCTTACTACTATTAGCTTCAGTATGTGGGATATGCAGATAGTATTACTAGTTGAGACCGTTGTATAGTTTTGGGGTTGGATTACCTAGCATCCATGACCGCCCCAGGGTTGATAGCTGTATCGACTCGTCCGCCAGAGGACGAGGATACGTCGCTCTATGGAGTGGCATGCCGTCCCACAGGGGACGAAGATGGGATGCCAGTTTTCCCCATATTGTGCCTTGGTCGGCCCTTACACACCCCTGTCGAGCGGATACGCCCGAGTGTTGATTCAGGAGTCCTCCGGACTCAGATACAGTTATAGTCAGGGGCTCAGCGAGCCCAAGTGCATACCCAGGGGACCGGCAGGATGCTTACAGCTATTATAGGAGATGGAATGACCGGGGTAGGGGTATAGATTCTGTGCTGGTTGTACCTCCCGGCTTATGGGGGCCGGGTAGGGTTTGTGTGAGCTATGTTATGTTATGTTATGTTATGTTATGTTATGTTATGCCATGCCATGTTACATTAGATACGAGTAGATCGGCAGTAGAACGATACGTCTCCAGGTATGAATCCTACTCCTTCCAGTATAGTTAAGAATAGGCATAATCTACATTATCAGACAGTTAATCTATTCCCTCTTATTTCAGTCTCATCTTGCATTGTTGTTTTCAGATATTTCTTTTAGTTATTGCTTTACATATTTAGTACCAGCGGTACTGACGATCGGTGGGGCGCTGCATTACTTGCCTGCAGGTACCCATAGACGAGGAGGCGATCCCTCGTGATTCCTGTCAGCGATCGAGTATTCAGCTCCTGTCATCCGAAGACTGAATTCCAGAGGTGTATTTCATTTTCTTTTTTTATACAGTACGGGTAGGTCGGGGCCCTGTCCCGATCATTTCTATTGTTATTCCTAGAGGCTTGCAGTCTGTATATATTTCCCTGTGGTCAGTTGAGCCGGTCGTGTGAGGCCATGCAGTTGTATAGCTGTTAGTACTTTTACTTCTTTTATGTTGGCCGTGTGGGGCCATAGCTTGACAATAGTGGTGACCTTGCCGGTCACGTAGCCTTCTAGTATTTCATTGTTGAGTTGTAGATAACTAGACAGCATGGTGGCCTTGTCGGCCCGCATAGGTTTCCCTATAGTAAGTATGTTTCTGGTTAGCTGTCATTACAAGTATAGGTGGCTATAGGCCAATGGGCCGGGGGCTGTGTTTACAGCCGTTATATAGCCCTTTGTTTCCAGAAATGTGAGTTAGAGCCAGTCAGGCACCAGATGTGCTTAGGCTCACCAGCTAGCAGTCTAGGTCCTACTAGGGCACCAGGTGCCATTCATACCCCCCCCCAAGGCGGGGCGTGACACGAATGCATGAAGAGGACACTGAGAAAACCACATTCCTTTCCCCATGGGGCGTATATTTCTACAAGGTAATGCCATTCGGGTTGAAAAATGATGGAGCCACCTACATGCGGGCCATGACCACTATCTTTCATAACATGATCCACAAGGAAATTGAGGTTTATGTGGATGATGTCATCATCAAGTCGAAGAAGAGCTCAGATCATCTGGCAGACCATAGAAAGTTCTTTGACAGATTGCGTAAGTATAATCTGAAGCTAAATCAGGCGAAGTGTGGATTTGGGGTTCCATCAGAAAAATTATTGGGATTTATCGTCAGCCGTCGGGGTATCGAGTTGGATCCAACCAAGATTAAGGCTATAAAAGAGCTCCCGCTGTCGAAAAGTAAGAAAGAAGTCATGAGCTTTTTAGGACGACTCAATTACATTAGCCATTTCATTGCTCAGTCAACGGTTATTTGTGAGCCTATCTTCAAATTGTTGAAATAAGATGCTACTATAGAGTGGAATACTGAGTGTCAACAAGCTTTCGATAGAATCAAAGATTATCTATCAAAGCCTCCGATTTTAGTCCCACCAGAACAAGGAAGGCCTTCGCTCTTATGTTTGTCTGTGCTATAAAACGCCTTTGGATGTGTTTTGAGACAACATGACGAGACAGGGAGAAAGAAGCAAGCCATATACTATTTGAGCAAGAAGTTCACACCGTATGAGGCTCGGTATACATTGTTGGAAAGGACATGTTGCGCTTTGACTTGGGTTGCTCAAAAGTTGAGGCACTATTTTTCTGCCTACACAACTTACTTGATTTCCAGAATGGATCCGTTGAAGTATATCTTCCAAAAGCCCATGCCTACAGGGAAGCTGGCCAAATGGAAGATATTGCTAAGTGAGTTTGATATCGTCTATGTTACGCAGAAAACGGTAAAAGGATAGGCTCTTGCAGATCATTTGGCAGAAAATCCTGTAGATGAGGAGTATGAACCACTAAAGACATACTTTCCTGATGAGGAAGTAGCCTTCATAGGAGAAGATATTGCCGAAGAGTACGATGGTTGGAGGTTATTCTTCGATGGAGCAGCTAACTTCAAAGGAGTGGGCATTGGAGCAGTGTTGGTATCAGAAACTAGACAACATTACCCTGTATCAGCTAAGCTTTGATTCCCTTGTACTAACAACATGGCTGAGTATGAAGCCAGCATCTTGGGTATGCGACTGGTAGTTCACATGAACATGTAGTCGTTACTAGTAATTGGAGACTCAGACTTGCTGATACATCAAGTGAGGGGAGAATGGGCCACGAAGAACATGAAGATCTTTCCCTATCTGCATTGTGTTCAAGATTTATGCAAGAGGTTTATCAAGATTGAGTTCCAGCATGTTCCCTGAATAATGAATGAATTTGCGGCTGCTCTGGCTACATTGTCTTTGATGATCCAGCACCCTGACAAGAACTACATTGATCCCATTCCTGTTCACATACATAAGCATCCGGCTTATTGCTTTTCATGTTGAGGAAGAACCAGACAGTGAACCATGGTATGCTGACATCAAAAGGGTATCTGAAAAACGGGGGTTATCCTAAGCATGTTACAAGTGTCCAAAAATGCACGATTCGGAGGCTAGCCAATCAGTTTTTCCTAAACAGAGAAATCCTTTATAGGAGGATCCCGGACTTGGGATTGCTAAGATGTATGGACGCTAAGGAGGCAACAAATTTGACTGAGGAAGTTCACGCTACAACCTGTGGACCCCACATGAACGGTTTTGTGTTGGCAAAAAAGATCTTGAGAGCTGGCAACTTTTGGTTGACTATGGAGACGGACTGTATCAAGTACGTGCAAATATGTCATCGTTGTCAAACCCACGCCGATGTGATTCGCGCTCCTCCTAATGAGCTTCATGCCACAAGCTCGCCTTAGCCATTCACAGCTTGGGGAATGGATGTAATTGGTCCCATCGAGCCCGCAACGTCTAATGGACATAGATTCATTCTGGTTGCAATTGACTACTTCACTAAATGGGTTGAAGCTACCTCTCACAAGTCTATCACAAAGAAGGTGGTGAAAGATTTTGTCCGCGACCATCTTATTTG